>CM037924.1:2497944-3097944 GCA_021346845.1 Apeltes quadracus | reverse complement strand
CTTTCTCGTTCCTCCTTCTTTTCCCCTCCCCTTCCCCCCCCTTGGGTCACCTGGGGGGGCGTTGAAGCCGCTCGTCTGGCCCCTCCCTCGCCCACAAAGCCCCAGTGGTGGAGAGCCTCTTGCCCTTTCATCCTAATACCCGACGCACACACCACCTGTCCTTGCTCACCCTTCGCTTCCTGCCAAGGCCTCCCATCCTCTGTCCCCTCGCGCCCACCACACCCCGGCCATAACAACCTCCCCCCGCCCCCTCCCTCCCATTATCCTCTCCACCACTTCCTGTGCCCAACCCTCCCCACGGCCTGGCATCTTGGCTCTCCCCGCTACATCCTGACGTAGGTTGTGTGCTCCTCAACAGCCGGAGAGACTGCAGGGCACTCACTACTCCGTTCAGTCCGACGTGTGGAGCATGGGCCTGTCCCTGGTGGAGCTGGCGATTGGCCGCTACCCCATCCCCCCGCCCGAGCCCAAAGAGCTGGAGTCCATCTTCGGACGGGCCATCATGGACGGGGCCGAGGGGGAGTCTCACACCAACGCGCAGAGGCCCCGACCGCCGGGCCGGCCCGTGAGCGGTAGGGAGCGGAGAGAAACACTTCTAAAAAATAAAATAAAAAACCTGTAGATTTGTTTGTTTTTTTACATTGATGTTTTCAGGGTGAAAAGCTTTTTGAACATAGTTAATAGGATGTGTGACTAATTCCTAATTGTGTGCGTAATGTGCTTCTTTCACAGGGCACGGGATGGACAGCAGACCTGCCATGGCCATCTTTGAGCTTTTGGACTACATCGTGAACGAGGTCTGAGAATGAACACAAACACTTATTTCTGCCCAAAATGCTCGTTTGCCGTCTTTTTGTTAATGCCTTTTTTTTTCGATGTCCTTCCTCCTCCTCAGCCTCCACCTAAACTGCCACTTGGGGTCTTTACCAATGACTTCCAGGACTTTGTGACTAAATGGTAAGCATTGGGCAAATGCATTTTTAGAGTCGGCTAATCAAATAACAAAAAAAGTAAAAAACGTTTCTGATTCTCCGCTGAATTGCATCGGGAAAACCGCATCACGTGGACAGCTCTGCCTGCTTCACTTGCCTCCCTGTATGTTTGGTGACATTAAGGCAGCAGTTGGGGTTGACTAAAATACATTTGTGTACGCTGTGGTAAACCTTTCCGCTGTTGTGTATCTCGCAGTTTGATCAAAAACCCAGCCGAGCGGGCCGACCTGAAGATGTTGATGGTGGGTACCGCTACTTCCATTTTCATTTATCTCAAAGTTTAGTTTTTTTTTCATGTTTTTATTTTTTTATTTTAATGCTGCCAGCATTACAAACGATGGTTTACTTTTTGGTTTTTCTTCCAGAGTCACACTTTCATCAAACGATCTGAAGTGGAGGAAGTGGACTTTGCCGGCTATTTGTGCAAAACCATGGGCCTCAACCAGCCCAGCACTCCCACCCGCGGCACTGAGTGAACAGCGCCGCCCCCCCCACAAGCGCCCTGACGCACGCCTGTGTCTTGCTTGCCTACACTTAAATATATTGCGCGCACACACACACACACACACACACACACACATGCACTGGCACCCCCCCCCCTCCCCATCTTGCTCTTGGGTACGGTTGTTGTCCCCTCACTCTGTTTATTTCTCCAGCAGCAGAGCCCTTTGAGTCGTTGTGCAGTAAGACCACAGCCAGCTCACTTCTCCACTCCGCTGCAGAGGACGTAGAGTTGGATTGATTTGACAAACTTTTTTTTTTTTTTGTGTCGTTCATTGTCAGATATACAAATATTCTGCATTAACCTTTTTGTATGGCAACAGTTGACGGCTTGTGGGACTTGTATTTTTAATAAATGCCCTGCTGGAGAGATTTCCAAACGGAGGTTTTTCCAAACGCCTGCTTGAAAAGTTCTGAATTAGTTGTATTGAAGGTGAATGAAATTGTTTATTTTGTTTTCAAAATCTCTGTCAAACACATCCATGCAGAAATGTTCTAAGTTGAACTCGTGCATTTACATCCAATGTGATAATTAAATTTGTTGCAGACAGCAGGACTAATGGGCATATACAGGGAATGTGAAGTATTCGGCAAAAGGGCGATCACTTAGTGAACTATCTCACAAACCAAAGAGGCTCCTCTCAACGCCTGACACGTATGATTTTGTATGCAAATTCTTAAACGGTATATCAGTGTACTGAGAATGGGTTTTATTTTTTCAGTGATTACTACATTGTTTACTGAAAATTACATTTATACGCACATCCGTCGCAGTCTCTGCAACGTGGCAGGAGGTGTGCACTGTGGAAGCCTGATGAATGCCCCTTATGACATTGAGAACGGGCTCATGGGATAATATAGCATGGTTTATCTTTCTAATACTGTATTTTATTTCCGAAGATCACGATGGGGACAATTTGGGGGTGTTTTAATCAAAAGCCTGAATGTCTAATATGGATGGGGAGTTCCAATCACATTGACTCATTTAAATATTTTGCTCTTTGTTGTCGGTCTGGACTTTAAGTGTATTTGGTTTTGTTTGAACTTTGCTGCTTTGTGTGGCACTCCCAAAGCTTTCTCTTGGGACAGAACCAGCCAAGAGGCTTGGTTTTTGGGAAAGACTTGGATTGAAATGCAATTTCACAACATTTCCCCTGTAATTCAACCCACTTAATGGGATTTAAAAATAGTACAACTCAGCGTTGAAGGAGACTTCAGACCGGTCAAGGAGTACAAAGGGTTTGACTGAATATTTGAACCCAGGTTAGTGTTGGTCACATGGTGGTGGTAGTACTTGCTAGCCTGCCGTATTTCCTCTGCTTATGGCTGCCTTTTATCGCCCCCTGCCCCAAAATGTGCATTTGTTCAGAGCAAAATAAATGCATTATCACTTGTATGTGTACAAAACTGTATACACAAATTACAGGAGTATTATTTTGCAGTCTTAATATACAAATTTTGATTTATGTATATGACAAGGGAGAGCAGTCATTTTATTATAATATAAAAATGGGTTCTTTATGGTTATGATGTATAAAAGATTAAAATAAATTGTATTTGTCAATGTGCTTTATGTGCTCTATGGTGTTATTTATGTATGGCAGCCAATGCTGTTCACTAGGTCGTTACTACACATGGATGTCTCTAACAGACATTTACAATATAAATATATATAATTATATATATATATAATTATATATATATATATATATATATATATATATATATATATATATATATAATTAGAGATAGGGCAAAAACATCTGGTTTTCATCTGGCACTCTCTGGCCTCTTTTGGGTTGTTAATGTTTTACACATTTGAATCAGTTAAATTCCGGTGGCATGAAACCATTTTTTTTTAACTTTTTATTAAATGTGTTTTAGTAAATGTTTATTCGCACTTTTTTTCCCGGACATTATCCTCAAGCAACAAGGTACATGACAACCTCAAAAAGGCGCAACACTATCTTATTAAAACCAGAAAATAACAGTAGAACACAAAAAATGAAGAAATTGAGACTAAACAACAACAATGACACGTTCGTGTGTCTGTGGGCTGTTTCGCTCACACGTTTGTCCGCATTGTTAAACTCAGACTGCAGGAGAAAGTCTGCCCGTGGGTGGATGGATACTCGTTTCTGATTGGCTGACAGGTGTCTGACAAAATCCCATCCGCAAAATGGACCTTCGGTAAACCAACTAACGTTATCCACATATTCAGAAATAGCTGCACACAGGTCCTATCGTTTAGACTTGGTAAGTGTTAGTTGTAATACCTTTTTATACTTCATATTTATGAATTATATTTTTGTATCATATTTTTTACTTTAGCGCCGGTTAACGGCTATGTTAGCTAACTACCGTTACTAACTTACGTTAGCTAACTTCAAACCAAGTAAAAACGTTTCGCTTAAAATAATTACCTTCAAAAAGTAACTGAACTTTAATCCCGACATTGCAATATAAAGTTATGATAAGTGAAGGCCAACAGAACGTTACATTTTGTAAAGTTAGCTTCAAGATGGCTAACATGATATTTGCATTACACATGTTTTTAACGGTTTCAGTTAACGTTAGTAACGTTAGTGGGTCAACTGCCTTCTTTGTTCGGTTAACTCGAATCATAAACATTATTCAGATGGAAATGATGAACACAGATTTGATGCCTCAACATGAAGAGGACCAGTTTTGGACGGTGGGGGGACACTACCATAAAAAAACATGTCTGACATCAACGTCTCAGCCACGGGCTCCATGGATGTGTGAGGAGGACTCGTCTCATTCTCCACAGAAGGCAAGTTGCGTAAACAAGTGTTAATTTATTTTTTAGTTATGGTTTTCATTTCACCAACGCTGCAACTCCTCCACCTGCATCCTCTTCACTGCATCCACACAGCGCCCTCTAGACAAAGGGTGTGTCACTACCTGATTCTCCTTAATGGTTTGTGTGCCTGTGTGTGAGAGTGTGTGTGTGTGTGTGTGCGTGTGTGTGTGTCTGTGTGTGTGTGTGTGTGTATGTGCGCGTGTGTGTGCGTGCTGCACAGTGGGAGTCACGGCTCCTGTGACGGCGCAGCGGGCAGCAGAGTACTCACAGCATCACTGTGTTACGCATGTTTTACAATAGTGTGGGTTTCAAACATGTGATTTAACGCCAATTTAGGGGTGCAAAATGAATCACCGAATACATCTTGTGCTCCATCCCACTCTGTGGTACAATGGCTGGCTCGCGCTCCCCCGAGGGGGCGTGTGCGGGTGGGTGGTTGGAAGTGGCGCAACATCAAGCGCAATAGCTGTGAATTCACACATGGGATCTTGCAATTTCCCACTGCGGAGAAAGACGTCTTTCAACTTAGTAATGTGTACTCCGAAAGCCTCACCTGTTGGAGCTTGGCAGGTGTTATGTGCAGAGACCAGAAAAGCCGATCGAAGGGGGCTGCTGGCAGCCCCTGCT
This sequence comes from Apeltes quadracus, assembly GCA_021346845.1. Lineage (NCBI taxonomy): Eukaryota > Metazoa > Chordata > Actinopteri > Perciformes > Gasterosteidae > Apeltes > Apeltes quadracus. Next base: position 3,093,000 of record CM037924.1, on the reverse strand, counting down.
GTATGTGTTGGAATGTGCCATGGCTTGCTATTGGGGTGGGACACCATGACCTCAGGCAATAGAAAGGGTGGGTGCGACTAGACTCACATAGAAAAAGAAAGGAGCAGTGAGGTGGGTGAGAATTGACAAGGAGTTTCAGCTCATTTACCCTTCGACCAAACATCTGAGTGCCCACAGATGGCTCCATTGGCTGACATTTGCCGTAGAACCACCGAGTGGGAGGGCATGGGTTAATCTAAATGGCTTTATGGCTTTGACAACTGTCCACTTTTGATGAATACATTCCCACTTTACTTTGTTTCGCAGAGCGAAGAGGGAGGGGCGACGGAGAGGGAATGCTGTTTCTTTAAGAGAGGGGGAGTGAGAGTGAGCGAGAGAGAGAGAGAGAGAGAGAGAGAGAAAGGGAGGGACCTCTTTGCCCTCCAGAAACCAGGAAGGGAATTGAGTTGATCTGCTGCTGCTTGGTTAGCGCATACGGGGCTTTAAGCTGCACAACAGTGAGAGGGAGAGGAGGAGAGGAGAGGGCTGAGCTAACCCACAACAAGCTTCACCACGGCCATCGCAGGTGAGCTAAAGGCACCCTGCCACCCCCCCACCCCCTCTCCTCCCCAGACCCTTGCTGTCAAGCCCTGGGCCTGACGACCAGAGGGGAGCAGGGCAGAGGAGGAGAGGAGAGAAGGAGGAATGAGGGAGGGGGACAGAATGGAGAGCAGGGTGGGGGGGGGGGTCGGCCGTAGGTGGGTTGCATCAGTAGTCCCTAGTCAAGGTTCCTGTTTTTTGGGGTTTTTTTTTAATCCTCCTAAAGTACTTCCTCTGTGCTGCTCTTTACCTCTGGGGAATCTGTAGATAAAGTTTATAGGATGTGTTCAATGGTATTAACTTTTCAGGCAGGTGGAAACACTTAAAGGAGAGGGTGGGGGTCGCTGAACGAAGGGGGAGAGTAACCAAAAATAATGGTATTGGACGCGATAGTAACAACTTTTCTAGACCGTGGCGATTGAAACGCTCCGAGCCGGGCAAGTTGTGGGTTGTGTGCGCAGGGTATGTTGTGGTGGCACCGAACTGTTTGCAATAAGTCATAATTTAGGTCAGGAGTTTCAAGTGTGTCAGAAATGTCACTAGAGCGCGAGCCAATGAGAGAATCCACCGCCGATGTTGCGGATCTGACAGTTAAGGCTGAAATGTGCTTCTTTTTTTTTTTTTTTCATCTGAAGCTCGGGCCTGCTTGATGGCTGGTCTGTACTTTAATACCTGGCAGCCTGCTAGCAACATACTGTAGTGTATAATTCAGCCCTGAGTGCTTACGTTCGAGCAGGAGGGGAGATAGGTGGGGGCGGTGAGGGCAGAGAGAGCTGGTACTCGTAGTCCAAAGCCGGGGCTGCGAAGCAGGTCCAATGGGGTTTTAGAACTCCATATCCCAGAGTGCCTTGCCCTCGGCCATCCAGGAAAGGGAACAACTGCCAGCCTATCCCAACAAAGAGGTGTGGTGAGTGAGCAGCTGTCAAACCAATGAGATCGGGCGATGCAGAGCCTGGTTGTGGGCTAAAACCGGAGGGGGTGGCGGTTGTGGTGCTTGTAGTTTGTGTGTGTGTGTGTGTGTGTGAGAGAGAGTAAGGGGTGGGGGGGTAAAGTGTCTGTTTGTGTGGGATCAGGCAAGGGCTTGCCTCTATGACTAGGGCCACTCGCAAGTTTCCTGTCTGGTAAATCGTGAGCCCTGCCCAGAGACGGAGGCAGCAGAGCTGGCCGGCAGGCAGGGGAGGCAAGTAGGGTCCAGGAAACATTTTCTGCCTATTTGGTAAGCCCTCTAAAGACATGCATACATACACACGCACTGTGTATTTAGACAGTGACTGAAGGGAGAAGTGAGGCAAGTAGAGGGAATAAATACCATAGCGTGTTGTGTGTGAAGGAGAGTGAGCGAGATGCGGCTCGATAGAGTTCAGAGATCTTGACCCACTTGCAGATGAAAGAGGGAGTGGCAAATAGGTCAGTGCTGAGTGTAAGGTGCTGCACAGAACACCACTCGTAGAACTAGTTTATGCCACAAAGTTCATGTAATTCTTATCCACATCAGGGGAACTTGCGACCATCTTAAGCCACAATATTCTTTTAAGGCTTTTGTCTACCTCTGTGATTATGGCACCACTGCTATTATTGGTAGAGTGAAACGATGAAGACGGTTGCACATCCTGTGCCGCTGCTTCTTCGGGGGGTGTGAAAGTAATTCCACCAAAACCACTGCATCAGATGCACGCTGAACTGGCAGAGCGATCTCATTGACAGCCGACAGGGTGCAGGTGAGCCGCTGAGTTTATTGGAGAAACCTCAGACCTCTCTTCTTGCTGAGGGTGAGGATGAATGGCACATCATGTGGTATGGTACGCTCGGGCCATGCAATGTTAGAAGAAAACGTAAGCACCGGTAGCTACGCTGGAGATCTCGTGTATTTGCTTATTGACTGTGGTGTGAGAAGCCATCTCGATCTCATGGCGCGTTTTTCTCCTTTTCCACTAAACCCGTTTCCTCACCTTCTTGTCAAAAGCGGATTCTAATCTTGCCCGTCCGGTCTAAACTGTTTGAGCGGCTCCACATTAAACCTGACGGTCTGGCACAAAAGCAAGATGCATTTTCTTGTTGAACCCGTTTTTTTTTTTTTTTTTACCGTGGGCACGGAGAGGGTACAAGAAGATGCATGAAGACGCCCAACCTTTGGGAAAGTGTGAGGAATGCTTCTAAGGAAGGCAGGAGCAAATGAAGTTTTAATTTTTTTATCCGGTTCAATGCCACAGACGATATTAGTAGTATCCGTAGTATTTTGTGAGGCCTGATTCTACCCCCTCTGCCACTTTCTAGGTGCCACTACGGAAGATTAGTATAGTTAGTTCAAGTAAATTCCAGAGAGGTTAAACTAGGACTCCATATGTTTTGTGTGTGTTTTCTTGTGTGCATGCACGTATCCATGTGTGTGTGTGTGTGTGTGTGTGTGTGTGTGTGCGTGTGCGTCTGTGTTACCAACAATAGACTCCAGGGGAATTGCAGGGGACTTCAGTGGCTGTGGGCAGGTCTAAGACGCCACCCATCAATTTGGCGGTGAGGCTGAAAACAGTTTGATATTCCTGTATGTTTGTGCCTCCACCACTATGCCCTGAAACTAGCAGGTTCGGACAGACGGAGAGGACAGGTTGCGTGATGTCGCCGTGGCAGTTTAAGGCTTTATTTTTCGAGGTTGAAACGTTTAGCTGCGTACTATTCATTCAATTCATACTAAGCAGCACCATTTTGTGCGCAGCTGTTCCAGCTCTAGATGTTAATATGTAAAAGTCTCAACATTTTAGCATGCTTTTATCTGCCTCTTCCATGGTAAACGCAGCTTCACTTCCACCTAATGTTTGTTTCCCCTGGTCAGCTGTTCAGTGTACCACAGCTTCCAGCCAGGCTATGTAGATAGACAAACCCCTCTCTGTTGTTTTTCTGTTGTTGTGCTGAAGTCTAGGGGGAGTAAAGGGGCTTCTTCTGTTCTCTCCTGGGACATTTATTATGGAGAGGCTAACACAACCTGATCAAATTAGAGTGTGAGAGGAAGAGGCTGGGATGTTTCAGTTTGTGGGAAAAGCTAGACCAGATTCTGACACTTTTGGAGTCAGGCAATGGATTTTGGGGATATTGTAAATTGAGGATTTTTATTAAAACTGAATCCCTTTTTTAGGCGTTATAACGCCTTTGTTATAATAGCTTTGAGCATTGCGATAGAGATGAAACTACTCAGAAAGGCCAACTGATCAGGAAGGGGATACGCGACTGATCCGACACCTTCTGCAGGTTGAAGGCTGCAGATGGGTGGGTTGCCATCGAAGGACCTCGAGAAACGGGAGGGTGGGTCGGGTCCGTGCCGCTTTGCCGTCTCAGCAGTGGAAAGGGGAAGTGGGCGCTGTGGTGGGCAGTGTGCAGCGCACAGTCTGAGACCGAGATGGAGCAACGATGAGATGAGATGAGAGGAAGAGGAAGAGAGAGGGGGGAGGGGGGGGGGGAGAGAGCTGGTCATCTGATAACAGACCGGGTTCTGTTACACGCCTGTCACTGACTCGCAGGAAGTCCTTTGCTGCGCATGCCCAGAGCGCCGCTGGGCCTGGACCGAGCCGCTGGCCCCTCGTAGTCAGCGGCGTGCTGGTTTGTGGCGCTGCCTCTGAAGCCATGTGTCAGACCTCTGCTGCGCTTCCTGGTGTCAGAGCCCGTTACTCGAGCTAAAGGAAACTCCGGCCGTGGATCAGGTTGAAAAGACAATGTTAACTTCCATATGTTATAGCTTTTATTGATATTTACTGAACAGAAACGGACATTTTGAAATGAATGAATTAGTTTAATTGTTGCAACACCTATACTATACCATTAATCACTTTTAATCAGTTGTTTGTATGTTGTCTCAACTCTTCTTTTTCTTTTTTTATGCTGTACATTTCAGTTGAGTGGCATTGAACTATGTTGCATTATCTTGTTATGTTATTTTGTCTGCGTCATTAACCAACGGATGAACAAAGTTTTAGAATATTGTGCAATCCAACACCATTAACTGCAGACATGAGTTTAATCATCATACTTCTGTGAGTGTGTCCAAGCTAAGTTTGGTGGAAGTAGAAAGTCTCAGCTGCTGCACTGGGTGAAACTATTATGTGTCTTTTTTCTTTGCTACAGTTGGTCTGAATATTACAAACAAGCAAAATTAAAAAACGAAATAGTGACACGGTTAGAACACTGAGAGTTTCCACGAGTAATTCGGAACAGCTCTAGGTTTAATTTTTCTACTTCCTTTGCTATCGGGCAGAGCAAACAAAGACCTTTATTGCATCATAAAACCCCCTGCTAGCTTCCCCACATTAAACTTTGCTCGACGTGTGGGTGGTGACTTTCCTTCTTACGGGAGCAGGTTGCACCAGGTGACCGAATGAGATTTCATCTGAGTTTATCATTGACATGTGAGCCGGATTCCTCGGTCACCACCTTGTTGAGCTTGCGAGTTTAAACGCCCTGCCTCGCCCACTACCTTTTCACTGGCATTGTGTGTCTGTTTTGGCTCCACTTCCTGGTTCGTTTCTAGTAAAAGCTGCCTGACCGGGACAAGCCCGTGCGACTTCGGCTTTATCAGTCGCTCGTCGTCTTCCTGCTTCTCGTCCAATAAGACCTATCAGGTTTCCACAGCGAGTCACTTGGCCGTTGGCACTCGTTAAACATCCACTCTTCCAAGAAAGTGCCGCCCCCTCCCCACTCCGGTTGTCTTGGTCCGACCTTGAACCCCTCTCGACTCGAGGAGGTGATTCCCTCGCAGCAGGGCGGGGTGGGCAGGTTTTGTTGTCTCGGAGGCCACTTGAGATAGTCTGTGAAATGATTACGGGTCGGGTTATGGCCAGCGAAGGGCCGACCCAATTCTTTAACTTGTTGTTTTAATGTCCAAAGTTTTCAGTCCAGACTTTGCCTCTGTTATCTTAAATCAAACACCTGCATGCATTAAGTTGTCACCTGAGTAAAATTGGGCGACCTGATAGAATTGTTCTCTTGTAAAAAAAAAAAAACACAAAGCTAATAACAATTAATATGGCGATATGACATTTATAAGTGGGTTGTACTTTAGTACTAAAAACGAGCCCATCTGTGCTCCATCAAAATGTAAGGTTTAAGGGGTTAATAATTTAGTTGTATTTGATTGGGTTTCTCAGAAGTTATAAACTGTGTATTAACTTTTACGAGCCGATCACACAAATGTTTAATGAAAGAGATCAAAATTATGTTTGCTTTTCAGTTCAGTAGGGTTAAATCAAAAGTTGCAGTAATAATTTCAATGCCTTGTCTAAAAGTCTGATAGTCATTTTCTTTACTTATTTACTTTTCTGGAGTTTAATGGAACCCCCCCTGTGCCCGTTGGGTGGTTTATTTTTGGTCAAGAAACATCCAAGGTTACACAGGGTTAACAGTTTGTTCCTCTCGTATTTAGGAATGACTGGTATGAGTCAGCCAAAGACAGAGATACTCCCAGAGTGGAAATTCTGCAGCCCTCAGATGATGCATCTCAGGCACGATTCGAAACACTTTGACCAACTTCTACCACTGGCTGATGGCCGTTTCTTCAGTGAATGACAGGGACAGTTGGGCGTGACCTCCTTGGCACGGCCAGGGGCAGCGCATGCCTCCCAGCCGCCGAGACCGGTGTGGGTTGTTTTGTTCCTGAACGGCGACTTCTGTGTTTTTCCTCGCTGGCTATAAATATATAAGGGAGGTGGGCGGGGGAGGTAGAGGGACGCTACAGATGAGCTGGAGGTGATCAGGGCGGAGGTGGGTTGGCCAGGTGTTGAAGTATCTGTTTGACTTGCAAAGCAGGCCTAGGTGCTCTTCCAGTGGGCATTGAGAGAACGACCTTCCCTGGAAGCTGCTGCTGCTGCTGCTGCACCGCTTCGTGCTGGGTTGCGGGCCGCGTCACCCGCAGGCATGAATTAGTGATAAGGAATGTTCGGAGCCATGAGGAGGTGTCGGGATCAGGTTTGTTGCACTGTGTTTCCTCTGTCTTAGTGCTCTTTGCGGGGGTCATTTGGGGACAGAGTAGTCCCACCGTGCGCTGTTGACACTGAATTGCGTGTATGTGTGTGTGTGTGTTAATGTGTTTTATCTCCTCTCAGCTAAACGTCTTACCCGACAAAGCCGTGACCCGGGGTCAGCTATATGTATGGGGGATAACCCGCTACACGAGCCTGCCGCCTGGTCTGGTGCAGGTGCCGTGTGTCCGTTTTAGAGAACAGCAGGTCGTCCCGGGTCTGGATGGGCTCTCGGAGATCTATTTCTACCCGTGAAGGACGTGACCAGTAGCCAATGCGGTTGCCCTTTGTAGTGCTCTCCTTCCCTCCCCCCCACATCTCCTCACTCTGTTCTCTCTCTTTCTTTCACTCGCCCCTGTGCCACCTCTTTTTGTCTCTGCACTCGCCTTTGGCTCCTCGGCGTAGTCAGGGGAGGGCTTGGATAATAAAATTTGCCATGCCGGAGACATGCCGTTACCAGCAGAGCTTTGTGTGAGACGTTGGCGGCGTTCGCAGAGGCTTTGTGGTCAGCTGCCCGTCAAAATTGAATTGAGTCAAGGGGGACGTACAGTTAGGAGCAAGTGACGCTGAAGTAAAATAGTTTACTCCCTTACTCAAAGAAAGACGACCAGTGTTATTTGAATAAACAAACTTCATCATGGATGAAAAGCTGACATATTTTGAGGATCATGACCAATTAAAACAAACCAGTTCTCCCGCTCTCCTCCCCTCCACGCCTCCCTAGTGATGTGTTTTTAATATAGACTTTATGTTACCGCTCACTCAGCCGCTGGCAGAGCCGAGATGTTGCCAGATCTCAAGGTGCGGAGGTGGGCGTTTCTCTTTACAATGGTGGACATATCAGAGGAGAGAAGATGAATTCGGGAAGGAGGGGCGGCCAGGTTTGGCAGGTTTGGTAGTGGGGTGTAGCACACAAACATACCAGGAGGGCTGATCTCAAGGAATGGCACCTGAAAGCCTCACTCTTTGTACAGAGCAATACGCCCTCCAACCCTCCCCAGCCTCACCCCCTGCTGGGTCTCAACTGGCAGATGGAGAAGAGCGCAGGGTCGGGGGGGTTGGGTGTCCTGTATGTGTGCTAACGTGCGTTTGTGCGTTATCGACGCCTCCGCGATGTGACAGTATTTGCTGTGTGAGCGCGTCGACGGAGAAATCGAGGATGGCTTGTTCTGACGAAACCCTTCTCCCACTGCGCAGGCTTCAGTCGATCATTTTTAATCTCCCCCCGCACGTGAGCGAGTGAGTGAGTGAGTGAGCGAGCGAGTGAGTGAGCGAGCGAGTGAGTGAGCGAGTGAGTGAGTGAGCGAGTGAGTGAGTGAGTGAGTGAGTGAGTGAGTGAGTGAGTGAGCGAGCGAGGGGACAGCCTCTCCTGAAACTTGGCACACAGTACAGGGTGGGGTAACCAGCTCAGACCGGATTGACAACCTCGCTTTTTAGCGCTGTTCCTTCGCAGCTTGTTGCGTGTCGTCCTCCTCCTCCTGTGGAGTTTTTCTCTGCTCTGGCAGCAACGCCGCCGCCCCCCAAGCCCACCCCCCTGACTGACAACGAGTGAACAAGCTGCACGGTCCAGCTCCCAGCATGCACTCTGATCCCCACTGCCCTATGCCTATCTGTCCTCCACCTTCTCTTATTTGGTTTCTTGCAAACACACGCACACACTCTAGTAAATGATGCCACCTGCATACACACACACACACACACACACATTGCCAGTCAATTTGCTTCAGAATCGACTGCCGGGTGATGTGACGTGCTGCATCGTAGCGTTACGGTGTACTATTTATCTAGTTCAGGCAGATTTAGAGTTGAAAAAGATAGTACACAGTTTACTAAAATGAAGTCTGTCGGCATACGAGAAATAGGACTGAGGTTAAATAAGTTTAAACTTTTTTATTAACCTTTATGACTTCTGACAAATCTAATTATTTTGCTGTCCGACCTGATAGCACTCAACTTAAATACATTTGTTTGTGTATCTGTATGTATATATGTGTATACATACATTTGTGTGTGTGTGTGTGTCATATATGAATCTATATATAGATGGATGGATAGATCTGTATATATATTTGATTTGGTCTACTTCTTAGCAGTGAATATAACATCTTTGGTGAAAGCGTTGTGTCCAGTGTTCTTTTTAATCATTACAATTTATGTTAAACCTACGTTGTACTGATACTGCTTGTCCTCATGTTTCTTGTGTTTACTGAGGTTGTGTTCAGAAGCATCCCGGTGTGACTGTGGTGAATCAATACATCAATATTCCTCTCTCTTCGTTAATCCACACAAGCAATGTCATGAACTGATTTCCTCTTTGCCTCCCTCCCATCCCCCCATCCCAACCCTCTACCCTACTCCTCTGCTCTCAGACAGGCAGACGGACAGACGGCAGGACGGATACACGAGTGGGGGCTGTGCTAGGCGGCTCGGCGGCAGGCTGGTGGAAGATGTCGTCAGGAGCCGGTGGGAGGGGTGGAAGGCGGCTCAGGGGGACAGCAAGCAGCGGCGGCGGAGGAGGGAGGGGCGGCGCGGGCGAGGCAGAGGAAGGCCCCGTGGGGATCCCGTTCCCCGAGCACAGCGCCGACATCCTGGGCAGCCTGAACAAGCAGCGGCTCAGCGGCCTGCTGTGCGACGTTCTCCTGGTCGCCGAGGACCGGGAGTTCCCGGCCCACCGCTCCGTCCTGGCGTCCTGCAGCTCCTACTTTCACAAGCTCTTCACGTCGGGGGCCGCCGCAGACCAACAGAACCTCTACAACATCGACTTTGTGGCGGCGGAGGCCTTGGGAGCGCTGCTGGACTTTGCCTACACAGCGACATTGACAGTCAGTCACAGCAGCGTGGCGGACATCCTCACTGCCGCACGCCTCCTGGAGGTCCCACCCGTGAAGGACGTCTGTAGCCACCTGCTGGACACCAAAGTGCTCTCCCCGCCGGTACAAGACCATTATAGAACTATGAGTGACATGTTTTTAAAATCAAATTCTCAACAAGTTTTATAGATGAGTCAGTGAATTCATAAGGATCCAATGTAAGGGTTGAATATACAATATGCAGCAAAGCAGACACCATCTGAGAAGCAGTTAGTGCTCATTATATGTGTAACTCATTCAAAGTGTAGTTTTCCTGCTTTAACCACTTAGGGAATGAGGAGTCCTCATACCCCCCCCCATCAAATAGCCAGCATAATCAAGCTTACATCATGGACTTTATCAGTCTCTCTCACTATGCCAAGTACACGCCCACAGCCTTTGGGTTCAACACTTAATCATTCTGAACCAATGGGGTGTGTGGAAGCACAGCGTGCTATTTCACCAACTCAGGACACGGCATATCGCAGCTACACATCACCGTGATCAAGCATAGCTGTGAGATGCACATGCATGTCCTCATGGGTATAATAAACCCCTGGGTTTGCATCCAGGAAACCCAGATAGAGACCTGCTTATGCCGATGAGCTCTATTGAAAGTTTTTTTACACTACTGCTTTATTTCTGTTTCCCCGTTGGTTTGTTTTTTCCCAAACTTTCCCTGACTTTAAATGTCTCCTTAACTCATTCGCTTTGTTCGCCCGTCATGTTTTTCTAGGCGGGCATTGAGCGAAGAGAAGAAGATGAAGATGAGGAGGGCAAGGGCAGAGGAGGCAGGGAGCAGGACAACCGGGTCAGGGCCCGGGAGTACCTGGAGTACTTCCAGAAAGGGGCGCACTGGAGCAGCAGCTGCAGCACGCCAGAACTCAGGGACCTGCCCACACATCTGCACTTTAACCACGACAATGGCGGGATCCCCAGCAACGGGGCTCCCGTCGGCCCCGGTGAGTACTACTCCCCCCTGGCCCTCGCCTTGGCCCAGGCCCGAACACACGAGCCAGAGGAAGATGACGAGGACGATGAGGACGACGAGGACGCGGAGGCGGGGCAGGGAGACGGCGACGGTCTGGGATCATCTTTCTACCCTGCGTCTCAGAACGGCCACTTCTTCCTCGCCCCGGAGTCTCGGCTGGGGCAGGAGGCCGAGGCAGAGGATGGGAGTAGGGAGGCGTCGTCCAGGGATCGGGGTTCTGCCAGTGCACTTTTGCAGCAGATGATGGACTCCATCGAGAGGCAGAAAGACCGTGCGACGACCGGGGAGGAACAGGGAGACGGGGATGACCCCGACATGGAATTTTACTTGAATTATTTTAACAGCACTCAGCATGAGGATCCAGCTTCTGCAGCTGAGACACAGGGAGTGCTCTGGTTATCACGAGGCAGAACGGGCCCAGACAGAGGAGGAGGAGAGGGGGGAGGGGGGGATAGAGGCAGCGGGGTCGGAGCAGGAGGAGGAGGAGGAGGAGGAGGGGGGGGCGAGAGGAAGATGCGCTCGAAGGCCTTCCAGAAATGCCCCATATGCTCCAAGGTCATTCAAGGAGCGGGCAAGCTACCCCGCCACATCCGAACGCACACGGGAGAGAAACCTTACGAATGCGCCATCTGCAAAGTGCGCTTTACCAGGTAAGCCCAATTACGTGGTAAGTGACTCCCCCATGTCACATGTACTCATAGTCTCGGACTTGGCACTGCAGACAAATCGCCCAGCAGAGGGGAACGCCACAGCCTGGAGCATTAGCACTAACCAACTTAGCTGTGCATTAAGGAGGCATCCCAGTTTGTCAATCTACATGTTTACCGTGCTGGTGGACTGAGTGTCGCCTAACCGTGGTTATTTCCAATGTCACGTTGTAATCATAATGAAAAATAAATCCATCTGTAAGAGAAGGGGGTCAAATTATAAGGGTTATAAAGATCTATTTTTATTGTGACAGCCTTCATAGCAAAGTCCTGGAATCTTCGCACAGGGGTCCTATAAAAGAAGGCTGTGCTGTGGTTGCGTTATCTAGTGGAGGGCTGCTATAAAGCGCTGTGTCCTGATACAGAGGGGGATTACAGGTCCTGGATGGTACTCGCTGTGCTCCAAAGCAATAATTTGAACTTTTGATCCCTGGTTATGTTGATTATTGCCCACGGCAGAGCAGTTACACCACCAGCACAACCCCCGTCTCCCTCTCACTCCTGTACCTCTCTAATGAAACTTGTCACTCTAGTTAAATGTGACCACAGCTGTGGAGTGCGCATAGTTTCCCTCTGTTTCGGAGCACTTCCTTTTCCTTGGAATCAACCCTTTTAATTAATTAATCAGTGGACTTGTGCCGGAAATAGATGCAGCAGTCTAAAATCACCCAGAAACTCTGCCTGGCATGGCAGGTAGGGAAGACCCAATCCGAATTTGCCTTCTAGCTGAATTTGACCGGCAGAGAGGAGGGGGTTTTGTAATCTTAATCCTGTTTGATCAGGGTTTAGAGTGTTCCTCGCTTGGTAATAAATCACTCCTGTCCTTTAAATAATTCACCTCTGTCAGTGTGCCATTGTGCTGTTTCCCAGGGGATTCAGCCTGTGTGTGTGTGTGTGTGTTTCTCCTCACTACATATTATTTTTTATATTCGCCGCAGGTTTATTTGTTGCTTGTATGGCAACTAATCCACTTAAATGGTGTGTGTTTGTGTGTGTGCGCATGTGTCTCATGCCTGTTTGTTTAGGAGCCCTCTGCCCCGAGTGCACAAGTGTCAGACGATTAAGAGCTGGAGAGATATCGAGGGCTCAAGGGGGGAGGGACAAGATTCAGATGAAGGCTAAGGCAGCCTGATAAAGTTCAGTGGGCGGCGATGTACCGTCGCAAAGTTAAGAAAGCGCTCCGGGTTGTCATGAGAGGAAGTTGGAGTCCGAGTTCGGTCCACAGTTGCCCTCTTGTGTGCAGTTGCATAGATCTCCTCAGCTGGCCCGGATGCCCCCGCGGAATAATCTCATTGGAAGAGATCCAAAAGATTGGCTGTTTAATAGGAAATGAAGCCATCCAAAGCATATTAAGCTGATCACTGTACATGTGAGAATTGATGTGTTTCAAGTTAATTACACATTATGTTTCGTAGCTTTATTAGTAGCAGGAAAGATAACAAACGGAACCAGAGTGTATTCAGATGGGTCTAGTTTCGTACTGGTGCATCTTTATTTTTATTCTCTTGTCTGTGTATTCTGTCTCTTGCTCTGCGATTGAGTTTATTTTTCTTTCTTTCAGACAGGACAAGCTCAAGGTTCACATGCGGAAGCATACAGGAGAGAAGCCTTACCTTTGTACGCAATGTGGAGCCGCCTTTGCTCACAACTACGACCTGAAGAACCACATGCGCGTGCACACCGGCCTGCGGCCCTACCAGTGCTCAAGCTGCTTCAAGACTTTTGTGCGCTCGGATCACCTGCACCGCCACCTCAAGAAGGACGGCTGCAACGGCATCCCGTCCCGTCGGGGCCGAAAGCCTCGGGTGCGGGAGCAGGGGCTCCTGGATGCCCCCGTGGGCCTGCCGGGCCCCGGCTCCGACCTGGGCCCAGGGCCTCGCTCGGTCAGGGGACGGCGGCGCTCGGAGGCGTCCTCGACGCCAGAGGTGGAGGGGCCCGCCGGAGCCCGCGCGCACAGTCCTCGGCTGCAGGAGTTCGCGGGGGGAGCCGGGCCCTGAGACGGCGGCGGGCCGACGACAAGGACACTGCTGGACGCCGTTGTCACTCTGCACGGCCTGTGTGACAGGCCAGTGAACGGAGGGGAGACGAAACGCATAAAGGCAAACTTTAAAAAAAAGCAAAACAACAACTATCTATTCCTCTTTGAACCAAATCAGGGTGTCACAAAAAATCTAATCTTTGTATTGCTTTTTCCTTTTTGTTTAGGAAATTGAGTAGACTTTCAAGCACTTGAGTCGATTTATCTGTTAGAGAGCAAAGAACGCTTCAAATCATGTACCCATGACGTCCACTTTCTGGGCCATTTCTTTCTTTATAATGGTAAGGGTTTTATACATTGGCAAATGTGCTGAGGCAAATGTATGAAGCATACAAAGAAACGCGAAGCAACTATGCAGTTGATTTAGATTTTTATTGGTTTTGTCCTCACAGCCTTCAAGCTTCTAAACAATGTGTCTAACGAGCACCTAGTGGCTGCTGTACGGGTGAAGTGTGGACAAATCCTCCCAGTGAAAATTACCCTTTCTATTCTTTTGCAGGTCTGAAATGTACAGTTACCATAGAAACAACATTGCCACAACATGGCATATGCAAGGAAAAGCTCACTGCAATTTTGATGCAACAGTTTTTTCTCTCTAAATGTTCCAGAAAGAATCAGACAAGGGTTAGATTGAAGTGTTACTTACTCTATAAAATGCATCTATGGTTCTGTCTTATTGAAAAACAAATCCACGTCGAGTCAAATCCAGTTTATGGGGGCTCTTCGAACGCAGGACTCGGGAATATGGGGGGGTGGAGGGTCTGTGTTTTTAAAGCACTACCATCGTCAATGTACCTGTTGGCTTGACTACGTTGCCTCTTAACACCCACAACCCTGCTAATGTCAGCTTTTTTGTTGTCCTTTTTTTTTGGTTATCCTTTTATAATCTTTTTGTTCCTTTTATGTTGACTGCTTTGGGTACTTGACACTTTATAATTGTATACATGTATATACAGCGGGTGGTGATATGACATTGGTTCCCTCTTAATGCTGAGGTGTACTTACCAATCGGGTTTTTTTCCTCTCTGGCTTGATGTCATAGTTCTCACAGTGAAGCTTCTGGGTGAGCGGAAAAAAAAGAAAACTGAAAAAAAAAACCCTGTATGAGTGTTCGATGAGAGGGGGAAGAAAAACAAAACCCATTGAGTTACCCGTTGGTCCTAAACTTAACACATAACTTGTATAGTTCCTACCCAAAGGAGGAGGAGGAGGTCGAGTGAATGAATGTGCTTTGTGCAGTTTTTTTTCGGTCCTTGTGTGACAAGGCGCGAGTAGCATTTAACCAACCGCAGGTTAAAGGAATGGCAGGGAGCCCGAGTGAGAGAGTACGAAGAAGAGATAGATGAGCACCTTTTTTCCTATGTTTGCACAGCTTTACTAAAGATATCCAACAGAGCGAGCGAGCGAGAGAGAGGGGCATATTTTAAGGAAGTGGGTTGGTGTTGGGGAGGTATTGTGTATCATGCTTATTCCAATCTTTTTTTTTCCCCGAGGGACCACACAACCGCAAGGCAACCTGTACGATGAAGAGAGCAATAAATACCTGTCCAAGTGGGAAGGCCAAATGGGAGCACAGCTGCAGCTGGTTGATGGGGGAGGGGAACAAGGGAAGAGAAGAGGAAGGGGAGGGGGATCTCACAATGTCTGTTGCATTCCAAAAAAATAATCTCCCCCAGCTCAGCCACGTTTCCAGGCAGTAGGGGATCAAATCAGGCCCTTTCTCTCCCTCTGTAGTCCTCTAATGCCCCCGAACTAGCCTGGAGGGGATATTATTATATTAGAGCCTGGTGTTACTGTGGGTCGGACGCCTGGCGCTGCCAGTTTAGTGTGTGTGTGTGTGTGTTTGTGTACGCGTGCGTGCGTGGCAACCAGGGTCGCTCTGGCCACATCATCGCTGTGTGAGTCAGCCGCGGCCTGTTCAAACATGCACCCTGAGCTGCCAGCCCCAACACACTTTCCCTGTCTCTCTCTCTCTCTCTCTCTGTCTCTCTCTCGCTCTCTCTCTCACACACACACACACTGTGCTCACTGGGGTATCCTGGAGAGAAGTCTGTCCAAGTTGTGTTATTGTGCTCCAAATCCAATGTTGTTTTCCAAACCAGGCACGCATTGAGTCGAGGGAACATGTGTGGGATTTAAAACCCCCTCTGCCCCCCTGTAATATTTGCTGTATGCCTGTTGTCCAACTATCAGTCCTCTGCATCTTAATAGTAAAGAGCCAGGTCATAAATGCACTTTTGTCAACAAAACGGGTACTCGGACACAAGCCACCAGTTGAGAGCGGTCCGCGGTGGCGAGCTACAGCTCCTCCTGCCAAAAAGGAAAAAAAAAAACATATGAAAAATTAAAATGTTCCAAAGGAGACGGCGGGGGGAACCCGATACGAAAGGCGGACGTGGGGTGTGCGTGCGCTTTCTTTCTGTGCTTGTGCTGCAAGCTGCGGGGTCTCGGGACGAGCTCGGATAAACGCGCCTCGTGTCCCCATCTGTTCACCAGCTACTCGCGTGGCCACTCGTCTCCTCCCAGGAGCCACCGCGGCCAGCAGTGATACCGCATCGTAGAAGAGCTCGTTGGACAGTTGCTCGTTTACTTGGCGGCTCCTTCGGGGCAGATTGACACAGCGCTTTGTTGCCCCCCCGGCTGGGCCGTTCTTTCTGAATGCACAGTTTGACGCTCACAGGCCGACCAATGTGATCTCGATGCTCAAACCAATTCCGAAGCTTTCTTTGGTCCTCATAAGTCTTACGTTGTTTGTCGATTTAACCAAAGCTCGTCGCCCGTCGAGATGTGGATGGTGTGTCTGTAATTTATCCCGACTGGACCTACCTGACTAAACCACATACAAAATGCCCTCCTCTTGTATACATATGCAGACGTGTGTGTGTGTGTGTGTGTGTGTGTTGTCATACATTAACTTGAGTTTGTTTCCTCTCGCTCTTCGTATCCTTGTGGACTATTGAATCAGAGGTCTAAGGATGTGTATGTTTTTTTGTTTTTTTTCTGTCTCTACTTTTTTCTTTCTTAATATAGCGTGTCGTGCTACAGTTTTTTTTTTTTTTCTTACAATCTCACTTGGCCGTGCGCAAGTGTGTGTTTGTATGTGTGTATGTGTGGGTTGGGGTTCATGGTTTCGGCTTGCTGTGCCAGGTGGGGGGGCGGGAGGGGGAAATGGGTGCTTGGGTGGGGTTATGGATATAAAGCCTGGTAGCACTGGAAATGGTGCTTTAGCTGAGAGAGCAAAAGTTTGCACTAATGTTAAAGGTCCTTGTCCTGCTTACGGGAGAAGGGCAGGAGACCTCAGAAAGGCCTGCGAGTCTCCATGAGCACAGAGCAGTGTGGTTAATACCCAACAGCCTCGAAAAGAGTCCATCCAACCCCCCCGTAGATGTAATCGTGTACAGTATATTAAGAAATATACAGACGTCAAACAGCAACAAATACCAAAGGAGAAGAAATGGCTCGCGTCAAAGACATTTTAAGCTACCAATCTGACGTCGGATTGAGTCGAGTTCTGCTCTTGAAAAGAGGAAACTTTTGAACACGTTGTAATAACGGCAAATTGTATTTGCGCTTCTTGTAGAGAAATATTCCAAATATACAACATTTAGGCACTTACTAAGTTGCAAAGCCTCTCCGGAGCCTGTTTGAGAAATTGGATCTGGTTCTTTTTAAATTCCAGGTGACAGTGATGATGGGATTCTATCAGCGTCTGTCTCATGTTAAGTCAGCTAATGTTGAATATTGAAATGAAATGATAATGACAACTGTTGGTATTGTAGAACACTGTTATTTTAATCATTGTCGACCTGGATGGATTCTGTTTACTTTCTGAAAAAGGTTTATTTGAAATGAAATGTTGTCTAGTTGGAGCCGACTGGGATTTTGTGGCCTTGTCTGAGCGGAACTAAGCGTGTTTTCTTTTTCTTTTTTCTTTTTTTTTAAATGTCTCCAGACAGTGGAGTCGAGCAGTGTGGGGCTGAGGCTCACTCCCACCAGGTGGACGACGCAAACGTTCAAGGGCCGCACCGTGCCTTAACCTGGGCAGCGACGGACAAAACTCCATATTTTGAAAAAATAAATTATAAAACGGGATTGGCTATTGGCTATAAATCTATTTCAGCAGTGGAAGCTATACATGAATGAATGAATGATTAATGTGTCTGTATCAGCCACTTTTTCTGCGCTTTGTGTCTCTCTGGATCCACCGGTGTGTCCCCGGCCTCAGCCCCAGACCAAGGTCGCTCCGACCCCGGCTGCACGGAGACGCGCTCCCCACTTCACTGCAAGGTTTTTTTTTTTTTTTTTTTTTCAAAATTGACCTTGATAATGTTTTTTGTTTTTCTGTCCAATGCTGTTATGAAAGAGTTTTTGTGAATCTGTCTGAGAAGGCCATAAAAAAAAAAAAAACGAGGACCAACAACTATGATAACAATTGTAACTAAATAATCAAACGAAGGAGGCCGCGGTTGGCGAGGGAGGAAGGGGGGAGGGGGGGTTGTTAATATGGAGATTGCTGGCGGCAGACTGTTGGCTTTGGCCTCATTGCTCCCACAGACACCTGAACATTATTCTTGTACCCGTGTGCGTCTGCCATCCGGCTCTCGATGCACAGGCTCTTCGACTGTCCCGTCATAGGGGAGGGGGGCGGGGGGGTTTGCACACTCTGAGTCAAATGTCTTAAATATACGGGTGGTAAGGGAAAAGCTGGATGTTCTGGGATGGAAAGCCCGGGTGATAGTTCGGGAGCCGTAGTCCAGCCACAAAAGGACGAGCAGCGTAACTACAAGCGAGGCCGCCACAGGTTTCACATCGGGGAAACGGCACCTGTGAGAATGTCGCTGACCGTTTGTCTCCGTGTGAGAGCCACTCAGGTGGAAAACCGCCGACCGCTCCGCGTTCCAATACCAATATTTAGCATAATGTCTCCAGCGGAGATGAAAGCGGCAG
The DNA here is from genome assembly GCA_021346845.1 of Apeltes quadracus. Lineage (NCBI taxonomy): Eukaryota > Metazoa > Chordata > Actinopteri > Perciformes > Gasterosteidae > Apeltes > Apeltes quadracus. The sequence goes on along the minus strand of CM037924.1, from coordinate 3,074,890 downwards.
CAGTTTCCTCATCGTGGAGCCCAGTCCTCCCATCTGATATTGATCCAGGGAATTGTTTGCTGGGAGGGAAGGAAGCCACTAGAGATCCAGTCTTATTAGTCAGACTAACATTTTTTAAAGGGGGGTGGCGGGACATCTCTTCGGACATGAGAGTCTACATCTCTGGCCTTGTGATCAAAGATCACACACCCTCCGCTGGTGAGAAAGGAGGGCGAGTGAGGGCCGGGGGGGCGCGGTGGGGGCAGCGGGGGGAGGAGGAGATAGGTTGACGTTCACGGGAAGACGCGGTTTTCCCTTTTCAGTCGGCTAAACTCTTTCAGGATACATTCCACAACTTCCCACTTTGGAGTTTTGGGCAGGTGTGAAGGATGCATACGGCAGGCTGTATGTGGCGAGCTGGACTAACCCTCCGCGGCGTGACTGACAGACATGTCGGCAGCCCCCCCCCCGTCCTCCCACCCGTCCTCCCACCCGGCGAACCGCTATCTGACAGCTTTTATTTCAGCTACTGCGATTGTAACAAAAAGCACTTTGCGAACGGCCATCCTGACTTTGTGTGCTTTTATTTTAGGGTTGTCACTATTGTTCCATGTTTGTTGTCCATGTGTCTCTCAGTGCAGATCATAAGTTAAATCCGACTTGAATATTTGGTATCTGTTGGTTCCACCGCATCTGGACATGAACGTATCTCACCATACCGGTTGTATGCAACTCGTTGCATAGTCACAATAAACAGACCTGCCCTCTGCCTACAGTTCAGATCATTGGATCTTGTTTTGGGAGACTCCCCTTCCTTGAAAACAAAACCTGTATAACAGTTGCAAAGCTTTCTGGGAAGGCTCGCTGTGCTGAATGTTGTATCCACTGCAGGATCCTCTCTCTGCAATAACGCCCTGTTTGTAGTTAAAGGCTGGATCTGGTATCCAAATAGCGCTTCAATGATTCATGAAAGACAGACGAAATGGCCAAACCACCATCATGCACTTTTGCAAATCATTACAGAATTTTTATTTTTTCTTGGTCTCAACATCTCTGTCAAATCAAGATCATCTCACTTGAATGGGAAGAATAATAATGATCACAATAAACCTTCGGTAGATCAGATAGGGAAAGCAATATTCTGGTATTTATAACCGATTGGTTTGCAACAGTGATTATCATGATAATCCTTCACAGAAGTTGTTTTTTCTGTCCTAGTTTTCCAACCCAGACTTGGATGTAAACGCGCCCAGTCGCATTAATGCAGAAGAAGAAGCCCCGTCACGCCACTTTTCCCAGTGTTTTGAAGCTTTCTTCCCAGTTGCACATCTGCCACCTTTTACTCTGTGTGTCGCAAAGAAGTGAGTCCCACAGGCGGAGCGGATTGGAACGCGGCCACAAAGTGCGACGCCATCGGACGTTTAAGCCGCAGCCCACGTGACGCAGCGCGGGTTTCCCTTTTTCAAATCCCATTTCTCTTCTCAAAGGTTCATTTTTTTTCTGTTTCTGTTTTGGAAGCTGCAGAGGGGTTGAGGAGGGGGAGGGGCGGGTATAGGTGTTAGTTTTTTGGAGAAGAATTTGCACTTTTTGGAAGTGAAAATAAATTGTATTGTATATGAGACCACTAAATCCACACAGTCTAAACCATATAATTCCATTCTGTGTCATTGTTTTTTGTTCTGTTCTTTTATTTTTATTTTTTTAATATATCCAAAAATGTCTGGCATCTGGTTGTCTGGTTTAAAGAATATAAAATCTTTCTATTAAAAACAATGGTTGCAAAAAAGTGTGTGTATTAACTGTCACTTATTTCAAAGAAAACACAAAAATAACTTTCCTGTAGTCAGTGAGTCCGTAATAAACCATGTTTTCAAGACCCCCTGTCATAGAAACAAGTAAACGGATCCTTTTTTGTATGAAAGCAGTCCGCTGTGTGGGTTCCCCCATCGAATAACGTGTGTTTGTGCCACAGCGTTGTCCATAACGCAACCGGTCAGTTCCCCCCTACGACCGCAGGGTGGCGGTATTATCCCTGTTATCACGCGGCGACCCTCGCAGAGCGGCCGCGCGTCGCCCGTCGTGTCTCTTGGCTCTTTCTTTTTCCCTCTTCCCTTGCGTTACGTCCGTATTCGCGTCTCATCCGGTGCGTAAAAGCGGACGCGTCGCTTCAGACGCGGCGTCTATCGAGGTCAGGCCCCCGGTAGTCGTGTTATTTTTTTTTTTTTTTTTAAACGAGACTCGTCCCAAAAGTCCAGCGGCACAACACAACTCGTTGGTCTCGTTGTCACCCTGTCTTCCTGTTTGTCTCAGTCCGTCTCCCTGAGGCGATCCGGTGGGGTGACAGAGGTCACGGAACAGCTCATTAACCCCACCCCGACAGCCCGCACATTGCTGCAGTCCTCAGGCCCTACACGCACAGACACGCGCACACGCGCACACACACACACACACACATTTCAGAATGCTCCACTAATAGCACTTAAATCGACTTAAGCCCACTATGGGAGCAGTTTGTTTTCTGGGACGCGCCATGAGACTGCATCTTGTGTGCATCACATACTCTTTATTTTCCTTATTTAGTCGAGGCACAGTTTGTCTTTTTTTTAAATTCAAAACAAACCCAGTTTTTTAACATCTAATACGATTCAAACCCACACCCGGTAACACAATGCAGAATTGTTGTATCCGGTCACGTTGAACCTGTTGGCCAGACGTCCCGAGGCTCCAAGTCTATTAATTGTTATGTTTTCTGTAAGGTATCTAAAACACCGCGGGATGCGGTGTTATTTTCCATGTTCAGACGTCGCTGTGCAGTCAAAACATATTGGATAAGAAGAACAGCAGCACTTCGGGGGCTGCGAGATGCCCGCGAGCTGTTGTCTGCTGTCTCTGGTGGCATTATTCCCCCGGTCGTGCGCGCGTGTGAGTGTGCGAGCACCGTGTGCACCCGAGTGCCTGCAAATGTGTTTCTGTTGACATGTTTGCCTCCGTAGCTTCTGCGGCAAAGGTGTGGCTTCGTAATCCCACTCGCCGGTGCACTTGAGCATGCATACCGCCGTCATTAAGGCTCCTCGCTGTCCTCACAATGGGCACCTGGAGACAGTAATGTGAAGGAAAAACAGCGACACACACACACACGCACACACGCGCACACACACACACGCACACACACACACGCACACACACTAGCCTCATTTTCGGCAGGCACACACCTTTCTCCAGGGATATAAAACGCCCGTGCCTCTGCACAGCGTGGGACATGAGTTTCATCCCAACTAGCTGCCGTCCTCAATAAAAACCCACGTGAGCGTCTCTGCTGTGTAGATTCCCAGTTTCTCTCAGGGTTTTATTTCGTTCACATCAGGTGTTTAAACTGCTCAATATGACAATAATTAGGCCGCACCGGAGACATGTGTTCTTTCTTATGTTGATCGGGGACATTGACCTTTAACCTGCGCGCCCCTGTATTCCCCCAACCGGTCCCAGATGCCCCCGGCAAGCCCCCCAAACCCCCCCCCCCCTCCCCCCTCCCTTGTTTCTCTGTCCAGATCGCATCAGGAAGGATAGAGGGTGGGGGGGGGGGGGGCTCGGCGCTTTGCCTGTGGCCATCTCCCCTCCTCCCCGGAGAACAGAGGACTGAGGTGCCTTTAAACCACTGCGGCAAAAAAAAAAAAAAAAAAAACCTAAACCCTGCAGTCATTAATATGCAAAAATGCAAATGAGTAGGTAATTAAGAGCCGGAGCTCTCTGGAGGCTCTTTGATTGCTAATGAATTCTAATCTGCAAAGAAAGGGGGGAGGGGAGGACGAAGAGAGATGAAAGGAAAAAGAGAAAACAACCAAAAAAAAAGAAGAAAAATCCACCGAAAAATGTTGTCACATCCATAAGTTTTCACACCACGTTTTGTTTTTTTTACCTGCAGGCCGTGATCCAAATCACAGCGCGTCGTGTGATCCGCACGCACACAGGCCGAGGGTATTTTGGGGCACATAAAATGTGTGATGAAAAGCCTTCAAAAAAAAAAACACGTTCAAATCAAGCCAGGAGGTTTATTTTGTTTCATCCTCGTTGCGGGAGCGAAAGTGAGACGTCGGATGGATGCAGATCACATCGACGGCGTGAGCGTCCCTCCCTGTTTGCGGTGGACACAGTGGCGTCATTGTGTGGACGGGAGCTAATTAGAGGTGAACATGACAGGCGGGGGGCGACACTTCTGACCGCCGGCCACAAAAGAAAATAGAAGGTCAGACGTCTCAACCGTGTGTTATTCGCCCGCGATAGCAGCTGTGCGCCGGAGTAAAGGAGATGTCATTTCATCACTTTGGTTGAGCCGTGGCACATCCCCACTTCCACTCTAACTCACTCACGCACACACACACGCACACGCACGCACACACACACGCACACACTGCTGTTATTGTTGTTGCAGTGCTCCCACGACACCAACAATCTCTGCTTCCCTCCCCCACACAGGCTCACGTCTATCTCCCTTTCACTCCCCCCCCCCCCCCCCCCCGGCCCTGACATGCCTACCTCAATTGATTTAGAGTCAATTCTGCTTCTGATCCGATTATTATCATGTGACTTTTTCGCACATGACCCCTGTGATATATGAACACTATATTATTCTTTGGCTTGTGGCAGGGATATATATATATATATATATATTCTTCCTCCATCAGCTTCGCGTTCTTCACCTCTAGACACACGAAAAAAGGGACGCGAACTTAACGAGCAGCTCAGCCTCCTCTTTGCTCTTTCCCCTCCGCTTTGTAAACAGGAAGCCGCCGTTCTGTTTGCTGTTACCTGCAGAACAAGGGGTGTGGGGAGGGGGGGGGGGGAGGGGGGGATCACACGAATGCACGGTAATGGGAATCCAAGATGGCAGGGAGGGTCACATAAAAGAGGAAGAAAAGAAGGAAGCAGAGGAGGGGGTATTGGGGGGAGGGGGGGGGGGACATTGTCAACTGAGAACAGACAGAAGTCAAAAGGATTGTTGATTCAATTTTTTTCCTTTGGTAAATAGATTGTTTGGTTTGTGTCTTGTGTGTCTCTCTGCCTGCATCGGATCCAGCCTGGAAACTGTAGTGTTCGGGAGGATTAACGTCGTGAACAATCCCTCAAACTCATTTTCTTTCTCACTGTGGGGCTCTGTGGGAATTACAGTTCCGTGGATGCGATGAGAGAGAGAGAGAGAGAGAGAGAGAGAGAGACATTGTGCTCGATGGCTCCGCCGGTGATGAAGTGAGATCTGGGCTCGTTGTGTCCCTTCCAGTTTGGCTGTTTTGAATACTTCAAGACGATAATGCTGTCCTCACTTGTTCCAAAACAACCGTTTTCCTCTTGTTCTTCAACCGTAGCTGAAAAGGGGGGGCTTAGGGGGGAGGTGAGAGGGAGGGGGGGCATAACCTTGCAGCCCGCTGCTCTGCTTGAATCACTCTTTCCTTTTTATTGTGGTTCAACATGTTGGAAGTTCGGGTGTTTTCTTTTTTTTTTTGCCCTGGCGAGCTGTAATAGGAGGGAGGGTGTGTGTGTGTGTGTGTGTGTGTGGGGGGGGGGGGGGGGGGGGGGGGGGGTCAGTTTATCATGAGCACAGAGAGCACAACAGATAGATTCCCCGTGTCTCCTCCCCTTCAGCACAGATAGACTCGGAGCGCGGGCGCCCGGCCAGCGCTATCAATCTATCCGCTCCTACCCCCAGCCTCTGGCTCCTATTGGAGGACGGCCTCCGAAAGGGGGCAAGGAAGCATGAATCATGGCCCGGCTATGAGAAGCTGTTATGCCTCTAGATACACATGTTGCGGCTGAAAAAAAAAGAAGAAGAAGAAGAACAAGAAGAAGAAAAAAACACACACACACACACGCTCTGTTGGCTTTCGCCATTTAATGGCGATCTCGGCAGGGATCGTCGCGGCCCTTAGAGCAAAGTTGTGGCGTGCGGGAGGCGGTTCGGGGGAGAAGGGGGGACTGCTGGTCTTGGCCTAGTTTTCTTGTCTGATCAGAGACCTGTGCACCTCTGCCCTTCCCCCACCCAGACCTAAGCCTCTACTATTACAGGCTGCGAGGGGCTCAGTGTGGAGCGAGGTGAGCAGCTTGCCTCGCCGCCGAAGCCCTGTGTGCGTTAACGCGTGCTGCTGTGCGTTTGTCGTTGTGTGTGCGTGTTTGTGTGTCTGTGGGTGGTATAACCCGGCGGTGTGGTTGGACCCGCATGACTGGCTTCCTACATGAACTGGGCAGGGATGGCAGCGAGGGTTAAAGGTGGATGACGCGCCAGCTGGTAACGAGAGCGAAACGTTGCGTTTTGATTGGACGACGAAGCGGCTTGAATCTTGGCTGGCGTCTTTACTACGAGGCCATCTATTTATCACTAAGGGGGATAAAGGACACGGTGTTATTTCTTTTGTGAGTCCACGCGACTCAAAAGTATGTGCACATCGATATGTCATTAATACGCGCAAATATTTGACCGCTTAGCACCAATGTGCCAAACATATGCTAATTTTCCATGTGCATCTGTTTTTAATTACACATGTGAGGCCGGGAATGGCTGGAAGGAATCATGTGGGACAGCATCCCCATTCTGCCTTTAACCGTCCATTGTGCTGTGACCGTATTCGGAGATTACAGATGACACGGTTGTGTTTTTGTGTTTGTTCCTAATGATGCTGTTGGCTTTTAGGTTGCCATGCAGCGGATACCCATAGTTACGGTGGACAGGGGTGATTTCAGCATAGAAAAAAATTTAACATTTAGAGGTTGTTATCTGCTCTTTAATGCCCCCGGTAATAACGAAACACACAAAATAGTGGACGGCTACGTTATAATGTTTATATATTCCAGGCCACGCTAATTACTTTAACAGCTGAGTGCCACCCTAATTCATTTGTAAGGAAAATAAATGATAGCCCTGATGACAACATATTTTTAACGAGCTGCACTCATTGTTCATTAAAGCAAGGATCTCCACAACATATATGTAATTTTTTTTACTTCCTTTTGTTCAGCCTCCCCCCCCCCCTCTTCAGCCTGGCTGCCCTTGTACATGCTCTCCATGTCAGACCCAGCTGTTACTACAAACTACTTGGAGGGCTTACAAGCCTCATTGCTAATACTGACAACAGCACTATTCTTACTCAAGGCCTAACGTCTACTGGAAAAAGGGGGAAAAAAAGCCAGAAAATGAGAGATTTTCTGTGCCTGCACCAAAAATCCATTTCCCCAAACAGATGTTTCCATCTGTTCAAATCTAATCTTTTGATTAATACATTCCTCAATGAAAGGATTCCAAATAGGTGTTAGATAAACAACTCAAGATGCTCTTTCTTTCGTAGCTGTGATTATTTTCTGATGCTTCGGCTGTCTTTTGATTTTTCTAACGTGTGAGAGTGTGTGTGTGTGTGTGTGTGTGTGTGCGCTTGTGCGACCCACCGTGAATGTATGCGTGGTATGTTTGTGGAGGTATTTACGGCCCATATGCGCGTTTTGTTCCGGGCGGCAACCCCATAGGCATTCCTAAGACGGTGCTGCACGACACCAATTACTGTTCTGTGCCGAGGTTTTTCCTCCACCCGGGGGACACCCAATGGATTATTTCACTATAGGTACTATTGACAGCCCCCCCCCCGACACCCCTCCCACCCTCCCCCCGCCCCACACTCATTGGTGACCTCTGTGCAAACAGACATTTTGAGGCATGATACCACCAGGCAGCTATGTAGAATATGCATGTGCCGTGTCTTCATTTTGCCAAATGACAGCTCCCACCCGAGACGTGGGCATCCGGCTCGCGGAGTGACTCAGAAGATGCGTGAGTCAGCGTGGCCTTTGTAGTGGTCCACGGTGACGGCCGTGTTTCAGATTCATACACACAAGCCTATATTATAACGTTAGAGGTTGAAGACGAGAAACAAAGCAGGGTCATGTTACCCACCCCCCACACACACACACACACACACACACACACACACACTTCCCCAACCCCTGCAGGTTATAAACAACAGCTGTCTGACACCTAGACACTTAAAAAGTGTGTTTCTGTGTGAGGGATGCTGTGTGCATGTTGAATAAAGGTGGAAAAAACACTTCAGGGTCGTGAAAACCTTTTTTCATAGTTCTTCATTGTCGTGACGACTGAGTGGCGGTGCAGTTCAGATATGCCTCTCTTGGTGTTGTTGTCATGTAAAAGCAGCACATTGAAAATTGTAGACACATATGTGTTGCCCTCCCTGTTTGAACTGTTTTCTCTGAACACCCCCCCCCCTCCCCTCTCTCTCTCTCTCTCTCTCTCTGTGATCCTATACTTCCCTCCCCTCTGCTCTGGAACAGGCGGTTACTAGGGCTGCGTTGGTTTTATGTTTCACAGTGAATTCACAAAAACACTCGCTTCCTGGAAATTAGAGCAGAAATAACTAGTATATTAATCGGGGGATAGAAAGTCAGCCACCGCAAAAACACAGAATAACTTATTGTTCTTGCTTCTTAATTGTGAGGATTATGCTTTTGATTGATGCTTTTTTCGTCATTTAAAAAAAAAACTAATAGTTTGAGGGTTTGCACTGTTGGTTGTTAAAACAAACAATGTAAAAAAAAACTCCCTATGGTTTTTGGTGAATTATAACAGGCATTTCTCTAATAATTTGTAGACAAAAAACGATTCATTGACTAATTGTAAAAAAAAACCGAACAACATAAGTGAAAAAACCTATGAAAGCAGTTATGATAACAATATATATTCATAATTTTAACATCAAATATGTGCTCCTGAAGTAATTCTGAATAGTTATCTTTCATATGAATATATAAAATGAATGTATTCATACAATGGATATATATGTACATAACAATATTCAGTTTGCAATAAACAGTTTATTTATCTAAATCTTGAAATGCAGAAACAACTGAAACAGTACCTCGTGTTATTATAATGTTAATACAAAATGTAAAGCCATGGGTTGAAAAAACGGAAAAGAGTACACAGCAACCAAAGTAATAAAATGATGTCAGCGGACATGTTGGAGCCCCCCCCTCCCCTCCCCTTCAGCCAGCTTCCCTGTGCACACAGGGAAAGTGAGCGTCAGGAACGAGGCGGGCTCAAAACGGATTTTCGGCGCGTTCGATGGCCGCTGCTGCTGTCAATCAAGCAGGCGCGCTCCCCCATTGGCCGCGCTCGTTCTCATTTATCGTGCCATCTCGCCAAGCTGCTGCTGTGTAATCGCAGGTAACTTTCTTACCATAGCCTTCCGCCGGACGACCTAGTGCTCGTAGCGCTCTCGCATTTTGAGGAATTTGCAGATACGGCAGCCCAAAAAAACCGAGCGTCGGCGTTTGACGTTCCCGTTGTTTTGTCCGTCGGAAGACGCCGAAGCTTAATTCCCGCCCCCCCACCTCTCACCCCTTCACCCCCCCTCCTCCGTGAAAATACCCCCGTCTCTCAAAGGCGTTTGAAATCGGACACCGCTGGCATTGAGGCCCTCACTTTTTCGCGCGGAGGGATACGTTGTTGCGTCTGACAATGTGGACGGAGGTGGTGAAGATGTCTACGAGAAGAATGAAATCATCTCCGTTGTAACAACAACAAAACAAAACAAAAAAAAGGGAAGACGCGAGATTAGTTCGCTGCGACAGCTTTGTTTGCACCCGAGACCTGTAACGTTGAAGCAAACACGTGGGCACCGCGTGAAAAAGCAGGTTTTTTTTCTAACCGGGACAAAAGGAAGACATCTACGCTGCTCCGATGCGCTTCGTGCACTGAGGGGCGAGATTCTCTTGAAGTTTTATGTTCTTCCCCCCGCGAGTCTCCGCTTTTCTTTCTGCTGTTGGATATCAGACATTTGGAGAGGAGAGGTAACAACAAAAAAAACACACACGCACACACACACACACACCTTCTTTCACTTCACGTTTCGGGGGTCGGGGGGGGGAAAGTTGCATGAATTCGGTGGGTTTCACTGACAACCTATTTTGACGCTTGCAATTTTGGGAAAAGTTTTTTTTTGGAGGGGGGTGTGGGGGGTGTTTGTTAAAGCTGAGAATGGGGGTGTACATTTTTTTGTCAGGGTTTATGGTGGCGTTAAGTGTGTGTGTGTGTGTGTGTGTGTGTGTGTGTGTGTATGTATGTATGTGTGTGTATGTGAGAGAGAGAGCGATAGTCTCCGCATCGACCACGGTAGGAAATTACTCCTTTGTTCTGCAATAAAAAAAAGAATCGAGCCCACTATCGATAAGTGTGAGCGGGGCCGAACGAGCCCCCGTCTGCTCCCACCGAGGACCCCCCCCCCCCCACCCGGCGACCTGTAGCCAGGATGTGGGATTATCCGATGTGTAATGTTGCTGAACATTTTGCCTAAACTTTGTGTTGTGAGGGGGCGGGGGGGCTACGTATTTTCCACACAAGCCAGAAACAAACTTTCCATTAACACCCCCCCCCCCCCCCTCCATCAATATCCCCTTTTAAACATTCCTTCATGGACGTGTCAGGCCACCAGCTAGAAACGCTTTTATTTATTTATTATTTTATTGCACATTTGGCAGGAAATTCCTCATGCCCCCCACGCCCCTCGCCCCCCCCCCCCCCCCCCCACACACACACTGAACTCCCCTCGCATTGCAACGACCCGAACCCTGCGACGTGAAGGAGACGACTCTCTCTTCTGTTGCATGAAGTTTTGGAGCTCTCGTTCCCAAAGGGTCAGGCCCCTTTTTCAAATTTAATTATGATTATTATTATTATTAGTGTGTGTGTGTGTGTGTGTGTGTGTCTCAGAGGGATGTCAACACACTTGGAGGTGAATGGTGGATGGACCAGTCGCAGAGGAGAGGGGGGTGGGGGGGGGGGCATCTAGGCCCTTTTTGGATGTGGCCTAGCAGAGATGATCAAATAATGTGGTGGATGTTTACAGCCATTGTTATAAACTATTTCACTACAGCCTGGTTATGAATTGATAATAATGCGTTTCTGACATTCACATCGGGTGTTTTTTTTTTTTTTTTCCTTTTTTGTTGATGTTGTTGTTGTTGTTTTGGGGGATTTGAATCACCAGTTGAATTTGTTTCTCTCGTTCAGCACGTCGGCCCTTTGTTTTTCCGTGTCATAGTTGGTCACTTTTATTGTCACATGTGACAGGAGACGTAAACACCCAGAAGATGTAAAAACCAATGCAGAAATTTCCTTTCTTATTGTAATGTCACTACCAGTTATTACATGCGTGTTTCGACAGCTAAGTGCTTCATTGGCCTTTTTTATTTTATTTCTATAGCTATTAGCTCTATTAGCTCCACAGATGTTATTTTAAAAAGCCAGACACATGCATGCAAGTCGCGTTACGAATCTGAATGCGACGCTTTGCTTTTGGGGTCGTCTGTTTGGTCTCGGTGGTCGTTTCCACGCGCCTCTGTGGGGAATGAGCTGCCTCGCGTCGGGGTGACAAAGACCCCTTTTAATCTGCTCGCTTCAAATATTGATCCAGCAGTAGCTGAAGATGCCATTTGGTCACATTAAGCGCCCCCGGGTGCGTTCCACTCCATTTAACTCGCTGGTTAAATAACGGCGGCGTGTTCTGGGGGGGGGGGGGGGTTTGTCCTTGATTTTGGTCGTCTTATCCAAAAGTTTGGAAACGCGGTGACAGCCATGTTTCTAGCCTTTTTACACGTGTGTGTTCACTTCCCTCCCTTGTCTCAAGGTTGAATTAGTTCTGCTTGCCTGAGTTCTCTCGACCCCCCCCCCCCCCCCCCTCGCCCTCCCCACCAAGTGACTTAATCATGTTCATGTATGCACATAATAATTCATGACATTTCATACTTTTGTGTGCCTTGTGTCCACCTCTCGTTTACATTCCACACCTTCCATTTCCGTTTTTTACAGAATGTAACCCCCCCCCCCCCCCCCCCCCCCCCCCGCCCCTGCTTTTTGTTTGTATTCCCTACATCTAACTGACATCAGTACTGTTAACAAAAGAGGCTGTAAAAGCACACCACCTGTTGGTGTCCAAGCGTCTCTATTCCTCTACTCGCTCCCCTCGCCACCTCTTTGCCCCCCCTCTCGGATCCGCCGCCAGTCGGGACGCTGAACACCGGGTGAACCCGGCGCTCGCTGTGTCATTTGACGAGGTTCTCTTTTTTTTTTTTCTTTCTTGAGGTGGCGTGTGGTAATTGGGTAACGACGTGTTTGCATACAGTCATTAGCGCTGCCTTTCAACCTCCATTTCCTTGGGCTAACAATAGTCCCAATTATGTCTGTAATTGTAAATGTATTACACTCTCTTTTATGTAGCAATGATCGACATATGGCTGTGTTCGGGCCACGGTTGCGTAAAATTAAAAGGCTTTTTTTTGCCCCCCTCCCCATTACTTGGTAGATATTTGACTGAGGGGATGGGAGGGGGCCCGGGCCGTGGGGGGGGGCAGTATACCCGGCTAGAAGTGTGCCGTAATGTTGTCTGTTTTCTCTCATTGCTCCGTCGTGAGCGAGCTAGTAATCTGAGCTGTGTGTTTGGGCCAGCCGAGACTCCGTAGACGGTGCTACTTTTTTTAATTTTTTTTTTATATATTTCCACTTCTCGGATGCACAAGATCTTTCCCTTGTGTATGGATGCACATTTTTGGGGGTGTTAATTTGGGTGTTTTTCAAAAATCACAAACATAACTTTGATCTGTAGGCAATAAGAAGAAAATTGCTTTGGTTTTTTTTCTCAGGAAAAAGCCCTACATTCTTTTTAATTTGCCAATATGAACCGTCACTAGTGTGATTATAGCAAAGACAGAGTAGTTTGAATCATTCATTACCATCACCCTCTGTTTTATTTTATTTTTTACGAGATTAATGTAAATTATCTTTGTGCTTGCTAGTGCCATTAAAACCCTGTATCTGCAAATTTCTCTCATAGGGTTTATTAGAGACTGAAGGGTATGAACGAACAGCAGCAAAGAATGGCTGCAGTGGGAACTGACAAGGAACTCAACGACCTCCTGGATTTCAGTGCGGTAAGAGAGTGGGAGAGCAGTCTGGGTGGTTCTGGGTGGCATTGGGAGAAAGGGCTAAAGAGAGTGCGATACAGGCCTGGGGGTGAGCGGGAGAGGGGGAGAGGGGGTGGGGGGTTGTCAATGACCGATGTGGGGAGAGCAAGGGGGAAGAGAAAAAAAAAAACATTGGGAAAAATTTAATTTCTCAAAATCTGCAATCTTTCTTCTTCTTTTTTGTAATTTTTTTTTAACCAAGATATTTCCATCCATCACTCTTGGCATGCAAAGGTAGTACTGATTACATCAAAGCATGGCAAGTAAATCATTGATGTACCTCAGGGTGACTGGCAGAAATGAATTCAGGTTTTAATGCGTCATGTAGGCGGAGATGCGGATCCTCGCGGCGTCGACGCGCTGGCGTCCGCCGCAAAACGCCAATAGCGATTCGGGAACGACCGACTGCGGGGCAACTGTAGAAATATGTGTCTCTAAAGCATCTGAAGTGGAAATGTCGTTCACGCACGGACGGGGCTGCGCGGACAGCGTCGCCGTTTCTTTCGGTTCGCGGTTTTTAAGTCTTCGGGAAGACATTTTTGACGAAGATGCTTTCAGAGGAATCCCTGCAGGCAGGTATTCTGCTCTGCTTTTATTTACCTGCGTTTCGTTCTGCTGTGACGCATTTTCAGCTTTTACGCCGACATGAACGTCTCGCGGGCCCAACAGAGCTGCGTTACTTATTTCCCCCCTAAAATAAACCCAGTAGCTCTGGATAATTTCCATACGTGGGACACATCAGGTGATTATAATGATAATTGGTCAGCAGACTTAATGCCCCATGAGAGTTCTTCAGACCGAGGCCCGTTGATTAAAGTGTTTATGTCTTTGCTAGACTCGTTGACAGTTCATTGAGTGGAACACTAGCTTTATCTTTGGAGGGGTTTTTTATTTTTTTATTTAGGCGTTGGTGTGAACTTGGTTGGTGGCGCTTCACTATAACGACTTGCGTGATTCGGCCAGCTGCTTTGTTAATATCCGTATTATCCATCGGCATTTACAGGAACCCTTTCCCCATGAAAGGAAAACCCTCGTTCTGAGCGGGGGGCTTTGTGGGAGGTTCTCATTAGGCGGTTCGGTTTGTGTCAGATAAAAAAGGCTCAAATTGATCAGCTGCCAATTTCCATCAGCAGATGTTCAGTTTAAATATGACGTTGATAATTGGGTGAGAAACTGTCAAATTGTACAAACAAAAGCCCCGTTTGTTTATTAGCTGGCGCGTCACAGAAATGCACGCCGGATTGGACGTGGAATAAAGAAAAGCATCTCAGATACCCGGCACCGAACGTAGAGGAATAAAACAAAGATGGCGTCCAACTCGGTCTGTTTAAAGAGAGACGACGAAAGAAAAAAAGAAGAAAAAAAAGAAGAACATCGAGAGGCGGATCGTGTGCGGTTGTGGCAGATTGTGTTTTTGTGTCCTACTTAGATAAAGGTTTGGTTTCTACAGTAGAGTTTGACCACGTTACTGAAAGATATTTAGACCACATGGCTCACGGAGGCTTCGTGACTTTATATGAAAAATACGTCTGAAAGGTTTCATTTCATAAGGCTGTACATTTGTTGGGGAGGGGTTAGGGTTATTTTTTGCAATAAAGCATGTTTACATCTAACTTCCATCCGCATGATTTAGTGTCACGCTAGAAGACGTTTAAAAACGTGGAATCACATGTTTTTAAATGGTTAATATCTCACTTAGGCTCATCTAAAAACCTGAAATACCTGCAAGAACACACGAGCACGCACACACACACACACGAGGACTGAGCGACTCTGCGTGATGTCATTCATTAGTGGAACTAGGATGTGTGAAGTGTGCCGCCCTTTTACTTTTGTCAGTTAAAGCGTCTTTCCTCTTTTTTTGTCTTGCAGATGTTCGCGCCGCCAGTAGCCAACGGGAAGAACAGGACGATGACGCTCGCCAGCAGTCAGTTCCAGGGATCAGGTGAGCGTCCAAACGCCTCGTCGGTGCTGCCGGTTCTTCAGCCTCTCTTTCGTGCATTTTGTTTGACGTTCGAACTCAGCTGTTTCGGTACTTCCGTGACTGTCGTGTTGATAGAAAAATACCCTTTTTTAATATCGGATCCCTTTCCGTAAAGAATCGTTGGTACCCGAGTGTTTATTTCTACACGTGTCCGCGGATCCCTCCCCCTGTTCCTTCAGCGAGCGCTTCTTTTTTAAAGTGCAAAGTGGCTGCAGTTAACCCCCTCCTCTCTACCCGCATGTTATTAGTAAGTCGTGTTACTTTCGTTCCTCTGTCACCCCCCCCCCCCCCCCCCCCCCCCTCTCTCAACCTGGCGTGTGAAATCGAGTCACACTCCCCAGTGTTCCCCAGGGTGAGAACTTGGCCACTGAGGAACAAAGGCAGCAGCAAAAAAAAAGGGGGCTTATGGACTTGAAACGACTCCTCCACCCTGAAGTGTAAAACACTCCTCCCCCCAACACGCTCGGGGCTCTTACCCCCACTGATCTGCAGGAAATGGCTCGAGCCCGAGACAATGTCCCTCGCCCCCCCCCCCCCGCCCCCTCCCCTCGCTCGCAGCCTCTTAAACCGGCCCAGCATGCAGCGAGCGGCCCGAGTGGAAGAGGGAGCTTGTTGAATAGAGGGATCAGCCTGTGGAAGGCAGGATTCTGTTTGTTTCTATTACAGCAGGGAATTACTAAGCAGTGAGGAGTTAATTCCCCCCCCCGTGTCCCAAAGTGTGGCCCCTCTTGTCACCGACACCTAATTTTAATGCAGTGCCGCAAGAAGTCCCATTTCGCCTGAGAGATCTGCAGGTACCATCTAGAAGCACTTTGGGTTTTTTTTTTTTGTAGATCTGTTTTGTGTTACAATGCGCGCAGCGGGTAAATTGCAGGCTGTGTACATGTGCAACAAATGTCCCATCGACAGACGGGATGTTTTTAAGAAGGAACTGGGAGAAGATTCGGTGTAGATTTCTAAATGAAAGGGCTGGGTTTTGTCAGCACGACCTTCTTTTGAAATGGCCACGCGATGGCTTATTACTCCGAAATACAATTTGGCTTTCGGGCTAACCTATTTATCGTATAAATGATGACCATTAAAGAACAATGTCCGCCTGTGACGTCGCTCAGCCGGCTTGTATATTTAGGGATCCGGCAGCGCGGGAACGGCAGCAAGCAGCCTAGTGGCCCACCAGACCACCTCTATTCATCAACACAAAAGGGCTCAGAGGGGTGCTAATTGCATTAGGCGTCCTTCTCCCTTCCTCAGTGGCCTGTGTGTGTGTGTGTGTGTGTGTGTGTGTGTGTGTGTGTGTGTGTGTGTTTTTCGTGTGTGGCAGAGTGTATCTGGGTGCAGAGGGAGAGAGAAGAGGATTGGCAAGAATTGTGGGATGTTTGGGAAGCAGGGGAGGCAGAGTGTGATAGTGTGTGGTGGGAGCTGACCAAGCCAACAAGCCTTCAGGCAGGCGTCCCCTCCGTCACCTCTGCAGCTGCTGGCAACGTCTCCAAACCCCCAACGCACGCACGCACGCACACTATCACTAACACACACGCGCACACACACACACACACACGTACATACCAGCGATGCGACGGGCTCGTTTCCCTGAGATCACAGCGAACCAGCATTGTGAATTTACACTTGTGGCCTCTCCCGGTAGCCAGCTAGGAGCTTTTTGCGCTCCCGGTTGTGTACCCGGTTGCGTACCTGCGCACAGCGGCAGCGTCGCATCGTGTCGCGTGTCTCCTCCACGCTCGGGTGGATCGCGGTGGGAAAGTGCAAGCCGTCCAAAAGGAGGAGATCTCGGAGGAGAGCGGTTTCCATCTTCAGCTAAATGATATGTTTTCGGAGGCTGCGGCCACAAGAAGGGCTCCGCGGGCCGAGTGACTGCTTCTGTAGCAGCGCGCTCACGCTGGCCGAGGTCCGCTGGACGTTGTGTGCGCTTCTACAGAACGTTGTTTCAACGCCAACCCCTTTTTCTAGCAGTGTACTTTCTATCTTTTGCATCTTATTTTCTATTAAGGCATTACGTCAACCAATCTTCATCACTTGCTTTGCTTTTTGTGCAGCAGGTTGTAAGCTGTGTGAAGATGGGAAAGGTTTTGGACGATGGAATATGATGGACAATCTTTTCTTCTTTTTCTTGTGGAAATGTCGCTACAGTCTGTTAACATTTTGGCACATCCACTAAGGCTAAATCAGTTGTTTTTTTATAATGCAGTGACACATTAGTTTATATAGAATAATCACTCTTGCAAAAAAGTTTTCTTTAATGAAAAACATCGTAGCGTAATGAAGTTATCTGAGTAATTTGCTTGAGTTTATCAATTTAGACAACACACTGCGACATCTCAACAAATTATTTTATTACAATGTGATTCAATTGGAAGAATTATCGCTCAGCCCGAACATCCACTTGTAATCATAATCCAGGGTTAGTGATAGGTTTCATTGCACTGTAATACTATTGTGATACTCTAGTCATGTTTTTATCCACATTTAAAGGAAGATTGTCAAATTAGTTTTTGCTTTTCTGCTATCACTAATGTGACATTTAAACTCGGGAAAAGCTTTTTAAAAGGCATCTACAGTGTCTGCGAACAGCAGTTTGAGAGCTTTGTTTCGGGATGTACATTTACAAGATCAACAGTGAAGTAAGTAAGTAATGAAATAAGGATGAAATAAAGCCCAGACGGGGCAGATCCGCGTTTGTCCTTTTTTAGATTTCGTCGAGAATGCAAAACGTGTTCACACCTTTTTCTTTTTTTTTTTTTTAGGTCACAGTCGAAGACTCGGTTCAAAACAAAAGTACTAAAAATATTTGTACTGTCCAAAATAACTGATGTAGGAGTACATCTCTGACCTACTTCGAATGGTACAGAAGCACATCTTGTTTGCACAATTGGACTTTAAAACCTGCTTACTTGCGCGTACAAGAGCAAAGAACACAGGACATAAATAACCCCAACCCAGTGGCTACCGTAGCATTTGACCTCCGTGCATTACTTTTTATTTTCCTGCGGCCTTTTGAAGCTTCTCGGGACCTTTTTATTTTGAATCTCATCCCGTGTGGTGTTTGCCGTCGCACCCGAGACGGACAACAACGGAGCCGGCCTCTCTTCTGGCTCTCCTGCGTCGCCGTCGCCTCCGCAGCTCTCCACCTTCTTTTAATTGCCTCGGAGTTAATTACCCCGGCAAGTGTGAAACGATGTTGTCAGACTTCTTTTTCGCTCCATCCTCTGCCCCCCCCCCCACACCCTCCCCTCTCTTGTTTTTTTTTTTTTTTGTATCCACCATTCTTGTGAGGTTATTGCCCCCCCCCCCCCCCCTAACGCCGCTCGCTGGCCTGGCGCATGTTCGCGCTGCCAGTCACGGCTGACATTCGCGGGTTTCCTCAACGTGTGAGAAACGCGCCGCGCTCTGCCGGCCTCTTTGGAGGAAGCCGGAGCTTCCTGAGGTGGAACAAAGAGACGATTTTTTTAAGACGCAGCTATTTTATGTCACTAATTTGGGATCATTTCTCCTGCCGCCAGCTTTTGGGCTTCGAGTGGCTTCATACAAAGTCTGTCGTCTTTATTTAGCGGCGAGCGCCTCACCGGCGTCGACCGTGCCATTGGACACGGTTTGACGGCAAAACGCCGTTTTTTCCTTCTTTCTTTTTCCCCGGCTGTGACGGTGAGCGAGGCTGATCTTTCGAGGTCCCCTCTCCTCCCTGCCCGCCTGATTCTCCACGACGCCGGCGTGGGGCTCCATAGATCACGGCTGTCGCGGCGTGTGTAGGTGCTTGCACCGCTCTGTTAGTCTCATCACTCATTCTCGCTCGTCAGTCAGGCTGCTGATCTCAGCCAGACCCCTCTCGCTCTCCCATCCCTCCCTCCCGCCTTCCTCTCTCTCTCTCTCTCTTGCCTTCTTGCACACATTTTTTTAATTGGGCAAAAATCAAAGGCGAACTATGAATATTCATAAGGAAACTGCATTAATATGCACAATTATGCAAATCAGCATGCAATTAAGGCTTGTGTCTCCGGAGAGCCTGGATAGCATTAGTGCATAAGACGGGGAGAAGGGGATGATGGGGGTATTTCTGCTCCACCAGTCTTTTGGCTGGGTTTTTCCTTTGTGCCGCACATCGGCCCCTTTTCTTTACCCTAAAACGTTCAGGTTAATATTTTTGCTTTATGCATTTTATTTTGTGTTCTACTCGCACATAGACATGTGGAGTAACTTCAGTTATTAAATGGTTATTTGTGTGCTATTCAGTGACCGTGATGAACGCTGATGGGTCCGCCGAGCAGCATAATAATTACTATTTTTATTGTGAAATGGTGCAACGTTGCGTTCCACCTCGACTGCGACAGCGGCTGTCTTTTGATCAATAGTGGCGCTCCCTCTGGGCTCGCGCAGGCCCACCGTGGCCACTTAAAGGACATCCGATGTTCAGAGTAGGACGCGGTGACGGGTTCCCTCGCTACGACGGCGACATCGGGACACTTCTACACATCCGTAGTGACGCGCGGGGTAACGGATTTGGGCTCTGTCGTCAGTAGGGATGGGTATCGTTTATTTTTTTTAATTTTTTTTTTCGATACCGGTGCTAACCCGGTACTTTTAAAAGGATACTGGTGCCTAAACGGTGCCTGAACCGGTACTTTTTTTGAAAAATAAAGAAGTGACAGCATTAATCTAAGGCTTTTTTTGTTGCCAAGGCAAAAAAGGTAACATTTTAACAAACACGTATGAAATGATATATAAACTGTTAGAAGAAGAAAAAAACTTGGTTGTTTAGGGTGCGCTCCTTCCCATCAGGAGGGGGGGTTAGTGGGTGTGTGGGGGGGGGGAGGGCAGGCTGTTGTTGAGCAGTGTAGGTTGGGACCGGAGCGACTGCGCCGGCCTGAGATCCGTGCAGGGGGAGGCGGGACAGACGGCACGAGGCTCCAGCCCGGACGCAGAGCTTTTTGTGCGAAATACAGCCTCACTTTTGACCGTTTACCTTTCGGCATTTTCTAGCTAGCTACTGTAGCTATAAGCTACGAATGATATCATCATTAGCTGTTGCGGAGATCGAGTCGGAGTAGTGTAAATAAAGTTTTTAAATCGACTCAGGCACCGACATGAAGCACCGAAATCTGCGTTGTGTTTCGGTACGGTAGGTACCGGCCGTGTAGGAACCGGTGCTATATTGGTACCGGTTCTCGGTACCCAACCCTAGTCGTCAGGGGGGATCGCTAACATCGCCGCGTTAATCCAACCTGCTTCCTCGGCTCTCTCCTCCGTCCTGCACACTTGACTCGCTGAATCTCCCCGTCGATCTTAACAATATGTCTCCTTGCAGCAATAGACGAGCGCAGCGGCCCCGGGTCTTGGGGCTCGGCAGAACAGAACAGCCCCTCTTTCAGCCAAGGACGGGTAAGATCCAAACGCCTCCTGAGCCGCCGCACACAAATTTAAGTATTAACGCCAGATGCCGTGATCGTGTCACGCGCTCGCACCCGTTCAGTTGATCAGTCGACCACACACGCACACACACACACTCGTCCTCGTTTCATGCCGCGTGCCGTGTTTGGTTTGAAGTGGTAGTTTTACTCTCTACCTAATAACCTTGGCTCGGGATCCTGCGTTGGCAGGCTGTCTGGTCGCCACAGAACCTCTGTGGAAGCACCGCCGGTAATTGCAGCCTCACATCCGCTTTAACAGTCTTGGCACAACTCCGTGTAAATACAAGGAACACGGGGTGAAATGGATGCAGCAGGCTTTGATTACCACCAAGTTACCACCAAAAAAAAAAAAAAAAAAGTTGAATCCCCGGAGCTGATGCAGATTTGTTTGGCATGGATCCCTGTTAGTTAGACAGAAGAGTCGAGGGAGGGTCCCCACTAAGACAGCCACATAGGTGCATGAACAAACCGGTAAACGTGGCTTATCGTTCGAGCGCGGCTTCCACGTTGCATTTGTCTCCTCCTTTTCTTTTGAGGTTACTCACGTTGTTACGTGTCTGGCATTGTCTCCTCAGGGCTACGTCGAAGGGTCCCACTACAACGAGCACGAAGGCTTGTCCTCTCCGTTCATCGGTGCGGGGGTCGCAGGTATGTTTGGGTCGTTTTAGGTTGCCTCATAGGGTTAAAAACAAAAAAATGCAAACGTGTAAAGTGTAACGCGAGTTTCCTTTCCTGTGATGGAGGATAAAATAATCATGTTGATAATGGCCGATTTGAGGTTTGAGTTAGGCATACTGTGTGTGTGTGTGTGTGTGTGTGTGTGTCCACATGCACGGGCGTGTGCGCCTGTGTTCATTCGTTGAGTGCTGGGGATGTTAGGCCACTGAAGCAGAAACCGTCCCCAGGGTTTTGTCTGGCAGGCGGCTTTCTGCAGCTGAGCGTACTGAAAAAAGGGGGGGGGCACCCTGGACTTTTTGTACTTTAAAAATAAATAAACAAAAAGGAAGCTTGTTTTCATCCATGTTTTCACTCGCATTAACGTTCATACAATTTTCACTTTTATCTTGCAGGTAAAAATGAGAGGCCACCATACCCTCCCTTTGTAAGCCAGGTATGTTAGCATTTAGCTCCCTGCAAGGTGACGTGTGTGTGTGGGAGATGAATTTATGCAATGTGCCATGTAAAGGAAGCCCTGTTTTCTCACTTCTCTTTTCACGTTAAACACTTTGAATTAACCGCCTCCATTTCCCAGAAGAGATGTTGTTTGCGCTGTTTCCCGCCCCCGTGAGTAGTTAATTTGTAAAGCCTTGTTTCCTCCCATCTTTCTCTGTTCCATTAGCCGGGTTTTCTCCCCAGTGAAATAGCGATGCCCAGCCCGGATGCCATGTCCCCCTCCGGCCTGAAAACCGTCTCCCAGTTTTACCCGTCGTACCCCACCAACCCACGGAGAAGGCCGCCCGACGGAGCCATAGGTGATAGAACCTGCACACAACCATGATTCTACATTTGCTTCTTTTCAATGGTTACGGATTACTTATGAGTGCTGCTATTTTGTCTGACTCTTTGCAACATGAAGGTTTGTACATATAAATACACAGCGGCACGCCGATAGACTTTTTCTCTTCCCACTTGTTGGATTCGGAGCCCCCATAGCGTGACATGAACCGACGTAACGTTGTGAAACGCGAACGTCTTCTGTGTCTCTCCTTCACCTTTTCTCTCTTGTCTCTCCGCCTGCCCGTTTGCAGAAACGCAGCCAAAGAAGATTCGGAAACCCCCTGGCCTGCCGTCCTCGGTGAGAGCTTATTTCTGCTCGCCTTCGCAGCACAGTCCTCTCCCTCTCCCTCTCTCTCTCTCTCTCTCTCTCTCTCTCTCTCAACACACTCTCGCTGCATATAGACACAGACACAGTCGCTGCTCTCCCCACTCTGCTTGAGCGGTTCCGTGACAGACGGGGGACGGGGGACGGGGACGGGAGGGGGGAGGGTAAAGCGCCTCCGCCCCGTCAGACTCTGTGAGCTGACAGTCGGGCAACTCGGAGCCCAATAAACATCATCGCCGAGTCTCCGCACTGCACTCAAGTGGCTTCGAGTGTTGTTCAGCGGCCTGGTTGTCATGTAGACGAGCGACTTCATAGGATTTGGCGACACTTTGTCGTGTTCGGCGTTCTTACTATGATTTGTGGGTTTTTGTAGGAGCCAGAGTTCTGGATTCGGGTGATGCAGGTTTCATGCAGCCCAGGAGGGTCGGGTGGTGGCGGCTGGTTCTAATTGGGGTCAAGTTACGAGTTTGTATCGAGGGTTTGTTGAAGCAACACAACAGCAAAATTACCGTTTGTATATAAAGTACTCAAAGCGTGTTGCTTTTAAATTTGTGAAGAATCTGCGAGGTTTAACAACAGTTAAACTACCTCGACAATCTGTTTACAAACTCGCATTTGTGCACTTTAATTCATCGTCTCATTTCTCCAGTTGTTTGCTCATTAGTTCCTAAACACATGCACATTCGCCACGCCCTATAACTATTCATATGGATGCACACGCGAGAAGACTATTCAAACGTCTTTTTAAAATGATACGTCCTAAGCAAGGATGCATGTTTGGGAAGAAGAACTGGATAATATCATCAGATAAAAAAGGTTTCAAGAATTAAAGTTGCATTTTGAGTGAACAAGTCACCTTGTGGTGAGGGAGGTTTTTCCTATTGGGACAATTTGGGAAGTTGTGTCTTCTTAAAGGTCTGTAATCTGTAAATTCCCCTTTTTTTTGGAATATTGGTCGTTGAAGCTGAGCACAGTCCGTGGGATTTACGTTTGTGAAGCGGCTTCGACCGTGTGTTTACGAACTCATTCAATGCTTGCTGCGGAGTACCATATAGAGCTTTGATGTGGCGCACCAAGTGTCACATTTTGTCAGCGGGCCCAGAATCCCCAGCAGCTGATGTTGGGACGATGGCAGCCACACGTAGCTGGAAACACCCGTCACCGTGACGCGTTTGAATATGTCCTCAGCGAATCTCGCTGTCGGTTTTAAAGCGACTTGAGCGAGGATTCGACCAGGCAGCCCGCCGCACACATCATTCCCATTTATAGATTATTTCCACCGAGTCCTGTGTGCTGAGCACCGGCCACTCGTCATTCAGCAGCTGCAGATCCGGGGATGAGTCGGACGCCATTTGCCCAAATTTTTTGAATACCACGAAACATTTCCCGCGTCGCGTCATCTGTTTTCAGCCCGCCGTCTTGAATCTGTGAACCAGCAGCAACGCGGATGCAGAGTGATATTGACACCGGTTAACATCACTTTTTTGAAGACGCCACGTTTGGCCCTTTTTTCACAGTGCAATCGCAATTAAAATCTGTGCCACACTCGTGAGAAAAAGTTGAATGACGATTGACTCATGCCTACGCTGATGTTTTTTTTTTTTTTTTTTTTTAAACGCATGGACGGAGTGAAATGAAAGGATTTATATGGCTGACTGGGTCCAAATCACGGAGCCGTGGACGCGTAATGCGGCAGGAAATGAAGTGGAGCATTAACAGCGTTGCGTTCAGACTCGGGTCTTGTATTTCAAGTCAAAGACGCGATCTCGGGCCGGGCCACTTGTGGCGGGTTTTTTTTCCGTCGTCCGCTGAAGACGACAAGAACAATACCACATCAGTGCTTTGTCCTCCACCTGGTGGGTGTTGTCATGTTGAAGTGGCTGCTGAAACCTCAACGCGTGGACACTCTCTCTCCGCCGCGACGACGGCACCACGGAGATAGTGTGAACACTCTGCCATGAGATGCCCCCCCCCCCGCCCCCCCCCCAATCCCCTCCCCCACTTCGTCCCGGCCCTCCGCCTGCGCTTCACCAGATGATGGCCCGGGTGCCCCCCCACCACCACCCCCTCCTGTGAGTGACCCAGTTGTGAGGCGCGGTGCTTGCGAGGCCTCTTAGCCCCGTGTCTGAGCCCAGATTAATGACTGCCGATGATGATGATCCTGTGGTCTCTCGTCCCTCCCACGCTCCCTCCTCTCCTGCTTCTCTACTCCCCCACCCCCCCTCCCTCTCGCCCCGCCCCCCTCCCCTCTCCACCAACATGCTCTTTATCTTTATCTACTTTTGTTACTTGAATCGTGTGGCAGAAAGGCAGAAAATTGATAGGTAATACGCCCCCCCACCGTCGTCTGCAGCAATGTAACAACACGGTGGAACTCTTCTGCCCTCGCATAAAAAAAAAGCTTGGGGTAGTTTGTTAATCTTCATCTACTGCCCGCCCCCTTTTGCCACGACCCCGTGTTTTTTCCAGCGTAGAGACCTTTGCACGGTCGCAACCTGAATTACATTAAACCCCTATTAGTCGAGGATTTTACCCTAGAAATCCCCTTTCTTCCTGAGAATACAATTATCCAGCAGCAGCAGTAGTCATTGTGCGGTTTCCTGTTCCCGTCCAGAGCAGCAGGATTCACTCGACATTGTTCCCCGTGAAAGAACAACTCAAAGCCCATTGTTAAATGAAGCCATCTCCGTCATGTTTTCCCCCTGAATTAACCGTGATCATTTTAAATCCCCTGCTTCCTTCACACTCCCCTGGCCATATCGAGCTTTGTTTAAGTCATTTAGATTACCTTCTCCTGTCCCCCTTTAACACCCCTTATCTCTCTACCCATTTCATAAATCATCAGGGCCTTCCATTTTTTCTCGATTGTCCCCTTTGCCCCTTTACCACCCTCCGCAATCTCTCCCTCTCTCCCGCACTGACAGAATCCCAGCCCCCATCTCTCTCTCTCTCTCTCTCTCTCTCTCCCCCCTCCTCGCTCCCTCTCCTCAGCCCAGCTGCCTGTGGAGTTGGATGTGGTCCAGGAACAGGCAGATGGCTCTGTAATTAGAAGTGCATCTCTCCATTCCCTTTCCACTTCTCCCTGTTAAATCAAATTACAGAAAAAAAATCCCTTCTCTGGATTAGCATTCTTTGCAGCCTAGCCTCTATTCTCTTCCTCGCTTCCTCTTTGCCATGTTGCCACAGAGGAGGAGAGGAAAAAGACGAAGCGAGTGATGTCTGATGGCGTTCGGGGGGTCGGGAGGCGGGGGGGGGGGTGTTAACCGAGGGCTTTGAATGTCCATCGTGGAGCGCAGAGAGATGTGTCACTCAAGGCCCAGCATCCATTTTCGTTTTTCGCAAATGCGCACGAAGGACGTGTGATCGGACTCTTCGGGGGGGCGCCGTTATAAAAAAAATGTCATCACTGAATGCGGTCCAATCGCTGACGCCACAGAGAACGTGATCGTGCCGGTTCGGAGGTATCGGCTGGTGGAGGAGGGGGAGAGTGTTGGCTCGCCGAAGGCATGGCATGCCTGCCAGCTGATACCGAGTGTGTTGCAGGGAGGGGCTGCGGGCCGGCCGGGGGCGATGTCACTGGGGTCCCGGGAGCAAGAGGAAGCGCTCGCTGTGCGCTGGGATTCGAGCCGTCGCCGTGCCCAGCATGGCATGGCCGCCGCGTCCTCCTCCGCGGGCGAGCTGCCGGCCTGGGCAGACTCCCTCCTGCCACCTTGTGGCCACTTAAAGCCATTGGAAAGCAAGGATCGGGAGGATCGGTTCCTTATTACTTTCTCTCTCTCTCTCTCTCTCTCTGTGTCTCTCTCGTGACTCACATTGAGAATACTTCAAACGACGAATAAATCATAAAAATGTCCACGGCGAAGTGTGTAGTTGTTGCTTTTAGGAATCTCGGTCTCTGTTTGCTCAGGTGTATGCTTCCACATCTGGTGACGAGTATGCAAGAGACAACGGAGGATATCCTGGTGCTAAGCCTGGAGCAGTCTACCCTTTCTATATGCAAGGTAACCGTTCACTCAAAATCACAGCAATGGATTTGTCCCGTTGGCCCGTTGTCTTTCCGAAAGGTGTCTTCATATTTGCCAATGTGTCTCGTGTTTTACTCAGAAGACCCGTGGTCGTCCTCTGGCTACTCCGCCATGCTGGGTAACTCTCCTCACATCGGACAGCCGGGCTCCTTCTCTGCAATTAACCCACAGGAAAGGATGGTGCGTTGAAACCTTCAACTCAATCGTTTTCATATTTTTTTTAATTCCTAATCAACTAATAATGAATTGCTATTCTTCAGAAGTAAAACTGTGTTTTCTAATGAATAAAAGCACGAATGAGATGCATGAACTAAAATATCGGTCAACCATTTAATATACGTGTGACATAAATAATGTTGTATTTAATCAATGAAACCTTCCTTCCAAGGGGTTTGTGCCTCACGAAGCTACTTGTATTCCCTTTCCAGAAGCGTCAACCCCTGCCTCTGTCCCCACAGAACTATCCGCTGCACGGCAGCGAAGTCAACGGCTTCCACCCGGCGCCCGCCACCTACAGCCACACCCCCGCCATCAACGGAGAAGGCATCATGGGTAAGGAAGTTGTATAAATAAACGTGTCACGCAAGTACGTTAAAAGCGGTGTAGTCCCTGTCTTTTTTTTTTTCTCCCCCTTAAAAAACAAACGCGTTATCTGACTTCTTCATCTTTCTGCAGCCAACCGAGGAACCACAGCTGGCAGTTCAGGAGATGAAATTGGGAAGGCTCTTGCCTCAGTGAGTAATTTGTTGTTTATTTGCTTTTTAAAATTAGTGCCGGGCAGTGAAACTGTGTCTTTTGTTCCCCTAAAGAGAAAATGTTATGTTGGGGTGATCTGCGTGAATAATTTTAATTAAAATAAAGATGCTTAAAAAAAATTGTTTCATCAGTGTTTTAGTGTCAGTTTGGTTGTTAAAAACCGATGAATTTCCATTGTGTAAGATGCCAAAGATGCATCTCATAACAATAATGGTCTTCAGTTCAGGAATCGCTGACAAATTAACCGAGGAAAAGAAAATAAACATTCACCAAACAAAGCAGTATTTGTACCATTTAAAATAACCTACCAAATCATCAAATCCTTTTATTTGATGTAACTCTTCTGACATTTACGTTGATCCGAGACAAATATCCCATGATATAAAAACCATTCCATCATGTAGGAGAACCTGTCGAGGTGACGCATTGCTCAGCAACGGTTCACTATTGCAGTGAAAATCAATACTGTTGCTCTGCTTGATCAATTCTTTCAGATTTACCCGTCGGACCACAACAGTAATAACTTCCCCTCCGCTCCATCTACCCCTGGGTCTCCTCAGGCTATTGCAGGTGCAGTTGGAATCTCGCACATTTATCGTATGAGTGTGATTTTTTTTTTTTTTTTTTGGGGCATGTGTATGGGAAAGCAACATCTTAAGACATCTTGCAGTTATGTTGAGTCGGTAAAAGACATTTAATCATCACTGGAATGTGTCATCCTAAACACAAACACATAAACAGAAGTCTATGTGTTTTTAAACGCATCGTTCATTTCCGCCACAGAATACTGACATCAGTCCAATTGAGTGAACTTGTTCAGTTTGATTGCAACCTTGTTTTTTTCGGCTCACAAAGAAAGCATCACTGGAAATTGTTTTTTTTAATGCTCTTCAGCTTTGGAATGTGCCTGCAGCGCCATCTGCTGTAAAGTCATTGCATCTTCACACCGTCCCAATGTTTTGTCTCTGCAGGAGCTCAGTCTCAGTGGCAAAGACCAACCACACCCAACTATGAAGGGCAAGCACACGCACTGGTACGTTGAAAGCGCTCTCCGCTCCATCAAAGTGCCGTTTCGGCTTATTTTAATGCATTTATTGCGTCCGTGCATTAACGGGCTGTTCCTTGCACTTTCCGTCACGCCTCGTCAACTTGATATCTGCCGCGCGCGTGCTTGTCGTGTTTTCACGAAAGCAGAGTAAAATGGAGGACCGCTTGGAGGAGGCAATCCACGTTCTGCGCAGCCACGCCGTGGGTCAGGGTCTGGAGGGCGGCCCCGACATGCACAGCCTGCTGTCGGCCGTGCACAACGGGGGCCTCGGGGGCCTCTCTCCCGCCTTCCCCAATGCAAGCCTCGCCCTCAGCAACAGACATCCAGCTATGGTGAGTCGGGCAGGATGCATGTGTTCATTTGGGTCATGTGGTCAGTTTGATTGATCTCTCTTTCTCTCTCTCTTATCAACACGTCTGGAAACTTGGTAAATGCCGGTTGTCGCTGTAGAGTGATTCGTTTTTTTCTCTGTAGTTCCTCTTGTCATTGAAGTTGGACCAGCGCAGTGGTCTGTCAGTTCTCTAGGGGTGCAGCAGGCGTGATATATCTTCATCTCGTGGTTCTTCTCCTCCTCCTCCTCCTCCTCTGTCCGCAGGGAGGGAAACACGAGGAGCCCACAGGCCTTCCTCCCAGCAGCACCCTCCTGCACGGCCACCACGCCTCCGGGCCGACGCCTCCAGTCGGCCAACCGGAAGGCTTTACCGGTAAGTCTGACTTTTTTTACTTCACTCGTACTTTGTTTGACTTCGGCCCCCAGAGACTTGATTTCGTGATTCCACCGGTGATCTCTTCTCGACTCGATTAGCTCTGTGTTGCGTGCCCTCCTCGGAGAGGTCGCTTTGGAACATCCTCAGAACACACGCGTGCGTTTTGTCCCCCAAGGTCTCCCCGGTGGCTTGGCCCGCTCCACGCACTCCTCCAGCAGCTCGGACATCAAAAGAGAAGATAAAGAGGATGATGAAAACTCGTCCGTTGGCGACAAATCCGATGACGAGAAGAAGGACTCCAAGGCCGCGCGCCTTCGACGGTAAGGTCCAGTCTTTTTTCACTCTGTGCTCCAGATTTGTGCTATTTTTTTTTTTTTACCAAAGACTTAATGAAACTCCACTATTATATGAAGGCATGGGGGTTGGGGAATGGAGTGTGAAACAATTGAATGAATTAATGTGTTGGAAATATCTGCTGCAAGGTTCCAGATGTCGGCGGTAAAATATGTCAGGCCGTGTAATTGATCATAGTCCTGTGTGCCCCACCTCTATGCCCCAGACTTTGGTAGGCGTTTAACTGATGTTGAAATCCCCCCCCTTCCCTTCATGTCACGTTTTCAGAAAGGAGGCGTTGACCCTCCAGATGCTCTCTAGCCTATCAGACCAGAAAGATGAGTAAGTGTCTCCAAAAGAGGCTCAACTTCTTGTGCTTTGCGGGCTCCTGCCACACGCACATGTTCGTGGAAGTGGTGTCTCAAATCCGACTGTAAAGCAACATTTAAAAATGCATTGTACATCACTAACATTCAAGCATTTGTGCCGCAAATGGAGATTTACATTTTTTCAATGTAAATGGAGCCTGCAGCTCGTGGTGCCTTACCTTTTTAATTTTAAGTTCACATTTTGTGGTTGGAACCTTCTAAACGCAGCAGCACATAATGCTACAGTGTGGAATTTTTAAACTTTGATTTAATCATCTAGGAGATGCTGCTTCTTGGATAGTGTTGTTCCGATATTTAATTTGATACTGTGTGCATTTAACAAACATTTCTTTACTGCATCCATTCAGTACAAAGTGGATGCACAGCTATTCATGCTGAACTGAGCGTAGACGACGGCCGTTCGCGTGAACACGGTGGCGTTTGTCTTCTCGCCCTCGGCCTGATTTTGATTTGTCCTTCGCAGCAGTTTAGACGAAGACGACGAGGACCTTCCCCCCGAGGTGAAGATGGAACGCGAGAAGGAACGGCGGGTGGCCAACAACGCCCGCGAGCGCCTGAGAGTACGGGACATCAACGAGGCGTTCAAGGAGCTCGGGAAGATGTGCCAGCTGCACCTAAGCCACGACAAACCTCAGACCAAACTTCTCATCCTGCACCAAGCCGTCAACGTCATCCTTAATTTAGAACAGCAAGTCAGAGGTCAGTCCGCGGGCGGCTCGGGGCGGATGGGAAGCACGGGCGTGTTTACCGCTGTTAAATAAACCGTCACTCTTGCACTGAGAGGGCCTGTTTTCTGTTCCCCCCCCCCCCTCTTGTCAGAGCGCAACCTTAACCCCAAGGCAGCGTGTTTAAAACGCCGCGAGGAGGAGAAGGTGTCCGGGGTGTTGGGGGACGCGCCCATGCAGCTCTCAGGAGGCCATCCTAGTATGGGGGGAGATGGCCACAACCCAGTTGGCCACATGTAACACCAGGTAGGCCTCACCGATGCCCAAGTGACTACTGAGGATTTGTTTCTCAGACAGTTGGCTCAAATCCTTAAAATGTCATTCCCTGTTGCTTTTGTCAACACCTGTGGGTGCAGGTGGTAATTCCAAGATGGAGTCATTACTACACGTCCTGGAATTCTTGGGTTTGCAAACAATCCTTGAACGGAAACAAATATGACCAGAGTCCAAGCAAATTAAAATCCAGCCGATGATGCAAAATCACGCTTTGGGCAATATAACCATGTGTGACTGCCTCCCCAGTGAAAGTGTTTTAAGGTTAAGCAGCAGGAGTAGAACATGTTTGTTTCTTTGCAAAATCCTCAGCATTGTGTTGATGTCTTTGTAGTGCAGGATTACTGCAACGTGATGTTTGTGGTCCTCTTTTGCAGATCTGGTGGTGTTTCCTTGGCTGTCAGGATGTGGCCTTAACAGATTTCTTCCACCCATTATTCTCCAGTGTGTGTGTGTGTCTGTGTGTGTGTGTGTGTGTGTGTGTGGGGACATGTCTGCGTATTGTCCGTTCAAGTTTCAAGAGGCACATTCACACACTCGTACACACATGCATACTGCCAAAACTGACACGGCCTGTTCGTCGCACTCCCAACCATGACTACAAGCTCAAATGTGAAGAACTTTTTTTTTTTTTTTTTGCTTTGTTTTATACATGTAAAAAAAGAAAATCTTCTTGGTTTCCTCAACATGACGGAACACCGAAGCTCTTTTTTATCCTGCCACAATATGGGAGTTCACACACTGCCGAGAGGTGCTCTTGAGAAAGAAAGGAGACCTAAAAAAAACACACACACAAATTGAATCCAGGATTTGTGCCTAATTGTTACATGTTTTCTATTTGACATTCAAGAAAATTGCTTTACATGTGAGGAACATTTATTGTGAGGGATTGCTTATGTGTATGAGCAGTTACTTTTAATGTGTGTCATTCCCTGCGTGGTGGTACCGTCTTACATATGTTATGTAACCGAGCCCATGGTCGAAGTTGAATTGTCTAAATTCACTGACATTTCCCCCCCCGATCTCATCGGCAAATGTTTAGGGAAGGCGGCGGAAAGGTCAAAAGTACTGACAGTTCAAAAAGCAGCCCCTGAAAGACGTGAACTCTGACCCCCGGGGTTCCTGACTCGAGGTCCCGCAAGACACCCGGAGACTTGGAATCGAAGGCTGAGGAGTCTGGAGGAGTCTGTCGACTGCAAACCCCTTCCTATTTGTTTACCACAAATCCTAGTGTTGCTCCAGGAGTCCCATGTCACATGTTCAGGTTTCTGTACTGCTTTATGGACTAAAGCATACTTGGACGAGGCGAAGCACAGTCGGGGGAGGTTTGGGCTGGAAGTGCCGACCTGTTGTGCGTTTCGTATTAAAGCCATTTGAGGCACTTTGCTAAGTGATCAGCACCACTTGGCGCTCTCATCTAAAATGCTTTGCAGACGATGCCTGCAGACTTGACAGCTCCACTTTCTTTCCCCTTATTAAATGATAAAAAAGACAAAAAGAAATCTGGGTTCCTTTCTGGGGAAGGGATCTTGTTTGAAGCAGAAGGGCCTTCGTGTGACGGGGGCTTTCTTTTCCTAAATGAGCATTCCCACCGGCTTGCAGCCCCTCACCTTCATCCGAGTACGTTTGTTCTCCCGTTTGTTACCGAGAGGAGCGCGACGTGTAAATTGACTTCATACATTACTCTGATAAGTTTCATTTTTCAAAAATAAATATATATATATAAATATATATTTTTTGTTAGTCTATACATTGTAGATTTTTTACATAAATGGCAATATTAGTTTGAAGTTTAGAGTGTATTGTAGATGAGCTGAAAAAAATGGGATATTCGACATTAAAATGGAATTGAAATCATTCTAAATTGAACCGGGGAGGCGCAGGCTGATAAATGAAAAGGCGTTTTGGTGTATCCTTTATTCCAGTTTTAGTTGTAAAGCGCATCATCAGCCTTCCCAGATGAATTTGCTCACTTTAGCAGCGTGGCGCTGGGAAACAGTGCGGGAAGATTTTTGTCTCGAACAGTAATTATGCAACTGGTTTTTGAATGTAGCTACCATACAAATGTGGATCACCTTCATTCTCAAAGTTGTGTTTCCTGGGTTTTGTCAGCACCGTATACTTATTTTCATTTTCTTTTCTTTTCTAATGTTTGCCCTCAACCAAGTGGCTCTGTGTGCAGCTCACATTTTGGTAGCGTGCACGTCTATTTTGGAGGCAGACGTCCGTGTTTGGGAGTGAGGTAATGGATAATATGGAGAACAAAACAGTGTTATTGTGACGTTATTTCCATGTCATGTCATGTTGTGAATGGTTTTTACCAACGTGTAATCGCAAGTGGGAGGTAGAGCATTTTTTTTTTCGTGTTTAATTTCTACAAAAAGAGATGAAGAGAAAGACCTATACAAATCAATAGTGTGGCCTTTTCATTCTCAAGACTTAAGATGACATGATGGGAGAGTGATACCTTATCAGTGCCTGAACTTGTATTTTCATTTAAGACAGTTTTATTTTGTGAACCATTTCATTTATCATGGAGATTAAAGAGGTACTTGTTCATTCCCCACCCTCCCTTCTCCTAATGCTTTTTTCAATTTTCAGGAAAGAAGTTTAAATGGTATAAAGAGATTTTCTTTCAGTGTATCTAGTTAAATAAATAAATGTTATGTAGATCTTGTTTAGTTTTTATTCCCCTTTTTTTCTAATTATTCAACTGGATTATACTGTCCAAACTGCTGTTTTAGTTAAGGTCATGGGTCCAGGTCATGAGTTTTCTTTCTCTCAGCCCTATATTGGTACATTGCTTCACATTGCAGGGTTCAAGAGATGCTGCTTTTGGGTCTGATTGTCTGCTTTTGATGCACATTAACATGTTTCAGTGTATGTGTTGCTTCAATTTCAATGTAGGGAGTTTTTTTATTTTTTTTTATTTTTCTTCTTCTTTTCTTTCTCGTCGTAGCTGGAACCTTTTAATGACTTGGAGCATTTTAAATTTCTGTATATCAGAGTGCAAGCCCTTTGCTGCAGAGACTTTCAGTATATTTAGTCTCCACATACTATTTTCACCTCTTCCAGCTCTTTGATGCTGTTGACACTGACTTTTTTTTTAAGAAGTTCTAATCACTTCTTTAAAAAGAAAAAAAGTTGTATTTTAAGTTTTTCTTTTTATTATTTGAAGATCAACTATTGTACTGAATATTGCCGGTTTTGGGGGAACTCTGACTTGATGTCATTTAGTATTCTGTGAGCATCCCATTAGCCTTCAAGCGACATACTCAAATTATTTGTTTTGGGGGGTGGGGAACCTTATTTCTTAAAACAAGTTTTCACATAGACACAGTTTGAAGTCTGCAGAAAAGCAAGCCGAACACTGCAGGGGCACATGATGTCAAGAGAAAATTACAATATTATGATGGAAACTGTTAAGTTGACGGGCTTGAAATTGTTTTGGTATAAGAAAGCAGTAATAAAACACTTGCTTTCAACAGTTTTGTCATATCTTTGTTGAGCTAAAAAGGGGGAGAGCATTGAGTGTTAATACATTCACAGGTAGAGCCTGAAATCTTGGGAGTGAGCGCGCTTTTGACTCCTGCTGGGTCCTCAGTGTCTCACTCGATCGCTCTCTGTCTCTCTCTTTTTATATATATATATATATATATATAAATATATATAGTTGAGAACTGTCCTGTATATAACAGTAATGTAGCAATAAATGTGCCATTTTTAATAACAGATTATACCTTTTCCAATGTCTGGCTTTTGAATATTGTATACATAAAAAGGAAAATAAAGGAAAACATTGTAATAAAGGGTTTATTGTAGTTTGGAAAATGAATTTTTTCATATTTGCCATTGTCAATAGGCGGTTGGGAATCACTATTACGCAAAAACATGATTAAAACCAGTTGTTTTATTAAAGTCGCACGCACAGTAATGCCATATTAAGTGTTGGCCTGAAATCCAGCAGCCGGTGTATTTTTAACAGGCATAGCGAAGGCCGCCTAGGGGTCCTTCGAGGCCGTCAGCGCGAGAAAACATTGCAACGAGTAAAGCACAACAACTGCGAAGGTCAGGATGGTGCAGAAAATACTAAATAAATTCGTCGGTGCCAAATACATTACGATTCTAAGGGCATGGTAAGTTACGCTATTAACATGGGTGGAAGACTTTTGGGTGCTTTCGTCATGTTTAAATCGCTAACCAACAGTTGTCCTTCTGAGTAACCCGTCAGCTTACTAGCTTAGCATGCTTGTTCATTTCCCTTCGCCTTTAGCTGTCTGAGCTAGTTAGCATAATCGTATTAACGTTGTTGTAATCAAAGATGCTAAACTATTGATTACTAAACTAATGAACAACTACGTTTATGTTGGTGTTCGTGGAGGAATGTAATGTTTGTTTACAATGTATTAACCAGATATCATGTGTCCGATAATTAGAAATTATCGTTGTCAATGTCAAAATTATTTTAAAACGTAATCTTTTAAGTAAAGAATTGCTCATAGTCCTTTGCTAACGTAGAAGCATCTCACTGTTTTTGACCATTTTATTAGTCTGATAAAACGCTTAATGTAAAATCAGTGTATTTTATGATAATTTAATGAGAAGTAAAGGTTTGTGTACAACATTATTTGTCTGCATCAAATATGGCTTATAAGTGACTACTCATGGCAGTGAACTTTCTAATTCATCTTCCCCCCACTGTGACCTTCATGTCACCTGACTCAAGGAGTATCAAAGTAGCTTTAGAAATGTCTATTGCAGTCAGTGTGTTATGTCATTTTATAAACTATTTTATTTGGGGGGGGGGGGGGGTTTCTCCAGGGTACCGAATATGGTTGCCTGGGGAACAGTTGGTGGAGTGGCACTCATTCACTTCACAGATTGGCGATTGTTTCTGGACTATGTGCCATACGTTAAAGGGAAGTTCAGCGATGACGAGTAAAGTTCCACACGACTAATTTGTGAGTTTATTGCTATAATTGCCAACACCTGTGTAACTGGCTTTCGTCCACACACTCGCCATTTTCATTTTGAATGTGAGTTGTTAAATTGTTTTGTCGGGTTGTAGTTGAATATTTTAAAACTACGAATTTGTTGACTCAGTGATATAATTATCATAATTATAATTATTAGTGATCTAATTGGTTGACATAATTATCAATTTGGTAAATATTTGATGTTGCCCAATATTCAGGTTACAGTATTATAATACTTTGTTTTGCAACTTGCACAGCAGACATTATCCATCATGTTTATTGAAATGCCACACTTTAAACATGTTGATAATGAGCCCTTTTTGATAATTTCTCCACACCTACTTGAATTTGTTTTTATTACAAAGAGGATGTGTGGGTTTTTCTTTTTTTTTTTTTTTTTTTTTTTTCTTCATAAACATTTTGCTAACAAATGGGTCGTGTGTCTTGCCTACAGGAGCAGAACTTGGAAATGGGCACTCTGGTGGAATTCTTACACAACACGAGCTTAAGTAGGATGCCCAGGCTCGACAATCAGTCGCCGAGGGCTCGTTAGCAGTTTGGACGCCATAATGCACTCTTGTATAAATGCTGCTTTTGATCAAGTGTTATTTATTGTGAATAAATCCTCAATTTTCTCCAATGTGTCAAGTTATTCTGCAAAATCTCTGCTAAGTGCTTTGTTGTCTTTGATTGAAGGTGGCAGTCTTTTTATATTTTGAGATCAGAGATGAAAATAAGTTACTTTATTTCCTTTCGCATGGGGCGTTGGAGAATACATTTGTACAGCTGATGTTTGCAAACTGACTAAACTATTTGTGCTGTTAAAGTATTGTGAAATAAAAATGTAATTGCCGACAAACTATGTAAAGTTCATGGTAATATAATTCCGCGTGCGTGTCTCCCGAGAAGTCGTGGCCTTTATTGCAAACACCCCCGTGACATATTGTACTCATTTTATCAACCACACTGCGAAATTTGCGTGGATAATGTCTTTCATTTCTCGCATCGAAGGGGGAGGGGACTGAAAGAGGAGAAGGGAGAAGGGATTTAACACAGCGAGAGGGAGAAAACGCGAGATAGTGTCTCCAAGATGGATAAAAACGAGTAAGTACATGATCGCGGGGGCAATGAGAACACCGACGACAGCAGTTCGTGTCATCGTAGCGTTGTTTCCACGGTCTGTCCTCCTCGTTATGCGTCTGGAAGTGGGTTTCGATCCGGATGATGCAGTCAGTGGTCTCGCATTGGAAAAATAGAACTGGTCTTACGCCAGTATGTCGATCCAGGGTTTTATGTCTTTGGCAACATCACTGCAACGTGATTAAACGGTCTTGATATTAACAGGTAATGTCAAAATAAACCACCGAGTCGATACACTGCGCCGATTAACGTGTTGTGTCGAGATAGATTTTAATCTCACAAAGCGGATCACATTCCCCCCCCTCCGTTTGTTTCTTCTGCATCGTTAACATGCACAAAGCCTCCGGAGACGCATGTTACGCGTTTAAAATGGTGCCTGCGTTTAATCGCTAAGACCTAACGTGACTTTGTTCATTCATAAAAGCCGGCTTCGTGTCTGAATGACAACGGGGGACATGGCCGTGGTGGAAAGCGCTCTCGTATTTCAACGAAGCGAACATCAAAACTTTCAGGTTTCGTGCTACTGAGAAAAGCTACAAGTGAGATTGACTTTATCGAGTACCGTGAGCTGGTTTTAATCAGCGGCGTCTTTGCTCGCTGTCACCGTGTCTGCGTGAATACTGTCTACGGTTTATTTGTGGCAGTAGCCTAATTTTGCCCCCCCCTCTCCACCAACCCTGGGTGAATCGATGTTACAGCTAGCTGGCTAACAACGATAAGCTAGAAATGACACTTCCGCTAAAGCGTTTCACAATAAAAGACGGACCGTACTTTTGATGGCTCTTGTTGTCGTCCCTCACAGTCACTCGAGTTCCGGTTTTTGGATTGGTTAAAATAATACAAAGTTTTACAAATATAGCAAAGTTATAACTATTTTCAAATAATTGCATGGATGCCTGGAGCGAGACATTTTAAATCTTCAATGAAATATGACGAAATTACCCAATAACACAAATTCAATGAAGAACAACATGAGATTACTCACCTCTTTTTAGGTGGGAGGTTTTAGGTTTTAAAAAAAATATTTGGAAACTTTATTCAGAGCGGGTTATACAAAAATAGTATAGCAGGTAATAATTAATGTATATAAAGACCAACATTTTGAATCGTGACCATACACTTTTCTTTCAGTTCGACTCGAATTTAAAGTTGGGGTTTACTGGGACTTCCCATCAAAAGTTATATTCACCGCACGGTCGGTACTTTTAGTCCGTGACACTCTCACGCTGACTTCCTGCCTTGTCGCGGCCGTTGACGCAGCCGCGTCGTCCTATGTTTTCCTGGCGGATGTAGCCCTCTTCCCCCGGCCAAATAGGCGGGGCAGTGATGTGGTCGCGCTGTGCGGCGCAGGGATTTGCGCGACGACAAAGAGACGAGTTGTTGTTAGCAGGGAGATCCCATTACAGAGGACGCATGTTGTAATATGGTCGAAACAAAAGCGTAAGAAGCGATAGTCCTGCCATCCAAAAAAACAAAAACAACAAAACAAAACCAATTCTAAAATCTAATCTCTTTATGCGCAGTAACTTTTTAGTGGATTTATAGGCTACTCGCGTGGGAAATGGAGAAGAAAAGGTGGGATTGCACTGCTCTCCCCAAGGGCTGGAAAATGGAAGAAGTGACCAGAAAGTCGGGTTTGTCAGCTGGAAAAAGCGATGTCTATTATTTTAGGTACTAAACGAACGGGGGCTTGCAAAAACCTACAGGTGCACAAGACACCGAGTTTGCGGACGGAAACCAGACAGGGTTGCGGTGCGGGGAGGGTGTCGGTATAAAGTTTGGGAGGGTTGGGGGGGGGGGGGGCAGCAGCTCCTCTCACAAGCTCTGAGATAAAGTAGTCCGTCTAGTCGTGGGGAGGCCGTGTGGGTAACGCATCCTCGCAGTGTGTAATGCTCCGTGTGTGTCTCCCCCCCCCCTTCATTCCAAGTGAAGCAAGCAAACAAACGCCTGGCTTGTTTTCTTTTTTTCTTCCTTTTAGCAGAGGAGACGAGCAGGATGAGGAGCAGAGGCAAGAGAGGGGGTCCGGGGGTCGGGGGGGGTGGCTCGTGTAGCCTGTGGTGGGTTAAACTGTTCACTGGCACCGTGTTGTGAGATCGGTACATTTGCATG
The DNA here is from genome assembly GCA_021346845.1 of Apeltes quadracus. Lineage (NCBI taxonomy): Eukaryota > Metazoa > Chordata > Actinopteri > Perciformes > Gasterosteidae > Apeltes > Apeltes quadracus. The sequence continues at coordinate 3,036,196 of CM037924.1, read as the reverse complement.
AGCTGCCTCGCACGTTACATCCTCCCGCGGCCCGTTTCCTTCTTCATTGTGTGTTCGCTCATGGCCGCGTTAGGAGCTGCGATGTTCTTGTTTACCCGCGTTCACGTGGCGCTCACCGGTTCTTACAGGTTAACCGTCTTGGAACGTTGTCGTTTTGAATGTGTTTCGTGTTTATTGTCTCATTTGCTGCTGGCACTTCATCGTGTGCAGCTCCGTGATGGGTGGTGAGGAGGGTCAGGTGGTCATCAACGATCACATCCATTTCATTTAAGGGGTCTCTTTCGGCGTCTTAAATCAATGTGCTCTGCTTCTTGTTTGCATTTGGACTCGTTTGCATGTTGTGATACTTGTGTGTCTGTGCTTTGTGTTGAGTTTTTTGTTTTTGTAAGAGATGATGTGAGGAGAGCGGTTTCTTAACGTCTTCTTTTCGCCTCCCCCCGACAGTCCATCTGGGAAGAAGTTTCGGAGCAAGCCTCAGCTGGCCCGTTACCTCGGCAACCAGATGGACCTCAGCTCCTTCGACTTCCGCACGGGGAAGATGCTGATGAGCAAGCTGAACAAGAACCGCCAGAGACTGCGCTACGACAACAACAACCAGAACAAGGTGAGACCCGATGAGGGCAAAGGTCGCACATGACACGACCTACGCGATAAGAACATACGTGATGGGAGAATACTTCACATGTGAAACGTATGCGGAGCAACTGTTAAAGAAGAGATGGTATAACAATAAGAAAGAAAGAAAGTTTTTTTCAACCACACACTAAACTAAGCTAAATATTTGCAAAAAGGGATTTGTGAATAGGAGGACCTGACTATCTAAGAATCTTTAAGAGTCAATGCTATTGGAAGAAACCGTGACATTAATAGATTCAATATGCATAAAGTATGAATCTGACCCCGGTTTTCATATTTAAACCGAACATTTAACATCACTTAGCGTGCTTTTCACCTGGATAGATATAACATGTAGATGTTTGTTTACATCCGCACGTGGTGTAAAACGGTAACTTTACCCACTTTTTTAAAAACTGAAATGAAAGATATTGTGACACAGAAGTTGTCTTTAAAACATATAATTGTATTCTCGCAAGAAGAGGCCCAGCTGCATTGCTGTGAAATATTTCAATAAAACTAGTTCGGGAGAAGAGAATGATTTTGTTTCTAGGTTCATCTAATGATGTCTGATGAAGTCTTGATGAAGTCTTGATGAATGACACAAAGTTGCAAAAGTCCCATTTATTGCCTGCAAGCAGGAGGTCAAACACGCAGGCCCGTATTACGGTGCTCTGAGGAGACGGCGTCCTTGAGCGGTCAAAACACAGAGCTTTCACACACACACACGCATGAAGGCCGTCCTCAGTGGCAGGTGTGAAATATTGCAAACCCAGTAGAGATAAGAACCACGGTTCAGACGGGAGTAACAGAGCTCCTTTGTTCGAGCCTCTGCGCAGGAACAAGTTGACGCGTCCTCCCTTCTTCAGACACGGCTGCAGATGGAAACCTTTGTATCGCCCTGCTTTGGCTCAATCCAGACAATAATCACTCTGTTAATATAAGACTGTGCTATAACATATTTTACATTGCAGTATAGAATCACAGTCTGGGTTCGGGGGCGGGACAAGCTGCAGGCATCACGATGCAAGCTCGTCATAGTCTGTTACACAACAAGTTATTTAACAGTTCTATTTTATATAAATACAAACAACGTGCACAAACTGCCGGTAAGTTAAACTGACCTTTTTTTTTGTCCTTTTCTGGGGTCTCCGATGAGTAAACTGGTCTGAGCGCTGACAAAGGCCCCTTGAAGCCAGATGACACCGCGCGTCTTCTCGGCGACTCGTGCGGAACAACGCGTCACATTCTGTCTCATCCTCCCTCCCGTTTGTTATTTTCAAGGGCAAACCTGACCTGAACACGTCGCTGCCAGTCAGACAGACGGCCTCCATCTTCAAGCAGCCCGTCACCAAGGTCACCAACCACCCCAACAACAAAGTGAAGACGGATCCTCAGAAAGCCGTCGAGCAGCCGCGACAGGTGAGGGCAGCCTCCGCTTGTTACCCGGCAACACACTTTCGGGGATGTTTTAATTTGAATCTAAAAACTGCCTGCAGTTAATATTTATTTTTTTGTCAACAGCTTTTTTGGGAGAAGAAACTCGGTGGTCTCGACGCTTACGACATCGCAGAGGAGCTGGTGAAAACGATGGAACTACCGAAAGGCCTGCAAGGTAATGCACTCAATGACACTGATGATCATTGTCCTCGTGTAAAAATGCAGTTTTTCTTAAGACAGATATTAGAAATGAGATGCGACCGGTTTGTACTGCCTACTGACAAGATTTGTCTATTCAACAAAAATGAATTGAACGTCTTCCCACCACCCTTCAGGAGTGGGTCCGGGCTGCACAGACAAGACTCTCCTGTCGGCCATTGCAAGCGCTCTGCACACCAGCGCGGCTCCCATCACCGGCCAGCTGTCTGCGGCTGTGGAGAAGAACCCGGGCGTCTGGCTCAACACCACGCAGCCGCTGTGCAAGGCCTTCATAGTCACGGACGAGGACATCAGGTGGGCCGCCTCGCCGTGGATGCTCCTGTTATGATGGCTTCCGTTGTAAATGCTTGATGCACGATAACGCATTAAAAAAAAAACGCCGCAAAGGAACAATGAAGAAGTCCTCCAAGGTGGAGCCTCTGTCCTGTGCCGATACAGCGCGCTGTGATTGGCGGCTGCAACTGCCGACTGTAAGCGCTTCCTGTGGTGTTTGTGCGCAGGAAGCAGGAGGAGCTGGTGTACAGCGTGAGGAAAAGGCTGGAGGAGGCGCTGATGGCCGACATGTTGGCTCACGTCGAGGAGAACGCCAGTGACGGAGAGGCTCTGAAAGAGGAAGGCAACAGCAGTGAAGATATGGAGAGTGTATAGCACAGGTTGGTTGGGACACATTTATTTGTTGATTAGGTACTTGATGGGATTGGTGATGTTTTACATTCCCATCTCGGTGTCTTTAATGTTGAATGATGTTCTAATTGAACAAAGAATACAATACAGAGTATTATTTTTCCCTGTGAGAACCATTTATTTATTACAATTGAGGGAAATGCGGCGTCCATATCTGCTAATAAGTGCATGATGAAGATATCAATTTGTAAAGAAAAGTTGTAAAAGTTTTCAGAAGTTGGTTAATCTGTAATGATATAAAGAATTTGAATGAACTCGTACCGCTTTTATTAAAGTTCTTAAGCCGTCTACAAACTGTTAACCCGTTTTCCACGCTGCTTCTCCTCGTTTCCTCTCGTAGGTGTTTCATCGCATACAACCACGAGAAAGCCGGAGACACGCAGCAGCCCCGATGAACTTTCCCTGTGTGCCTGCGCCCCCCATCCACCTTTTTACCCAGAGTGCACCAGTCCAGAAAAGAACTGCCCCCGACCCTCGCCTTCTGCTTGAACCCAAAACACTTGTGAGTCTCGACTGCGTCTGCTCCGCGGCGTCTCCGCCGGCTGGGACGCCTCCGCCGGCTCGGGAAGCCTCCGCCGGCTGGGACGCCTCCGCCGGCTGGGACGCCTCCGCCGGCTGGGACGCCTCCGCCGGCTGGGACGCCTCCGCCGGCTGGGCGCCTCCGCTTCGACGGCCTTTCAATTGAAGCTCGGTTCGTTTTTGAAATAGATCCTTAAAAATAAATTCCCCTGAACTTCCAAATCTATAAAAAATAACTTATCTGCAGCGTGTCCAAATAACTGTTTAAATGAAAGCATGTTTTTTTTTTGTTTTTACTGAAAGTCTCTGAATGGGTTTGTATTCTGGGTGACATTTTATGCTTGTGCTGTTGTCTGTCCGTTTTCTTTGGGCAGACTGGAAATGAATGTTTTGTATAATCAGCGCGTCTGATTCTGGATTTTTCTTCGATGCACTAAAAGTTTCCGGACGCAAAAACACTCTTCTAGTGGAACCAGTTGAGCTGTAACTAAACCGAGTTGAGCCAATTTACATCAGCAGGACGGCTGACGATACAAACGCAGGTTTTTATTGTTACATTTTCAAGGAAATGTATTTCCCCACGGCTGTGTGACCCCCCCCCCCCCCCATATGCAGCTTTTAAACTGAGGAAAGACGATCTGCAGTCGGTAGCGGTATCGTATTGCCCCAGGCTGAGCGTTGGTGGGGGTGGGGGGGGGGGGGGGGGGGGGTGTTGTTGCTGTTTCGCCTCCCGATGGAAACGGCCAGTTAACATCCAGTATTGATGTGATTACTGAGGAGTAATGCTTTTAAAAAAAAAAAAAAAAACATTTTTATCCCTGTCTGTCGAGGTGTGATGGTGAATAATGTACCCAGGCCGAAATCACGTCTGATTGCTGAAATGAATTTGATTGTATAACATATTAAAATGAGTGTATATGTCAAACGCGGCTGTTGGTCTGTCTTTAAAAAAAAAAAAAGTTTGTATACAGGCTACTGTATCCACTGAGAGTGATGTACTCACACTGCATTCAAACGGAGGAACCCCCCTCCCCCCCCGCCCCTCCCTCCATCCAATCCCAGCATCCTCCCACAGATTAACAGCTAACGCGAGCGTCCTCCTGCCTCTGCGAGCCGGGCAAAGTGCGACGCACACGCAGCGGCTCTCCTGCAGCAGAGCGCAGAGGCGGCGATGGTGTGAGCCCGCCGTGGGTTTTCTTTTGAAGGACGTTGATCTCCCTTTTTTCTTTTTAGAAGTCCTTAAGATGACGTCGCTGGACCTTTACAGTAAGGTGAGAGGGGCTTGGAGCGTTCGTGCAGGTCGCGGAAAGGAGAGCGAGCACTTGAATGGACTGTATGTAAAAAGATGATGTGCATGTTAAGGTGTTTAAATGACGTGTCTGGTGGGTCGGGCTTTCACAGTTATGCAAACTTTCATAACGTTTCTGAATTTTGTTAACAGATTCAAAATTCAGAAATTCATTAAGGTTACATGTCACAGTTGAAATGGGATTGCATCTGATAAATTCCCCCAAAAACTTCTTTCCATCTGTATTTCTGTAAATTCAGTGCTCCGTACCTCCTGTAGAATTATAGTACTCAAAGTTTGAATTCTTTTGTAAAATAGACGGGTGCTATTTTATAAGCAGGTAATGGCTAAGCTCTGCAGGCGCTTCAGAGTAGGATGACCAGTGTTAATTTTTAACACTGTTTAGGAGCCTTTTATGCTGATGGATGACAAACATGTAGTCTGGGTGGGGGCAGGAAGTACTGAATGTACCTGAACAGTGCCGGCCCGAGCCTCTTGGGGGCCCCCCTCCCACCACGCACAGTCACCTGTGCTAGAAGGTTATTGGCACAAATGTCACGCTATACTGTTATAGCGAAAATTATAAACGAATACAGTGAGGTTATAATACAAAACTAGGGCTGCTTTCAGCATAAGCGAACTAAGCGGCTGCAGTTCGCTTATGCCTTGGGCCGGCCCTGTACCCGAACAGGTTCTGGACAGACCTTAGAATATTGGTGCCATTAAAACATCTCCTTTCCCTGGACTCCAAAAGGGGGGCGGAGGGATTGGTTCAACCAGCAGCGTCTCTGTTTTTAGTTCTTAATCCAACTGCTTTCTTACCAGGGAGCGAGTGTGTGGATTCCTGACCCGGATGCAGTTTGGGTGTCAGGCCTCCTCCTCCAGGACTACAGTCCTGTAGAGAAAGGCCTCCTGCTAAAGCTCTCTGATGGAAGGGTGAGACCCGCGTTGCCTTTTTTATATCAATCCACCCCCCCCACAAAAAAAAGACACGATGCTCCAAACTGTTCCTGTGAAACGGCATCACGCTGAGTGTCACGTGATCACGTGACACTCAGCGTGATGCCCCGTGATCCTCCCCCCCCTTCCCCTCCCCGGCAGGAGGCCCGGTACCCGGTCGGTTCCCCCTCGGACCTTCCGCCGCTGGGGAACCCCGACATCCTGGAGGGGGAGAACGACCTGACGGCGCTGAGCTTCCTCCACGAGCCTGCGGTCCTGCACAACCTGCGCGTTCGGTTCCTGGACTTCAGCAGCATCTACACGTACTGCGGTAAAAAAGGCCGGACGGGGAGCCGCAGACCCAAACAGAGCGGTTCTGTGCCCGGCTGACAGCGGCGCGACCGTAGCGATGGGAGTCTTTTGGATTTGTGCCACTAAGAGTCAGCTGCTGTGTGATCACAGCTCGTAATACTCTGTTACAACAGGTCAAAGGTCGAGACGGGGAGGCAACTCCCTCACTGCCACCTGTTTTAAGATGTGATGACCTGTTTTATATTGTAATAAAAAGCCACTCTCATTTTGCTTTTTTTAGTTGTTACATCATAACGCTTTTCTTCACCGTTTGTGTTTAGATTTCTATGTTAAACTAAAATTCCTCTTAAAAGAAAAGTGAATTTCTATTAGTTTTGTAATTCTCTTATCCGTCTCTATCGTGATGAACATCAAGCCTCGTCGTCTTCTTCTCCCGGCCCTACAGGCATCGTGCTGGTGGCGATCAATCCCTATGACCAGCTCCCCATATACGGGGAGGAGGTGATCGACGCTTACAGCGGTCAGGACGCGGCCGACATGGAACCCCACATCTTTTCTGTGGCAGAGGAGGCCTACCGCACCATGAGCAGGTCAGAGGCTTTGAGGAATGTGCTGTGCAGAGCGAAACATACTTTACGTATATATTATTTCCTTTACTTTGTTGCCTGAGGGGTGTGTGTGTGTGTCTCCAGGGAGGAGAACAACCAGTCGATCATCATCAGTGGGGAATCCGGCTCTGGCAAAACGGTCTCAGCCAAATTCACCATGCGATACTTTGCTGTGGTTGGAGGAGCATCGCAGCAGACCAGCGTTGAGGAGAGAGTTCTGGCCTCCAACCCCATCATGGAGGTGATGGATGGTTGGACAGAGAAGTCCTTTAATAAAAAAAAATAAAAAAAAAGTTAGAAACGTGTCATTTTTTTCCCCCCACAGTCCATCGGGAATGCTAAAACCACTCGCAACGACAACAGCAGCCGCTTTGGGAAGTACATCGAGATCGGCTTTGGCCGGAAAGGGGACATCATCGGGGCAAACATGAGGACGTATCTGCTGGAGAAGTCCAGGGTGGTTTTCCAGGTAAGCTCTTGAGTCCGACTGATCCTTTTTGCACATGAGAATCCCTCGTTTTACGTCGCGTCAGTTCGTGATTGTCGTTGTCTCGTGCGTTCACGCGCATGCAAGGCGTCAGCAGAGAGGAACTACCACATCTTCTACCAGCTGTGTGCTTCCAGAGACCTGCCTGAAATGAGATCCCTAAAACTGGGTGAGAGGCTCGATCGCGGCCGTTCCTTAACGTTCTGCGTGTCGACAGCGATGGTGACTGTGCTGCCGGGGGTTGTTTCTCTCCCCCTCCAGATGCACCCGAGCGTTTCCGCTACACCAGCCGGGGAGGAGAGATGCAGATTCCTGGCACCGATGACCTGCTGGACCTGGAGCGCACGTGCAATGCTCTCACCGTCCTGGGTAACGTATCCGGACGCCCTCGAACGCGCCGCCGGTTGAGGCTGGCGGTCCGACGCTCTTGCAGCTGGATCGGGTCACGTGATTTGTGGAGGTGAGCCCTGCAGTGTTGGTGTGACTCTGCAGGCGTGCGGCCCGAGCAGCAGATGGAGCTCTTCAGGATCCTGTCTGCTGTCCTGCACCTGGGAAACGTCGACATCCGAGCCAGCGGGAGAACGTCTGAGCGGAGTTACATCGATGTAAGACGTGGCTTCGTGTCTCCATGGAGACACGTCCCCAACGGCCGGCCCCTCCCTTTTCTCCTCCGAGCGCCTGAAGCCTGTTATTGTCCCTCCCAGGCGGACGACCGACCTCTGGCGGTCTTCGCCAAGCTGTTGGGCGTGGAAGGCCCCCAGGTGGCCCACTGGCTGTGTCATCGCATGCTAGCGGTCGGGGGGGAGATGCTGGTCAAACCCGTGTCGGGCCAACACGCCCTAGAAGCCAGGGACGCGCTGGCCAAACACATCTACGGCCAGACGTTCGCCTGGACCGTCCGGAGGCTCAACGCGGCTCTGCGCGCACACGGGGAGCCGGCCAGGTCCTCCATAGGGGTCCTGGACATCTATGGGTGAGTGGCGAGGCTTCAGCGGGTCCTCTAGAGCTTTGCCTTAGGGGGGCCGTCCTTCAGGTAATGAACAAGTGAGTCTTCTCTCTCTCTCTCTCTCGGAGCAGGTTTGAGACCTTCGACCGCAACAGTTTCGAGCAGTTCTGCATTAATTATGCGAATGAGAAACTGCAGCAGCAGTTCAACAGGGTGAGTGGCGTCCGTGACGTATGTGTCGGTAGCCAGATTCTTTTCCTTGACCACTGAGTTCTATTGTGGTAAATGACCAATGAGCTTGATTGAATGATCTCAAAAACACAACATGTACAGCCAGTGGACACGTAACGTGTACGTTTTTATATTCTCTTTTCCGCAGCACGTGTTCCACTTGGAGCAGGAGGAGTACGTCCGGGAGGAGCTGTCCTGGAGCAGGATCGAGTTCAGCGATAATCAGCAGTGCATCGATCTGTTGGAGGGACAACTGGGCGTGTTTGACCTGTTGGACGAGGAGTGTAGGGTCAGTGTCCCTCTCTCTTATCCATCAATCTGCTCATCTTCATTTCATGAACCGCACTTTTCTTACTCTGAGCTCCTCCATCAGATGCCCAAAGGTTCAGACGAGAGCTGGGTGCTGAAGCTGTACGATCAACACCTGAGCAGCAGGCGACACCCTCACTTCCAGAAACCTCGCATGTCCAACAGCGCCTTCCTCGTTGTGCACTTCGCTGACACGGTGAGCGATGAAGGCCGACGCACAGAAAACCTCCCGCTTTGATCTCCAGTCTGATCTCAAGTTTCTGTTCAAGTTTTCCTTCTTTTCATCAGGTGCAATATGAATGCGACGGCTTTTTAGGCAAAAATCGAGACACGGTGTTTGAGGAGCTCATTAACATCCTCAAAGCGAGTCAGGTAGGTTGCGTGGATCAAATTCCCTTCCCTCCAGTGGTGATGTTTCCACCGGAGCACCAACCCGTCCTCGCGTGTGCTCCTCAGTCGGAGCTGGTGGCCGAGTTGTCCCAGCAGCAGGGGGACGCTTCCCCCGCGGCCAACGGAAGCGTTCGTTCGGGGAAACGAGCCGCCAGAGAGCACAAACTGACCGTGGGCTTCCAGGTGAGTCTCTCGCAAAAGGTTCGACCCGGCGGCGCCGACGCTCCGCTCTTTTGACGCCGCGCTTTCCGGCTTCTGTCAGTTCCGCCGGTCCTTGCAGACGCTGGTGGACGCGCTGAACGACACCACCCCGCACTACGTCCGCTGCATCAAGCCCAACGACCGCAAGGAGGCCTTCACGTAATGCGCTCTTCGTGTTTTTGTCTTCACGTCGCGTGTCCGAGCATCTGATGGTGCGTCGTTTGGTGAAAGCTGATTGGTGAAAGCTGCTTTTGGCAGGTTCGACCCGAGGAGGACGGTCCAGCAGCTGAGGGCCTGCGGCGTGCTGGAGACGATCCGCATCAGCGCCGCAGGTTTCCCATCCAGGTAACGTTCCTCTGGCTCTCAAGTATATGAGAGCTCAGGTTCACGAGGATCAATGCTTTTATTTAACGCCGTCTTTACTGTGAAGCCATTTTTCGTTTTTTTCTTTGGTGCCAGGTGGACGTACGAGGACTTCTTCAGCCGATACCGTCTCCTGCTCCGAGGCCCGCGGGGACAGGAGCACGCCCGGGTCTCGTGCAGAGAAGCGCTGCCTCGGCTCATCCCGGACCCGGACCAGTACTGCTTCGGGAAGACCAAAGTGTTCTTCCGGGCCGGTCAGGTGGCTCTCCTGGAGAGGCTGAGAGCCGAGAGGCTGCGCGTGGCCGCCGGGGTCATCCAGAGCCGGGTCAGAGGGTGGCTGGCGCGGATCAGACACCGGAGGGTCCTCTGGGCGACCGTCACCATTCAGAGATACGGCAGAGGAGCCGCAGCCAGACGGTGAGGAGGAGAGAAAAAGAGACAACCTGCGTGCAGGACAAAAGCTGTTGCGATATAGTGAATGTAAGCTGATGTATTTCTTAAAGATATTGGTATTTTGTTTCAATATCGCTGGTTGAAACCAGGTTTGTGTTGAAAACTCCTTCAGCTGAGCATTTTCGCATTGCAAGAGAATCCGTGAAAAGACTGACGGTTGTATTGTTATTGCGTACTAACTTAAAAAAAAAAAAACATTCCGCACCGTCATTCGGCTGCAGCCTTGCGTTGACGCTGCGCTACACCAAAGCTGCTTTGGTGATTCAGAAGACTCGCCGCATGGTGGTGGTTCGGCAGATGTTCCTCACGATCCGACAGGCCGCCGTCACCATCCAGGCCTTCGCCAGGGGCACGTTGGCGCGCTGCAGACGCAGACTGGTCAGAATTTCCTCCAAATTTCCTCCCAAATCTCCAAAAATCCCCAAATGTGTTTGTAAGGTGAATCGCGTTTTGCCCCCTCAGCTGGCGGCGGAGCGGGCGGCCGTGCTGCTCCAGGCGGCGGTGCGTGTGTGGCTGGCGCGGCGGGCGTACGGGCGGGTGCGCGCGGCGGTGGTCCTCGTGCAGTGCTGCGCCCGCCGCCGGGCGGCAAGGAGAGAGATGCTGAAGCTCAAGGCGGAGGCCCGCTCGGTGGAGAAGTTCCGAGAGCTCAACAAGGGCATGGAGGTCAAACTGATGCAGCTGCAGCTGAGAGCGGACCACGAGGTGGGTGGGGGGCGGTTTCTCGGTCTCTCCGCAAGCCCATGAAATGCGACTGACGTTGTGCTTTGTGCGCGTCCAGGCCAAGGAGGCTGCGGCTTTGAGAGAGACGCTGCGCGCGGAGCGACAGGCCGCCGGCGCCGAGCTGGAGGCCTTGAGGGCAACGGTGCAGAAGCTCGGCAGCCAGAAACGGGAGGAGCCGCAGCCCTGCGCTGGCGCCAGCGACAAGGAGGTGGAGGAAAGGAGGAAGGTTGAGGAGAAAGCCGCCCAGGAGAACCTTCAACTCACACAAGTAGGGTCTGCCCGACGGATAATCTCCACGTAAACCGGTGTTGCAGGTTCAATTTTGACGTCCGGCAGGTTGGTTGATTCTCATTCTCTCCATACTTTTGAGGATTTGCAAGTCCTGCAGAGAGAAAAGGACCGTTTTTACAAAGAGAGAGAGGATCTCTCCACTCGCTTGTTTGAACAAGAAAAAGCACAAGAAGGTGGGTTCTTCCCACTTCCCACTGTGCAGCATCGTGCAGATGCTGGTTGGCCTTAGGGGTTAAAAGCTTGTTTCTTGTGCGCGCAGAGTGTGTGCACCGGGCTGTGACTCGGGAGAGTGCAGCTCTGAGGACGGAGTTGGACGAAGAGAGGAGAAAGTACCAAGGCCTCCTGAGAGAGTTCACCCGACTGGAGCAAAGATACGACAACCTCCGGGAGATGAGTCTGCTCACCGAGGTTCACCGACACGCCCACAGACACACTCCAGTACTTTTGGAAGGATACTATTTTTGGACCAACACTTTTCCTTTCTTTCCCCCCCCACAGCGCCCCGCGGTCCACAGAAGGACAGACTCCACCTGCAGTCTGGAGCCTCCCTCCCCCACTCTGCTGTCTCCCCAGTCTCCCGGCCCTCTGTCACCCTTCGCTGAGCCGGAGGAGGTCCGTCGGGTCAGCGTGACGTCTCCCTCCGGTGGGAGGCGAGCCTCCGCGCGGGGCAGCGACACGCCGATGGTGAGGAATGCGGCTGAAGCATGGCGCCGCTAAGCCATCGGGCCGGGTAATTGATAATAAAAAAAGGTCTGTGTGCGTTTGCATGGACAGGACCAGTTGATGGAGACGATGGACGTGGCCACAGGCGTGAAGATGACCGGAGAGGACCTGGCACACGCCTACGACGCCGTGCGAGTGGCTAACAAGTCAGTCCGCGGCCGCCGGAATGTGCGTCCGTGATTCACGGTGAGCGCCGCGATGCTGACGTTAAGTCTGGTCCGGCTCAGGTTTCTGGAGAGGCAGCTGAGGGACCAGTGCGGTCAGATGGAGGAGGAGCTGGAGGCCGTCCGGGGCCAGCTCGGTCGAGCGCTCGCCGCTTCGTGCCCCGCTGCACAACAGCAGGTACCCAGCGGTCCCGAAGGGTTCGGTTCCCCTCATCGGCCGACATTGCTCTGCTGTTCTCTCGGACACAGTTGCTTCACGGTACACAAAGTTTGCTGTAAGCTACGAATGCTAATGGTGAGCGTGTGTCTAAAGGAGGTGCAGGCACTACTCGAGGCCAGAGAGCAGGAGTGTGTCAGGTTGAGGAGAGAGCTGAAGGAGCTCAGGGACACCGTCTCACTCAGACGACTCGTGGCACAAGGTGAGATTTCATCGGGACGATTCAGAGCTTTCGGTTTGCTATTCACCTTCAGAATAGACAGGGTTTTACTTGACACAACAGTATACAGTTCTATTTGCATCCTTGATGTATGTTGACAATTAAAAACGTGTTGCTAGAGAAATACGGGGCAAAAAAGGAAAATGCATTTCATTCATTGACTTTTTCCACTCAGCTGTTTAAGAAGATTAGAGGTCAGGATGTTTCACAAGGTTGCAGAAGATCAGAAAACTATTTTGACCTTTTAACCATTCACTGCCTCATAAGCCAACAGTAGTATTTGGCGTACAAATCGATAAACCTACATGCAAACCTACATGTCATCTCTTTTCATTGCTGATGTTTTTAGGCAGCGGTGCCGTTTTTTCAGGTGTTTTTGTTTGTGCTCTCATCAGTCGTCAACCCGGAGACGTCCTCCTGTCCTCCCGGGACGAAGTCCGCAACGGCCACCGGTCTGCTGGAATGTAGGAGGAGAGACGAGGCCAAGCTCCTCAAGAACCTCGTCATAGGTGAGACACTAAATCAGAGCAGAAAGCACAAGTTTCATTTTGGAACTACGCTCGAATGCAAACGACGTCTGACCCGGGAAGCAGAATATCTACAAGGAAACAATGGTGCAGTTCTTCACAGAGCAACACTTCTGCAGGAATAGAATGTTAAAATGAATGAAAGTCACTAGAATGAATAAGACCAAGAGGTAGAAATGGTATTTCTTAATGTTCCTTGTGTCCTCAGGTAAGTCATCTTTTAACACACACACACAAGCCGGCCATGTTCGCTGTGCCACTGCTGCTCTCTCTGTTCGCGGCGCAGACCTGCGTGCCGACGCCGCCCTGCCTCTGGCTGCCGGCCTGCCCGCCAGCGTGCTCTTCCTGTGCGTTCGTCAGGCCGACCGCAGCGGAGATCGGACGCACGCCCGCGCGCTCTGCGCCGCCGCCGTCACCGCCGTGAAGGCGGCTCTTAAGGTATCCTGAGTTCCGCGTCGTCTGACAGGAAGCGTCTGCGACTGACTTCCATGCTGTTGTTGCAGATTGTTCTGTTTGGAAACGCATCTCTTTCACAGTGCCGGCCCGAGGCTCTTGGGGGCCCTAAGCAGAAATTTAATTGGGGGCCCCCCTCCCACCACACACAGTCACCTGTGCTAGAAGATTATTGGCACAAATGTCACGCTATACTGTTATAGCGAAAATTATAAACGAATACAGTGAGGTTATAATACAAAACTAGGGCTGCTTGCAGCATAAGCGAACTAAGCAGCCGCTTAGTTCGCTTATGCCTTGGGCCGACCCTGCTCTTTCAATTGTCCCATCTGTCCCTGCAGAAACACAGCAGCGATGTAGACATGACCGCTCTGTGGCTGAAAAACGCCTGTCTGCTGCACGACCTGTTGACCCAGCATTCCCCGAAACAGGTAGGAAGCACATGCACTCACATTATTTACAACTTATCCAATCCAAAGATACAGAATTAAAGACGTCTAGTACACACGGCCTAGACGACAAAAAACGATGCTTCGATCGGTGGCCTTTCAGTCCCGTGACTCAGACGAAGTGGTTCCCCTAACATCCGACCTCGGGGACTCGATACGCGCCCTGAGTGACCTCTGCATCCAGGCCTACCAGCAGCTCCTCTCCATCACCGAGAAACGGCTGCAAAACATCATAGGTACCACTGTGACTGTGATTGAGACGATACCGATGCCTCCCCCCTCCCCCCCGACCCCTGTCTGTGGTCTTACTTGGCGCTCCCTCCCTCTCCCCCCAGTCCCTGCTCTGTTGGAGAGCGAGACCATCACAGCTCTGTCTGGCTCGGCGGGAAAGCCGGGACCGTCCAGGAAGCGAGCGGGTTCGGACCCCAGGGCGGTGGCGGCGGCTGGCGACGCCCAGACGATGTCGGCGGTGCTGAGGGAACTGGGAGCCCTACACGCCGCTTTGTCCCGCCAGGATCTGGCCGCGGCGCTGATGGAGCAGGCCTTCAGCCAGCTCAGCCACCTCATCTCCGCCTCCGCGTTCAACAGCCTCCTGCTGAGGAAAGACATGTGCTGCTGGAGCCGCGGCATGCAAATACGGTAGAAATATGCACGTCGATGCAACATTTCATATCATGTATGTTTCACCTTCAATAGTCATGAAAGTATAGAATGTCGAAAAAGTCATGGACAAGGAGTCATAGTAGAGCCGGTCAAATAGTTGCAAGAAAATGTCTCCTACAGCACAGTAAAACATGAATTTCATTTTGAAAGTGATAACAAATCATGGCATGAGAAAATAACTAAAACAACGTCAACCCACTGAAGGTTTAATCTGTGAAACTATCGTCCCCTTCTCCTTTCCTCTTCACGCAGCTACAACGTGAGCCTCCTGGAGGAGTGGCTGCGGGGCCGCGGCCTGCAGGCAGGGGGCGCCGCACTGGAGCACCTCATCCAGGCGGTCCAGCTGCTGCAGGCTGGCAAAAAGACCGAGGGGGACGCGCGGGCCCTCGTCCAGACCTGCAGCGCCCTGTCCGGCCAGCAGGTGGGTCCCTACCTGCGTCCCGCTGGGAGACGACGACGTGCGTGACGTTCACTCACTGGCCTCCGTTTCGACCCGACAGATCGTGAAGATTCTGACCCTCTACACTCCCCAGAGTGACCTCGAAGAGAGAGTCTCCCTGAACTTCATCCGGACCGTCCAGGTGCTGTGCGACCTCACAGCGACTGACACAATTCCAAAGTGTGTGTGTGTGTGTGTTTTTGTGTGTAACGCCAGAGGCCTCTGTCGTTGCTCTTCCAGGGGCTTCTCAAAGGCCGCTGCGAGGGTCAGACCCCCCAGCTGCTCATGGACGTGAGACGAGTGTTTCCCGTCACGTTCCCCTACTCGCCTCCGCCCGTCCTCCACGCGGAGCAGTTGGTCATCCCGGACTCCCTCAAGGTGTCCTTCCTGCGCAGAGCCTAAGCAGGCCGCATCGCCCAAATAACGACACCACTGATTAGTGAAGCTGCAGTTCAAGAAAGAAGAGGTTTTATTTTTCCTTCATATTTTTATTGGAAGCAGAAACACAACGAGACTGCAGTCACCTCGACCCCCTCCCTCCCCGATAACCAAAATAAAAAAAACGCAAAAAATTAAACATCTTGTGTATAAAAAAAACTCATGCGAGTACTTTGTACCACTACACATCATCGGAAATACATATTTATATATTCAAACATTTCAAAAATAGAAAATAATAATGAAATATCAAAATAAAAGGAGACATCAATTGGCAGTTAACATCAAATAGTTATCCGTGCTGGCACAATATGATTTTTTTTTTCTTTCCTTTTTTTTTTTGTATTGTTCCCATCATGCACCTTTTCCTTTGGAAGTACAGGACCGGCAGCGTCTCTGCGTTGCCCGGTCAGCTGGACGGAACACGTCACGCGTGTCTGTGTGCTTTTCATTGTGCTGCTTCATCAAGCCCCGCCCTTCATCGCCGAGCGCATTCACGTCCCCAAACGCGCAAACCGAGAAAAAAAAAAAAAAGTGTCATTGTCAACAGCAATAAATAGATTATTTTCGTGGCATTTTCCCAGCTAAATGCTTTGAACCCACCGGAGAGCGACAACGTGTTTGGATGGACTTCATTCAGGACGGCTTTTTACCAAGTCCTCGTTGTTCTTCTCCAGCGAGTCCACGGCGTCCCTAAACCATCCAATAATAGCTACATCTCCAGGTACACATAATCTCCCCCCCCCCCCCCCCCCCCCTCTCCGCATAACTGCCCGGTCACTCGGAGCAAATATTCAAGTCTACAAAAGAGCAGCAAACTTCACCTCACATTAGGCTGACATGTGTTCGTTACATCTGAGCTATTTACAACGGCCGACGACGACAATCCGTCCCTCCGTCTGAGCCGAGAGGCCGTACGAACGGACTCCGGCCCCCCGAAGCGGCTCCGCCGCCGTCGAGATATTTGGCCCGTTACAACAGAGACAGCACGTACGACGTGTCGGACAAACACTTGTGCTGATATAGTAAGAAGAATCAACGATGTAAACATATGACGACTCGTCCACAAAGGTTTTTATAGATTAGATGCATAGAGATCAGTTCTTACACCTTTAAAGTGGGGAGGGGGGGGTCTGTTAAATGGTCAATTTAAGACCAGGTGCTTCTGGGGGAAAAGAGGTAGGAAGAGAAAAAACAACAACCCTGGACTCTGTTACATACAAACGTGCGTACCTCTTGATAAACTACACCTTTTTCTTTTTTCAAAGGGCATTCACACAGAACACGAGTTGAATCAACATGCTCGACGGGCAACACATTTAGTTCCACGTGAAACCAACTCCGGACTAAAGACGTGAATTCAGCCACGAAACGGCCCGAAGCCTCGATGAGCGATTCGTTCCCCAAGAACAAGTACTGAAACAAGTATTTACCGCTTTACTATGAGTGCGTTAAAAGCCCTGTGCTTCAAAATACCCCAGCTGAGGGCCCCTCCTCAGCTGGCCCCCGGGTAGCGGAGTGGTTCATATGGCAGGTTGTTTCTTTAAAGAAGAGGAGGTGGCAGTTTCCTCCCTCTCACACGCCCATAGAGGGCTGATTACGGAATGTTTACAGTAACGCGGACAAAGAGGGGAACCCCCGGAGTAAAAAGACACTTTGAACATCGGAATTGGAATAATGCCTCCCCCCCCCCCCCCCCCCGTGTGGGACGTCCCTTGCGATGGCTTCCTGTGACTACATTAGCGGGCAACGCGGGCGGCTACATAAGGTCAACGTCGGAACACCTCGGAAAACACACACACGCACATTAGGCACTCACGCATTGACATGCGCCAACTAAAACACACACACACGACTGGGGGGGGCGAGGGGGGCGTTTATCTCTCTTTACCTACACAGGGGGGGGGGGGGGGACATACACAGCGTACGAGGGTCAACGAGACAGAAGGCAGTAAGGGTGTCAGGCAGTGTGCTCTGTTTGCAGGGTGGTCGGACACGAAGACGGACGAGGAGACAATCTCTCAAAGACCACACGTCCATCCCATAATGTGTCCTTCGTGTATTACATACTATGATCTATAGAATTATTTGAACACAAATATAATTCGATAGAGCTTCGTTCCTCGCTCGTTGGTAGCGGGTCAGTGGGACGCGCATCCCAAGGAACGATGGGAAGCCGCAGCGTTAGAGGCTACTACATGGTGTGTGTGTGTGTGTGCGCGTGTGTGCATCAAAAGGATGGCTAGCATTATCTGCAACAACAAAGACACCGGGGATGACGTCGACCTGTTGGTGCTCTTACAAACACCGGGTCAGCGCGGCGGTGGGTGGGTGGCGTCCCATCGACCTTCAGGCGGGGGAGGGGTTCGGGGGGGTGGAGTCACGTTTGGTTCTTTCAGCTGCGGCCCTCCTCCGCAGAGCGCTGGTCCGACTTGAGCTTGACGAACTCCTTGGCCACGTCGTCGTTGTTGCGCTGGGAGAGGATGCGCAGCACGGTGAGGCCCGTCTCGTCCATGTGGATGCGCTTGCCCAGCGGCAGCCAGCAGGCGACGCTGCCCTTGGAGGCCATGTCCTTCATCTGCAGCACCGCCATGCCCACCGTGCGGTCCTCGCGCGCGAAGCAGTAGTCCTTGACGCAGACCTGCAGCTCGTAGCACTCGGGAGCCGCCTCGCTGCTCAGGGTGCTGCAGGGGACGGGAGGGGGGGAGGCGGGGCGGGGGAGGTTAGGGGCGTTTTCCACCAGAACAACCCGCCGTCGGCAGCGCGGTTTACTCACAACGTGAAGGTCTCGTTGTATTTGGGAGCCCAGCTGTTGTTCTTCGACTTGGTGGCGTACTTCCTCTTCTTGTCGCTGAGATGAGGGCCGATGATGTAAACCTCCACGAAGGGCCGGAATATTCCCTGCGTCTGCCACCTCAGGTCGTTGGCCGCCACGACTGAGACAGACAGACAGGGAGAGATGGAGGGAAGAGAGTGGGAAGGTGTGTCAGAGAGAGAGAGAGAGAGATTCATGTGGAGGAAATGTGTGAGAAAAGCAGAATCAAATTAAACATTTGTGGGAATTTACATATTATATAACATTTGTTATTAAATAATCTGACTTTTTAAAGACACATTTTTAGGCACATCATACATTTGTATTTATGACCATTTCCAACAAACTACTATGGCATGCTGTATAGCATGCTATAATGTGCCACAGTATAGTTTAGTATAGTATAAACCCACTGTGCTATAGATTTTTAGAACTTTGACCACCAATACAATGGTGGTATGTTATTTGTATGATATACTAAAATATCACATTTATGACTTTTTAATGGCATCCGTATGACATACAGTATACACTTTATGTAACCATGTATACTTTGACATTTGTTGTAACACTTCTATAACAAGCTACGTCCCTTTACCTTTCACCGTGACCTTGTGCTCTCCTGTGTTGGGGTGGGTGAAAATCTCCACATGGATGGACACTTCTCCCACGGCGTCGTCCACTCCGGAGCCTGAGAGGCAGAGAGAGGGGAACCAACGCTCACTTCTGCAAACGAGGACACACCGGCTGCACAGACGCAAGCCGCTGAGCCCAAATTCGCATTTAAAAAAAAAAAAAAAGAGCTTACAGGCCAATTCCATTTCAGATGTGTAAACGGAGCATCGAAATGGATAACCCTTTTGTAAATTAAACAGCATGTGATGACAGGTCTATATGCACTAAACTAGACCGATCCCTGCGTAACACGAGTTCAAATAAGGCAGCGGGATCTGAGGGATCTGCTGGTGCAGGTGTGGTTAGACGGGAGAAGACGGGAGAGAAGAGGGTCAAGTGACAATAGTGGAACCCCTGAATTGGATCGGGTCGTGCTCACGTGCTCACACGGATCCAGACAGGTGGGCAGGCTTTGCGGAAAGAGAAGCGGCTCGGCCTCTTTGATCGGTCAGGCGGTCGGTCGGTGAAGGACGGCGGCGCAGACGACAACCAGAAAGCTCCCTGCAGGCCCAACCCGAACCCTTTTTGTCTGGCAGGGACTTGATGGACATGATGGACGCGTCTCCGCGCCGGTTCACTTTGTGCCGCTTGTGAAAGAAGGCGGCTGAGATCCTCAAACACGCTGACAGATGGACGCACATTTTCCGTGGCTTAATTAACGTCTCGGCGCTCTGGCGGGCAGCGCGTTTCTGCGCTTTCCACCGGCCGCCCACGTGTCAAGGTGTCCGCGGGAGTCGGACGCGCCAGGAAGACGCGGCTCTCCGGGGAGCGTTACGGGACCAAAGAGAGCAGCAGTCACCCATCTGGTTTCGTCTGCTCTGTGGAGGACTTCCATAAAAGATGAGAAAACAAAAACTTTGCTGGCTTGGTGGCCGGATGACGTTGCCAAGGAAACGCAGGCTTTTCTTCTTTAAACCAGAATAGACATAAAAAAAGCTGTGTGTGTGTGGCGTCCAAACAGCTTGACCTTTGATCATTTCCAGTAGGATTTGCAGCTCATAGCCTGCGTTATGTAAGCAGC
Organism: Apeltes quadracus; assembly: GCA_021346845.1. Taxonomy (NCBI): domain Eukaryota; kingdom Metazoa; phylum Chordata; class Actinopteri; order Perciformes; family Gasterosteidae; genus Apeltes; species Apeltes quadracus. The sequence goes on along the minus strand of CM037924.1, from coordinate 3,016,377 downwards.
ACAGTCATCATGAGAATAAGGTCCACTGTGCCTCGATCAGTCTTTCTGCTCAAATCGTCTTCTCGAATCACATGGTTGGGATGAACTACCGGGTGAAAAGAAGACGATTTGCATCAAACAGCTGGCGGGAACTACTTTGTTTTCTTTACCTCCTTTGAAAAATTGTCTAAAAGTTCTAGTTTCAAGTTATGCAATAAAAAAAGATTCAGATTTAGAGATTTAAAAAAAAAAAATCAGAAAATGAAACGGCTTATTTGGAATTGTTAATAACGACGTAAGAAGAAAAACATTGTGTCTCAATGTAATTGCATTTAGTCGAAATATGTTCTATTTGTCATGTGATCAAACACTCAACTACTGGACATTTAAGATGGGGGACATGTTGGAGGGGGGGGAGTTTGTCAAAGTAAAATAAAATGAAAGCTGTCCTTTGCTGTCTCTTGCTGGAGCCGTAAGCAGGTCGCGCTGGACCGACAGTCAGTGTGCTGCAGCTTCCTCCAACGGAGTCATCATGTGCAAGCGCTCTGGAGCAAGAGTCAGACCTCTGGATGCTAATCGAGAGTGACAGAAATCAGACCACCTGACCCGAGGGGCCGTTTCCGATTGGCTCGATCCGTGGTGGGGGAGCGGCGCGGGGGGGGGGGGTCTGCACGTGGGAGCTATGTGTATGAATGAGTCCTCCTCCGTCTTTATGCGTGATGACAGACCAGGGGAGGACCCTCCCAGACAAAACCCAGAACAACCATCAAGGTTCTACATCATCCCTTTTTCTTCAGCGTGTTTGAGGAGGGAGGGAGGGGCTTAGGGGCGTCTTGCTGGACACAGACGATACACCGATACACTGAGCTTCTGCTTCAACAACCTTAAAAAGACAGTCCCACTCAGTCACATTGGCTCTGCTCAGTCGCTCGCTCCTCCCCCCCCCCCCCCACACACACACACACACACACACCCCACCCCCCCACCTCGGGCTTCTCTGGGTGACATCATGCCGGGTCAGGACTCCTCCACACTTTGATGCATCTCTGTTTTTTATCGGGCCTGATGTCAGCACGTCATGCGTTAGCGTGCGCTCATACATACGGTGCACGGCGTATGTATCCATCGCCGTGCACGCAGACATCAGTGTGGACGTCACATGCATGAAGGTCTCATAGTTGCGGTGGGCAAGTATGCAAAAAGGCAGAGATAGAAAAAAGGTCTTCAATCTGTGCATTGTATCGGTCTGTTGGGATGAGTTCAGGCAGGCGGGGGAGTTTTGGGATGCACGTGGTGGTGGTGGGGCGGAGGGAGAAAGTAGGGGGGGGGGGGGGGTGCAGGGAGTTGGGCTTCGGGTCCGGCGTGCTCTCCGGTACTCCTGGAAGTCTCAGGCCCGGAGCCTGGATGCCACGTACCCTTTTCCGGGCAAACATCCTCACTAGTGGTGAACCTCACCCCCTTCCCGCCGAACACTGGCCCACGGACGGGGCAGCAGGAGCCAGTGGACAGAGAAAGGAGAAACACGTAGAAATGTGAGGTTTGCAGAGTGAAAATAAAAAAACATTTAGAAGTGAGGCAGCTACCTAAAAGACGGGAGAGATCCCGATAGACACACGAGGCGCTTTTAATCAAATCAGCTCGTCGCGACTCCTCCGATCCCGTTGCGAAACCTCGACAACGTGACATTTGTGCTAATTAAATTCTAAACAAATCGAGGCACTTCTCCCAGCGGCGCCGAGGGACAGCGTGTCAGCAATCAGCACTTCCACAGAGATGGCGGCTGTTGTGAAGCCACCTGACGGGAGGATGGGCGGCGAGCAACGGAATCAAAGAGCGAGAGAAAAGAGAGAAAATAAAGAATAGTCTGCGTGTTTCTCTGGCTACCAGGAGACTGTGTGCGACCACAGCCTCGTCCTCATGAGAGATACTTTCCGCATATCGAGTCGAAACGTTTGGGGAAACCCAGATATCACAAACAGAGATGTGCCGATGTCGATCACAGAATCAAGGGACATCAGACAGGAACTTCTCACAAAAGGAAAATGAAGACACCTGAAATAAAAGAGAATCAAGAGACGATCATTTTACCTTGTGAGTTCTGTGACTGGACGAAGGTCCGAATGAGCTTGTCTGTCGCCTGCGTGTAGAGGGACAGCGCGTAGTGCAGAGACAGCAGGTCAGGACTCTTCTCCAGGAAGGTTTTCTTCAGACCAACACCACCGGCGTGGAAATATTGCTGAAACGCACAAAGACAAAAAGAAGAAGTCAGCGGTTAAGTTACTGCAAGCTGAAAAGTATTTTTTAAAGAAGAAAAATGGTGTCAGTAACCTCTTCTTTTTCCTTAAAAAAAAGGGAAAAGGCAAAACCCTAAACACTAAAACTGAAATAAAAGGTGTTTTCTAGGGTAACCAGGTACAACTAATCCCACCAACAAACAGAAATAAAACTAAGAACAAGGCCTGTTCATAAAAGGGTGTTTTAGAAGTGATCTAAAAAATAAAACTGATTTAACGAGTCTAATCAAACTAATAGCTATTAGTCAATTGACAGGAAATAATTCACTAACTATCTTAATAGTTGATAAAACCATATTTTTCAAGCAAAAATGCACAGTGGCTAAAGAAACATCGCGATCGACGTTCTTCTCCCGTTTTATGTTAAAAGTCGTGGATTATTCGTCAGTTGCAGCCTAATGAAAAGTGGTGGCTTCTGTCTCTTTAAGAAGCCTGGATCGACCACCGATGGTTTGCACACCGACACAATCTCACATTCTACATCCGTTGAATCTTTTCTGCGCCGCAGCTCTTTTGGAGGTTCAAGTCACCTTAAACACCACGCGAACAAACGTGCTCTCACCTGGAGGTCCGGTTGCCATGGTCACTACTGATCTAACTGAAACAGCAGGATTCGCTGCACAGCGAGAGAACGTGCACACGAAGCAAAGTGCTCGTTACCTTGATGGTGTCCAGGGCGAGCTCTATCACGGCACACTGCTTGGGGCTGAGCGCTTTGGCCTCCTCTCGAACCATGTGCTCCTGGAGACGGGCAAGAGGGCAGAAGCAAGCGAGGTGAAGGTGACACGTCTATTCGGGGCCGAGGATTTGCCTCGTTCTTTTCCACGCAATTAGAGCTGTGAGCGGAGCGTCGTACCTTCAGCTTGGACAGTTGTCCCAGCTCCTTGGCGGCGTTGAAGATGAGCTGAGTGCCCTGGAAAAGAGACAGCGAGACAGATGGAGGACGGGCGGAGAGGAGCGTTGTTATTATCAACACAATGCAGGGCAGCAGTAAACGACTTATTGTCACACAGAGGACAGCAACGATTCTGACACACACACACACACACACACACACACGCACATTCAGCCGCTTAACAGGTAGCAAGGTGCTTTTTCCTTAAAGTGCAGTTATCACACTTGTGTTCTGTGTTTTATTCATTCCAGAATAGTACACACAGCCGCACAAATCCTAACACACACACACACACACACACACACATACTGAGACGTGTCAGTACAAAGAAAAGGGAATGAGGCTCGCCTCATAGTGGGGGCGAGAAAGGAGTCCCACACATGCACACACAGCAGCTGTGCAGTCGCACTGGGGGGAAACGCAGGTGTTTATTGGACGTCTAATGAAATACTCCCGTAGGCAAATAAATCGAATGCATCGCTATGTGCAACGCAGTTGTTATACCAAATATTAAAAATCGCCCTGCGAGGACATTTCTGCAGCTAAAATGTGCCATAAGATCCAGGTCCAAGGTCCTAAAGTGCCTTAACTTTGCCTCTTGCGGCTTGTGCTGCAGAAAAGAACAAATCAGTTGATTGGTTTTAAAGCGAAACTAAGCGACGGTCGACCTCCTTGACATTTTTGTCGGTGCGTTTCTGCAGATGTGAGTGTGTGACCTGTGGTGGAGCTGGGAGTAAACATGGCGTAAAAATCAATAGTTAAACCCTCTTGTTTGACTGGCGAGCTGAGGGAGATAGACGGAGACACGGGGAGAAGACAAGGAGAGGGGACAAGACACATTGATCTAAAGGGGTTTAGTCCTTACATCGGTGTGAGAAGCATTCTTCAGTCTCCCCTGGAAAGAGAGCATGTGGTTAATACTTCAGGCAGTGGCCGGCGCCCGGCAGTCTGACGTCACGCCCATCGGGCGACGTGAGAATAAGCCTTTTTTCAGGTGCACACGTGCAAAAATGCAGAAACAAAGTTGAGCATTCTGTCGATATCACCTGCTTTTAGTGAGCTGATCAGAATCAGACAACAAGGTGCCGGTTGGCAGAGCAGAGAACAGCACGCATGCTGACGGGAGTAAACGCATGCTGATAAAACACAACATTTTGGTCTTTGTACGCAGACTTGCATGTGCAGATATCGGTGCTGGCGCAGTGGGGGGGGGGGAGGGGGCGGGGGGCTCCATTCAGGCTGCTACTTCCAAGGAATGGTTAGTCAGTGTGACTCTTTTTTTGACTCTCGTCAGAGGAGACGTCCCGCGCATCAGGACCAAGTGACACGACACACACCAGCATCACAACCATCAGTGGAACCACAGAACATCGACTCAAACCGGGACGGACCAACATGACAGGCCTGCAGGGACGTACAGAACAGCGCCGGGGTCGGTTTACCGAGCGACGACTGCAGCGTTGCAAGAGATCAGACGCAAGCAAACACACCCACAGTGGGCGGCGAGAGGAAGGGGGGGGGGACAGGTCAAACAGGTGGGGAGGGAGAAGAGAGTGGGTGTGTGTTTGGGGAGGGGGTAGGGGGGGGCATACCAGGGCACCGAGAGATCAGAGTCACCCCACCCGAGTCCCAGAATAAGGACACGATGCACGAGGAGTAACAAGGCAACACGGAAGAGAGGAGTACCACTTCCTGTCTGAGGAGAGAGAGTTCGGGAAAAAGAGACGGCAGACGATGTTGGGGGGAGTGGGGGGGGGGCACTGATTGGTGGAGATTTTTCAAAGGGTTGTGGGACCTATTAGAACCAGTCAGGAATGCACCATGCTTCTGTCTTGTTGAAGGAGAGACAGTGTTGAGAAAGAAGAAGAAGAAGAATGTGAAAAAGGGGAAGGAATCAAAGAGAGGAGGAAGGCGACAGGGGGAGGAAAAAGAGACGGAGGGGCAGAGGAAGAACAAGAAGACAGATCTGAGAGGCTGCGAGAAAAGGGACAGGGTGTGATGTGGGGTCAAAAACAGGGGAAGACCGCAGCCACATTTAGCAAAAGGACCAACCACCGTGGACGGACAGACAGACACACACGCAGGAGTGCTGTACTTACAATCATCTGTGGAGGAAGAGCGGTGGGAGCGGGATGTAATAGTAATCACAACAACAACAACCAGAGAAAAGGGTCAGTCAAGCTGCAAAGAGCCCCACATCAATTAAAAAAAAATTAAAAAATAAAAAAGGTCGTGGACTTGTGTTTGACGTTGACCAATCGATGCGTGTCTGAAGCCTACAGGAGGACTACAGGTGGAGAAGTGAGGGGCCAGTGGTTCAGCAGCTCGACTGCTGTGAAATGTGTGGGGATAAGAGACAAAACGAGTTTGGGCTTTTAGCAGCAACTTCGTGTGAAAGTGTTGGATAAAATGACTGAGGCTCAACCAGTTGTTTGGATGAGTGGAAAGCACAGAACACGCTAACTGGAGATTAATCATCACCTCGTTAAAAGTGATATGAGGCTCTTTAATTCATAACCAAACACAAATAGGAACACATATATCCAAAACAAAATAAAACAAGAGGCTGCTTTCCAAAATGTAGTAATTCTTTTTTTTTTTTTTGGAGTCAGATCCTTGGGGCAAAATAGTTTCTGCCACTTGACAGGAATTACTTATTAAATCGAAAAATCTCTCCGGATAATTGTCGGCTGACATACTGGAGAGCAGCCATGAGCCGGTGCAGGAATGATATGGTGCACTCCTTTTCAGCTGTTTTTTCTTTCTTTTTTTTTTTTTTTTGAAAGGGAAGCATTTCATCATGGTCGTTTGGATGGATGAAGGCGCGAAGGCAAGTTAAGTATATCATGTGTGGTCAGGATGCCGCAGAGAGACGGGTCTGTTGTAAGAGGGCCATCTTGAATCGCAACACGCACAAAATGTCTGCCTTTGCATTGCCTTTCCTTACTGTCCTCCTCCTCCTCCTCCTCCTCCTCCTCCTCCTCCTCCTCCTCTTGATGCTGCCTCAGCAGTTTGGAGGTGTGTGGAAGTGTGCATTCGGGAATGTGCGTTGCAGGTTTAGCTTATAATCTTTCCTTCTATTTCGTATATCTCCATAGCAACATCCCCACGCGCACACATGTGTGGATATTCAGCGACGTTTAAAATCCCTCCTCGCGCGTGCAGCAGGCACGCTCGGCATCGAGTGCCATGGCGTGCAGCTCGCCGTTCGTTACTGTGTGCATTTGTGAGGCCGCGCACATCTCAACGTCTCACCGTTTGGTCCGTGAGCGGCGGCAGGACGATGGTCTTCTCCATGGTGTTCATCACCAGCTTCCACAGCTCCTTCAGCACACGTTTCAGCACGGTCTTCTCACAGATCTTAGCGAACAGAGTCAGGCTGGCAGGGAGAGGAGGGAGGAGAGGAGAGGGAGGGGGTGGGGGGTGGGAGACAGGAAGGAGTGATGAATAACAAGCAGCAGATGGAGACTCACTTAGTCAGGCATCTTCATTACTCCATCTTATATTCAGCAAAATCCATTTCCACTTGTGTTTATGAATCGCTATTAGCCACTTAGCTTCGCCCACATCTGCACGTTGACCTCCACCGCGATGACCAGCGAAACATGCCTTCAATTTGCATTCAGAGAAAAACTAGAAAACTACGAGTTAGTGGGTCAAATAATGACTTGAACTGTCCCTTTTTAAAAAGGACTCACTTGCTGTCAAGGAACTCCATGATGGGTTGCAGGACGTTGTCGGCGTCCTGCGCAACGCTGCTGGCGTTTCCCACATTCGAGGTTCCCTTCACCTGCGCCAAAATGTCTCCCATCTGCTTCACGTTCTCCTCTATGTGAGGCTGGAAACTGCGGAGGGGAAGCAGAGGAGGCTCTGAACAGGGTGCACATTGTATGTGTGTGCGTGACATTAATGTGCACGAATGAGTGTTTCTACCTGACAGAAAAGATCCTGCTGAGATCATCCATGACGTTGTTAAGCTTAATCTGAAGGTCTTTCAGGATTTCGCTGGCCTCCAGGCACAGCTGACGGGACAAACATGGAAACACACACGTGGGAATGACCAGTGATTGGCGCGTGGGTGTAGTCTTAACTCCGACCATTTGAATCACAGCTTTGCCGAAAGGTTACAATGACGTTTTTGGACATTTGATACCAAAAAGGAACCGCAAACCAACGGCTTTAAGGAACGTGGTACTCCGAAGTTAAACGAGAGAATCACTTACATCTTTACCACCCATGGCCTCAAACATCTTCTCCAACTGAACTCTCAGCTGCTGGATGTTGTTGATCAGGATGCAAGGCTGAGGACACAAGAGACCGAGCGGATCAACCTTCTCCCTGCTGTTGGGTTCAGAGTTCTCCACCCGGGTCACTGCAGCGTCTGGCCCACTCACCACTTTCTCCATGGTGACGTAGTTGGCAAACACCTTGGATATGATGTCGGCATAGGAGAGAAGCACGTTGCTGATGGTCTGGACGGAGGGAAACGAGGAAGGCGGGTCATTCGGCGCCAGGCTGCCAAAAAAGGTGTGATTTGCCTGCAAGTTGAACTGAGTCTACCTTTGCGAACCGCTTCATGTAGTGTCCCACAATCAGTGGATCGGGACACTCGAGCTTCCGGATGATCTCGAAGCTCTGGTTGAGCTGGGAGAACACGTCCACCACCGAACAGGAGAACAGAGCGTGTTCCGACGTGACCTGGAACTGCGGGGGCAGAAAAGGTGTGCGAGTAGGTTTAAACAATGGAGGTACGAGTCGCAGTCGCAGGTGAGCAAGCGAGCGAGGTGTCACCCCGAGGGGCCCTGTAGGCCGTATATACAGACCATTAAGGGCTATTTTAAACTGAGCCTTCGGTGTCGATGGAACCCGCGTGCACGTGGCCCCCCCTGACCCCCTGCAGACGACCAATCCCGCCGCCCGTTAGGTCGCCTTCGGGTGACATCTCTCCCGTCCGTCTCCCTGTACCCGGCTGCTGCTTAGCACCTGGTCCCTTAATTGGCTCGAGGTGAGTGTGTTTCCGGTAATGATGTGCAGACAGACTTCCTGCAGTCTAAAACTACGGAATAAGGCCATCGACTCACAACATCTGGCAGCGGCGGAATTGTCTCGCTACTTTAACTACACGCGCGGCGGCTCAACCAACGCTTCATTGAACTTCCAAAGAGTCGCTTTTTAAGACGCAGCGCGCATCCTCTCAGCGCGGAGAAGCTGCTGCCGTCGCCTTTGAAGAATGCAGGGGAGAGACGCGGAGGTGTCGGACGCAGACGCTGGATGATAACTCTGAGCGCGGCAGAGGAAAGCGCATGGGAGGCAAGTCTATTGCTGGACATTTTTTTTACCCCGTCCTTTTTGTCTCTCTCCAAAGCGCCGTGCAGGAAGTCCCGAGACACTTCCTCGTTTTCGTCCAGCCACTGAATAACAAACGGCTCGAACCACCTGCGGGGAGCAGAAAGACGCGTACTTATCTGCAAACCAGTGAGGCCGAAATCAGACCGCGTTCTCAGTGCAGAGTCAAAGAGCTGCTACTCACGCGGGGTATTCAGGCACTCGGCTCTTGAAGAAGGGCAGGTCTTTGCAGTACTCGTTGTACAGCCACTTGACCTTGAAGTGCAGGTTCATGTAATCTGCACTCTTACACAAGCGGTTCTTTTCGTGTTCTGAAATGCAGCAGACAAATGCGATTTAATGCAAATTTCTCCCTCCAGGCGGTTAAAGCTTTGTGTGCCCGCACTTTCAGCAGTGCCGTTGTGCGTTTGGCGGGATACACCCACAGGCGAGCGCACATCTTCACAGGCTTATTGTTCATTTATACAATCTGCCAAACCGTTTAAGGCTTTGCAAGATTTAAAAACGTTTCCAAAAGCTTCATCAAAACTAGAGATGCGCTGATAATATTAGCGGTCAGATACTGACTCAAATAGTTAGAATTCTATTTATGAACACATTTGTCACTGCATTTTTTTTTCTTAGTCTAAGTCTCATGGTTCCTTACACTTCAAACAATGATTCCAGTCACTTTCTTACTTACTTACTTACTTAATAATCAACCTTTGCTATGGGATCTATAATCCATCTTGGCCGATATTCAATAAAAGATATCAAAGGTATTGATGAAAATACAGTTTGATTGTAATTGCAACTCTCTATATGTCGTTACGAAGTGAAGCTCAACCCCTTCACACGGATCTGTGCGTCAGTGCAGTACATTGATTTACTGTGGCTCGATCAGAGTAACGCTGCACTCACCCTCCATGGCGTACTTCATATCCTGAGCAAACAGGTTCCACATCACTTCGGCGCTGATTTTCCCCACGTTGAGCTCTTGGGGAAATCTGAAATGGGAGTTTGAGGAGGAGAAAAGGGCACCGTGTAATTGCAAAGCGATGGTGGCGCACGGAGCAGAGAGGGTGTGCTGGATCGAATCCTGGCTTGCCCCATGTGGAAATGTCCTTGAGCAAGCTACCTTGCCCCTAATTGCTCCCCAGGCTAACACGTAACAAATGCAATCTGAGTGGCTTTGGATAAAAGCATCTGCTAAATGACATGTAATGCAATGTGTATGCACTTAGAGTGAGAATGTAAATGACATTGAAAGAGAACAAAAAAACAACAGCTGAGAAGAGATGGAGGAGGGAGGGGGAGCGGCAGAGAGACCCACTGGTTCAGGCAGGGAGTGTAGGAGTTCTTGTCCTCTTCGATAATGGAGACGATAAGTGTGATGAGTTTGGACCAAAAATCCAGATTCTTGATGGAGGGGCCCTGCTCCTCCGGAGGCACGGCGCCCTGTTTAGCCTGCAGGAGCACGAGAGGAGATACATTTACTCCTTTGGGGGGGGGGGGGATGTCGGCCTGCTGATCAGGACACACATTTTTGGCAATACTGAACATTAATAAAATGGGGGCAATCATCCTAAGTAGAACAAAAAAAACCATGGCAAACGTGAATGTTTTATTCAAAGTGAAAAACGGTCATTTTAAATTCACCAGGGAGTCTTAATAGAGTTGCCGCTTTAAAAAGAGGATTTAAAGTAAGATCTAGAAATCCCTGTTTAGGAAGCAGGAGGGATGGGCGGGAAAGCCCGGCCTTCACAGACTAAGAGGGTGACGCAGACTCGCCACAGACAGACGCACGGAGCGAAACACGGACGACAAGCAGACAGGTTTAACATGCGGTCCAAATATTTGGTTGGTATTAATAAAGAAAACTGCAAGCCAAGTTTTAAATGATTAGAAAGGCCAACTCTTATGAGCCTGCAGTTGGGAGGTATTTTAGCCAGCTTATTTCATCTGAATAATTTTCTTTAAATCTGTTATTATAGACACATTCGATACGATCATTTCCGGAGCGTGCTTTTGTTGTGCAAGTAAACCTACGTAGGATATTATTAATGTGGGGTACCAGACATAGAGACATAGTTTGTATTGTTGGGCCATTGACAAAGTGTCTCTACACAGATGTATAATAAACTGCTGCTTCTTACCGGGTCCGTCTGGTACTCGCGGCTGTACAGCTCGTGACAGTTGTTGAAGATGTACTCGTAGGTGGAGTTGAGGCAGGCTTTGACGCAGTCCTTCACCACTTGACTGGCTCTGGGTGGAGACTGAAGCTCCTGGACCTGAACACAAAGTGCGCAAAGACAAATAGAGAATTATTCTTCTCGAAACACCAAATATTATACTATCTGATGATGCCGGACAAAAACCATAGAAGGGACGGTACCTTCATTCTGAAGAAAGTGATACTGGTGAGGAGGTCCACTGTTGACTTGAGGTCCTGCAGCCTCTCAGGGCTGCTGGCAGGGAAGTTGTTCTGAAAAAAAACACACACACATAAGTGTCCTTGCTCGTCCCCGTGTTCTTGTGAGATCCAGCGTAGGAAACACTGTGTTTAAGTGTGTGTGTGCGCAATGTTTTCACGTCTGTGCATGTTTCAGAGGATGAAAATAAAGGGATGTGGGCAGATGTCCTGCCATGCAGGTCGTCCATCGGAAACCTTACCCAGACGATGCACGGGGGGCAAAGAGTGAGGCGGAGGGGGAGGGGCTTACTCGGTACATGGACAGGTCGATCCTCAGGGAGTTGTGCAGCTGGTCTAGAAGCTTGACAAATCGCTCTTTCTGTGGAAGTTGCAACAGAGATTCGAACGTTACCAGAAATGTGGCAGACACGCAGCAAACAAAAGCGAAAGCACACATGATTACTGTTGACTTTTTTCCCCGCACGCATCACTGTTGGATCCAATGAACAGAAATGTTGCATTTAACGCGTCCTGCCATGACTCACCCCGAAGTTGGAAGCGGCAAAGCGGTCCGAGGCGGAGACGTTGTTGGTGGCCTGGGTGGTGTGAGCGTAGTAGGCGTTGATGTTGGCCAGGAGGGTGCTCATCACCGCCGGCACACCCGGGCACATGTACTTAGATGACAGGCAGGCAAAGTGACTGAAAAAGGAGGCAAATGGAGGATTAATGACGCGTGAAAAAACGATCAGCGATGCTCGCGAACACGCGGCCGATATGATAAGGCATCCGGGGGGGGGGGGGGTCACGTACGTCATTGCCTGGTAGATGGACTCCACTCCGTAGCGCATGGCGAACTCATCCACGATCTCCTGGGGAGTCTCCTCGAAGTAGACCTTCCACGCGTCGTCCCCTTTGGCGTCGGGGATCTTCACCACGCCGTTGTTCTGGATATCTGTCACATAGTGGAAGAGGTTCTACGCGCACGAAAGCAGAAAAGAGTCAGTGGGGGGAGAAGAAGAGAAAATGCAGAAGAAAACACACGTGTTGTTTGTAAAAATAGATTTTCCCAGAGCTGATTATAAGATCTGTCTATCTTTAAATGGCCGTGCCCCGTAACGAGCCATTAAACTACATGATGTGGCCAACTCAAGGTGCCGTCTTGACCACTTATGTGCAGCAGTAACAGTGGACATCTTTGGCTGAGCTTGAGTCAATACGCTCTGTTGAGTAATGGGCGGATTAATGACTCCCTACAAGTGATTGAACTTTACGTAAAGTTTCATTCGCAACGGAGCTGCACATTGAAGTAAATTAAACTGGCGTGGCTCATGAGGATTCATTTTCACAGATAAAACACACGGCGAGAGTAGAGATTCAAGGCGCGGGCTGCATTACCACTATGAGCTGTAAAAATGTAGCTTTTCAAAGTTAATGTAGTGATGTGAAAATGTAAATAATGGCAAAGGTCCTGCAAAAAGGCCATTAAAAAAAAAAGACGCCATTTAAGTTTTTCATTCATTTTCGACTTGTTCAAAACACACAAAACACAGAGCTTACTTCATGCAAACAGGTGTACTGAACGTGATAGGGGGCGACCGTCTCCTCTCCTTTGATCTCTACATTAATGTGCATGCGGATCGCTCCGGACACGGCGGATTTGTCTGTACGCTTGTCTGCGAAGAGCACAAGGACACACAGCAACACGGTCACCGGACTGGAAAACCTGCGATCCGGAGCAGTTAAAAGTCACTCAAGCAAACAGCCACCGACCCAGGTTGTACCAGACGTCCATCTCTCCGCTCAGGGTGCGGACCTCGATGATGGTCTGGCCGAGGAAGTCGTCCGACTCCCGTTTGAACTTCTGCTTCACGCGGGACTTGATGTCGTCGTCCTCGTCCCACACGCGCACCTTGATGCGGTCGGAGGAGTTGTGGCATTCGCTGAAACGGGACAGGGAGGCGGTCTGAATGCAGGGAGACCGGGCGGGTCGCCGTCGTGGTTCATTGTCGGGCGAAACAACCGGCCTTTGACGAATATGTTTAACTCAACGGGAGGCAGATGCAAAGGTTTGTAGCCGTGTTTGACCAACAGATTACGCACTGAATAAATTGACCTTTAAGCATCTCAGGCCTCCTGTTTTATCTGAGATAATACTGGTTGTTAAACTTCAAAACGTCCTGCGTGTTCCCAACAGTTCTTGACTCACAAGTTAAATGTCTCCTCCCAGACAGGGTTGAGGTTCCCGTAGATGGTCTTGGTCCTCTTTTTTGTCTTTCCCACCTGGACGGTGACGTAAGGGTCACTGGAGCCCGTTTTATCCTTGGCTTGTAGACCCTGAGCGCACAACACTGGGAAGAAGGAATAGACACAAACAGAAGTCTATTGAATCCCCCCCCCCACCTTCTTCTCCACGGGCTCTTTTTGCCGACACAAGCGCCCCGACTTTGCCGTCGACGCTGTTGAACGGCTGCGTTCGGAGCGACGCTCCCGAACCGACTCCCCCCCCCTCTCACCTGTGATGCAGATCTTGGCCGACCACTTAGAGGTGCCGTCCAGGACGCTCTGTTTGATCTGCTTCATGTGGGTGACGTGCGTGGCCTTGGGGGCGGCGAACACCTCCTGGATCAGTTCGAAAATCTCCGGTTTGTTTCTCTCGCGGATTTTCATGCGATCTTTGAGAACCATGATGATGTTCTGGGTTCGGTCCTCGGCGCCGTGTTTGGAGCACTTCTCCGCGGCTCCTGGACGGGAAACAACGGGATTAGTTGGCTTTTGACGAATAGAATAGGGGAAAAAATTGGAGGGTGCTTTTCTATGAAATCACAGGGAAATTTGAAACAGAGAATTCCATTTCGAGTTTAGAGCAGATAAGAAAACTGCGTGGGTTTAAAATTAGGTTATATTTCATGAATGAGAAGCGGCAACACTTGCGAAAAAGAGCCAGGAAAGAAGAGGTGGATGACAACAAAAGACAAACGGCTTTTAATATCCTCTCAAGAAAGAAAGGAGGTGTAGGAGGGGGAAAAGTGGGAGGACGGGATGCTTGGCTTTGACGAATGGATTCAAGAGGAAAACGATGGACTGCAGAGTTTACTATCATTACTACAAAAACAAACGGCAGCAACATCAGCACGGTGCCTCGACAACATAAAGTCAGCAAATGGTTGCTCAGCTCCTGTAAAAATGTCTCAACGTTTCACACGGAAGGCCATGCAAAAAGACCACAAAGAGTCCACAAATCCAGCGTATTATCAGTGCTTTGGATAAAGGGCAGCGGTGGCTCACTTTGCAGACAGTCGGCATTGAGTAGATCCTGGCACTTCTCGTGGCATTTGACTCCGCACTCGGTGCAGCGCATGCCCTGGCGGGCGATGCCCCACAGCAGACCCTCACACTCGTAGCAGTAAGTGGGCGTGGTGGCCGTCCACACCTCAAAATTGTGCGGCGTGGTGCAGGAGATGGGGTAAATGAGGGCCTGCAGGGTCTTCTTGTAGACATGGCTCTTCTACAAAAGAAGAGAGAGAGAGAGAGAGGGAGGGACGAGTGTGCTAGAGGGACTTTGGACTCGACGCGGGACACTTTGGATGAACAGCGTAAGCGAGCACTGACCAGTTCTTCGTTGTGCAGGGTGCTGGAGGTCAGGGCCGAGGTGATGCCGGCCTTCCTGGAGCTCTGAACCAACGACTGAGTAAAAGCGGAAGGGTCAGTTATTCTCAGCGCCCGTCCCCACGGATTTTCATGTTTTTTTTTGTTTTTTTTTCTTCTTATTGAGACAAATCTCGTCAATCTGCAATGTGTGTTATTACTCTCTGTGAGGCAATCTTCCCCTGAATGGGAACAGATGACAGCTGCAGAATTTAAAGTGCTTCTTGTCACGAGAGCGATTATTCCTTCATAACCAAAGTGTTTTGAAGTAAAAGGGTGTAACTCACCATAGCCTGCAGCGGTGCAGTGAGGGTGGGAAGGACAAGGGATGAAAAGGAATATTAGAAAAGGGCAAGACAGACGTTGGGCGGATGATTTAAAAAAAAAGGATGCATTTATTGCACATACAGGAGGATGTATGGACGAGAACGAGAGCCACATTAAAAACATCATTAAAAGTCTACAGTCAGATGTGAAGACTTGAAAGGGAGGGAAGTCACAGTCTACCAGAGTTAAGTATTTGACGTGTGAGCGGAGTGGCCTGCGATCGGGGCTCGTTAGGCTGCGGCCGCGCGCCCGGTCCGATCGATTACCGGAGACGCTCTGACGAGCTGCGACAGAGCGAGGCCGAGAAACGCGGCCGCACCTGCCCGTGAGGGTCCGTCAGTGAACAGTCAAAGGTCATTATTAATGAAGGCAGCCACTGAGCGGACTACTACGCGCGTGTGGCGAGGCCTGGATGGAAAGAACGCACAGCGTGGCCCTCTGTACTGTGGCGGATGTCTCCTGCATCTTTATACAGGGATACAGTATATACTAATATATCGTATGGTTGAAGATGAGCATATAAGGCAGTATGGAAGAAAAGATGAGAGAGAAATAAGAGGTAACGGTAATTCGATGTGAAAGGGCCTTTGAGGATTATACGGTAAAAGGAGCTGGTTTGATGGATGAGATGAACTGGTGAGCTGAGCGGGAGACGGACCGGGTAGATGTGAGACACCGAGTCAGGGGACGTTTGAAGAGATCAGTGCAGAAACTCACCAGATCTCTGACGAGAGGCATAGCTTTTCTCTTCCTGAGGTCGGGCATGCTGTCGATGCTGTACAGAGCGCCGCCCATCCTGGAGATGGAAACACGCACAAAGCACCAGTCAACAGTCACTTCAGACACAGCCAACGAGAACCTGCACTGTACAAATCAACTACACAACAGACACGTGCGGTTAATAATGACCGTGGGATTGTGAGTTAGTTGTGAGGGGTAACAGCAACGTGGTTACTTACCCTGCCGATAACAGCAGAGAGGCAATGCCAACGCTTTCTCCTCGAGCCTGGAAGAGAGAAACAACATGAAAGTGTTCCCAAAATTCATGAACGAGTAACACAACAGTGGTACATCGAAAGAAAAATGGGGCTCAAAGAGGAGAGTCGACGGTGAGTGCGGTGATCATTGTCATCAGCAGTGGCTTCTGTGCATTTGAAAATCAAGGAAATAGAAGTAGATTACAGCAGGATGGAGGTCCATGTGATCACTCGTCTAATTCTATCTGCTCCGTTACTGAAAGACATGTTCTTGGTCTGCACACGTCACGCTGACAGACGCACGTAGCCGTGACTGGCATCAAGGCCAAGCTTAAAAAAAAAAAGACATATGCAAGGCATGCAGGCTTTAATATCTATGAGCTGCATGGGAAACAGGAAATATAAAATCAGATTGATTAACACGCCACCGACCACACCCACCTGAGCGCCTGCTGCAGCCACGGGGAATCGGAATGGACAACATGCAAATCGCTACGAGGATGGCAAACAACTGAAAAGGAAATAATGAAATGGCAAAACAGTGCAAGGTGGTGAACAGAAACTATGGATTAGACAAATGCATTCCACGGCATTAACCAAAAAAACGGGGGGTAAAAAAATGGCGTCAACAGAAGCTGGAACAAAACACATTAACAGTAGAACACGCAGGCGCCGATGCAACAAGGAGGTGAGCTCAAATAGTAGACGTACGAGTTAAACCAGAGCAACTACGACGCATCAGCCACTCTTATGAGCCTCGGCACGGACGGTGCACTAAGAAACACACACACACACACGCAGGCTGTACCTCTTGCAGCTGTAGCCGTACTCTGCTGAAAAGTCGAAGCCAGTTGGCTTTGGCTCTCGCGTACCCGGGTGGCAGGACTTCCCTCTTTGGGAAGCTAAATGAACGATTGCAGGGGGGAAAAAGGTTATTCATACACACATACTCTCTATGAGATAAGTAGTGAATCTAGAGTAATTATGAGATCATTCTTCATGGGTATCAGTATGTTTAGGCCCTGAAGCCTCTTTCAGCAGTGTTGACAGTGAGTAAAAGCCTTTGTCTTTTGTCTACAGTGTTCACCTCGAGACCGGCGGCTCCTCCGCTCTCTCCTCAGGAGCCGCAGGAACGCTCTCTGCCGCCGGAGGCTGCTCGGGGGGCCGGGGTCCCTCCGGCGGCGCCTCCGCCTTGGGTTCGGGCCCCAGGAGCTCGGTGTCCGCTTCTGGCGGGGCGGATGTGGTGGATGCGGTGGTGGTGGTCGAGAGCGCCGGCTGGGCGGATGCGAACGGAGGCTTGGGGGGCTCTGCGCCGTCCGCGGGTCGACCGTTGGCTGTGACGCCTCGGAGGTCGTGCTGAGGCAGCGTGGCCTGCTTCTCCAGCGGCGGCCTGGCGGAGGACGGAGCGTCGGGGGCGGGCGTCGGGGCGGGGGCGGCGCCCGCGGGTGTCAGGGTGTAGGGCGGCTCCTGCTCCTCGCCGAGAGCGCCGTCGAGGGGATACATCTCTTCTTCCTCCTCCTCCTCCTCCTCCTCGAAGGGCATCTCCTCCTCGTCCTCGTAGTGGTACTCTCCCCCCTCCCCGTAGAGGCTGGCCTCCTCTCCGGCGTACAGCGCCCCCTCTTCCCCTCCGTCTTTGAGGTAGCCGCCGTCGTCGCTGTAGACGCCCTGGGGGTCCTCACCGTCCCACACGGGGGAGTCCTCCTTGCCGTAGCTGACGGAGGAGTGGCAGGAGTGGTAGGAGTCGTTCTCATCGTAGAACTCGGATCCTCGCAGGCTGCCGCCGTCCTCGCTGAGCTGAGAGCTGCCGCGGCTCAACTCGCCCGACGAGGCGTAGCGGCTGTCGGTGGGACTGAGGAAGGAGGTGGGGGGAGGGAGGGGGTGTGGACACGTGTTAGATAAACGCGCAGGTTCAAACAGAAAGCAGGGGTCGTTTTTCCCCCACACAACGAGGAGCGCAGCTGTGACACTGTTGGGGCCAGAGAGGGAGGCCGCGAAGCAATTAGAGCGGAGGAGCGTCTTTATCCAACCAATAAGTGCTAGTGATGCATCGATGCAACTACGAGGAGAATCATCTTTTTAATAACAGGTGAATACAGAAACGCAAAGCACACAAAAGCACACGAACAGCAAAAACACATTTTGAATGAATCCAATATATAAACGGACCTGTACAGGCTGAGGGTAATGTATCAGCCTGGCAGAACAAATAAGATAAATAAGGGAACGACATTTATTCACGATGATGATTGAGGCTATTCGGCATCGAGGCAGAGATTTGAGACGCATGCAAAAGAAAATACTCACACACGCACAGATTGTTTTGTCTGTATTGATTACGGTCACGTTGGTTCAATAACGCACGGTGCAAGAGCAGCAAAGGAGAGAACTGTGTCGAGGCTTTGGGCTGTGAGCCGGAGGGAATACAGAAACTAACAGACACATGAACACTCACACAATCCGGTCCTTTCTATTCATCGCCATTCATCTCCCGATCGCTCTCTCATCCAACACAAAGACGGACACGGACAGAGACAAACGCTTGCATAACGTTCGAGTCCGCTGCTTGTATGTAAATGTAAATGTAATGAAATGTAATGTTTGTAATTAACAAGTAGGGGACACCCAGAACAAGACAGGGCTCTTCTTAACATCTCACATAGGAGGAAGAGGCTGTAATAACAGGCTGCCGCAACACCAGATTCTCACGCGCACACACACACACACACACACACACACACACACCGAACCGCTTAGAGTGTTATGAGACGACACGCACACACAGAACCCGTCAATCCCTCACCCACACACACAAAAAAACACAAAACTGCTGAGTCCGACAAAGGCAAGGATGAGAGTGATGCATAATTCGTAAAAAAAAAAAAAAAAAAAAAAAAACAGATTTGATTTGATTCTTCACCAGGAGGAGAACAGCAGCTGTAGATGCAGGCGCACTAGTTTTTCTGTAAAATAGTTATATGCATACACGGAAATAGAGTAAAGAGCACATGCATGCAAGCACAGCGGCGAGCGAGGAGGGGCGGGGGGGACGGGGACAAGTCCACCACTGACGTCACAGCGAGACGGAGTCACAGGCCGGAGCGAGAGCAGGACGGAAAGAGGAGGCGTTGGAGGAGAGGAGGTACAGAGACCCACCTATCGGACAGCGAGTGCCTACTGTCTAGAGAATACTGGCGACTGGTGCGCCGGCTCGACCCCGAGCCGGAGTCGATTTCGCTGCGCCCGTTGGTGGCCGACTCTAAGCTATCATAGCGTCTGGCAGGAGGAGTGAGGAGGGAGGTATGGGGGGAGGGAGAGGGGAGAGGTGGGAGGTGGGAGAGGAGCATCAGTGCTAATCTTTCCAAGAAAGATCCAACCAAACTGAGCCTCCGCACGTGCTGGTCAATACAAGGCTGAAGCAGTGAGACGTATTTAAGGTTAGCATATCTTTCATCCATGTATTGGACCACTATCGCTCCCCAGCTCAACAAGTGTTATAAACACTGTCACTTTGGAATGGACCACCTTCATCGTGTCCCCTACTTGTCACCTCCCACTTCAAGAGATTCATTTTTAACCTTCGGATATCTGGTAAAAAAACCTTTGGGCTCAGCTTTTTGGCGCAATGCATGGATTTAAATCATCCGCCACCTTGCAATACTAGGTTCGAAATGCTGCTCCTCTCTGCACAGATTGCTGCGAAGGAGGTCACATGGGGTTTTCCTGATGCTCACTCACTCACTCAACATGCACGCGCGCATTCACACAGGCACACGCACGACGACCACAAAGGCCCCCTTCACACTGTACATGAGCGGTATGCAAGGACTGTGCTGCCCCAGCGTGCTCGCATACACTGAGGGCCGGGGCCATTCTAAAAAGGAGGGGAGAGCACAGCGGGGCCGTGTGTTTCCACGTACAGTGAAACAAAGCAAGCTAAATATAGAGACATCTGCTTAAAAACGGCGACTGCGATAGCACAACTGATATTAGACATTCGTCTTCTTCCGGTGTTCTCGTCTTCCTGTCTCATCCAAAAACCCAACCAGGTGTTTCTTTTTTAGGGAAAGGAAACCCCTGAGTTGTGGCTCGGCGCTCGTTACCTCACGGCTCTGTGGTCGTAGTCCAGCTGGTGGATGTCTTGGTTGTGCGAGTGCGTGTACGGCTCCTGCTGCCTCATTGGGTACTGGTGCATGGAGGCGTTGGGCTGCGAGGTGGTGTAGTAGGGAGGTGGCATGCTGTTACTGGTCTCGCTGCGGTAGTCGCTGTCCCTGTCGTCCACGGCGCTGTCCGGATCGTCGTCTGTTCACCAGAAGACAGCAGGAGATGAGAAGGATGGGATCGTACGGAGGTTGGGTAAGAGTGTGCGGTGGGAGGATGAGACCAAAAAGTAAACCTATGATCTGTTCACTAATTAAAAAAAGTATGTGCATATGCATCTTCACCAAACACCGCATAGATAAATCTACTCTAACTTAACTGCATCTACCAGATTGACTTTATATCCCTTTGGAGAATTCAGTTTCGAGCCGAGAGGAAGTTCAGAAAGGAAATTAAAATATATTTTCATGGCTTACGGCTTCTGAGGAGAACTAAACAAGGAGATCATTACATTTATAAAAATACATTTAGACTTACTTAAATCATGAGCAGAAACACAGAAACTTACTTTGCTGATCTCCCCACAGACTCCAATTACCTGCAAGGAGATAAACCCAAAAGAACAAATTAGTTTTGGACGGCAAATTACACAGATCACGCAGTAAATCAAGTAAACAACAAAAGTGTTTGCACAGCTGAGACCTCATTATTTAAGGTTATTGTAAAAAATAAAGTGTGCAGCGGGTTCACATGCCGGCGTGCATGTACCAACATGTGTCTGCGTCACGACACGCACAAGTTCTAAAGAAAAGGCACAGATCAAAACAGGCTTTAGTGCAGCTGCTGCTGAGCTAAGAACAGAGAAAACACACACACACACACACATACACACACACACACCGTCAACATCTCCGGACACACAAACCACAGATACACACTTCACACCCTCACACGTGTGTCACCATAACCCGACAGACTGTCCACCAATCGTATTTCAGCTCACATTCCTCACACATCGAGCACCTAGAAGTCATCCTACTCGTGTTTCGTCTCATTTCGTCTCGGTTTTTCCTCCCTCCCCCCCTCCCTCCCTCCCCCCTGGCCTCCCGTCTGGTAGCGTTCTCATAGGGCGTGAGGAGAGGAAGAAGAGGAGGAGGCATAAAAAGGACACGGCGGAAGCAGAAATGACACTCACAGCACTGTGTGGTCGGCGCATGCAGCGGTGGCTCCATTTCTTCTTGGTCGGCATACTGAGAGGGTAAAAAAAAAAAACAACAACACGCGTCTTAGAATACGAGATCCAGCACAACTTCTGAGGAAACTCTGTAATTCTACTGTTACTGGCGGCTACGCAGCGTAACTAGAAAGAAACGAAGAAAGAGACACGGCAACTGAACCATCGAGCAGCAGAAGGATCATTAAGGAAATACTATAAAAAGTATGGAATTAATGAGAGAAAGAAATGATGGTGCGGAGAGACGGGGTTGAGGTTCCTTACGTCTTGATCCCTCATGGCGTTTAGCTGTTCAAGTTTCTTGGCCCAGTATCTCGCCTCTTCCTCAGGAATGTCTGCAGCGCACAACACAAACACACGTTACTCTATTCAGCTCATCGAAATATATATCAGTCAATGCATTTAGCATTTTGTAAGCCTGTAGGCCTGACCCAGGGGCAGCTCAAAGCGCGTGTCGAGCAAAAGCCTGTGGAAGGTCGGGTCTTTGGTTCCGCAGATCTCATTCTCAGCCATGATGGCGTTGGAGTCCAGAGTCAGCCACTGGCCCGGACCGTCCTGCGAAGGGTCGAAAGATTGAAGACGGGTTGAGTCAACTCACACACGTAAACTAAAAGGCCTGTATACCGCATGATATAATATCTAGATCTAAGTTTAGGGAGTACTTCTCATTCAAAGGGGATACTTTCCACGTGTTCTCTAGTTCTAAATGCGCAGGTCATCTTCTCCAATGACACACCTGAGAAGATTTTGTGAACTCATCGTGTATCTGACGGTTGTCGGCATGAGGTGTCCTCGCTGAAGCCGGTTGGTTATGTATGCGGGTTGTGCACAAACCTTACGGGTGGGAGCCAGAGAGAGAGAGAGCGTACCTCGTTGGACTGCCGTATGTCGCTCAGGGGGATCCATAAGGTGCCCACCATGGTGTCCCAGATCAGCCCTTTGTTCCACACCTCCACTGTCAGGCCCAGATCCAGGCGGTTTATTTCACTGCTCGCCAGCGAAATGAAAGAGGCGGATTAAGCGAAAGAGAGATTAGTTGGGAGAGAGGTATGCGGAAGGGAGGGAAAATGACCCGGAATGTAATAAATAGCCGAGCGGAGGCAGGCTCGCACGAAGACACATCACTTGCACAGAGAGCTTTCAGCAGAAATACAGTCTACAACAATCGGGAGCTGCACTTAAACCAGGAGATGGATTTGCCCTGTGATTCAATCTGCAAAGGGAAATGAGTCACTCGTGAGGATGGAAGGAGGAGGCGGTTGTCGACCGAGCTGCTGGCGGGATAGAGAAGTGAGCACAGACAGGACAACAGGAGGGAGCAACTATATTTATGTCTGACAACATGCATCGACGCCGCTCATCTTTCCATCGAGCACCGAACCGTAGCACCACAATGCGGCAAATATAAATATATAACTAGTGATTACAAATCAAACTGGCAGATTTTCAGCTCACTAAGCATCTCTTATTGTCAGGCTTTCCACAAGCTCACAGGCTGCCTTAATTAAAAACGCTAGTAATAACCACGGCTTTGATATGTAAACACACGTTGTTCCGTTTCCTCGGGAGTCAAACAGGGGATCCGGCAAACAGCCGGAAGTGTGGAGTAAAGGTGAGGCGGAAAAGGATCCGTAAATATAAGAGCTGGAAGGAAGTGGGCTGAAAATATAGATGAAGACTAGATTAAACATAAAAGCAGTGTCTGTTGTGTTTCTATGTGATGAACCCTCGGCACCGGATGTGTGAACTGCTGGAGTCGAGTCATCCTCTGCCTCTTCAAAAGGAGAGAGGAGGCAAGAGGACGAGTGAGAAAATGACTCCCTTCAGGAAGCGTAAATGTCACAACAGACCCTGCTGTGTGTGACGGCATTACCTCCCAATTTAAAGGCTCTTATTATTATTTTCAATACTTAAATTTCTTAAATTAAAGCCCGTCCAAAGTTAGAGCCTTGTACTTCAAAGTCTGGACCCCAATTAAGCCGCATGGTACAGGCAGCTGAAAGGTAAGGAAAGGCCTGGTGAGATAGAAGGGGGCAGAAGATGTGAGAGGGGGCAGAAGATGTGAGAGGGGGCAAAAAGCACTCACAACATGAAGTCCTGCTCCCAGCACGGCTGAAGGCCGCGCACGGCGATGGTTGTGCTCTTAACATTCTGCACCTTCAGGGTCACGTATGTATTAAATTTCTCTGTAAAAAAAAAACATCATTGGTCATGAATCTGTGTGTGATTAAAGGATTTAGTTAAAAAACAAAAGTGTGACTATGTGGATGATAGCCAACTCACCTTGGGGTCCATCGAGCTTGGCTTTCTTCACTGCAAAGAAAGTGAGAAAAACAAACAAACAATAACTAAGGGGAGGAAGTGATTTCACATTTCTCTGTGTCGTTACACCACTTAGGGAATCCTCAAAGGCTTTCCTCAGGCCTTCGTTTACAGCGGGATGTGACTTTAACCTTTGATCAGGGCGGGCCTCTGCAAGTAAAGTGAAGCCGTTTGATTGACAGGAGCGTGGCATTTTCCAAATGGGGTGGGGGGGGGGACAAAATGTCACAATCTCAATATGAAAGCCTGCGTCGGCTCAGCGGGAGACGTCTGCGTCTCTGAGTCACTACTGGGCCAGAAGGACAGTTTGTGGAGGCGGAGAGCGGCGCGTGTATTCCTGGATGGTTGACAGCGGAGGAGGGTGGTGGCGCTATTGTGCACAATAGTGCACGTTGTTTTCATTTATTCATTCAAATCCGGCACCCTGTCGATGCATCGCCACGTTCAGCAGTGAGGTATTAATATTCCGATCTGAGTGGTTTTCTTTCTTTTCCCCCTGCTGATTGGCTCTTTCAACTGACATTTTCAGATATAATTGGGCATCAACATGAATCAGTATTGTAAGCGTGTTCATGCTCGGGCTATAAGAAGAATGGTTTTATAACGTACGAAACGCCAGTGAAACAGGAAGAACTACCTATCAAGAAACGGCCAAAGATGAGGGCAGCAGAGGTGATGCTGACAAAGAAACACACTCTGAGTCACTTTCTTTGTCACTGGCAGCGCAACAAGGATGACGAACACTGTGGACCAATTGGCTTCTACAAATAGCGCCACCCGAGCAAACCCCTGGTATAAAGCGCATCAGTAAAATGTGGGTTCATGAAGCAGGTCAGCGAAGCAGGATTATTCTCAATGGAGGCCGAGAACACAGACTTTGACGAAGAGCCGTTCGAGTGAGTTTTTCCTTTTCTTCAGACAGTACATGACAGATTGGCTGCACCGTTGCCAACCGTCTCCCTCTGTCTCATCAGCACCACCCATCGCTCGATTCTACTGCCCCCTCCCCCCTCCCTCCTCCCTCCCCCCCCCCCACACACACACCCTTCCTTACCAGCCCACCGCCATGTGGCGAGGAGGCACGTGTGCTCCCTTTCTCTCGTGCTCCATTAATCTCTCTCTGTGCAGCCGGATGCGGGCAGAGCGAGCTGCATCCCCAACACTAAAAATAACTGCTTCAGTGTGAGATGGGCGAGGGGGGGGGGAGCACAGAGTCTCTGCCACAGAAAGGACAGATTCACATTTTCCCTCTTTTTGCTGGGGGATAATTGGACAAATGCATTCACTCACACCCATGGTGCACTCGACCTGAAGCGGGCTTTTTCGGAGGCCGGACTTTAGAGCGATTCTACAGACACCAGCAAGAACAAAACCATAACCGGGCGAACGGGGAACGCAAGTGGGGAAGAATGTAAAGAGTGTGACGAAGACATGACTCGGTAGCACAAAATAAAAAAAGAGAAAACATTTCAACTGAGAGTTCATCACGTGCGTCCTCTGGCAGCCAAGATCCCGTCCCTCGGCTACGGACACCTTATCAACGGTGATCAGAATATGGAAGCTTTAAAAGTATGGATATACAGTGTATGTACATTATGCAGCCTTGGAATCATTGAGCTGTGAATATGAATGCTACAGGGCTGTTGCATAGGTTTCCATTAAGACACAAATGATCTCTCCGGTAGTTACAGTAACACGGCAACATGTTTGAAATGGTAATAGGACGTGGAGCCAGCCAAGGGCGGCTTGCTGCTAAATTAAATGAATCTCCAAAGTTGTACTTTGTGACTTCTTTTGAAAAAACACCGTCACTAATGATCCGCATGCATCTGTAAATAGATGTGTGGATAATGGCTTAACGGGAGGAAGGTGACACTAATGAGCTCCCTCTGTTATAAAGCCATCATGCATGAATTGGCATTGCGCTACAGAAAGTGACGGTAAGAGCTGAACACGCACAAATTCAAAGCAGCACATCCGGGATTACGGGACATGGACGTTGGAGGCAAAGGTGCACACGTCACTGCTGTGTTTTTCCTACTACCAGCCCACGTGAAAAGAAGATAATATTGATAGAGACCTATAGCGGCAGGAATATAACGTTATGAGCGCACAATGAGAAAAGGCCAGCGGAGAGCTGAAATACATTGCGGTTGCTATGCCAACAAAGCCTCGGGACATAAAGGGACCGGCAATGAGAATGGATTTTAATCCTGACATCTGTGCAATCAGCTTGAGCACGTCAAGGCAGCATCCCCTCCGTGCACACAATAAGTCTGCTGCAACCTCTCAGAGCCTCCAGGAGAGGTTTGAAGGAGTCACTTTCACATCTTTCCTTCACTGTATTGGTGGTCTTGGGGGAGGGAGCGACACCAAAAGGCTCCACGTTGTCAAAAACCGCTCGGTTCAAGGCTCCTGTGTTTGGTCATAATTCTAGTATAACATGAGATGTAAAAGGAGAATAGTATCTCAGAATCTATCAGTCCCAGACGTGAACTTCAATTTAAATAGTACCTGACAGGCATAACATTCCGATCAGGTAAATAAGACGTAATAAAATCCCTGATCACGTGACGCGAAATCTTCCACAGCTTCACGATGAAAATGAATACATTGTTACTTTTTAATAAATAAAAATAGTAAAAAGTATTACAGTGGTTAAATTTAAGCACAGCACTGACCATCTGTCTCTTTTGGTTGCTTTGTCATCATTGGCTTCACCTAAAAAATGTCAACCATCGATGGAAGGAAACTGAGGCTACAATTAAATTGGTTAAAGATCATTTCACGGGGAAGGGGCGGGGTTACGTCTTGTTTTACTATGTTTGACAGCAGCATACACGCCTACTCCATAAATCGATACTGTTGTAGCATTGGAAGGTTTTGTAAAATATATATATACATTTCACAGTAAGTAAGAAAAAAGGCCATTTAATAACGTGTTAGAATGACTACAAACATTCCTGTGCAAGATGTTTCTTCTCAACACACTGGCGATGGCTCGTTCTCCTAACAGGTGAATCCCCGAAAGCAATGAAGACCAGACTTGGTGGACACAAACACCGACGTGTCCTCTTACCTCCAACGCACAGCAAGGACATGTCTCATATGCGCCTTTGGTCCAGAGGGACGGGGTCCAGCGTCTTCACCGAGCTGCTGATCTGAGCACCGAGCAGGGCTCGGAGATGGAGAGAAGCTGCTGTCGGGGGCCTAGCGGAGGCTCCTTCCGCCTGATAAAAAAAAAAAAAAAAAAAAAAAATGGAATCAAATCGTCACGTTCGGGAGAGTGAACGCCGGCGTCGCGATCCTCTGCCTTGAACTTGTAATGAACGAGTACATCCAACCGCCAGCCCCCACCCCCCCCCCCCCCCCCCCCCCCCCCCCCCCCCGCCGCCAGCCTCCACCCCCCCTCCCCCCTTCTCTCTCAGCTCTCCGCTCGCCAACACACTGCCATCTTGTTCAGCTTCAGCACCGCCGCTGCGCGAACAGCTCCTGGTAGTGACGTCAGATCGGTGCCGAAGGCGTGAGAAGGGGCGGGGGAAGCCGTAACACCTGATTATTAGTCTCTGCCTTTGGATGATCAACGCGTTTTCTCAAAGACGTCTTTGAATATCCTCTAATAATTATACATGTATCGGCACTGTGATTTTTTTTTTAATATAGAGCAGAGAGTTGGTTAAATGACGTCCATCTTCACTTACATTGACTAAGTGAGAAAGGTATGGTGCACTTCTCACTTAGAATGTCACCTGGAGAGCATGTTTTAAAAGATTCAGAGGGGAGAGTTGGTTAGGTAATGATGGCAACACAGCCGAGTGGATTTAGAAGAGTGATAAAATATAGAACCAGCGAAAACAGATCACTCGTCATCAACTAGTATTCGTCGGTGAGACTGAATCAGTCGGGGGTCAGTGGGTTGAAGATTTACCACAGTTCTTTCATATTCATCCCTCCAGCTGACACCACATTCAAAACATTTTGCAGTGTGGGCGGACAGCCCCTCCTGCTGGAGAACCACGCCCACTGCGCCTCCGCCGCCTGTGGAGTCGCTTCAGCACACAGTATTTGAGAGGGGACAACGCGACCAAGTGTGATAACAGAATTTCATAAGAGTGAACATTTCTAAAAACAAAAACAAAAACAAAAAGGGAGGCAACAATTTGGACACGTTCACGTTTTGTTGGAAAGATCCTCAGTATTGTTTAATGAACATTTTAGAAAATACATATATACCTTCACAAATATATAATGCTCTGTCATGGGAAACAGCTTATCCATTCAATAATCTGTCAATATCAATGTAATTTCAAACATGTAAACCTTGACGTTTCATATTCACCCTTTCCATTTTTTAAAGTTTTGTTTTTCATGCGTTCTAAATAACACTACACGTTAGCCCACCCATAAAATGCCAAATGGCATTCATTGTAAACAAATAATTCCGTGTGTCGTATTGAACAGGTCATGAGCCTGTAGGTAACTGCAGATGCTACACCATGAGGTTAGGGTCCATCCAATTTGAAGGTATTATTACATTACATTTAATGAAGTTCCTGAAGCGTAAAAAAACAGACAGATTTACATTCACAAAAACTCTTGTGCACCATCATGCACAGCATACACATATTCGTAGAGGAGAGGCATGTACACACAGACTGTGTGTGAGTGTGTGTGTGTCTTTTTAAACTTTTGCACCTTTGCCTTTACTATCCTTGAGATATCCACATGCTCCGTTGGCCCTGACTTGACCCGACGCCGCCAGCCGGCCTCGGGTCCCTCCGTTTCACCTCAAAACTTCTCACTGGCAAGGAATTAAAGCACAGAGTTAGAAAATAACACAGAAAACGTTCAGCCATAAATACTATTCATGGGTTGGGGCCTTAATAACGGATGTTTAAAAACAGCTTGCTCCGATGACTCAGATTATTACTTGCGCTGCGAGAGATGGAACGGAGAGTGTGGGAATTAAATTTCACTCACGAAGATCCTGAACTATTTTTACTTTTCAAGCCACCTGGTTGAGTCTTGCATGATATCAAGTTACCTGTCCACATGAGAGAGGACTTCGCAGAGCTGGGTGAGCAGTGCTCGATGCTTGTGAGGGTTTCCCTCCAGCACTCCGCTGAGACGACTCAGGTAGGAGTCCAGGTTCCCATGTGATGCAGTCTCTCCCGTACCTGTTCAGAGGCAGATGTGCAACACAACCATTAAATCCTTGATTCCTGTCGAAGAAACATAACGGAAGCCAGGCACCGGCATGACAATTTATCCGTAATAAATAAATCCTTAAGAAAACTGCGTTCTTAGCTTAAACAAAACAGATGTAGCAGAAAAATGTAATACGCTGACCTGGCAGGGGAACGGATGACAGGCTGTTGACCAAAGTGTGTTTGATGGTCAGCAGGTTTTGGTGAAGAGCCTGCGTGCGCTTCTCGTCCAGCCCCAGTTCAGCCTCCAGGCGCTCTTTAGCGCTGTACATGTCCTTTATGTGCCGCTGCAGCACTGCGTTCTGCTCTTCAAACTCAATGTTGGCCTTACGGAGCCGCCGCAGTTCAGCCTCTCGAGCTAAAAGCACCGCGAGAGTGCACCATTATTTTTTGCACGGCGCCTTGCATGAAACCTCCTCTACTGTCGGGGGGTTTGTTATATTATCAATTCAGCTAAGACAGTAATGGAAAGATCTGTCGTAGCTTCAGTAGCCAATCATATTACATTAAAAGCTTTGCGACATCAGAAAGGTGATTTCCCATTTTCAGACTCTCTCCGTTACCTTTGTTCTGATCAAGGAATTCTTCCGTGAAGATGGGGATGTCGAATCCTCTGGTGAGGTCAGAAGCCTGAAGCACAGTCAGCAAAAACAACAACTGTTTGAAATGTACGTGAAAATTACATTGGAGGATAGTAGAGACAATATATGGATGTGTCATGTACCTTTGATGCCGAGGACTCTGAACTGGTACTGATGATGACAGATGGAGTGTCTTCTGAAAGAGCAAAACATACGTGCACATTACAGTATTGAAATAAACCCGCGCTGTAACAGATATATTCATTCCGATTCTGATACAGTAAGATGAATGAAGAGCTCAGTGGTCGTCACCTTTCTTGATCCTCTTGTCTTGTATCTTCGCACTAGTTATGTGAAAAGCCTCAGTCTGCTGATAATCCTTCAGTTCCTGGGCGTACTGCATCTTCTCTCGTTCCGCCTCGTCCAGGTAGCGCTAAATATAGTAATATTTAGGAAAATAAACAAGACAGATGAAGCAAAAAAAAAAAAAAGCAATAACACCTGCAGGTTTGTATCCATGCATGTAGAAAGCGGCACAACTGGATCAATGAGGATGCATCATTTAGTTATTATCGGTTTGATCTGGATTTTATTTTTTTAAAGATGGAACATACCTACAAAGTGAACGCTACGCAGGGGGGGGGGCATTTGTGTGAATGAATCGCACTTATCAAGATGCCCTCTGCTCGCTAAATGTTTACTGAAATTGTTACGTTAAACAATCCATAACACACCTGTTTGTCGTTCAGGGCTAATTGTGTCCACTCTGCTCCAAGTCTCTTGGTGATTTCTGGGAAAGGCAAGTCGGGGTATCTGGCCCGCATACGTTCTCGGCGTTCGTTGAGGAAACGGACATATCCGGTCACTGGTGCCTTGGGACCATTAGGCAGAACCTTCTTTCTTTTCTTTCCCTTAGGCCAGCCTCTCTTCTTTGGCTGCAGAAAGGGGGGCGAGGGAGGGGTAACGATCATCACTACATAATAGGGTTGCAACAGTTATGTTCAATATCAATAAACATGCACATGATGTTCTCTACCAATGGAGTGGTCGGTAAAAAATGTTTTTAATACCAGCAAAAGATATTTGATCTACTGAGTGGCAGGAGCAGAAACTATCCACATGTTGAAAAATGCAAACAGATTTTATTTGCAGCTGCAACTATAATTCAATAATTAAAATGGTTTCCTGCTGGATGGAATAATTGTTCATGCTCCACTATTTAAAGAAAACACCACATAACGGTTATTATGAGGCATTTACTTTAAGGGTGAGGGTTATAAATACTCACTA
This sequence comes from Apeltes quadracus, assembly GCA_021346845.1. Lineage (NCBI taxonomy): Eukaryota > Metazoa > Chordata > Actinopteri > Perciformes > Gasterosteidae > Apeltes > Apeltes quadracus. The sequence continues at coordinate 2,985,790 of CM037924.1, read as the reverse complement.
ACTAAAATATTATCTCATGATTTTTCCCCTCTAACAATCATACCTGTATGTCTGAATTAGTTACTGATGGGGTGGATGCAGCACCAGTTCTGCTTACTTTGGTCTATAGAATAGCATTGAACTGAACGTGTAGTGTAACCATTTAAACAGTCAGATGGACCAGAACTCACCTCATCTTGCGGTTGCTCTGCTGAATGTGAAGGCTTGGACTGCTGCGATGCATCACTCTGCTCCTGTTTGATCCCCCCCATCACCGCCGCTCATGGGCCGTGCAACTGGGACGATGGGTCTTTATATTTTAGTGGTCTGTGTGGTGCCTGTGTAGAATAACGTAGGAGACGTGGTAGATAACAAAAAAAGAATACAGGATATAAGCAGCGGTAAAATTCTGCGATCATTTCCTGGTAGGGATGCGTCTTCTGAAGCTAGCTTGACTGCTAGCTAACTGTTAACACAAACAACGGACGACAGCCAAACACTAAGCTGATTCAAACTGATCACTTATCGCTAGAAAAAAAATGTAATACAAGAACGCGTGTATTTGTAATGCAGACAAGGGCAGATATATAAATATTTCTACTTTTGGGGGGATAAATGTCTTCTAACTTACCCGTTAATAATTCCCCCAGCTAAACAGGAAGATAACTCTCTCTGCAATCTGATTGGTCGGTACGGAAAGTCATGATTGGTTGGCTAGATATCCCGCCCTTCACCTCTCCACGCAGCGAGTAAAATAATCGTTGACGTTTGAAAAGCATAAATTTGAAATACATTTAAATTGCATAAAGGCACAATACTTGAGTAAATGTTAGTTAGCAGATCCTACCATTGCTATCCCTATATTTCATTCATAAAACGAATGAAACGTAGACACTAAACTGGCACACTATAAATTAATAAGGTACGTTCAGAAAGATCCGGTTGTCTTTTCCTTTATTTGTATTATTCACTATATTTGAGCAATTTGTATTCTTATGATTTTATGACAAAGATATCCTGTAATTGCATTATGCATTTGGCAAGTGTAAACGATTTATATTAAATACATACGTTTTGATGGTGCAGGGGAAATACATCCCTTATGTATTTCAGGTTTAATACATTGAGACAAATATGTCTGTTTTAAGATCTTACACATGAAACAGCAAACGAAAGTGGAAAACATCAAGAATGTGGCATTACTGATTAAATAAATTTCAGTATTTGTAGATGTTGAACAGTCATTACAAATCAGAAAGTGAAACATGTCTTAGAGCTGTATTGACGGGACCTTTATAGACCTTTTATTAGAAGGTAGAATGCAGCACAGTAACAGGTCATTTTAATTCTTTATAAAGATGGTGTTCAAGCTTTAGGTAAAAATCAAGTATACACAAGCGCACAGGACGACATTCAAATAAAATGGTCAAGCACACAATAAGGCTGTAAGTGGTCACATTGCTTAGTTACCAAGCATTTTTCTACTTGTAGGTTTCTGCATGCTCACCTGCATGGAAATGGGGACCACTGGCTGGAAATTGGTTTTAATCCATGAACTGTTGCATTTACCTCGTAAAAAACCTTAATGCGCCTAATCTAGTAAACTAGTAAAAAGTTTACTGTGGTTGTGGTATAAACCGGCGTTTGAATAAATGTTTGTAGCCTTAGAGTCAAATGTTGTCACTAGTGCAGTCTATCTGGATAGACAGTGTACTTGTTCACTTCAAATTAAATCAACCCACCAAATAACTACCAGTCCTTCCGCTTCAAGTCGCATTATTACTGAACCATTGCATGCCACAGAAAAACAGAAGCTGTACGATTTGGGAAGCAGTCAATAGGCTTCCAATCTATTATGAACAAAAAAAACAGCAAGACCAATTCATTTTTAGTTTGTTTTATTTATGGTTTACAATTTTTGTAGTTTATTCATTATTGTCAATCCTTTTGGCAAACACTGGTGCTCACTGTGTTCTGTACAATCAGTCCCACAATGTAGACTTTTAATTCGTTGGAAAGGGAGGAATGAGGCAAGAGCCAAGTGGGGTGCAGGTGATTACAATTTGTCCAGGTAGTTGTCCAAGGCGGGGATTCCTTCCTTCAGGCCCTTGCGTTTGCGGATCTCAGCAACGACAACGCCAGGCTTGCTAGCTGGGTCTAAGGGGTCTCCTGGGAGGATCTGCCAGTGGTCGAACACGCACTGAGGGAAGGCCTTGCCGCCAGTGTTGGAACGAAGGTCAGCGGTGAAACCTGAGAATGCAGGGAGCAGAGTCTGGTTTAATACCTTTCTGGGCTAAAGGGTTTCCCACTCCTTAAGAGTCCAGTAACACATAGTAAATACAACCTACTCTATACATGCTGCAGATCTAGACCACAAAACTCCATTTACCATTTATAAAGGACACTGACATGAAGGAATTTTGGCCCTTTTTCTTGGATTCCAGTTACATTTGACACAAACACCTAAGCAAAATCAGGTGCCCAGAACTGTCCTTAAAAGAGCACTTACCGAATGACTCGTTGACAGGCAGGTAGGCCTTGGTAACACGCATGGGTGTAGCTGAAAAGCCGAGATCTCCGATCACATGACCACGCCTCCTGTTCAACACACCGTAGATTCCACCAATGGCATCTTCAGGACACTGCAAAGGAGAGAAATTGAGTTGTACAAACCTGCTCATATCTGAAAGATTAACGTCAACTATGGACAAGTGTCCATATTTGACAAACATTTGCAATCCAATCACTACACCCATGCCAGATTTCCCTTTTAAAAGAAAACATACCTGAATCTCGACCAGGTAGATGGGCTCCATCATTCTGGGCTCGGCAGTGAGCTCGCACGCATACAGCACTCTGCGAGCTGTAGGAATAATTTGACCACCACCGCGGTGAATGGCATCTGTATGCAGGGTCACATCGTGGACGTTGAAGCGAATGGCACGCATGTTCTCTTCACACAGGACACCCTAAAGAAAACGGCAAGACACAAATTGTGGATTAAAAACAATTTACTAGTTAATTTGGTTTCCAGTAGCCCAAAACCAACTTGTTCCAATTTCAAAATGCTTACAATACTGAATCTGCACTGATTTAAACATTAGCCGAGTGCAATGAATATGTGGCCTCTTACCTCCTTGACTGCCCACTGGAAGCCGGCCACAACACTGTCCTTGATCTCGTTAAGGTACTGCACTCCCTTTGTAACGTCCACCAGAAGGTTGGGGCCGGTTCCATCGGGTCCGAAGCACCAGATCTTTCTGGCCTCTCCAACATCCCACTCGAACTTGTCAGCAAGATAGCGGGCACGGGTCTTAATGTCCTGACGAGAGGTAACTTCTCCCTTCTCGATGTCCTCAGCCAGGCCGTCGGCGAAGGGACAAGCCTTCATGAACAGACGGTTGTGCTTGTTGGGAGACTTTGAGAGACACACAATACTTGACTCTTCGCTGACAGTCTCCCTGTAGGACACCACTGGATCAGATTTCTGAAAATAAAATTGAAGTGTCAATGCAGAGATGTTTCTTTCATTTGAAGTATACATTTCTTTGCTTTCATACCTTAAGAGGAACACAAGCGTGATCCTCCTCCAGATCTTTCAAACAGATTTCCAGATGCAACTCTCCGGCTCCAGCGACGATGTGCTCTCCAGACTCCTCAATGATGCACTGCACCATGGGATCGGACTTGGACAGACGCTTCAACCCCTCCACCAGTTTGGGAAGGTCGGCAGGGTTTTTGACTTCCACGGCAACTCTCACCACAGGGCTGACGCTGAACTTCATCACCTTCATGTTGTGCGCCTGCTCGTAAGTGGTGATCGTTCCAGTCTTGACAAGGAACTGATCGACTCCAACCAGACCCACGATGTTACCACAGGGAACATCCTCAATGGGCTCAGTATAACGGCCCATCATCAAAATGGTCCTGCACGAGTGGTAGAAAGATGACATTTCAGATGAGACAAGATTTAAGAGACTTCAACCATCACACAATATTACATATCAGCCAACAAACCTCTGAATTGGCTTCAGGTAGAGATCATCTTTCTTTCCAGGGACAAAGTTGGGTCCCATGATGCGCACTTTCATGCCAGTGGAGACGCAGCCAGAGAACACGCGACCGAATGCATAGAAGCGACCCTTGTCGTTGGATGGAACCATCTTTGAGATGTAGACCATCAAGGGAGCCTTGGGGTCACAGTTCTTGATGCCTGGATAAAAATTAGTTTGACAATCTGATCCAAAAACAAATTTCAATTGCAACCACATCTGGACCACCACAATAGCTGTTTAACATACCCATAGCTGCCTCATCATCTCCAGGTCCTTCATAGAGCAGTTCGCAGCGGTACCTCTGGGCAGTCACAGGTGAAGGCAAGTGGATGGTGATCATTTGAAGGAGGGCTTCTCCAGCAGGCAGCCAGCGGCGCATTACAGACTTCAGGAGAGGCTTTCCCTCCTTTTCCTTGTCCTCAACATCCAACTTGATGTCCAGCTTCTGCACCAGTTTGGCAGTTTCCTCTTTGTTGAAGTTCATGATTGCATTGAACACCTACGAACAAAGTTTCAGAATTAGAACTATAACTGACCGTCACTGGCAATTAGGCATTATGGTTATTAGGCATAACCAAGCTAAGAATTGAGTTACTGTTGTGTGCCTGGCTCAGAGTCAAGGTTATCATCACTGTTTTTCAGGTCAAAGTGAAGAATGTTTTATGTCATCACTTGCAGGTACACAGTAACTTGTTTAGCTCAAAAGTTTACATAAAGTTATCATTTCAACTTAGTATTTAAGTGATACCAATCAATGTTACCTTGAAGATGGGATCCAGGATAAGAGCAACAAAGGTACGTGGGAACCTGGTGCCATCGGCGCCGGTAGCAGATTTAAGGAACTTGCCAGTGCTTGCATCAAAGTACCTGAGGCAATACATATGGTATGAATAATTAGAAACTGCTATATTTACACAGATCATGTTCCAGATGAAAAGCCATACATTTGAAAGTCTGGTTTTCAAACTGACCTGTCCCCCCACAGCTTCTTCATCATGTCTTCCACCTTCTTGCAGTTCTCAGCTGGGGTCAGCTGGGTGTTGCCCTTGGCAGCAAACTTTGCTGCATACATCTCAGCAAACTGCTTCAAGGTGAATGCCCAGCCGTGGAGTCCAGAGCCAAAGCCAACTGTTCCAATGGTTGGATCGACCTTTGAGAGTTGATAAGATTAGTTTGAGTCAACAGAATTAAGCATTATTCATGTTTGGAAAGAAAAAACTCATCCATTCAACTTAAAAACAATGTTGATGTAGACCAAAACATGGGGCTAGTTTGTTGCACTTAAAATAAAGTTGAGGGGCAAAAACTCACCATGAGGGTGCCCATAGGTCCATTTTCATCTTCTCCATAGGTGGAGATGATGACATTGACTGACTCAACAATACGCTGGAAGGTCTGGTACAGGTCTTCAGGCTCGAGCTGCAACTCCAACAAGGCACGGTCCATTTTGTTCATCATCAGGACTGGCTTGATACGCTCTGCAATGGCCTGACGAAGCACTGTCTCAGTCTGCACACAGACACCTGGCAGGGATACACAATAGGACGATTTAGCCTAAAGAGTGGATCATGGATCGAGTTCACAAGCAGCACTATGGTTAACATCCAAATAAAAAGTAAAACGTTTGTCCTTACCAGACACACAGTCCACCACAACCAGGGCTCCGTCAGTGACACGAAGAGCAGCAGTCACTTCAGACGAGAAGTCAACATGTCCAGGTGAGTCAATCAGGTTGATCAAGAAACCGGAACCGTCCTTGCTCTGCTTAATGAAGGCCAAATCATTTTCAGCCAGCTCGTAGAACAAGGAGATGGCGCTGCAAGTCAGGATAATTCGTTAATAGTCCATTGTCAAACGCTTCAATGCAAATGTTTTTGAAACGGTCAGTTGGAAAAGACCGATTGAAGTTTTGGATATGATGCAAACTATCCAAAATAATGCTCCAAGAGTGCAGGCTAGGTCCAAGCCACATATTGCAAAAGATGATATCAAAAAGGGGGAGAGGAGATTCTATCGATTAGTGAAACTACTAAGTGAATTTAACTTGCGCCCATCAAAACAGACATCCCAATGTGAAACTAAATAGGGAGTATAGGGATGGCATATCAACTGCAGTTAGTTATTAAGCAGCTGTACTGAATAATGCTTTAGAAATTTCAATTGGGAAAAAGGTCAAATGAAAGGAACAAAAACTGTCACCCTGTCTTTGCCGAGCCCTAACGTGTTGAGTACAATGAATCATCAATGGGCGTGATACAATTGTTCTGCGTCAGCTCTGACGATTTATGCTGCTTAGGCAGAAAAAAAGTGCCCAGTGATTTAGAATACAAACACTGGTTATTGTATGCTTACATGAGCACGTTTTAATCCTTTGCAAACACTTTAAATGTAATGGACATGCAACAACATCCAAAAAAAGGAGATTGGCTCAAGCATGGCAAGCTTTGATCTTACAACTACGCCAACTACATGAGTTATGCGGTCAGGCCACTGCACCACCCGAACCACTGAGGTATTAAAATATTCTTACGTTGACTTGATGGTGATGCAACGTTCCTGCTCATCTTTACGTGTGTCGGTGAAACGGGTTTCTCCAGCACGAGCCGAGGCAATGATGCCGGCCTTCGACACCAGGGAGTCCGTGAGGGTTGACTTTCCGTGGTCAACGTGCGCAATTACAGACATGTTACGGATGTTGGCCTTTTTGTCCATGATGGCACGGATCTGGTCGATTGTGAAGTTCACCTAAGGGAAGAAAACCATATCGTTAAATAGGGAGAATCCCAAAAGCAAAGTCATACGGGTTAATATAGCAAAAGAGAATCCTGATCATATCGACAGTTGCGTATGATTTGTTCTACTTCGAACCAGGGCGTTATCCACCATCGTCACAGCTGTGACGTTACGCAATTTAGCAGTCTTTTTTCCCTTCAGAACCTTTCGTCATACGATCAATGTATACCGCTGACAATGATCCTCGACTGGCGTAACACAATATTGGCACCAATAAAAAGGCATGTTAAGCAGCACCCGGCATATTACGTCAGCCCAAAACCGGCCACGTGTACGGACTCCTGATACCATGCTACGGTTAGCATGTTTGCTACATTAGCCGGCTGGGCCCGGCAGCGCGAAATGCCGGTAAATTCTTGGCCGGCAGTTCAACGTCAACAAATGCGGCATTGACACCGCGATAGGCAAACAATGCAAGTAGTAACTCGCCCCGATGTAGTGGCTAGTCATTTATGTCGAGATTGGCAAACATTAAATACTATAAATGTCGGCGCAAACGCATAAACGGATTGTCAGTTAATTCCAGTTTTTGAACAGTCGGTGAACAAAGGAGACCACAAATGGACCCCAGAATCTTTAACTAAAACAAGCAACAGTTCATTAAAATCATTTAAAAAACGATTCTCTAACGTCCCAAAATCGCCGTAAGTGTAGCAGTGACGACGGCAAAACGGCTGCCATTTTGATCAATGCACAACCCAAAGAAACTGCCTTCAACTACGATCAACGTCTAATAAATGCCGTTGAGTACATCAATATCAACGCCGACGGTACCCTTGGTGCTCGATAATACATTAAATACTAGCAGAAACACAATCAACTCACCATTTTGACGGATGGTTTGGGATCCGCTCTGTGGCGAAAAGAGACGGGGAAACTTGTACGCTGCCCACCTCACGAGGTCATAGGCAGGGAAGAGATCGCTGACGTCAGAAAGGGAGAACTTATACTACGCGCGTCAGGTCTCTGCGTCATCACGCAATATTGCGCTCAGGACGTGACACACCACGTAGACAAAATCAAAAGAGCTTTGTCATCCGCCATTGAATTAATTAATTGATTATTTTATGGAATCGTCTATAAAACATCTAAACCCTAAAGTATTTCATATACCACTGACTATGGTAGAACTGTACAGGCTTCTTACGAAGTCTGTAAATATTAGTAAATTCCCTACTGATGCCTGCAATAGATTTAGCAATATCCGTTTTCCAAAGATACGTAAATTAGTAGATTTAGCTTATCAAGAATAGCGTTTTTTAATGAAGCACGGTGCTCTCACCTTCCATACACGAAATTACATTATATTCAAGTGATCTCAGTCTAAATTGAAATATTACCTGTATATGAATACCATCATAATTATGAAACAGCAAATAAATAAAATACCACAAGTATACCAGACTTATCGTAGCAAGTTTTTCTTTGCACTATTTTTGGTGTTCTGTATTGGTTCCTTTTCAACTGCTGTCTGTCAAATTAAAAACACAGCACATCATGACCACGTCACAGTGTTAGATGGAGGCAAAACAGAGTCACGCGTGGAGGCCATCACAGTTCAGCTAATCCTGGCTTGATTTCAAAGGCTGAGACCTCCTTTAAATCGCCAGACCCTAATTGAGCTAAACACATGTGGAGAAGAAGCCAGTCAGAAGCAAAAACGTGACGAGTAGTATGACGCACAACTGGAAATAAGTCTCCCCCCCAGACCCTCTAAACTTTCCTCATACGGAAAGAAAGGATTTGTGGGTAACGCAGGACATCCGGTGAGCATTTATCATCCAAAGAATACTAGGAATATTGCAGTTTTTCCTTTAAAATTCCATTTATGATTACTCCATGACCAACACTGGTGAGTGTGTGCATGCGTCGCTGCTCATTTAAGTGACAAGTGTTTACTGGACCGACTGCCTAGTCGGCAAAGATGTGAAAAACATTTATCCATAGTCCTCCTGCAGACTGCATTGCAGTCTATATGACTATTAAAACCCTCTAGTAGAGAATAAACTTTAAAGATAAACCTCTATCTCAAGTTTCTTTACTTCATCATCACAGTGGCAAATCTATAATAATTAAAAAATGATCTATTGTACAGATATTGGTTATCTTCCACCAGATTTCCTTGAAAGAGACTCAAATGGGATTCATAAAACCATAGTTACATGCGTAACTTTCGATTTATACTGAGATTTAAATGATGGGCCCTGTCGTTGTGAGTCTATGGATGCCTGAAACTGTAGGAGGCGCCGTTGCGCCACATATAGGGCACTGAGTCACGTGTGAATGATAACGTCACTACTGTATAAGGTAAATGCCCTCCCCACCTCCCGTGTCTCTGTACCTGACTCTCCCAGAGAGCAGTATGTCGCGCACTGTTCTGTAATAAACAATGCCACAACTCTTTGGCCATCTGTTCATCCTCTAGAATTATTATTTTGCTGTGCAGGAAGGCAAAAGGAGCCTACCTGCTAACACCTGTTACCTAATTATGTGACTTTCGAGGGCAATTGGTTGCACTAGATCTTCGTTAGCTGTTTCTCAGTAAAGGGGTTGAATACATATGGACCCAGCACTTTTCAGATTTTTTCATAGAATTTTGAAATCCATATCAGATGATGAAATATTTTGTGTTGGTTTTACACAAAATCCTAAATAAATAAATTAGAACCTGTGGTTATACACAGAAATTTATACACATAATATAGACATTTCATAGCCGCTTAATTCTAGTCATCAAAGATACAAATAAAGATGGCTTAACCCATTCGCCCCATTGCATCTGAGTCCTCTTTTTCAGTCCAGGTCTGACAGTGTCTTTCTTACATGATCAGACAAACTGTTGTTTTAAACTTGTTGTTCCTGGCTCAACAGGTTTATTAAAAACAAGTTTCGAGACAAAGAAACAAAAAATATGCAAAACACAATGTCACATTTCTTGGCATGTAAAGCTGTAAATCCACAGTGATTAAAAGAGCCACAACATGCCATGCGATGACTAAAAAGGTGATGACGGGAATCAGGGCTCTTGAGATGCGGAAATGACTTTGCAAAGGAAACACCCGCTTCACACGGAGTAGCTGTGGGTGTTTTTAGTACAGCCGGCCGGTCTCAGACAGGTTGGTATGAAGCCCATCAAATTTTACAATACAAATTAAATTGTTTGGTTATAATAGGGAGTCACGGCGGCAGTGGGATAACAACACAGTACTGTGTAGATGGGAAAAAACTATTTTTTCCCAGAAAATTTGGTCTACAGCCCATCCATTAAGGTTTGTGCCTATCCCAGTAGTCAAACTAACAATGGAAACCCCTGCGATGGAAGACGAGATGAGCAGTACATCCACCCTGGTGACAAAATGTCTTTTCTCAGCTGTGTAGCTGGACTAACCTACGTCCTACAACACCCAGAGAATTTGGTCTATGTACAAGCCATTAAAGCCTGTGAGTATCCCAAAATAAACTAGAAAATGCATTTCCTTCTAAAGATGCATTGGAATGCAAAAAGCTGAAACTAACTGAAAGAATTGCTGAAAATAAAGAAATAAAAGCTGAAATGAATTTAAAAGAATTGCTGAAAATAAACAAATGGGAGAAGCTGAAATAAATTTCAATAGATTTGATGAAAAAATATGGATGAAAAAGCTTAAATGAAGTACAAAGAATTGCTGAAGATACATACCCGGCAGAAAATATACATAGCAGAAGCTAAATACGAATTTCAATAGACGGCTAAAAATACAGAAGAAGTAAAAGTAGTTTTAGTATCAATAGCAGTAGAAAAACTGGAAGTTTTAGTAGTAGTCATAGTAGTATTTGTAGTAACCTAAGCAGTAGTTTTCATATTAAAAGCAGAAGGAATACTATTATTGATAGTAATAGTAGTACTAATATTAGTACAAGTTGAAGTATTAAAAGCAGTATGAAAAGTAAAAGCACTAAAAGTACTAGTAGTTATACTACAAGTTGTAGACGTACTAATAGTAGTACTAGTAATATTAGTAGTAGTTGTAGTATTATTTGAAAGAGCAATAAATATTTCATTTAGTTCACACCACCAGCACAACAAGTTTTACAACTGTATGTGAAACACGTGGTTAAAGGTGTGGTTATGTTCTTGCTTGATAATTGCTTAATGACTATAATTAGACCAGATATGAATCTAGCTTTTTTCTTTGTTCTCCCTCAATTGTTAGGTTGACGGATGACGTGTTAAAAGAACCTGTAGTTCCAGGGCATTGGCTAATAGACTAATACATATGTGACATGCATGGGTGTTGTGGGGGATGCTGCATAACACAGAGAACAGCGATACACGACACACAAAAACTCAGCTGTCTTGCGCTCGCTCGTGTCGACCACCTTTGCTCACGCTGCCCCCCTGCCTTAAATAACGGGGAGAGATGATTGTTGATTCCTACCACCTGAGGCCCAACTGCCTCCACCTGGCCCTGTTGCCTGAGCCACTCCCCCTCACATACACCTGCAGCCGAGCCAAACCACGCCCGCCACCACAACCTCATACTAACATGCAAACTCCTGCACTGCAAAATAAAGTTAGACACACCAATTTAAGTACTATATAATCTCATAACCACTACCATGACAGCCTGAGCTAAAGTGACATATAGCGGAAATATCCAGTGCTGGACAAAGCCACGGGCACAACCATGAACCCTGATAACCAACATTCTTTTTACATTTGATTTAAACAATATTTTAGTAGCTGTGTCGATCGACTAGCCCACAACAGTGGTTGTGTTCTTGTTGGGGAATTCTGCGTCAAACTTCTGCCGGCACTGAAACATTAAGTAGACCTCGATGCGTTTAGCAACATACACAAGGATCTGCCAGAGTTCAAAACGAGCATTAGAATGAGGAAGACATGGGACTCTGAACATGGCTCGGGGTTGTTGGTGCCTGACAGGCTGGTTTGGGTTTTTTAGAAAATGTTGATCTACTGGGACATTCATGTACAACCTTGTGGGGTATATAGAGAATGGTCAAAAAAGTTAAAGAGCCAAGGATATGGCGATGACCATTTAAAGGCACAAGATGGTAAAACTTTGAAAGCAATGACCACATTGTCTTGCACTCCTGTCAGCTAAAAACTGCAAACTGAGGCCATCATTGGCCCAGGCTCTCCAAACCTGGACAGTACAAGTGAAAAACATTTCCTGGTCTAATGGGTTTCGATCTCTGTTGTTTCTGGACATAACAAGTACAAGCCAAAAAGAGAAGTATCTAGGAGGTGTCAGCAATCCAATATAATTGGAGAATACAGAGCAGCATAATTGTTATATTGTTCATGACCTGCATATTTGACACACCTTGTCAGCTCCTCATAAAAAGCATCGCTGCAAGTCAGCCGGTTACTAGACACAGCTGAGAGAGCGCATGCTCACCTTTCACGTTTTGTAAGTATACCTTTTACTTTGAGCCTAACCATCCACTTTTAACTTATGCTTCCTTTTTTGTGATATATATATATATATATATATATATATATATATATATATATATATATATATATATTGCTATACCTGTATAAAACGCAGGTATACTGTGTGTGTGGGAAGCACCAGCACGTCCTTCCCTCTTTAGAGCTATGCATTTGGTGTTCACAGTTTTATCGACATTCTTTTCTAAATTCTGGTCACATTATTGTACAATTTGAATGTTAATCTAGGTGAGAACGGCGAATACCTCTTAAATATTTTGGTGGTGAATTTTCACTTCTGCATAATAATCCAATGCTTCTCTTACAGCGTATCCAAATCAAGTCAAAATGTGCAGGCTCACTCTAACTGCAGGTAAGGCACACTGATGAAGTAAATGTTTTAATTAAAAGGGTTAATTTAACCAAATCACAAAAAACTAAACCATTCAGTGCTTAATAAACTAGCAGCAGGGTTTTTACGTTAATTCTTTGTTTGACCTGAGAACTGGAGTGATGTGATCCACTTTCCTTGTCCTAGTGCGGACTCGGGCTGCAGTGTTCTGGTTCATCTGTAGCTTTCTGATTGACTTTTTACAGAGACTTCTAAAAACACAGTTACATTAGTCGAGGCTTCTGAAAATAAATGCTCGGACATGTTTTTCCAAATCTGGTTGAGACATAAATCCTCTAATTCTTGATATATTCTTTAGGTGATAACAGGCTGATTTTGTAACTATCTTGAAATGACTGTTCAGGTTGAGGTCCGAATCCATAATTACACCTAAATTTCTAGCTTGGTCTGTGATTTGTTGTTTTCCATAATCTGAGTCAATGGAGGCATGAAGATGTTGAACAGAAGGGGCCCCATTGGACCTTGGGGAACAACACATGTCCTTTTCAGCTGTGATGTGTAATTAGTATTTTTGGTCTTTCAAGAAGGATTCAAACCAGTTAAGTGCTGTGCCAGAGAGTCCCAGCCAGTTGATTATTCTATCCAGTAGTATGTCATGGTCAACGCTGTCAAATGCTGCGCTGAGATCCAGTAATACTAAGACTGAAAGTCTGCCATTGTCTGTGTTTAAGTGGATCTCGTTGAAAACATTGACAAGAGCAGTTTCAGTACTATGGTACAACATATTATATTACCAATAAAAAAGGGAAGCGAATTGATTGCATGCCCAGGTGGATTGGAGCGAATAGTTCACTGGTGCTTCTTCACAACCTTGCTCTGGACATTTGTGTGCAAGGCGATTGTACTCTTAAAGAAAACGCAGAAATAATCAAGTGAATATTACACAATTAAAAAAAGGCAAAGTCATAAGTCAGACTAAAATTGGCACAGTTTAAATACACATGCAAAAAAGATAACTAAGAAAGTAACTAAGAATGTATAAATGAGCAGATTTTTAATATCCCTGTGTTACGGGTCTCGTGGGCACGATGACCACAATAGCAAAAAGATATATCTGTAAAATAAACGGTAGGAAATGAGGAGCATTTCCTACCGTTGTCAGCGGTTACTAGACCGTTGAGTCTCATACTCATTAAAACAATATCAACTGTGGCTGCACATCTTTTGGGTGCACCACACCTGCTTTATAGGGCATGATAGATCTGAGTGTAATTATTTGGATCAATTGGGACCTTTATGAAGCACTGATAGTGTATATCTGTTCATTTACGCAGTAACATAGTGGGTTTCTTGTGCCATTTGAAACCATGTTACTTTCAGCCTGAAATGATTGTTTACCTTGATGGCAGACCTTTTCATTTTTTGTGATCGGTCAGATGCTGTAATCACTTTAAGTTTTAAGTGAACAGGCTCATTATAAGATTAGAAACCCTGGTTTGATTTACAAAGTTGATAACCAGCTTCATGGTACTGCTTAGCTGGATTGCAATTGTTAAGGTAAATAAGTAAAAGATGCCCGAGGGATGTTGAGCAACTTCTTGGAACAGTCCTTAGTTTGAACCTAATACTAACAAGTGTGTCACTTTCAAGGTCTCTGTTTGATCATCGCCAACTTGGGTAAGTTTAAGACATGTAAAAATCATAATCATTAGAATCACTATTAAATCAATGATGTCTTTGACATAATGGAGTAGTGGATTAATACGATCCAATGACATCATCCTTATTTTATTACATTTATACACGATAATGGTTGTATTCCAATTAATACGTATCTGACAATGAATATTTTAGGTGTACCTGGCCATGCGGGAAATATTAGAAGATTTGGAAACCCCTGTGATGGAAGACCCGATGGGCAATACACCAACCCTAGTGACCAACATTCTTTTCTCAGCTGTGTAGCTGGAAGAACCTACATCCTACGATGCGCAGCAAATTTGGTCTATGTACAAGCTATTAATGCTTGTGACTATCCCAGTATTCCCGCCACAACTCCCAGGTCTACCACCAGTCGTCCCACCACGACGATTACGAAAACAACAACCAGTAGTAACTCGCCTGGAAACCCCTGTAAAGGAAGACCTGATGGGCAATACACTAACCCTAGTGACCAACATTCTTTTCTCAGCTGTGTATCTGGAAGAACCTACATCCTACGATGCCCAGCAAATTTGGTCTATGTACAAGCTATTAATGCTTGTGACTATCCCAGTATTCCCGCCACAACTCCCAGGTCTACCACCAGTCGTCCCACCACGACGATTACGAAAACAACAACCAGTAGTAACTCTCCTGAAAACCCCTGTGAAGAAACACCCGAGGGTGGTCCATACGCCATCCCTAGTGACCCATCTTCTTTTCTCGTGTGTCAGTTGGGAAATCCCAGCACCATACAATGCCGAGAAAATACGGTCTATGCACCAAGCCAACAATCTTGTGTCTAGGTATTAAAAATAGTACAGAAAATGGAGGCTAATGTAGTAGAAGAAGAAATGGGCAATACCCCAACTGTGAAAATCACCATTCTTGTCGGATCCTTCTACCACATTCGCATCTTTCGTACCCACCAACACAACCACCTACACTTCCATCACTACACCTCTTAAACCCACAGAAAGTCATTGGGACATAATCAAATTCTGTTAAATGTGCAATTTCCTGCGTTTCTTCAATGTTTTGGGATGTGATACATGTAATAGTGGTTAAACATCACATTATCTTCTTTACTTTAGCGTTGTCGTATAGGATATAGGCCTATGTAATTGATTTGTGATATGTAAATCACATTGGGTGTTTTCTCTTTCGTTTATGTTTAGCCATTGGTGAATGGATTGGTCCTGCATGACATAAATGTGGCATGTTGTAATGATATTCATGTCATCTCTGTCTAAATTGAAATAATACACAGATATTAATTCCATCATAATTATGAAACAATGAATCAATAAAATACCGCAACTATACCACCAAGTTTTTCCTTGCACCTATCCGCCGTTTGTCAAATTAAAAACACAGCACGTCATGGCCACGTGTTAGATGGAAGCAAAACAAAGTCAAGAATGGAGGCCAACAAGTGAATCCTATTTCAGAGTATCGGCTAAAGTTAGCAACAATGTCATCTTGCTGTGTTCTGGCTTGAGATAATTGATAATTGCATTTGTTTTTAGATGAACTACTTAGGCTGGGCTCTAGCGAGCTACAGCATCAGCACAGCATTTCAGAGATGGAAATAATTTCTTTATAATAGTTTAGCTTAGCCCTCCGCTAACCACCTCAGCAGTCGCGGCTGCCGCACCCCTCACACAGAGGTCTAAACCAATGGGGAAGCTGAGATAAACGTTACGAATGGTCTTTCAGATGGATGAAGATATTACCCGCTGTTGTGCTCCTCCATTGCAACCATCACCAAATCATGGTGGGACCAGCAAAGCAAACTAGTGGACAGCTGGCAATAAAACTTCCATTCAGACTTGGTATTAGGGATTTCATCAGCAAACCATTTCAATCTGTTACGTCTAAAGAACTTTGTTCACGCACGCGGCAAAGTGAAAATAATTAAAATGCAAAGGATTAGCCTCCTCATTGTTATTCATCTGCGTGTGAGTCGCACTGGCCGAGCTGCAACCCTTGAGGAGGCACTATGTCTTCTTTCTGCAGCAATGACGTCAAATGATATGACTTCTATTATAATACATGTTTATAATACAATGAATTCACACCACCACCACCACAATATATCTTCACTATAAACAAAAAACTCATACTACCTCAACTTCCACCTTTACACGGTCTAAAAAAAGAGCACAGCAGTCCCACAGAACACGGACAATCCTCATGCGCGTTATCGAGACACTCCTCGACATCGATTTGGATCGTGCTGGAATTAATGCATCGTCAGTGTCCAATTAAATCTCCATACCTTGGCTTTTTTTCTTCTTCTGTTGATTGATTTCTGAACGCATCCGTGCGCTCGCGTTTCAGCCAAGGCCGTCTCCAGCTGTGTGGCTTTTAAGTACATACACAGAGACACTTAAGAGGGCCAGGGAGAAACAACAGGATGTGTGACAGCTACTGTGTGACTTCAGAGGACTTATTTAAACTCTCTGGGGCAATGAACACCCTTTCTTTATAACGTAGACAGCCTTCAGGTGTTCCACGTGTTTCCTGTGCTCCATGTCAAAGTACACAGTGTAGGTCCAAGTGGGTATAACCTCCATAGTTTAGTTTAAAAAATGGTATAATTATACCCAAAGATAAATACTGTAGGAAAGTCCTTAAATAAAATGATGCCTCATGCGTATTAAGTCACTGATTGTTGAAATTCTCTTGTAACACTTTCTTTCAGCTGTGTTGCTTTTCCCCAAAAACCCTTTCAGAAGCCTCGGAGTTAACCCGTTGTTTTTGCATGCACCATACGTGACGAATAAAACACACATCTGGTTGCGTCAACTCACATCTCGGCACCTCTTCGCCGTGTCACGCGCGCAACAGATGAATAAAGAGATGGGTAAGAAAATACATTTCCACAGAGGGTGAACTGGAGAGTACAGAACTTGTGTTCACATAGTAAACAATTTCTATAGAATCTTGACAGTTATAATGATGAGGTGGATGACAGTTACAGTCTTCTAAGCCAGGCGTGATGAACAAAGGCATCTCCCTCCCACTGCAACGTTGACACAATTCTGGGCCAGTTAGAAAACCCAAACCCACCGTAGTCTGATGAATTTTATGGACGGGCCAGCGGCCACAAAAGCGCCCTAAAACGCACAAAACGATTCCATGACTCGTTGCTTTGAGAGGAGAGACAGGCGGTTGCGGGAGGGTCGGGGGGGTCCTCAGGAGCAGAATTAGAAAACAATTAGGTCATAAATGGACTGAGGTGCAGAGGCATGCTCAAAACACACACGCACACACACACAGACAGACATACATTGAATACATTTGACAGTGTTAATCACCTGCGACAACTGGGTAAAGTGTGTAAAATGCTCTCATTTAACGCCCTCACACTTGATCTGCTGGTCGGAGCCGGCGCCGTGGCTCCCAGCAGGCTGTCAAATCGGAAAACACTCGCACGGAATGATTGACGGAGGAAATGACAAGGCTGAGTAATTGACTACGGATTGAAATGACACTGAACTTTTCGGGTTTTGTTCATATTGAAAGCCGTTGTGCTTCCTTCATTAAGGAAGCTCAGCTCAAACACCAAACACAGGCACCACTAGGAAAAGAACACAGAGGTACAAACATTAGAAACTGAACTCACGGCAACAAAGAATTAGTATCGGCTCTATTTACCAAGAAAAGAAGTAACACAACACGTAAACATTACAACGAGACGATATATGGGCCTCACATTACAAAAATACATTTATTTTTTGATGATAAATGAAAATACCAATGATCTCTAAAATGAACAGTTAAGTACCCCAAATTCTAAATACATTAGCTAGATAAATACTATATTACATGTTCCAGAAGCGGTGCTATGATTTCTATGACAAAAGCAACTTGTACAATAATAACGCCATGTGTGCTTTATTTCCTCTAAAGTGAAAGTTTCAGACTTCCAGCTGTTCCACAGCAGCTTTGGTCTGAGAGCAATGTGACTTTCGTGCGACAGCAGTAATCCGTGTCGCTCCTGTGTTGATGCTCTTGAATCTCAAACGGTGAGGGCAGCTACTTAGAAAAAAAATAAACTCTTGGAATAAACTTTTCCGAGTTGATTTCCACTCCCGACGTGTCGTTTCAACACATTCTGATTCAAGTGGTGTTCAGCGTTTGAGGTATTTGAGAGAGTAGCCCGACCCTGCGGGTATTAAGCTCCATCCGTGGGCTTCACGTGTCGCACCGATGCACTTCTACAAGAAGCCGAACTTATGGGAACAACTCTGAGTCGATGCTGTGAACTGCAGCATCCAAAACCAACCTCAAAAATACTAAAACATACTCAAACTGACCACGAAACTACTTGAGATAATTTTGAAATGACTATAAAGAGACACAAAACAAACACGGATACTCAAATTAATTTTAAACATCAAGACGTTTTTCCACTAAGCTTTTTTTTAGAACAAAAGTTTACATTTATGTTACGGCTTGACTCCGATGCCGGCAAAAAGGAATCATTGAACTTTGTTGAGTTTCCTATCAGCTTGTTTTTATTGCCGCACTGCGAGTCAGAATGAGTTTCACACGTGAGCAGATTACTGATAAGTCATGTGACAGTGGAGTTTGATTGAGGGAGAGAAGTTGATTTCGTTGTCGTGATGGGGGAACGATGCCAGCGAGGCTATTATGAAATCCCAAAGCCAGCTTGGCGCCGGCGTCTCACCGCAGGAACCAAAGCTGCCGACTGGTTGCCGACTTCAAGCCTGTTTTTTTTGTCGATGTTGAAAGGTGCTTCGGCGCCGTGCTTCTGAACTGTTTCACAGTTCCGTGGGGGGGCTTATCTGCAACACCGCCTGTGTGTTATTTACACCGTTGCCGAGAGGCTTCATTGCCTCTGCAGGGGGCATCTCTCAGAAGTACAACCAAGATTTTCAATTCGAAAAAAAAGATGGGAGACTTTACTGAAATCTAGTTGTTCTTGATTTCATTTACTTGATTTTAGAACCCTTATGTCCTTGTTTCTTTGTTGATTTCATTGTGTTACTCTTTTGTGTTGATTTTTTTTTTTAAATGTCGACGCTTCACCGCGTCCTCAGCTAGCAGTTATGCTCACAGGCACTTCTGGCCCGGCGGTGGAATCCAGTATGTAACCACAGCCTTTCGGTGTAGGCTATGATTTGGCCCGTGGCTTCCGGAAGCGGTCGAATGTGTTCCATGATTTCTTACACAAGAAATGTATTTCACTGATGGGCCTAGTTAACATTCCCGCTTCATCCGCCATTTGTCCACATGTGTGATGTCGGACGTGTCTTAGAAGTTGATCATTAAAATAGAATAAATCTCTACGACGCCGTCCGCTGTTGACGTGATCCTTTGTTTTGATGACAGAGATGGTTGGACACATTCCTCCAATGACCGTGTTATTGTTTAAACGCGTTTGCATGGCTTCCGACGTCAGCGACACTTTCAGTTCCACGTTTTGACAAGGAGATTATTGTTTTCTGTTTCATCGGATTGGTCTAAAAGTGCTACCTGCGGTTGCTTCTCTCTCAGGCGAGTTAATCAGAGGGAGCGGATCGGTGCGTGTTATGTGATGCGTGTGCAAAAATGAAACAATCTTTTTCAAATCAGACAACAATCACAATTTTCCCTTCCCTCCAGGATCCTTTCCTCCTGATCCAGTCCTCCTGCAATAAGTGGTTCCTTTCACGCAAGCAACCGTAAGGAAAACACACACTCTGTTGAGCACCACTGTGTTCACTTTGTAGTTTGTTATGATCCCTTTGGAAACATTGTGTAGCTGAGACAATGGAGCTCTTGTTAAACTACCCTGTTCAATGGACTATTTTAGGCTGCTTCCTTTTCAAACATTCAATTTAGGTTTCGGTTTCCCGACGACTTGCATCTTATTTTGAGACTGAGCCTCTTTCGCTTCCGTGTTGAACACTCGCGGAGGCAGAAACGCATTGTTGGAGCAGCAGAGGCGGCGCCTTCGTTGACAGGTGTCAATAGACGCAGCCAGAAGTGGTTTATAACTGCGGATGATGTCAACTTTGCAACAAAAATCCTTTTTTTTAATCTACAATCGATTACTAACATTTTGCGTCATCCAATAACCGATATCGTCGTGTCTTCAATTTTATTTCGTAGGCTTTGTGTTCGCCTCTTTGAAAACGTCTCTGAGAGGATGTCTTCACCCCAGTGCTTTTCCTGGCCACATTTGCATGGAATGCTTGATCCGGCAAATTTCTCCATTTGCATAAAGGCAGCGAAAATACCAACTACACATAATGTAGGACTACTAAATGGGCCTTTCTGACCCCGGGGGCCGGAGTGGGGCCACTTTTTTTAGCCCGAGAATTTAAGGCCCAACACCTTTTCTATGGTGGTGGAAATTGGATAAACGAAGCAACAGTTCAGCTCTTATTATCCTGTTTTTTTTTTTTTTAAATTAATACCATGGTTCAACAAATAATGTAAAGGTTAAATAAAAATCCACTTAAGGTGAGAAGTTAACCAAAAATATTCCACTAATCCACAAGGATGGTCTGATAAATTAACGCAAGCAGAAATAAATAAATGAAGCATTTGAAACGTATCCCACTCTTCAACAAAGAGGCATATTGAACTGATGTTTACAGCTCAACTCACCGTACAGTAAACAGATGCTGCACCAACAGCATCTACAGCCCCCTAAGCAGTGCACTGGCTTCAGCCACTTTATCTATAACTGTGTCGTTGCTTATAGAAATGAGGATTTCCTTCTCTGTGCATTGAGAGTCACTTTGCTGCACGCGCAGATCAAGTGTAAGAGAAGATGGACTCACGTGACAAATGTCCAAAAATGTACTTCTCGACCGGCCCAGAAGTGAAGCGACCCACCGGGAACTCCCCCGATTACCCCCTCCGCTCCCCCCCGGCAACCCGAGTGCAAGTTATAATAAAAGCCTTTCCTTACTTCTGCTAGTACTAGATCTAAAATCATAAATGTTCAGAATATCAGGTCTCAAACGTTGTAAATGGTGTCGCCAATGTTTCTGCTCAGATAATACTACTACTTAACACCAGAATCAATTACAGTCTACGTTGTTGACCGCCATCATGGCTCTATCGTCATTTTATTTTTTATTGCCTTTTTCATCACAACCACTGCAGAAAAACACATTAAGGGTTGGGAGAAATAGCGTGTCGACTGGCTAAAAAATGTACAGGGCTGCTGTTGATGAATGGTGATGTCTCTGGATGCGACGACAGCCGTTAAAGGTCCCCCGTGTCAACATGGAAGCCCTCTGACCACCACACACACTTACTCATTTGTCTCAGTCCCACACTCATTACACAGCGGCCGAGAACAACAAATTGCATTAAAATCCGCCGTATGCAGAGTCCACTGAAACATTTAAATGTGAAAATGGTTCATTGACGTATTGCTGTTAATATGGACAGATTTGTGTGAGTGTAAGTTTTGTGGGAATCGTCGTATCGGACATTTTCTGCAGAAGAACATCGGCAGCGTCTTGATCTGGTTCCACATTGAAGGCCCTTTCCCCCGCGGAGGTGACCCTATTTCACCCCCCCCGGTGAACCCGGGACGGCACAGCCGGTTCATCTGGCTTCTTCCAGTGACTGAAGGCGCTGTCTCAGTGCCGCGAGGTCTCTCTTTAAGAGATGAAGAGAAAACCCCTCGCGTGTCCCCTGAGAACCACTAAAGTGCATTTCTAATCTGTGTTCTCCAACATCCACAGCAAGAAAGGATGCTGTGTACGCGTAGATAACCGAAAGGCAGGGACACCCCTCCCCGCTGTTCTTTTTGTCTTTAGCATCAACAGATGTCTTTTGCTTTGTTCACCAACAGGGTCATGTGACGTTCACGCCTGACCTACATTACAGCTCCGTCCGTCTCTGGAGGAATCTCCCTTGTAAATCGTTTGAGAGGCCTCGTGACGGATCGCGTCCTCTTTTGAAAGGCTGACAAACAAACGGTGGGCACGAGGTCCTGCGGGCGCCGTTTCATCAGCGAGCTTCCCGTCCTTCACCGTCGAAGATGAGAAGTACACGAGAACGTCTCGCCAAAGCAAAGACGAGACGGGTCACGTTGACAACGCGGAGGGACTTGAGGCGACCATCACGTGTTCAATCTTTCAGCTCCCACTGAATGTTTTACAAAAAAAATGAAACATGCTCAGAATATTCACTGTTCATTAAAAAAAACATTAAATCAGCCTTCAGAAGGAAAACTAAATAATAAAAACATTTCAAAATTAATCATTTGTGGCTGCACCTAACAATTGTTGATCTGTGCTCTCCTCTTGATAGTTACATTGAACCAAAGCGCTGGCAACTTCTCACAGTTGATCCCGCAAATGTATTCTGATTCCTGTTTGTTTGATTTCAAATTGATGAGACCCCCGATGAACATCTCGGTTGTAAGACTTTTGTTTTTTTCAGCTTCAGCACTAGCCTTTTCAATTTGCAGACATGTGGAAACTCCACCGCATCACAGCCTAATTATATCTGAGAGGTGGCAGCGACCCGTAGAGCACGAGAGGGATCATGATGATGTTGCCAGAGGATGATGATGATGAGGAGGAGGAGGAGGAGGAGGATGGCGGTCATGCTTAACGGCCGTAGCTACGTTGCCTTGGTGATTGTGACCCCGCGTTCTCCCTTTTGAAGCCATTTGAACCACATGAGATTACGATCATATTAATATAGAGCGCAATCCTTTATTCATGACGGGGCCGCGTGTAGGAAGGAGTGGCATCTAAAGGTGAGACTAAGAGCGACATAGATGACCTTTACCAATCCAACCAACAGCTGTTGAGACATTTCAGAGAGGACCAGGTTTACAAAGTCGTGACGTTAGAAATCAGTCAAACGTTCTTTCTTTGCCATCTTCACTTTCATCACCTGTTACTTGCACTGTTGACAAAAAAGCAGGACGATAAAGTGAAAGCGGTTGACATTCAGGTTTTGCACCCGATAAGCAGACCTCTGCGCACACGAGGTCGACCCGCTCTCAGTCAGCCCGGCGTGGCGCGTGCGACGATAATGGCTCCAGGTGTGGCCTGACAGGTTGTGTCCTTTTCTGGCTCGGCGTGGCTGAAGCTTTCTTTGTCTCCATCTGGGCTCCGTGACGTGGCCGCATTGCTAACAGATAAAGCTCGAAACGCCGGCTGGTATTTTAGCTAATCTGTGTTCTCCTGGGCTACGAGGGACCCTCGTCAGCGGAGAAAGGTCAGCAAGAAGGAAACAGCCGACAACGGCGGCGTTTCGGCCGCGTTCGTCCTGTTGCTAATAACCGCGGAGACTTTTTTGTGATCAGGTCACAGAATTGTTACGAAACAGGTCTGATCACAATCGACTAAAAAGCCAATTTAAGCTCAATGGTTTAACCTTCATTTCAGGTCCATTACGACTTTAAACTTTGCCGCTGCAAAAGCGGATCAAACCTTTTCCGCCAAGAACTTTCTCTGTACTAGCTTTAATTGCAACTTGTCCAATTGCAATCTTATTTTTTGCTCTTCCGTAAAGTAAGAGTGGGCGGCAAAGCGCGTTATTTAGCTGACGCATGTCGACTTTCGTGCCGAGCCTGCGACTTCTCCGGGGGATTTTCTTATCTTATTCCAGAGAGCTCACCGAACCACGCCATAGGAACAACTCCCTTTTTATGATCTGCTGGGATGTGACGTTCACAGAGGGAGTTGCTCGACGTCGACTTGTTCCTCCTGGGGCGGCAATAAACCGCTGCGCTGCGTGGGCATCGCGCAGGGAGCAAAGTTGCTTCAACTCACGCAAGAGAGCCAAGAGTCAGACAAGTGAAGAGGCAACAGAGGATTTTCAGTGTGACGATACTAGTCAGAGAAGTAAATTCTTGCCTGGTGAGCTTGGGAGAAAAACGTTTTTTTTTAACTCATTTATCTCATTAAAGGGAGCTGTTGCAGATACATGGGATTATATTTTAAGAGGGCTGTTGTTTGAATAACTAGATAAGGGAAGTTGATTACGGTACAATAAGGCACAAAGAAAAAGGAAATGACCGAGGAAAGAAGAGAGGAAGCAAGAGAGAAAAACTCACTTGTTTTCAATCATTTTTACCAACGTGCCTCCTTGTGTTCTGCTTTCCGATGGTTTAATATATTTCTTTCTGTCTTTCTTCTCGATCACCTCTTAATGGCGGCCTACGTTATGTAATTGTAGATGAAAGAAGCTGTACAATTCAATCTGTGGCTGCAGCATGACCCGTATAGATGATAAACTCAGCCGCATGGGGTCCGCTTTGCGTCAGGACCTTCTGATGGAAGCTATGTGACATTTACACACTATGTGTCTGAGATGCTTCTAGACAACCTCACTCGAGTCTGTGGGACACACTAGAAGGAGGAGAAGAAGAAGAAGGAGAAGAAGAAGAAGAAGAAGAAGAAGAAGAAGAAGATATAAACCCGGATGAGGGTGTTTTCTGAGAGGAAATCACTCACGCAAAGCATGGGTGATAATATAAGACAATATAAGTTAACCTTTGCAGTATTGTGATAAAATAAGAGCTCAGAGTATTTCCCTGTGAGTTGTCAGCCCTCCAGCTGCACTTGTTCATTATCATTTCATAAGCTTTTGCCATCACGGGCCACTTGGCTGTTGGCCAGAGGGGCTACGACATGGACCAGGTGTCTGAACATAATCCCCTTGCTTTGATAGCAGCTTTTCGTTGATTATCAGCTTCGCTCTCTGTCATGCGGGGAATCTTCTGGTAGGCTCCCTCTCTTTGCACAAGCAGGGTGCCGCACTGTTCAAAGAACAATGCCCCACCTCGGATTTAGGTGTTATGATACACAACTGCTCAGTCATCTTCTCTGACTCACTTTCCAGAGTCAATGTCTCACTGGAGTGAAAGATTCTGCCGCACAACACGGCCGGATTGTTCCTGCCGGCCGCCCAAAGTCAATCGATCGCCCTCCCACCATTGTTAGTGAGCAGTGTTTGTATCGACCTGCACAGCGGACTACCTACTGTCCAAATAGGATCTATTGCTACATATAGGTTGAAACTAATATCGGCCTGATTTTCATCCGAAACTGCGCAGAAACGCTGGCTAGAATTTAATTGTGTACATTTTGGATGGGGGGAGGGCCTCTAAAAGTCCTTCCCTCTTTCTCGCTTGCTCGCTCACTGAGTAGAATGCACATGTGTGGACACAAGATATTGTGCCGCTACGCGTGCTATGATGACACAGCCGACGCTGTCAGCACTGTTGCGGTTGGCGTTGTTAGCGTTTTTAGTGCGAGTTATATGCCTGTTATATGCACGTATACTCTGCTTTTAAATTTAGCGCTTTTAAAGAAAAGATAAGATAAGATGATCCTTTATTAGTGGGGGAGGAGAAAGTCGGAAATTCGCAGGATTTACAGCAGCGCAGGTCAAAGTGCAAACAGCACGGCCGAAACAAGTGAATAAGCAGTAGTAAAAAAAAACATGGATCCACAATATCTGAACTAAGATAAGTACACAGACAGAATGGCCGCCGTGACTATTTGCTCAGTGTGTTTTAAGGGTTCTCAGTGTTTTGGGGTTCCCCTGAGGGCAGAGCTTGTTGTAGTCTGACAGCAGCAGGAAGGATGGAGCTGCGGTGCCTCTCGGGTGGAGGGAGGGGGGGAGCTGTTGTCCATCAGGGGCGATACCTTCGCCGTCATCCTCCCGTCTCCTACCAATTCCACCTGTCAGCAGCGGAGATGCTGCTTCACCAGTGGACCGCTACATAAAAGACGGCTGATGCCAACACAGAGTTAAAAAGGTGCCTTTTGTAATTTAACATTTTACCTTTTTTTAATTCTTTAAATGACCTAAAATATATTAACGAACAAAAGATCTGGGGCTTTTGTAGGGCTCGGGTGGTCTAAGTATCTGGGGCATTTCAAACCCAATAAATATAATGACATGAATACATGTTAAGGGTTTTCCTTCAAATCTGATTCTCCGAGAGGATGGAGAAACGCTATCCTCTCCATCTAAGACCAATTATAGTTTGCTCATCTCGCAGTACCTTTGCTCATAGATTATTTGTGCGCTGCAGTGCTGCAGGCGTTCAAAAAGGTGTTGCTCAAATACATAATGAGAATCTGAAATCATGAATAAGAGGACGGGGCAATTGATTCATTGAAACGTTACATTGAAACAGCAAAACAACACATGTATCATATAACATATCGTGAAATGTTCAGAGTCATGACAGCGTACAAGGAGACGTCACATCCACAGACGCGCGTACCATCGCGTCACTCTACTCGGTTACTACGGCCCGTTTGGAATTCCAATTTTTACAAAGAAGCTGGTGATGACATCAGCAGACAGTCCTAGTTTGAACATTCAGCTGTGATGTGAGTTATGAATGATCCGACACATCTACTGTGATGATACTGCACGCAGATATATTCTGCGTGCGTGCGTGGGAGTAATAGTGAACAGTATATTGCAGTATATAAGTGCTCGGCTCATGTGTGACCACTGTAAGATGTGTCGCACAAGGGTATGAATCTAATTGGAATTCCCTTAACTCAGGTTCAATCAAGGACATCGTTCATCTCAATAACAATACTCCGACGTGTCACACCGTCAAACCTTGAAGTGCCCTTTTTCCCGAAAAAACAAGTACGCCACAGAATCAATGAAAAGCACCTGCCAGAACACCGGGAGCCCCCCACACTTGTCATACCAGTATCCTCCTTTAAAACATATTCACGGTCACAATCCCTTCTAGTAAATCCTCCATCCAATCGCAGTGAGAAAGCTTGATGAGTAAATATGCTACGAGTGTGACGGACGGTCGATGAATTGAGGTTGAGCTCATCAAAGTCCTTCGCGGTGAAAGCGGGACACGTCCCGCTGGGCAATGTTGTTTTAAAAGACCAGAGCGAAGTGGAATGCGCCGTCGAGGTAAACAACTCCGGATCAATAGCAAAGCAGGCGGCTTTCAGCTTGTTTACCCTGCGAGTCACTCAACAGCCCAGTCAGGCATCCACTGGGACCAGCGCGAGGACCGGGGGGGGCGCCTCGGCCACTTTGGCCCTGCGAGGCAGCAGGCGAGTCAGGCTCCTGAAGGACGGCGTGGCGCGGAGGACGAGCTCCTTGAGCCCCGCCCGAAACTCCTTGCGGATCAGGCAGTAGAGCACGGGGTTGAGGCAGCTGTTGGTGTGGGCCAAGCACACGGTCAGCGGGAAGGCGTAGGCCTGCGCGTTGTAGAAGGCCTTGCTGAAAGGCGCCTGGTCGAACTTTATGAGGACCCCCCACAGCGTCAGCGCCTGGTTGGGGAGCCAGCACAGGAAGAACGACAGCACCACGATGACGATGGAGCGGGTCACCTTGGAGCGGCGCTTCTGCCGGCCCCGCTCGACCTCCGGGCCCCCGGCGCCGGCCACGCGTCGGCCGAGGATGAGGCGCACCAGCAGCAGATAGCAGACGGTGATTATGACCAGCGGGATGAGGAAGCCCACCAGGACCTTCTGCAGCTGGTAGAGGCCCAGGAGGAGCTGGGGATCCCAGCTTCCGGAGTCTGTGAAGCGCACCAGGCAGAGCTCCTGGTCGGACACCTGCACGCTGGTGGAGTAGACGGCGTGAGGCAGGGTGGCCAGCAGGGAGACGGCCCAGATGCCCAGGCTCGTCCACTTGGCCCTGGTGGCCGCCGCCCGCCGGCTGTGCATCTTCAGCGCGGAGGAGAATGGTGTAGTAGCGCGCCACGCTCATGGCGGTGAGGAAGAACACGCTGGCGTACATGTTCATGGCGGTGACGGAGCTGACGATTTTGCACATCACGCTGCCGAACGGCCAGCGGAAGTCCAGCGCCGTGTCCACCGCCCAGAAGGGCAGCGTCAGGACGAACTGGAGGTCGGTGGCGGCCAGCCCCATCACGAAGCAGTTGATGGACGACTGCTTCTGCCTGTACCGCGAGTGCAGCAGATAGAGGGCCAGTGAGTTGCCCACCAGCCCGAGCGCACAGACGACGGAGTAGACACAGGCTATCATCACGCGCACCGCCAGGTTGGAGCCGTCTCCTTGAAATTCCACGATGGATTCCCTGGTGAGGAGCTGCAGCCAGCAGTGCAGCGACAGGTTGGCGGTGGAGCCGCCGCTGCAGTTTGCAGCGTTTGCCTCCTGTAGAATCCGCGGCTCAGCCGGCTCTGGAGCCAGTGTTTGAACTCCAGTCTCGTTCAGCTGCATGGCTGCACTCCCCCCACCGCCCCCCCCCCTGCGGTTCTCACATCGACTTGGACGTCAAAGTTTGGCCACAGATGCTCCGCCGCGCGATGATGATCCTGTTCTCCTCCTCGCAGCGACGACTCGCGCCTCTCCGCGCCACGCTCCGTTTATAGGATCCACGTGAACGCGCGGAACTCGGTCGCGCCGTCGACGCTCATCACCTCGCCGGTTAGATTATTAGACCCTTATTTCAGTAGTACGTCCGTCCGCAGCGAATCCTTGTTTCCTTCCAGATAAGCATGTTAGTACTGCGCCGCTTTTAAGAGCGACGTTTGGCGACGTGAAAAAAAACAATTGCGCGCGTAAAATATGCAGAGATTTGGAGAGGAGACCTGCCGACGCGTAATTCTGACTGCAGATGTGCACGCTGCGTTTACGCGTTTGCTCACATCGGAAGGCAGGTCAACGTTTTGTCAAAGAGGAACCTCTTTGGATGAGCATATGATGCACTGGAAGTGTTCTGAATACAGGTCAATGTTGTAAATGGTCCAAAACATATGAAAAAAGTTTGTTTGTGGTTTTAGCATTGAACTTTTGGCAATCCATATTTTATCTTTTTAAATATGCCTTTGATTATACTCCTTTGATTGTACTGATTATACTGATTAAAATAAGGACAAAACTCGCCAAGTTGTATATTTGTATTGTTTCAGATAATTAGGTTACTTTACACATTCAGTAATAGACAGGGGGAGGGTTAATCTCATGCTTTGTGTATCTTTTATTCCCCGTGTTACAGTAAGTAACACAAGTCTGTGGCTGGAAAGTAGCACGGCACAGCGTCTGAGGAATATGCATATTTTCCTCTCATCCATTTTTTTTTCTTTGGCGAAATGCGAGGCCGCAGATGCAGATGAGGGGATTCCTGTATTAGCGCACATCCACTGAACCCGGTCATTTGGCCGATGTTCGGACAACCCACCACAGCCGGTTTGACGCCAGAGCCTCGATCTGTCTCGATCTTGAGCAGCTTGTGTTCTGCTTCCAACTGGTGGTTCTCGGCCCGCTGGTTGTGCAGCTCCTCTTCCAGAGAACCGTTGGTGGAGAGTAACCCTGCTACCCTGTTACCCTGCTACCCTGCTACCCTGTTACCCTGTTACCCTGTTACCCTGCTACCCTGCTACCCTGTTACCCTGTTACCCTGTTACCCTGTTACCCTGTTACCCTGTTACCCTGCTACCCTGTTACCCTGTAACTAATGATAATATGTATTAGAAGCATACTTGCGAAGATGAATTTTGTATAGCCAACTTTCTCCTGGGTAAAAGTAAATTTTATTCAGGGACTATTATAATCAGACATTAATATATGATGGGGCAATGTCACTGTTAATTTCCTGTGCTGATGTATGCCGTGGGTCGAGTCCTGGGAGTAAAAATTAAAAATGGAAATGAATGCATGAACTGCAGAATAATGGGGAACAGTGCATGAGGTGCAATGCAAAAGGTTTGTTTTCCAATTGAAAATTAAAAAAAACCGTATTATCACAACATAGCATTATTATTATTATTATTGAGTTGTGTAAAATACACTTATTGTAACGCCCAGAGGACGATATTAGCGGCTAGCAATTAGCTCCAATTCGGCCAAGACCCCCCCCCTGGGGACCCTGGACCACTTTCTGTTGCTGCTGTTACAAAGGTCGGTCCTGGGGTTCTTATCCTGATATGCCCTCCAAATATTCCTTGATCTTAAAGATAACATTTGTCTAAACAAATTTATTTTTAGAAAAAAATCATCAAAAAAACAGCTTAGTTGGATGAGCATGGCACAGATTTCAAATCAGAAAAGCACATTGGACCCTGTCTAAAAACGTCCAAAAAGTTATTTTTATTAGGTGCTTCCCTTCCTTCTCACCTCCTTTTGAAGTTGGAAAAACTATTTTGTTAATGAGAAAGTTTTGAGGTCGTCTGGAATCTTTCTACCAAACACGTAGAGTGTTGAACCTTTGGAGGAGAAAACCCATCTTGTGGATTAAAGCAGAGGACGTTGGAGCCGACTGACAGACTCTCCCCTTGATTCCCTCACGGCTCACAGACCCCCCCCTCCCCTCCCTCCCCCCCCGGCTCTCGAGGGACCGGGTTAATCAAACAGATGCGTCGAGGTTCTGATTAACGACGCCGGTGGTCAATCGCTCTGATTAGAGGAAAATAAGAAAGAAGACGGAGTAGATTAACAGCACGAGGGGGGGGGGAAGGTCAGCGATGGAAGAACGCCGAGTCCACCGGGTCATCTGTTTGACACTCAATATAACACTCATATTCTGCCCTTTGCAGAATATATGCACATTGAAGACATAAAAAACAAACTCAATGCCTTCAAATATTAATAAACTGAACGGCGAAAGAGAACAATCCTTCATTGATCGCACATAAAAGGTAAAGGAGAGATTAGAATTCAAAGCGTAGAAAGTGGGGTCTGAATTCATCTCTTATTTAACCGAAAACAGTTCAAATATTGCTGACTAAAAATCAACCGCTTTGTAGATCTCTCTTAGATTTGACTCAACTCCAAAACAATGCATGCAAAGAACATGCAGCTGCTTTGGTTTTTGTGTATTGGTAGAGAAAACGAATTGAAAAGGGGAGAGAGAAGATTGAACCCCTGCGTTTATCCCTGCTGCTGCGCGGTGATCCGCCAATTTGATGCCTTCAACTCATTTTTTAATTCGGTATGATGCTCATGTAATTAATTCTGATCCCATTTAGAGTGAAATAGACATCGAATCAGACTATGCTTTAAAACTCCTGCTTAACGTGATAACATGTACTTGACAAATAATGTAAAACAGCTTGGATAACAGAATAAAAAAGAAATGATTGATGGAGGTTCCAAGTGTGTGACACAGTTTCTGCTTGTGTTCCTCTGCTTTCATGAGTTTTTAATTGTGCACCATTGCCAAGTCTCTGGCTTCTGCTGATTAGGTCACAATGCTTTAGGAATAGTGGGTAAATCCATGCGGGTAAAGTCCTCAGAAATCCTCGGGGTCTGTAACAGATCTATTCTTAAAAGCCTTTCCATTATTCAAGGTTTCAATTATATATGGTGTTAAAATTTTTTTGTTGTAAATGTCGTGTCTCTTTATCAGCCAGTTTCCCGTCCGTCCACCTATCAGGGACTTTGTTATATCTTTTTACAATCTTTCGGTCAAAGGTTGCAGCGAGCTGTAGAACACCCCCCCCCCCCCCCCCCTCCTCCCCATCGATGATGCGGTGAATGTTGTGGACACAAGCTGCAGCCTGTCTTCAACAAGTAAATACATCAACATGTGAGTTTATTGGGTAAGAAGTCTGAGTCATGAGATAAAAGGTCACCCGTTGCACCTTTGGCCCAGTTTTCTGAATCTACTGTACTCCACATCTGAGTACAGCCAGTGTGGACATCATCGCAGCCCTGTGGGGGAAATTACTGCAACGTGCGTTTTGAGTTGGTTCGTATTCATAAAAGCTCTGAATTTTAAACGATAGAAATAAAAGTGAACCTACTTGATCTTGTTTTGACATATTTTATTGGAGGCAGATTTGATGCATGAATTAACAGTTCCAATAAATTATTAAATGAAAAAATGCTTGGCAAATTATCTGTTGAGATCAAAACTTTTTTTTGACATTCTTAAACAAACGCACTGACATTTTATCAAAAACCAGGAGCATTATTTTCCTCAATTCATCTTTACAAGCAATTTCAGTTTATGATTAAAACAAAAACACACTATAAAACAGCATCGCAAACAAGGAAAAGAAATACAAACTAAATATATAAATGATATTAAAGGCGGTAATTCCCCGCAAGATTAATTGATCCATTCCCTTCACATGTCATCAGCATGCGGTCGCAGCCTCGCAGAGCGGCGGGGGTCCAAGGTCAGGGAAGCTATGTGACCGGTAATCGGGTCCACGTGGAAATGATCCACGCGTTCCTGCCGGCTGCCATTAACGGCCACGGGCTCCGCGCCGGACCGGTCCGGCCTCACCTCCAGCTTCTCCATCGCGGCAGTAACGTCTTCCATTTCCCGACGCCCCGGGACGAGCCGGCGAAGAGGCCCCGACTCGTCCTCGTCGGGCAACGGGGGTTCGGTGACGTGCAGAACGCGGGAACCCTGCAGGTTCTGCAGGGACCGTGACTGGACTGTGTGATGGAAAAAAAGGAGTTTGAGCCTCCGTGGACATGCAGCTGTTTGTGAGTGTGGACACACTCATAGCAGGTGATGGAGCAGCCGGGGTTCGAACGCGTCACGGTCGCCCACGCCGTGTGTCTACTCTCGCTTGATTCTCCACACCTGCTTTCTGCCTTATCAATGTGAGGTTTTAGTCTCAATTGCTACTTTGACGTCAGGACAGAATGATGCTCGTTTAGTTAATTGTGACCCTTTTCAGAGTGAAATACACACTGTTGACGCAGGGCTGCACCCGCCGTCCTGCAGGCCTCAAAGGAAAAGTGGGCCTCGATTATTTCCACTTCTAATACACTGTCTATATTCTGGAGGTTTTTTTTTATTGGGATTTAGCCAAAACTCTCGAAACTGGTCTCACAACAAAAGGGAGAGTGCACCACCAAATTTCTTTTTTCAAAGCTGTCAAAAAGCTCAAGCTGACAGATTTCACCTCTGTGAATGAATCTATTAATAACGGGATAATGAATTAACTAGGGGCCATCGACTAAAGCGAATAAAGCAGTTTGGCACCGAAGGGGACTCACTTCTGACTGGACTGAAGTCTCCTTGGCTCACCTCGGCCTCAGAGAAAGGCTTCAGGCTCGGGAACAGGATCAGCGAGAAGGAGAGCAGAAGCACCTGAAAAAAAAAAACCAGAAGAGACTCGTTGTGGTTATTCAGCGGTGGGAGTGATTGATGTGGATCATCGGGGTCAACAAATAGCCCGTACCAGCACGCACGTCCCAGCCTGGGCCGGCTTGTTGGAGGAGCTCATCACCATGGCCTGGAGCCTGCGCAAATGTTCCATTAGCGACCTGCGGAGGCAAACAAACAAACAAACAAACAAACGGGGGGGTTTGGGAGCACAAAGAGGTCGAGGTAAAACGTCGACATGTCACAAGGTCAGGAAATGTGAGAAAAAAAAAAGATGTTTTTCAAACCCTCACATGTTGCATTTCTGCAGGTGGGACACCTTCCTCTGCAGCTCGTGGTTGTGTGCGTTGAAGGCAGCCATCCTAGAAGAGAGAGACACGGTGAAACCCATCAGGCAAAAGAATAACGCATGCAGATTTCTCAGCTGGGTTCATCCTGCAAAAAATAAACTATGCCTTAGCATAGTGCCTTAACAGCACAATTTAAAGGGCAAATAACCTCTTAAGGAAGTGACTAATTTAGGTTGTTTCGGCCCATTTCATATGCCGGGAAAGGTCAGTAATGAAATTCACTGTTCAATTCACTACCTGTGGTAAATTTGGGGTCAGCGGCCCACCACGAGCCGTCTTTGTTGGCTGCATTGAGGCCTTGACAGTTTCAGAAATTGGTTGTTGTGATGATTGCTTCCCTTGTGACCCTCTTACCGGCTCTCGAGCCCGTCGATGTACTCCTTCTTCTTCTTCCTGCTCTCCTGAGCCGACTGCTTATTGCGAATCTTCCTGCGTATTTTCTTCAGGATCCTTTCTTCGTACTAGATTGACGGAAGAGAGATGGGGGGGGGGGAGGAAACATTTTAGTTCTGAGCCCCGGGTGCTGATGGTCGTTTCTCATTCTTATTGGTGGCGGTTTACCTTGGTTAGAGGTAATTGGCCGGGCAGAGTCACGCCCTCCTTCGCCAGAAGCTTTTTCTCATCTTCATTGAGGATCAGCTCCTGGACGGACTGGTGAGAAGGGTGCGGGGGCTGCCGGTGAAACACGAAAGACTGATATTAAAAACCATTCAATCTTCTGTCTGGCTCCACCCCTCTCTCCCTCCTTCTCCCCTTCTCTCTTTCTCCCTAGAGCCTAACAGGAAGTAGTTAAATGACTGCCGACCTTCAGGCCACCTCCATCACACTCGTTTCGTGGCTTCCGTAAAGCAATTACGGAGTGAGAAAGTTGCTCGTCGGTCGTGAGATGGGATCAATACCCGCAGCGAGCTGAAATCCAAACCCCCCTGCAGCGCAGCTTCAGGCGCAAAAACAATTTATTTTGCTTCTGGTGATCACGCGATAACATCCACCTTTAGGATTATTTCATTCTGAGAATGAGACGATTACGTTAGTAACCTCTTCGCGTGGTGCGGCGCGGGGTTAGCGGCGTCGCCCCGCAGCCGGAAGGTTCAGGGTAAAGGCCCGTCGGAGATAATGGATGCAGCTCCACAATGCTCTGTGTCCTCGAAATGCAATTTGGTAATCTGTCCGCTCCCGCGCTTCCATTCACAGTGAAGTAGATTGATGAAGCTGAAGGCGGGATGGCCTTATTATCGGCCCGCCGTCCGCCGCCAGGTTTTGTCCTCGTGTTTGTTTCAGAGATTAAGGCCGTTTACAGTGTTCTGAGTTCACAAAAGTCAACTGTAGCTCGTTTGTTCGTCTCAAACTGTGATGTCGGACGTTGGGTTGCGTTCGGCTTGACCTTCTCCAGTGACTTCCGGTTCCAAAAAAGCAGGATGAAAAAACGGTCCGTGAAAACGACGAAGTCTCTGAGGCTACTTTCTCACACACAACTCGATCCACACACACACACAAAAAAAGGGGGTATTAAAAAGTTAAGAAAATGAAAAGCTGCCTGTTCCTCCTCTGTGCCGCTGGGAAAGATCTGCACGCTCAGCAAACCGAAAATAAAAGTTTTAAAATAGGAACAACGCAAAATGTATTCACCGAAAAAAGCACACAGACACACACACACACACACACCCACACACACCGACTCACAAAAAAAGCAAACGTCCCGAGGATGGGTGGAGCATTCAAACAGTATGACAGTGTCTCTCCCACCTGCTCCGCCTGCACCGTCCCCACCGACAGACACACAAACTCAGACCCGCAAACTCAGACACACAAACTCAGACCCACTCACAGGCTCCTGGGTGCCAGACAGCAGAAGATCCTTGATGGTTAGCGGGAAGCCAGAGGGCGTCTGTGGTCGGTGCACATCAAGGGGGTGTTGCGTAACCCTCGTCCGGCCCGCTGGGAATGCGGCCTGCCAGCCATCTGCACCCACACACACACACACACACACACACCCAGCGCTGTCATTGTTTGGATTCAGTGGTAAACAACACAGAAGAAACATTTCACACATTCGCACATTCGGAGCCGTGCTACACAACTACCAATTACTCCCCAAATCCCCAAAGTGTGTGCTTTTCTTCGTCTTTGAGCGCTTCGGTTTCCTCGAACGCGCAGCGACGAGCGACGTGTGTGTCTTCACTTCATCCTCAGCGATGAAAGAGATTCAAGGATTCATAATCCAAAGATGTGGCTGAAACGGCACACAGACTCGTTTGTTTTTCCATGTAGATGCGCAGACGATGTCAACGTGACAGTATTTCTGCATGCCTCGACCATCTTGAATTATTAATCTTAATAACGAAAAGGAGGCATTATCTTTTTTTAATATGTGCTCATTTGCATACGCAGAGCGGAGATTGAATCACTGAATGAAGCCAGTTTCATTGTGAGGACATTTTTGACGGGACTTTTGGACGTCTCTTTGCAGCGCTCCATAAATCCGAAAATACCGTCCGTCTGTATGTAAGTGCTACTTCAACTATGTGTCGTGTAATTCTACACATCGTGCTAAACACTACCGGTGATGATTCCCCCATTCAATCACCCACATTAGGATCATTTCCTTTTTGCACCAAGTACTCTGACTTGGTGCAAATAAGCCAGATGTATTGCTGCACTTGGGCGTATTTAGCAGAAAGACGATTATTAAACCTCACAATAACCCGATTAAACAGGAAGGCCTCGCGTGGATCCAGCGACACGCGCGTCACTCACTGAGGTCAGCTGACGCTCCGGCTTCCAGGCCCGCCTTGGTCTGCGGCCTCGCGCCGAGGCCCCGCGCGTCCCCGCTGGGACTCTCGGGCCGCTGGGGGCTGTCCATCTGGTCCGAGGGGGGGTCCTCGCTGATCCCGCTGTCGCTGGGAGACGAGGGCCACAGAGGCGAGCCCGACGCCGAGTCGCTGCCTCCGCTCAGGAGGGCGTTGAGGAAGTCGTCGTCCGCCTGCGGCATCTGTCGAGAGGCCGCTCAAGAGTTAAGACGACAAGAGAGAGACGAGGGCGAGTCTTTCAGACCCTACTGAGCGTGTGGAGGAGGAACCACGCAGCACACACACACACACACACACGCACAGAGTCTCACGCACATTCAGGTCCTGGACCGGCCAGGTGTGATGGTTGCCATGGCGTCCCGTTTCCTCGTGAAGGAGGATTCCCTCGTTTTGATCGAACAGCCAGTCGAGCAGCTCGATTCCGTCGCAGCCCTGGAATGAGACCGGGACATTTATCGGCGACTCGTGAAGCACTCTGTATCTCTCCGCCGCCGCCCTGAACAAACCGAACAGGCCTCCAGCCTGGATATTTTACTGTGACCGTCGAAGAAGCTGCTTTATTTCCAGGAGAATCGACCCTTGTCGCTAGACTTAATCTTAACATACCAGAAGAACTAGGAGGTTAAGTTTTGCCGACTAACCACACTGCAATATATTGTGTCATATTTGGTTATGTACCTCATCTTGATAGTGCTCCATAGTCTGCTTGCTTCAGTGGAACCCTCCCGGCCCCCCCAAAAAAAGAAAAACAGAGATTTCGCCCCAAAAATGATTGTTCCTCTGCTGTGGAGTCGTTTTCGTCTCTGCGCCGAAAGAGCCTCCACTGTGTCTCCCAGCTGTCCTTCTGTGGTCCAAAGTTGAAACACACCCGGCCGACGAGCTGGCTGCGTCCTCATTGGCTTCGGGGAGATATGATCTCACCGGGAGCCGAGAGCACACCGCTGAGGGACTTCACAAGTTGGTCAATGTGGAGACGGGGGGGACAGGACGTCTCCACTGAGGAGCGAAACGCCGCGCGGGTCAAAGTCTTTATTTTCCTCTTATTTTTCTGTTATCGTATTGACAAAAGGGATAGCTCTGACCTTTGGCACATATTCATAAAACAGCCTCGCTGCCAAGGACATTACAAACACATACGTGTGTGTAGCGATTATTAGTGATTGTGAAATTATTTCAACATTTAAATTGTACGATAATTAAATAAATGAGTGTTCTTGGAAACATTTTTATTGCGGGCACAATTAACTCATAATTGGGCACAAATTAAAAACGCCTTGATGACTCTTTAGCAAAAGTGAACCTGTTTGCTTGGAAACATGAATGTGTTCCAAGCAAACAGGTGCGGTTGTACTTTCAGGTTCAGAGACCTGAAAGTACAACCGCATTGATAAAAACATTTATGATATTATATATAAGACAAATTTAGACAAAAAACCCCCAAACAACAGCAGCGTTTTTTTGTGGCTTTTTTATTCCTGTATTCTCTACATTATTTATTAAGCTTGCAGTCGAGTTTGGTCTCTTTTTCTGAAAAGCACCAGAAACGGAACGCCGATTGAGTTGAAACTCGCTGATCCGGGTGCGAGGGGGCTCATTAGTTTTCTCGCTTTGAGGATCAAACTCAAACTCTCACGTCTGGAAGCAGCTCGCTAGGACGCTTCTGCTCTAACCGAGCACATCTCCCCCCCCCCCCCCCCCGCTCCACCAAAGGAACACCTTCCTCCCCGAACTCACTGCAGGCAGAAACGAGGTCAGTTGATCCCAGTTACCGGCGTCATGCTCTGCAGGCCCCCGATGGCAGCGCGTTTATACGCCTCTATAGGGCAAAGCGAGAGGCGCCATTTTACCCACAGATTACCAAAAGGAGGAAGGAGCGAAGCAAACAACCAGATCAGAGCCAGAGGAGGAGGTGGAGGTGGAGGTGGAGGTGGCGGTGGAGCAGGCGTACAGTGACTGTAAAGGCTGAGATCTGATTGGTGTGATAAGGCATCAGTCAGCTGACATGGGGGGTGGAGGAGGGGGGGGGGGGGGGGGGGGGAGTGTGCCGTTGGTTTGGTTTTCGTAAAAAGACGCACCGTGTAATCGCTGCTGCGTTATCGCGTTATCTGATGGAGGCCGGTTCCAAAGGGTGAAGGAAGCTCTGCGTTTAGAAAGACACACAAACTCATGTTCATATTTCTGCCCCATTTGTCGCTCACTGAATCCCCCGGATGATGTCATCGCTCAAAGGGTCTTCTGGGATTAAGTTCATATTTGACCTTTTCTTGTTGTTGGCACAACTTGTGCAAAGTTTTTTATGATTTTAATTCGGAAATGCAGCGGCGATTGTTCAATAGCGTGAACAAATAATGAACAAAGTGTGACGAATAATAGACGGTTTGTTATAAAATATTGTACTCAGGATTTGTGGGATTCATGTTCATTAGCATTCTCGCTGCCTATAAATAAACAAGAACCGGATAAACATAATTTTGTTGCTCCTCCACAATGAATCCTGACAGATTGCTATGAGAATGGCTGCGGACATCCCATAATGACTTCGGTGATCCCCTGACTTCTCATCTAGCAGGTTTTAATTTGTTATTGGTGTGCCACATCTATGCCGAGGAGATCCCCCCTCCCCCCCTCCCTGAGCCTTGGCTGCACATCAGTGCTAAGTAGACGTTAGAGAGTTAAACCCGATGGTTTGAGATGGTGAACATGTTAAACATTACCTGCTATCAACGTGCTGTCATTGTGAACTGTCTCATACTCTTCATCTTATTGCATTTTTATCTCGAGTGAGATAAAGCCATGATGAAGGGGACGACGAGTCAGAGGAGCATCGACACGATCACCAGCTTTTTTTGCAAGGTTATTGTTTCCGTGGGTCGCCCATGTTATCGAAGGGGAAATATACTTTTTTTTTTAAACACAAACTTGACAGACATTTGCTGCCTTTGGGAATTGCTCGAGCTCAATTTTAGCAACAAACAAACAACTCAATTCCAGGCGACCTACTTTCAAGATGTTATCCCGTTGAGGACGAGCTACCCAAGAGAATAAATGCATATTTCTCCCGTTTATGGACGTGAAGTGGTTGCTTGGCTGAGACGCATAAATACCAAGTGCATGCTATTCCGCCGAGCATTAGGAAAAAAAACTGCCTTCCAGC
The DNA here is from genome assembly GCA_021346845.1 of Apeltes quadracus. Classification (NCBI taxonomy): domain Eukaryota; kingdom Metazoa; phylum Chordata; class Actinopteri; order Perciformes; family Gasterosteidae; genus Apeltes; species Apeltes quadracus. Next base: position 2,946,129 of record CM037924.1, on the reverse strand, counting down.
TGAAATCTGACAGCACTGTGAAATACTAATTCAAAGGTGTCTGCATGGGGGGGGGGGGGGGGGGGTTTCTTTAAAAGTAATGAATAGCTGATGAAGCCCTCTGCAGGGGACATACGAGCTAAACATGCGTCATGTGTTGTTGTTGTTGTTGTTGTTGATGAGTTGATTTGACATTCCACTAGTCCCCATTTGAACGCTACTCTCCAAAAACGTCATAACGTCATAAAAATGTTATATAAATCTGAAACCAGGGCTGGATGACGACGCGTTCCAAATTGAAAGTTGTGAGGGAGATAATATGTTAATGACGACCCGAAAAAGAGATTTACCGATGCTGGAGGCCAAATGTCAACGTTACAATAAATGCCAGTCTGACAAGCGCTGTAACACTGCAAGACCCCTCAGATGGCACGCATAATTTAAAATAAAAAATCCCACAAAAAAACTGTCAGTCGTCATACTCTAATAATACGGACGCTGGTTGTGACGCAATAGCTTAGCTGACAGATGTGACATTTGGTGGCTGACTTCATACAAGCCTCGTATCATAATAGATTTACTGATACATGAGTGTGTTTGAGTGGAGCTGAACATTGGGACTTGCATAACAATGAGTTTCGTGTGGCTTCGTCAGTATATAGAAAGTTTACCACCGTTTTTTTTAAGTTGAGACGCTGCATTACAAAAAGCATTACCTCCACTTGACCTTATCTGTCTAAAAGAAGATGGAGGAAGTGATTTTTTTTTTCCCCCCCATGCAAATCAAATAAAAACCACTGTGTTGAACAATGCAAGGTCCGGGCCTGAGGAACTATTAGCATATCAGATCGGCAAGGCGACCACGGGCTCATTTGCATGAACTCCCTTGTGTGAGTTAAGGTCGACATCAAGGCGGTGCCAGTAGCTCTGATCTGAGATCTGAATGCCGTGTTTTCTAATAAGAGCGCCTGTTGTCAGCGGCTGTGTGAGCTGCGAGGGAGAAGAAAAGGGGACATTTTTGTCAGCGTTGGTTTGCTGATTAAACAAGTGAGGAGCACCAATGTGAAGTTAATACATGACACGTGTTATTTTTGTTTTGGTTAGCTCACTTGTGAACCTATGATCCCCCACTCACAGTCCAAGTCTATTAACAAAGCTCAATAAAGCTAACTAGCGCCTAGCAACCGCACACACATCCATGGATGCTAATCGCGTGATTGTGTCCTCACATAGCCGCAGCTGCGCTCACACTATGCTGCAAAAGGGTTGACGAAGCTGAGAGTGTTTTCACCTGGGGGGAGAACCCGGGGTCGGGTGTGCAGAGCGGCCGCCATGAGCGTGCCAACTGGGCGTGTACACGTGCGCCAGTGTGAACGTGCAGGCTTCCGGTTTCCCACTGACATGCAGTACAATAGTCAGGTGGGAATTCATCATTGTAAAAACAAAGAGACATCTACGCCACAAAATTTATATTGCTTTATTTATTTTGTTTTTTTATTTATAAAATAAACATCCTAATTATAGAACGGAGGCCACTTGGATTCAACTCGATAGGAAGAACAAAAAGGAAAGAGGCCCCTCTGAGTTCCAGCAGACGCAGGTCAGGTCTGTGTGGCAACTCAAAGAAGTCGAGCTCCTCCGATGACCAGCCAGGCATCGAGGTCGGAGTATCTTAAATGCATAAGCAGCATGCGTACAGCTGAGGTTAAGGGACTTTGGTCTACTACAGCTAAATATCGACCTCAAATCCTCAGACGTGCCCACGAGCCTCGTTCGTTTATTGTGGTTCACCAAGAATGAATTAGCAAGAGCTAAAGCAGACGCGTAACTGGTGAAAACACTCAATGCCACAGCAGAAGACACGTCCGTTGTTATTTGTTGTGCTCCACATGTTCTTTCAGCATCTCGGGGTTGTAAAAAACTCTTTAGCTCTATTAGCTCCAACACCATTGACAATCATTGTCGCCTAGCAACCTCAACCATGCGCGCTGGAATAATTTGCATACCAAAAGGGTCTGCTTGCATGCTTTTCAACTCTTCTAAGTAGGATGCAACTCAATTTTTCCATTTTCTGTTTTGCACTTAAAGCGTCCAGCGGCCTGCTGGATAAAAGTCCTGCGTCCCGCGTACCGCAACACACCCAGACTGTCTCGCATCGCGTACAACGTCAGCTGCTCTGAGCTTCTGATGATTACTGGTGGAAGTTCACCCTCTGCATTATGATCCATAGGTTGCATAGAGATAACGAAAGGAGGGATTGAGCGAACAAGGTTATAAATTGCAAGTACACAGATAGTGTGGCCATGAAAACGAATTGAGTGTCTCACACTGATGAGATGCCAGTCTCCTGGCTGTAGAGACACAACAAGTTGGATTGGAGGCCACCTGCAGGTATAAGAACTGCCTGTTGTGAGAGGAGGAAGGTTCTTGGCAGTCTGCTGAGCACGTAGCGCTTGTGACCCTTTTTTCCTCCTTGCGAGAAAATAAATGGAGAAAGACATATTTGACTCAGAGCCTTTATTCTTATTTACCGATTGTCTGTGCAAAAATAAATCCACTATTTGGTGTCAGAAGTGGGATCGTTTGAAGTTCCGTCGGGACTCTACGGACGTCCGGAAAGGAGGCCTCTTCAGGATCCACAAAAAACAAAGCGATTCTCCCCCAAACCCCATCAGACTCAGAGAGAGGGGTACGGCCATCAAAAGAGGCCTGATTGACTTCAACACGACGCAACCGAGGAAGATTTTCACTCAAATGGGGTAAGAAGTTGATATTCTGATTTCAAACGGGATGTTCTGAATTGTAGAACAATTTTACGGCGCCACCGTTACGGTCAGATGGGTTATTTATTTAAGACGCAGCTTAAGGGGAACTGGCAACAACTTAATGCAGTGGAGTCATTATTTAGACACGGGGTGCGTTGAAAGGATGTGAGGAGGAAATCACAGCGGAACACAGCTTCCATCTGCTGGTTAGAAGATGGAGGTACAAATCAACCCATTGATCACTGATACGTACTCATCTGCTAATGTGAAGTGGCTGATGTAAGTCTGAATTTAAATGGGTTATGGGGCTTCTGTTGTGTGCTTATATAAAAAGAATGCCACCACTGCAAATCTATCTACATCTTTAATAACAGATTATTAGATATCATGAGTTATATTTAGGTACATTTAAAAAAAAAAACTGTATAAGTATAAGATTCTGTAAAAAGACAGTGAGCCCCAATGATCTTCCCCTTCTCTGTGAACATTAAACATCTGACATTAGGAAAAAGTCATCCGGGTGTTCTTCGGTGGAAAACCTCTGATCGATAGCAAAGCGCTGCAGGCTGCTCTTATCGCGTCTCATCTGCTCGTTGAGTCACCGGTCCATAAAACCGCCTCCACTGTGATGCGCCGTCACGTCACACCCTCGTTTTCCTCAACGGCACCTTCCAGTCCATCGAGCGTGCTTTGCAACGCGTGGCCAGAGGGCTGCGGTGAATTAGGCCGCAGGGGGACACCTCCAACTTATTAAACCCCCAAACTACACTTTCAGAAGTCCAGCACGCCGGCCCGAGCAGAGAGGAGGCTTGAAGGGTGGTTCCTCATTCCGGCGGCGATCGGGTGGCATATGGCGAGTTAAATTATCTGTGCCTTTATCCGCTGCGCGCTAGTCGTGCCTCGCTGCTGCGTTTGCACAAACGCGCAAGCGCGCCGCTGGATGTGCAGTTGTAATGCTTGGACGTGGGTAATGCCGTGTCCGCCAGCCGGCGTGTAAGTGCAAGACAGAAGTGCACAATGTCTCCCCTGGCTCCCTTTTGTCTCCCTTCCAGACCTTCCAGACTTCCCCGAGCTGAACAGACGCAGCCTGTCCGCCTCCCTCTGAGGGCCGGCGGCGGTTAACAAGCAGCGGAATGAACGCCGGCCGCTTGCATTGTATGTAACTTTTTAGTTTGCACGAACAGTGTGACCTTTATTGATTTCTTGTCTCTGCTTTCAGCTCGGCCCACCGCTAATGGCATTGGTCAATAAAGAACCATGAAGCGGAAGTCCTCAACACCCCCCCCCCCCCCCCCACACACACACACACACACACACACACAAAACGGCCTGCTTGGCCTCCCACCGGAATCCGGAAAGCCGACGCCATGACAGCTCTTGTACCGCGTCCCCCGTTTGGTCCCCTCCCGCCCCCCCCCGCAGAACTAAGAGGGCCAACACGCAGAGCACATCCACCAAACACGTCTAATCTGGACTCCGGAGGGGGGCCCCCGGGGGCCACGTTCAGCGAGCACCCCGCCTCTTCGGATCAACAGCAGCTTCGGCTGTGACGCACGGCGCTCTGGGAATTTGCTTCTTTCGAGAAAACACATTCGAGAACATGTTTACGGCACAGTACATTTTTTTTTTTTTTAAAGACGAAAGAAACAATTTAAAGCCCCGTGTTGTCTGTGCGGCCGCCACCCACCGCTCCATCGACTGGCCGCGTCGATGCGCGCCGCGCGGCCTGCTGATGTTTTTTCCCTCCACTCTTGGCATTTATCGAGCTTCGCAGAAAAGAAAACATCATGCGAACCAGTCCGATAGCTGAAATGATCCTCCTCCCTTCAGTGAGAACGGCCATCTGCTCCGCGGAGCCCGAGTGGCTCTCACCAAACTTTTGTGGCGAACTTTGTGGGCAATCTGTCCCATCATCATCATCATCATCATCATCATCATCGTCGGAGGCGGCTGAAGGCGATTCTCTCACATGGCGATGCAGCCATTCGGGAGTCAAAGTTGAGAGAGAGAGACAACCCCCCCCCCCTGCGGTGCTGCTGCTCCTTCCACAGCGAGAAGAAGCAGCAGCAGCAGCAGGCAGCTCGTATTGATTCACCTCTCAGTCCCGAGCCGGCTGCACAGACCGCATAGATCACTTTATTCAATCCACTGTTGGATTGAATTGGCTGGAACTAGAAATCTGTCCAGCGGATGCGTTTAAGTTAAAGGGTTGTTTAGTTTCTTTTTGTTTTTTACCCCCTCGTCGTTGTCGTTGTTGTTCCCCTTTCGGTTGACAGTTAATTCACAGTTTGTTTTTTCATGGTGGATTTGGATCTGAGTGCTATTGACAGTGTCTGCAAAGAGAAGGCGAATGATGCAAATAACCAGTCTCTTGGGGGGGATTATCCTGCTTGCTATTTGAAAAGTACTTACAGTAAGTCTGCTAATTGTGGTTAATGTTTGCTGGTCCCTTGACTCAATCTAATAGACAGATTGCAGATACCGTTCGTTTAAAGAGATTGTTGCTTGCAGCAGCGTGTGCTGCACGACGTGCATGATAACCTTCAGTAGAAAAGTCATACTGCAATTATTTTACACTGTATTGCATGTAGCTCATTAAAAACAGTTTTTAAGTAAAACCAAGTGTCTGACACAAGAAAAACTTTTACACGGTGTTGTTTTGCTATTTACAGCTCTGCAGCAGGAGAGCTAAAGAGAAAAATATTGGATTTTGACATCAGCTTTTCACCATTGGGAGCAAACTTGCACTTGTGTTAAGGACTCACTTTTCTCCACCACATCCTGGACGTAAAGATTTCCCTACTTTGCTTCATTTTTCTAAAAAGTTTCAATTATAATTCAACTGCTGCAGCAGTTTTCCAGATTTCACTTTACTATATGTCAGCACTTTACAACGACGTCAGTCTCCGCACGACCAATGCAACTTACATATAAATAGTGCTGCCACATTTACACATCATTAATTGACTTCAAGGCAGGTCATGGACCAAATGGACCAAAAGCTGTTTTTCTTCATTAAAACATGTCAAATAAGCCGCGCAGACAGTGTTTTTTCGTCGATCAACCGATACAGAGTTATGCCCAAATATGCTACAGCCCCCAAATCGCGAATCAGTGGCGGAGATAGGGCGGCTAGCCAAACTTTGTCAGTAGCTTGCTCAGGGTCCCTACACATAAAACGACCCAGTTAGCGAACCCAGGATTTATCGCAGAAGACTTTTAAGAAGACTTACCATACGACTCCATACCAGCTCCCCTCGAAAGACTAGACCATACAAGTCGATTAACGAATGCTATGCCTATGCTATGCCTATAAACTACTGACGAAGTTTGGTGCTGTTCTGAACAATTTTACTGGTCGAAAAAAATGCTATTTGGAACGCATTTGGCTAACCTGCCCCCATCTCCGCCACTGATTCGCGATTTGGGGCTTTAGCATATTTGGGCATAACACTGTATTGGTTGATCAACGAAAAACACTGTCTCCACGGCTTATTTGACGTGTTTTAATGATCAAAAACAGCTTTTGGTCCATTAGCGCTGGAATTCCACTTTAACGATGGCTGTCGAGGTCTAATTGGGACGAAAGGAGCCATCGTTAAAGTTATTAGTAACACCTGTGACGGTCTGCTGACAAAAAGAGGCCTCAGGGGTATTTTAGTATAAAAATGTATAAATTAAAAGTGTTTTTGCCAGGCCGCCCTCTACCACGGTTTGGATGAGAAGTGCAATGCAAACAGTCACTAAACAAAAATAACTACATCTCGAATCAAACTATCCTTGCTGCGTCTCTTTCGCCGAAGTACCTCCTTTCGTCCACTTGGTGTCGCTCCAGAGCATCTAATATCGTTCCTGCGCGCCTATTCAGACGCCATTCCACCCCCCCCCCCCCCCTCCCTCCCACCCCTCCCCCCATAGCCCCCCCAGCCTGCCTCGTCCTGCGTGTGCGTGTGCGTTGTGTGTCGGATAGAAAGTCAGCCTGGTTTCCAGCTGAGTGCCTGCCTCTCTCAGTGTGTTTGTGTGTGCGCGCGTGCGTGTGTGTGTGTGTTGTCATTATTATCCACTCTGCTCCCAGCTCGGAATGGCCAGATTCACTCAGACTGAAACAAGAAGGCAGCAGCATCCCCAGCAGCCCGCTCACTCCAGCCTGGTTTACCGCGGACCGGGGGCTCCACCGACCCAGCAGCCACCGCTCCTGATCCCGCATCAGCACCAGTACCCTCAGACCACATCCCCGAAACCCATGAACGGGTCAGAACCCATTTCAATCCATCCGGAGAGCGGCAACATGAAAGACCAAGATGCCATTAAGCTGTTTATCGGGCAGATACCGCGGAACTTGGAGGAGAAAGACCTGAAGCCGCTGTTCGAACAGTTTGGGAAAATCCACGAGCTGACAGTTCTCAAGGACCGGTACACCGGCATGCACAAAGGTAACGGGTCGCCGCTTCCGACGGCCGCCAGGCCCGCGCGCACAGCCACATCCGCCTTTATTCATCGCGCCCTTAGGGATTCATGCGTTGAAATATTGCCGCGAAAAAAATACGTTTTTTTTAATCACTTTTTTGTGTTTTTTCGACATTTCATCAAATCATTCCGAAATCCATCATGTGCATCGTCGGTCAAATACGGTCACGTGGGGTGTTTTTCGTCCTAGTTATGATCTTCGAAAGTTATTCTAATTCCACATCGTTTTGTGTAGCACAAATGAGATAAGGGCGCGCGTGCGTGCGTGTGTGTGTTTGTGTGTCTGTGCGTGTGTCATGTTCTGTATTGCTATTTCCCTAACACGCTCTTTAAGTGGGGCATAGGCGCGTGGAAAGGATGCATTTTTAAAGAGCTTTCCCTTTGCCAACCCCATCATCTTCATCTTCCTCTTCGTCTTCTTCTTCTTGTTTCTGCTGGGGGGCATCATTAATTCATCCCATCGGCTTACTTTAACGTCGCCCCGCGTGCGTATGGGGCTGCGTTGGGTTCAAACGCCACCGACGTCTCCAGGAAAAAGAGAGAGGGGGGGCTGACGCAACATGACGAACGGCGGCGCGCGGAGGGTTTTGGGAGAAACGCGTCGCTGCTCGCGATGAAAATGGAGGCGGAGGGTTTTGAATACACGCACGCCTGCACGCACACAAACTTCCAACATCCATAATGAAGTTGGTTATCAAAGTTGACTAGATCACTGCCTTGGGGAGAGCAATTTCACGTTACGTCACGCAGTGTAGACGTCATCATCATCATCATCATCGTCATCGTCACCCTCGACCACTTTCAACCTACAGATTTCCTGAATACCTTTTTTCTCTGGTGGATTCCCAGTGATGATGACGACGGTGACCAACTGTACTTTATCGGTGTGATTGTCGTCACCGTTTGTAACGTTTCGATTCAAAGCGTCGTCTCACCGTCTCCAAGGCGTCTGCGGTTTGCCCACGACGCAGACCCCACAACGCGGCCCTCATATTGCATAATCATTGGTTTAAAAATAATTCAATTCCTCACCATTGTGTTTCCCCATCTTGTGCGCCTGCAGAGCAGATGTTGATGTGTGTGGGATGTTAGTAATGGAGATGAGCTTTTTATTGCAGTGACAAACGAGACAAACGATGATCTGTGACACTAATGCAAATGGCATTTGCAAACATTGCAAACAATGTCCTCTGTGACATATATAATCACCATCAAAAGACATGAAATGTGTTTCCACTGCAGAGGTCTACGCACAGAGCCCGTCCGTAGAGGCTCAATGGAATACTTTTATCGCCACACATTCATGAATATGCTGTTATACAATTGACTTTTGCAGCATGTCACAGTAACAGAATCCAAGAAAATGGAAAAAGAGGACATGAATACTTTTAGATTTGTGTTCTTTCTGTGCTTTTTTTGTGTTGCTTTCAGACTGAAATCTAAAGTATCTGCTCTAATATTTGGATAAACATGTTCCGGTATGTGTGGGTCCACGCTGGATGCGCTGTGCCGTTGGGTTGTGTTGTCATAGCTGCTACCCCAGCCACGTATTTCATGAATCAACATCTTCTGAGCTAATGTCGTCCGTGTGTTTTCAGCGCAGCACTCGTTTGGCGCGTGTTTGCGTGCGCATGTGTGTGCGCACATCACACTGAAATAACATTGCCCTGTGTTGCGTAACGATTGCAGCATTCGGCTCTTCAGCGATGGTCGCCTGGTGGCGGTTTGCAGGGAAAAGACAATAGAGGCTCTTGGAGGTGTTTCCATCGACGGGAAGCCGAGCTTTGATGCATCTTTGTAGAATCCACGGGGACGCGACCACAGCTGAGGAATAGCTGCACTAGTTTAGTAGCAGTAGCTTAGCATAGATATTGTGAATTAATTCCCCCACCGATGGTTTTCTGTATTTGGAATGTAAATTCTTGTTTGAGTTATGACGATGCACTAATTACAGGTGGGGAAACAATCATTTGAACCTTCATTCTATTGTGTGTCACCCAGAAGTAAAGTATCATGAAAGAGGTCGAGAGGTTTCTATACTTTCTTTTAACACATCATCATTGCACCCCGACGCGTCGGTGGTCTCTGAAGTTATTTTATATTCAATCATATTAGTAAAAGAAGAGGATTATGAGAATGGATCCTTATTTGAAAGGCCGTGATGGCACATTCAGACGGACAAATGCATTGATGCACAGCGTGTACACACACACACACACTTTATTGTCATCACTCCCATTGTCGCGCATTTGTAGTCACTGCACTTATTCTGTCGTTTTGATTTCCGTGTCATCCACATTGCGCTCTGTGTGTGTTTTTTTTTTTACTATTTCCTCTTTTCTCATTCAACTGTTTCGTAATCCACGAGGGAAAACATGGAATTAGTTTGTAAAGCGTGATAATAATGCGCGGCCGTAATAACTCGCCTCGAGGGGATTAGCCAGTGTGCACCGTCTGAAGCAGCGGCCTCTCGGGTCATCAGCTGGTTGCCTCCCTAAACAGTGGCTGACTTTGCCAATTAAAAATTCGGTCTAGCCGGCCTCTTCGAGTGATTAATTCTGCCCACGCCGCCGATGGCCTGCCAATTATTGTCGCCCTGTTGGTATTAATAGGTGGAGGGTTTCCTGATGATGGATTCATCACGGACTGTGAAAACTTCTCCCTTTTTGACTCTTTAATCGGCTTCTACCTGTGGCCCGTGCAGAGGACGCCGCTCGTGCACATGTTGCACACGCTCAGTTTTGCCTTTTTCTTGTGTCCCATCTTTGTGTCATGAGGAACATGTTCCTCTTCCTGCAGGTGCGTCTCGGCGCAGCAGCTGTATCCATATCAGGCCGGTGTCTCCGGTGTCATTTGTGTTGACGCGTTTTTATTAATGGACTGGAGATATTGCAGTGGCCACCAGCCAAGCGGAAGCACATTAAGCCACGGAATAATCTAATGAAATATTTATTCAAGTTTGTGTTTCCCCTTTTATATTTCCCTCCCTCCTCCGGTCTGATGTATGGCATCGCTGCACGTCGCCCTCCCAATAACCAAAAGGGGGGGAGACAAGACAAAATGAAGGGAACAGGAAAATAGCGTATGCATCAAAGCAAAGTGATGTGCCGGTGGTGTGATATGAGACTGCGGTTCTTCACATATGAAACGATACCCGAACGGCGGCAGCGTTGATTCAAACTGAGCTCTGGTCCATCGAAGCTCCTGCGCAGGGCCGGCCTAAGGAATAAGCGAATTAAGCAGCTGCTTGGGGGCCCCAAGCAGCCGCTTAGTTTGCTTATGCTGCAAGCAGCCCTAGTTTTGTATTATAACCTCACTGTATTCGTTTATAATTTTCGTGACTCATCAATTAGCGTGACATTTGTGCCAATAATCTTCTAGCACAGGTGACTGTGCGTGGTGGGAGGGGGGGGCCCCAAATAAAATTCTGCTTAGGGCCCCCAAGAGGCTCGGGCCGGCACTGCTCCTCCGTCTCTCTCCGCTTTGACCTGACGGACGTGAGAGAACGTGCGTCCACTCGTCTCTCCATGTTGTGCGTGTTTGCCTTATGGAAAGTGTCAAAGATCGCGGCACTGCTCGCGTGTTTTGTTGTTGTTGTTGTGTATTTATTTGTTTCACTCCGTAGGCCAACAGGGGAAAAACAAGTCTCGCGCTCCTCGCAAGTCGTGTGCAGTGATTCGATTTAACAATCCTGGAATGAAATCTTCCGCCGAGGCGATTGTGCGCGCCCGGGCCGCCCGAGCTAATGCAGCAACAACGCTGGCCTTGCAGTCTTTTAAACGTCTGTAAATATTGTAATAAGCAACAGGGCTTCCCTCATAAAAGATGCAGCAGCTCGACGGGCACTGACAGGCGCTTATGGGCCTTGACTTCGGGATGAGGAGCGCCGCCTCTCTCCCTCCCTCTCTCTCTCTCTCTCTGCCCCACTTTTCTGTTGGTTTGTTTCCCCCCAAGGAGATCGTTGCCAATCTCGGACGGCGCTCCGGCGGAGGGTAGCGTCCACGCGACGCGCCCCGGATTTTTTATTCCGTCTCCGCGTGGCGTGGCTTTAATCCCGGCCCGGGAGAGAGCCCTTTTCACACGGATTGCAGTACTTTAGGCTCTCAGTGAGTTGGAAGTGCCGCCGTTCCTGTGACCTTTCTGGCATATGTTTGCTCTTAATAGGCGCCTGCAGCGAGGGGGGGGGGGTGAGCAGATGTACCGGGAGGTCGCAGGTGGGGAAAACATGAGCCCGGCTCATCGCGGAGGGCCGTGCGCCGCTTCGTCATTCCATAAAACTGTTTAATTGAGACGGTGGAGGGGAAGTCGTGTTTTCTCCAGATGGATGATGCTCTGTATCAAACATTTGATTTGAATTTAGACGCCAACTGGTTGAAACTTCTACGCGGCCTCACGTCTCGGTGCCGGCAGCCATTTCAAAACCTCGCTCCTGAAGGTGCAGTCGGTAAAGGCGCAGCGCCTTCTGGTTCGTGCACAAAGGTCACAGCTATTTCCTTAGTCTAAATAGAGGGCCTATCTATTTTGCATGGGTAGCTTAGCACAGAGTGCCAATGCCTACAGAGCAGAGTGTACTCTTATGGGGGGCTTGAGGGGGGAGGGGAAAGAAAAGCAGGAGAGGGGAGGGGGGGGTTGGCAGTTTCTGTTGGAATAGCATGAGCCCTTTAATGCCGTGTTTGAGCCTGGCTGGGCACAGATTCATTTTAGATGGAAAATAAAATAACAAGGGAGAGGGGAGATTTTAATGCAATGTTCTGTGATAATCCCTCTCCATTTTGGAATGGTTCAGGGGAACTCATGCGATAAAGCCTCGTACAAGCCTGGAAAATAATAAGTTATTTGTCTTGCCTTATGGTACCGTGCCCTTGGAGGGCTCCCCCTCCCCTGTTTTTGGCCAAAAAAGAAACCCCCACAGTCACATCTCTCCGATTGGCAAACGTTTGAGCCCCTGATGCCGGTGTGAATATTATATGCATGACCGTGCCACCACGTAAGCAGCGGGGGGGGGGGGGGGGTCCCACAGAACGATGGATGAATGGACAGATGGATAAGTGGAGGGGGAGAGGGGGGTGGAGTGTTAAACAAATAGCTGCTTTTATCCCGAGGCCGTGGCGGAGTAGAGTGATGTCTCAGGACTTGGAGGATCCCTCTGTCGGGTCAAGAGTAACGCTCGGATGTCGCGGGGGGGGGGGGGGGGGGGGATGCAGAGGCCAAGTCTGGCAGACGCATAAAAATATTCCCTGGGCAGTTACAGGGAAAATCCCTTGAGTGACAATTGTCATTCGGAACAAATGTTCTGATGTTACGACACCGACTACGTCCTAGAGGCTTTTCCCTATTTGATGGCTTTTACTATTCCTACATTAGCAACGTAACAATGTCAGCCACAATAAAAGGCCTCATATTAGCTTTACAAACAGACTGAATAACAAAGATACAGTACCTCACTTCCTGATAATTAGGATAAACAGGATGATCAGCATCCACAGATTCTTCCTCCAGATATCGTGATGAAGACACATTTTAGGCTGGAAAGTGTCTCCGGTCCGCGAGGGACGCGTGAAGAAGATGCTGCTCAGCGCCGTTATAAATAGAAATTCCGTGGTATTTCCGAAAATAGGTTAAGCTGCCATCGCTGCACTAGCTGGCATGACATCACTGATTGCCTGCCAGCCTCCCCCAAAACACACCCCCCACCCCCTCCTCCACCCCTCCACCCACCGTGCTCAAAAGGAGGGAGAGACACAGGAAGCATCTGTGGGCGACTGCATGTCTCCCCCCGTCCCTTCCATCACGCCAAAGACGCAAACTATAGATGCATCGCATCCTACAAGCAACTCGTCTGCCAAACCGCGCAGATGAAAGGTTGAGTTTGTGTTTATTTTCTGATGGTTTGGTGTGTGTGTGTGTGTGTGTGTGCAGACTTTACGCGAGTTCCAACGTGGCACCCGTTCTGTGGTTCCCCATTCAGCGGTAGATCTGGCTTAATTAAAAAAGACTACTCCAATTAATTAATGGCTGATGGGCTCTCATATCTGTTTCATCTGCTCTTTGGGTTCACTTCACTGCTCTCTTCACTGCTCTCTCGGATGGATGGATGGATGGATGGATGTATGGATGGATGGATGGATGGATGGAAGATCCTTCGGGCTGAATCTGGTTACTACAAAATATACACCAATGCAATTAACACCGTGCCTGCTTATTAGGCAGACCATTAGTGTCAATCAGTGCCTTGAGACAAAGAAAGAAAGCTGAGACGTGTTTACACAAAGTCTTATTGTGATTACGTGCTCCATTTAAAAGAAGCTCTTGCAAGTTTGCATTAAAAATGCGTGCAAGTAATGTTTAATTTCAAGGCGGGCTCTGTTTAGCAGCTTAACAAAGGGGTGTGTGTGTGTGTGTGTGGCTAGGTGTGTCCTTCTTACTCATCCCTCCTTCAATCACTCCATCCTCGGGGCCCTTTGAAGCGCCGTCTTTAAAGGCGTCTTTCAATTTGTAGAGTCAAAGTGACTGAAAACCCGATCCGTCTCTCAGTCAGTCTGCCGCTGCCAGTCATCTGTGATTGCGGCTTCGCGATGATCAATCGATCCGTCTGAAAGGTTTAAATGCCTTTCACCTTTTTCAGGAGAGATGAAGCGTCGCTGGGACCACGGTGCCGCGGGGACGGCGTGTTTTCTTGCCGTCCGACCCCCTGAAGTCGGTTCCCTCCACTGAAACACGAATCGGGTTTCTCCATCAGATTATTTGATTATTGCAAAAAAAGGGGATTTCTTTCTGATCCTTATAAGATTTTGCTGAGCGTGATAATCTTCACAAATGAACACCCTGGTTTAATGATAATAAAACAGCAGAGATTTAACGTCGTGGAACGAAACAGTCGAATCTCTGAAGCTCGTATCCGCTTCGTTTCACGGCGTCCAGCTGCAAACTCTGAAGTGCAGGGAGAAAAAAAACAAAAAAACAAACTCTATTCCGCAGCACTCTATTGCATCAAACACGTCAATCGGTTACATTAAATGAAGCGCAGCACCGGGTTGTACGATACGCAGCGGTGGGCGTGAGCCAAGTGGAAGTGATTTTATTTCCTCTGGCCCAAAAGATCTTTACAGTACATGGGGGAAAAAACAGCAAATGCAGTTTTCTTTCTTTGACTGCGTGGTGGTGTGTGTGTGTGTGTGTGTGTGTGTGTGTGTGTGGGGGGGCGTATTGATTTCTGTATAAATCCCGTGGCCGGAGCAGACATGGCTGGGGGGGGAGGGAGGCGGGAGGGACGACAGGGGCAGCTGAGACGGGACTTGGCAGGTAAACTCTTGTTGCCCTCCCAGAAGTAACACGGCGGGAGGCGGAAAGTGTGAACCTACACATTATTTACCGCTCTGTGAAACGCCATCCGTTAACGGCGCCAATTAGCCCGCTCATCGGGGATGCAGGCCACTAGGTGTATTTATAGATCTGGGCCCTGGCTTTAATAGCAAGGGGGAGGGATGAAGTGCACAGACGAACCGCAGTACCGCCGGAGGTACCTAATGAAAGCGCTCTGGCCGTTCTCGGGGGCGGCCATTTGCAATTCATCATCAATTCGTCGCCTCCCCGAAAACGGCCCCCCGCCACCGGTCAAAGGGCACGATCTCGGGGAGTTTGTCGGCAGCTCGTTGGAGCTGTTTTCTGCCTTTTCCCTGTGAGGAAAAAACACATTATATGTGTTTAACCTCCCGGGAGGGGGGGGGGGGGGTGGCCTAAAAGTTGGTCTCTCTCCATCGTTACGGATGGCCTTCTTTGCCCCGGCGACGATGCTGATAGGCACATCGCGCCCGTACGGGTTCCTCCGATGCCGACTCTTAAGCACGCGGCCGGTCCTTCGGGGCGGCGCCGCCCATGGATCCGTTTGACTCGCCGTCGTAGTCGAATGCGGCGCGGCGAGTGGCAACAAATCAATGGCTGGAGTCTCCCCCGCTCGGGGAGGTCAGAGAGGATACGAGGAAGGAAGGGTCCGGGGACTGTTCCTCTCTCCTCCCCTTGTGATGGACATCGCCGCTTAAGGTGACGGGATGACGGGGGGGTAGGGGTGGGGAGGGTTGGGGGAGAGGAGAAGAAGCGGAGGGAGGTGGATCGGGAGGCGGGTGCAGCAGAGGTGAAAGGATGGAGTGATTGATGGGGAGAGCGCAGTCAGCTTGAGGATCGGTGACTGAGCACAGGCGTGTCTGTCCGACTTAATCAAGGTTTACAGGTTACGCAAGGCTACTGCCTATATTACAGCGCTCATTACAAGCCCATTAGGCCCGGGCAGAGAAAATATTGTTGTCAGAACAATGAGTGAGAGCGATTTTGCAAAGTTCCTGCCAGCTCCGCGCGCCTGATCGTCTTTGCGATTGTTTGAGTGTGCCAAAGTTTAGCGTTAAAAGCTTCTACGAGACCGGACTGATTCACGACACCGGGGCCGAAGAAGGTGTGGGGGGGGAAACTATAACCAGTTTCCTTGGAAATGCGTTTGTGTTTTGACGCCAGAGCAGGAGAACGGTTTCCATGTCGAGGTCTTGCAGTTGACGTCATAGGTTCCCGACCCCCTGCGCTAGAGCGACCGACAGCTGTCGGTCGCTCTAGCGCAGAGGGTCGGGAACCTATGGCTCGCGAGTCATGTACGGCTCTTTCGGTGACGCCAACGAGTTGAAAATAATGTGTACGACACACGCATTTCAACCCGGGCACACGCGCGTAAATTCTCTATGGCTCTGATTAAAATTAATTTAGAAATATTTGTCTTTTATGGCTCTCCCAGTCTAAAAGGTTCCCGACCCCTGCTCTAGTGGCACAAATGTATCTCCAAAAGGTTCTACTTCGTATCTTATAAATACCATAAACGGCCGAGATTCTTTATCTTCAATAATCAAGCGTTGCTTTTTTTTTTACCGTAAGCATAGGTTCCTGCCAACGAAGCTCACTTGAATTTGAGAGTCGTTGCACGAGAAAGCTCACGGACGACGTAAATGTTGATCGAACGGTCGATTTCCGTCGCAACAATGTGAACGGTGTCGGAAGTGGGTAAATTAAACGTGCGCAATTGGCAGGCAACGCTAAAGGGGACTGAGGCCTGTAGGTGGGGTGTGCGGGGAGTGCGGGGGGGGGTTGACTTTACCCAAAGGCTTAGTGGGTGCACTCGTTCACAACGGCAGCTGGTTAACAGGAACATTTTGTTATTCCTGTTACTCCTTCGTCGATTACTCAGGGGCAGCGTCCATGTACGTGTTTGTTGTGAAGGTTAATTATGTTAAAAGTTTTTGCCTTGAGTTATGCATGGATTTCTTTCCTGGAGAATTGATTTCATGCTTGTTTTTCATAATTGTCCCGCAAGGCCGAGTTTTGGCTTTGCTCGGCGCACGACGGCAGGTTTGTTAGTTTGATTGGTAGGGAGCCCGACTACTTAAGGGGATTTCTCTCAGTGCACCGCGACATTCCACCTGACTGTAGGAGGCTTTAATGAGGAACCGGGCCCCTTCCTTAACAACACCAGCAGAAATAAAAGCACCGTCTCTCGGGGAAATGTTTTACTGTAACTAAGATAAGGATTTTTCTCCCAACAGCCGAGTTTCATTTTTATAACTGTGACTAAGTCTTGGTTGCTCATAGACTTTGTAATATTGGAATTCTGTTTGCCGACGAGGTTTCTCTAATAGAGGAGATGGGGTCGTGTGTTTTGAGGGGGAGCACAGCGAAGCTCGTGCATGATGAAAAGTTTCTATTCATAATCGAACAAAAGAGGACGCTGCAGGAAAATGGCGAGGAATATCGTGAATATCGAGAAACTCCTCAGACCTGATTCTTATACGAAATACAATCTCCAACAATATGCATTTCAGAGATTACCTTTATCCATAAATAGAATACATACTCTTGCTTACACACGTTTAGAGGATCCGCTGTGTGTGTCTGTGAGTGAGAGTCCAGATTCCATCAATAGGGCCTCCAAACGTGACCAGACAATTAGTCGAATAAACGGTGTCCTGCTGCGCAGCAAACACACACACACACACACGCACACACACACACACACACACACACACAGGGTTCTGGTAATGGAGAGCCTGGATGTAGATGGCTGCTGTCACCTAAGCTATACAGTATCCTCCACAGCTCTGCCTCTCTCCCTCCCCCCTCTCCCCTACGTAAGGCTCGTTAATTACATGCCAATTCAACACAGTGGAGATGGAGAGACTCTGGGCCTCTTTTTTTTCTCTTTTTTTTTTCTCTCAGTGCACACGGCGCACACGCTTAAAAATATATCACCGAGAAATGGGAGACGAGAGTAGTGGAGTTGGCATTGATGGAGAGGAAAGGAGCCGGCAACGGAGGAGGAGAGAGAGACGGGAGGAGGAGGAGGAGGAGGAGGAGGAGAGATGGGAGGAGGAGAGACGGGAGGAGGCGGGGGAGAGAGGGAAGGGATTTCTCCTCTTTGGAGCGGAGATCAATG
Organism: Apeltes quadracus; assembly: GCA_021346845.1. Classification (NCBI taxonomy): domain Eukaryota; kingdom Metazoa; phylum Chordata; class Actinopteri; order Perciformes; family Gasterosteidae; genus Apeltes; species Apeltes quadracus. Next base: position 2,928,453 of record CM037924.1, on the reverse strand, counting down.
TGTGAGATAAGGCTGCTTTAGGTTTCTATCAGATGATGCAGAGGATCATCGCCTCACAATGGGAAGGCTTACCCCACTGCTGTGTCAGCAGGCTCCCATTACACTGGCTTCTTGTTGTGTTTCAAACAATTTCATCATGCTGCCCCCCCCCACCCTTCCCAAACACACTTCTCCCCTCCCTCCTCACCCTTTAGCACTTGGTATGCAATGCAGCACTGGCAATTTGTACGTGTTTGGATTCCAATTATGGAGTTGTTAAAGCTTTTTTTTTTTTTTTTTTTGCCCGTGGCCTGCAATTTCTTATTAAGCCATACATTAAAGAGCACAGAATCACATTTAAATGGAGTTTGTGTTTTCCTTTTGTTTGCCTGTGTTTTGTTATTAATTTATTCTCGATGCTGTATGCATTACACATTAACAAATGAATTGTGTTTGTGCTTGTAATGCAAAATCTGTGTTGCTTATTCAGAGATGGGGGCCAGCATTTGTCAAGTAAACCAACACCAAGAAGCCCACAGAGAGAGAGAAATTAAAGAAAACAACCACTAAAATAGAGCCATTCCCTCCCATTACCCTCTGCCGTTTAAGGAACAAACAAGCAAAAAAACAACAAACGCAAAACGACAGTGACGATTGAGCTTTCGGGTTTCGGAAAAAAATAAAAAGTACGAGCTGCTGCAGATGAGAGAGAGAGAGAGAGAGAGAGAGAGAGGGAGAGAGGCAGGCTGGCTGGCTGCGGCGTGAGGGATTTGAATGGCCATCGGAAATCATTAGGTTAGGGTTGCTGGGACGAGGGAGGCCACGAGGAGGGCGGCGCCGAGCCTCAGCGCTACAGTCAGCCACCCCAGAGGTCACGACCCCGGACAGACTCCTCTTCCTCTCCGTCTCTCCCTCGCCGAAAGGAAGCGGCCGGCTGCAGACGGCCTGTCCCAAACAAAGATGGAGGAACAGAAGGAATTGCACGGGAGGGGGGATGGAGGGGGGGTTTAGGGAAGAATGCCGGTACGCTTTCTGTAGACATAAAGGGGAAAGTTCTGATGGGTTTTAAAAAAAGCCTGAATGCAAAGCCGGTTCCAGGTCAATAAATGGATCAATGACTCACGTGGCATTTTATCATCTGGTTTCTGTGGCGACGCGGCCAAAGCCGTTTATAAGATCCACACGAACGAGCACGGCCGATGTTTGGAGCGGCGAAAGCGACCTCGTGTGCAACGAGGAAGACGGGTTGGAATAACGCCGCCGAAAAGACTCTTAACGCGGCACCAGCGGCTGATCCTCGGTGCAGCGGCCGCTTATAAACGTCTTCAGAGTGGCAGAAATATGATGCACGGTAACCCATATGAACCTCATTAATAGAACACAAGCAAATCTATTCATTCAGAGGAGGGGGGGGGGGGGGCGATTGCCTCAATACTCCATCTGGTTTCTCTTCACCTCTCGTCCTCTCTTCTCTGCTCTTTATGTATTCAGTGATTTTGACAGATGTGGCGTGTGTGTGTGTGTGTGCGCACATGGCAGCACTCACCCTCGAGAGTTTTAACACCCCCCCCTTACCCCCAACCCCGCCTGTCCTCCCTTCTCTGTCAGTACCTCCCTTTTTTCTGCCTCCCTCTGCTGAACTCATCCCCTCTTCTCTTCTTCTTCTTAACCCCCCCCCCCCCCCCCCCCCACGGGGGGGGGGGGGGGGGGGTGGAGAGGCTGGATCGGCCTCCGGCAATTCATCCAAAGACTCCTCAGCTCATCTCCTACCTTTTTGGTTTTATTGTGGTTTTGGTCTCCTCCTGCCAAAGCCCCGTTTTTAATAACTGGCTATGTTTATAATAAGGGGGGAGGGGGGGGGGGGGGGGGGGTTCACTGACTGATGACCCTGTGCGTTCAAAATCATTGTGACATCACAGACGGTGACGTCACAGCCACGCGCCACCATGACAAAGCGTGCAATTAGTTAGTTTTAAATAAAAATAAACAAACCTATTTGTATGTTTCTATGTCCAGATAAATTCTGTGATAATGAACGTTTATTTTTGCGGCGTGGCTCTGTTGCAGGTTGCGCATTCCTCACCTACTGCGCCCGAGAGTCGGCCATCAAAGCCCAGAACGCCCTCCATGAACAGAAAACGCTGCCAGGGGTAAGTCTGTGTCTCTCTCCTCCTCCTCCTCCTCTCCCTCCTCTTCTTGCCCTCGCCCATTTCTCCCCATGCTGGTCAGCCATGCCATCTGCACCCGGCTGCACACCAGCCGGCGTGCTCCTTGCACAGTCCCAGAGATGAAAAACATGTTTGGAAAGCATTCAATCAATAGCTCGGCCTTTTGAAGGCCTCCGTTTCAACTATTCCATGTGTCCCTTCTCCAGCATCGACCGGGCCCACTCAGACCGACACTTATGGAGCAAAAGCAAAGAACGGCTTACTTTTGTTTCTCTGGAGAAGGGCTGTAAGCAGAAAGCAGAGCTGGGATTAATAGAAATAGTATAGAAACGAAATATTCCCATTGCTAAATGGAAAAATGCCTAAATTAGATCTAGTTTTGTTTTACTTCCTTCTTCTGAAACAGCGTGTGAAAGCCACCGGGAGCGAATGTTCCCATACGACAAAACGATGACTGGTGTGCTGGAACCGCGCGCCGCCAGCGGCTGCCGACCAGAAGTGGAACATTTTGAAGCGCATTTCTTTAAAGGGACGTCTTGCATCACTTTCAGCGAAACTTTGCGAAAAAACTGTACCTGCAGAGGCGGCGTGACTTAACTTGGTCCGATCAAGGGAGAAACCTCCGTCCTCTGCTTACACCCCCCCGTAGATAGTAGACACACAGCCAAAAGGCGCTTGTTTCTGTTAAACATGCAAATGCAGCTACCACAACTTTGAACATTTTTTTTTTTTCGTGGCTTCCAAGAAAAACAAGTTGTTTCGTTTATCCTGCATATTAGCCGAGTGCGAGACTGGAGGGCCTTATTTTCCCTTTTTTCTCCACTGCATTTGGATAATAACACAAAAGACAGAGACGGTGGGGAAAAAAGTTGTTTTTTTACATTATGCCAGAGGATGTGTTCGTGCGAGTTTATATAGCTGTATTCAGCAGTATGTTCCAAAAGGAGGGATCTCTGATTATTTCCCTGTTTCGGGCCACAGTCGAGCCTTCCAGTAAGATCCTCCGTCACGTCTCGCCGTCATTAATGACAATCCCACCCGCCGGATCGGAAGGGAGAGCGCAAGGGTTGATCGACCCCTGGGATTAAATGGTTGGGAGGTTCAAGAGGGCAGAGACGTGAACGCTGAGTCTGATGCTGCTCCTCCTCCTCTTCTTCCTCTTCCTCCTTTTCTATTGGTGCATTCTGGTTTCGTGTGACGCTCTGCGCTCGACAGACGCGGCTGTTGTTTAAGGAAACGCAGGTCATCCGTCTCTGTAGAAATGGGCGCGATGAACAAGATGAAAGACAAACTTTCCAACGTATAAAGCAAGATTGCCTCCGCACAGCTCTCAACATGGAGGCCGCTAGACAGTTGGCTAACAACAGAGCTAAAAATGCTAACACAAGAGGCTGAAAGATACGCTGCCGTGACGGCGGAAACGTGTGCGTTCGTGCTTTTGGCTCTTCTTGAGCCTCCGTGCTCGTGAACCTTTTGTGATAGGACCCCCTGTTGCTTCACCGCTTGATGGTGAGTAGAGATGCCACCTGTTTGTTTGCAGAATCCCGCGTAATATGCAGTTTGCCGGGGGGCTGCGCTGTAATTAATGTAAACCCGGGAACCCTCCGGAGACCAGTTGCGCGTTGTTAGCGTCCGCCGTTTTTGTCATTAACCGCGGCACTGCTGCTCACGTCGCAGCGCTGCCGTTACCTGGTTATCGCGTCCTTTAAATGTGTTGTGTTAACGAAATAATGAACCACAGAAATCGTGCATGTAGGAAACTCCTGCGGGGACACACACACACACACACACACACACACACACACCAGGATCCCCAACAGCCACGTACACACAGTCCATGAGAAGCTGTCAGAATGTTTTTGGGTAACTCCTGAGTAGCCGGAGGCCTGCGCGTGCTGCGAGCTGATTGGGCGGGAGAAGAAGATATTTCAAAGGCTTTTGAAGTAATAACAACCCGCACAACTTCACTCACGGCTGCGTCGGCGTCACCTCTGAAAACTGCAGCGCGGAGAGATTTCTTAAATCCAGTTCAGTTCAGAGGATCCGTGTTTTCAAAGCGCTAGCGCTCGCGTGTCACCTCTGGTACGTACGGGGGATTGTTTTCTGTGATTCCCTTAAATCCTCTGCAGGACAGCTTTATTCCCCCTGGACAATAAAAACTAAATGGAGAGGCGATTAGAAAAAACAAACTGAACTCTACTAAAAAAAAAAAGGCTGGCTTTAAATTGTGTAACTTTTGTTGATAGCTTCAGAGTCTACGTGACTTAAAATGATGTATTCACACAGATGAATATGCACTAGTTGCCACACACACACAAATACGCCGTGTCCTCTTATTATCTGCTGGAAGCGCTTGTTTTCTTGGATGTTATTATCCACGTCCCCCCTGTTGCACATTAGCTGCAGAAGGGAACAGTGTGGCCTAATGGAAGTCTACTGGACTGGAATATAGATTCCTGTGGTGAAGTGTGATGGGAACCTCGGGGACACGGGGGCCCGACATAAGTTTGGCCACCGAATGGGAGAAGCTCTGACAGTTAACCAGGTGCCTGTGTGTGTGTGTGTGTGTGTGTGTGTGTGTGTGTGTGTGTGTGTGTGTGTGTGTGTGTGTGGTAAGCTGGCTTTGCATCGCAGCCAGCCCAATGTCGATACAGGGATCAGAGTATAAGAGTGGGAGGAAAAACACGTGCACATGGCATCTCGCCGTGACCTCGCACCGCCCAGCAGGGAAAGTGCTTCTGTGTACTAAAATGCACGTTAGCATGTCTTCAAGTAAAACCAATGCATTGCATGTTAATAGAAATACAATATTATACTATTTCAGTTTTTTCCTAGGAACCAGAAATAAAATCAGTGATTTTTTTCCTTCTCTTTTTGGTTGTTTTCTTTAACAAAAAAAAAATCAAATAGCTTTTGATGTTTTTACAACCAATGGCGGCGGCTCTGTTAGAGTCGCTGTGTAGGCCTTGTGTGTCAGCGCTACACAAGCCGTCAGGAACATTTACTCCACCCGACTCGGCATCACGACAAAATCCTGCATCCGTCACACACGATCCCCCAACCAACCCCCCCCCCCCCATGCCCTGTCCTCTCACTGCCGCTCCTCACAATACAGCAGACCAGAGAAACTCGCTGCGGCGAGTCTATCTGGTGCCCCCACCCCCCACTCACCCCTCCCTCCTTTTTGTCGTGCTAGCATTGTGTGCAGCCGCGATTGTCTTGGAGACTCGGCGGTGGAAATGGGTTTTGCTGCTCACCTCGGCTGCGAGTCTCGGTGCAGCTCGACCCGGGGGAGTGTAAGAGGCTGGCTGCGATTCAGGAGGCAGGTTTATGGAAATCGCACCCACATTATAAACCCAATGAGAGCAAGGAGAAGATTATGCTATTGCACACACACACACACACACACACACACACACACACACACGCGTGGGCTCCTGCAATGTCAACACTCTAAGTAGATCCCCTCCCTCTCAATCGCCTCTGTCTCCCTCGGTCTCCCATTCCGTCTCTTCTCTCTGGGTACGTTTGTGTGCGTGCATGAGTTTACACGTGTTTGTAGGTGTCGCGTGTGCACGCGCGTGTGTGCGTGTGTGTGCGTGTGTCAGTCGCCGGCTTAGCGGGCAGCAGTTCAGGGCTGAGTTTTGTCCTGACCTTGCGCTGAAGGAAACGAGGCGGCCGTGCGACGGAGCCGTTCCTCGACACTGGGATGCCGCACGCAAACAAACACAACTTCCCCCCTCCCGCTCCCGCTCCCCCCCTGGCCTCCTCCCCCTCCCGCTCCGTGCTTTTTCCACATGCATGCCATCCACCTGTTTATCAAACGCAGCCGAGCTCACTCGTGTGCTGCAAAGGCTGAATAATTCAATGCCACACACCGTGAAGGCTGCCGGAGTCTGAGCGCAGTGTATTGTATGATTCTGTGTGTGCCTGTGTAGAGTGGGCAGTGGTGTGTGTGTGTGTGTGTGTGTGTGTGTGTGTGTGAGTGGGGGGGGGGGGACTGGCCAGCATGAAGCCGATCGGTGATGGCAGGATCGGAGGCCTTGTAGTCAGGGAGAGGGGACTCGTTAGAATAAAGCCTTTAGGCAACAGGAGCGTGTGTGTGTGTGTGAGTGTGTGTGTGTGTGCGTGCGCGTGTGTTTCCCAAGAAAAAGATCGTAGTGGAGTAGAAATGGGCACAGTCAAGGTCTTTCCCTCTATAACATTTCTTTTTTCCGGCGCCATGAATTAAACAGGGAAATGTGATGTGAATTTAAACATTGCATTAGAAAGTAAAATAGTTTTGCATCTTCACCGGCAGGCCTGTGCTACACCACGTTCCTTTCCCTTAGCCCGGGCCCGACGGTGAACTTTAATATTTGATACGGCTTTCGCTGCAATATCTCTGTAATTAAGAAGCGCATAAGCAGGGACCCAGATGTCTGTTAAAACATTTGAGCACCATCCGTCTTCTCATAAGGAAGCGCCCCGGCAGCTGATCTCGGCGCTCCAATAAGCAGCGCGGCTGCAGCTATAAGCTCCGAGGCCGCCCGGCGTCTCCGCCCGCCACGTCTCTTTCTCATAACCTTTTGTTGATGCATAGTGATGAGAATAAAGAGAGGCTTTGCAGAGGCCCGTGCTCTAATGGCTTTCATGTCTGTGACCCGGCCTGCCTCCGAACATATTACCCAAGTCGCATCGCACTCATGAATAGAAGGAGCAGCTGGTGTCATAACAAGTCTGCAGGTCTGCGGCTGCCGCGCGCGTGTGAGTAGACCTCTCGTAGGTTGCACTGGTGATGTGAATATGAACACAGTGTATGCACAACAACACCGGAATGTGTGTGTGTGCGGCTGCTGTAATGGCAAATTGGTTTAATGTACGCACAGTAAAGAGCCGCTGTACCAGAGCGCTCCGGAGGGATCTGAATCCCCACACCATTGTGAACATGCACTATTGCTACCACACACACACACACACACACACGGATGTATCCACACCCCTGAAGGAAAGGGGGGTTAGAAATAGACTAAAACACACTTGGTAACGATTGGAGTGTTGCTTGTTTTCCACCTTCTGTCTCCCTGTCTCACTGGTACCCCTTTAACACACACACACACACACACACATACACGCACACACACACACACACACACACACACACACACACACATGTCGCTCCTTTGTTCGGCTCATTCTGTGTGGTAGATTAGCCACATATTTAGAGAAGTCTTCTTCTCCCCAGGGGAATTGGCTTCCAAGGGTATTTGTAAAAAAAGAAAAAGAGGAAGATCTGCACTCTGCACCTGCCTTTCTGGAGAACAAACAACACCCACTGAAAACGTGTTGCATCACAAAATTGCCCAAAACTGGGACAATCCTGTATTTGTTGCATTCAAAGAACAATTTAATGTAATAATTTAAAATGTGACGCAACCCTCCCCTCCCCCCGCCCTCCCCTTTTCCATCTTTCTCTCTTTGTGTAACAAACGACCGTATTTTGACCCCGTCTGTGACATCACAATGCTGCTTCCCCTCCCGCTGCACAAGCCCCGTCTCGCCGACGGCCTCTCGGGGGTTTGAAAAAAAACAAAATACCCCGCTGCCGATTGGGCCACTTCACAGTTAAAAGTCTGCTATTTTTTCTGATTCTTAATGTTTTTTGTGTTTAACCTATTTCTTGTTGTGGAAATCCTACTGCTCGCCCGCCTGTCTGTGTGATTCAATGATGTGATACGCCGGTGATCTGGGTTATAAAGCTTGGTTGTGTGTGTGTGTGTGTGTGTGTTGAGGTTTGTTTCTGAATGTCCCTGCCTGTACACCAACGTGTGCTGGTCCGGCTCATTCTGCTCATTCAGATTCCGTGCAGTTCGGGGGATCTAATGGCCGTTTGGCACCGTGAAGCATCGCCTGCACCAGTGGCGCCAAACCAGATGAGTCTAGTTTTATTTCAGGCCGCCGGGCGTGGGGGGGGGGGGACAGACCCGTGCAAGAGGCGAGGCCCAGATACTGACTGACAATCCATCTGTGGGTCCCCGTACGGGCTTGTTCAGGTGTGTCACTGCCCGCAGACACGAAGAAAAAAAGCGTATTCGCGAGCAGAAGGATGAGCACACGGATGATAAACTATGGCCCTGAATAGACGTGTGTGTGTGTGTGTGTCCTTGTTGAAAGGAAGAGGGGGAAAAAAAGATTAGCTTACAAAAAACTGGATATCCAAACAGACACGGTGGTAGTTTAGGAGAGGGCGAGTGTAGCGGCGAACACGCCACTTCACTCAATAATGAAGGACACACTTAAAACGCATCACCCGATGTGGCTAATCGGACCTGACATCTGCCTGGCTGGACCTCGTGCCTTCGGGAGGCGCTGGGGAAGGAAGGAGTGTGTGTGTGTGTGTGTGAGATTAAATAGGAGATGATGTGAGAGAACGGTTGAAATGTTGAGAAAAGAGGAGAGGAAGAAGAGGGGTCACGCAGACGGCCGAGGTCACGTGCCAGAGGAGGGGGCTCATTTGGGAGGCAGATCTCGACCCGCTCTGGCGGAGGGTCCGTGGAGAAGGTAAGTGGGCCGCACAGCACGACAGCCAGCGTTTGTCAGCAAAAATCAGGACTAATGAAATACAGCATGCATGCGGGGGGAGGCGGGGTGGGGGATGAGGGGGGGAGGCATAGGAATTTGACTGACAGGAGGCATGAGCGGCAACAGCCCGTGGCGGCCCTCCTTCACGGCCACCGATGCATCAACCCCCACCCCAAGCCCCCATCCCAGATAGGGCTGGCAGCATGAGGCATAGGGTGGAGGGTGGAGGGGAGGAGCTGCGTGTGTGTGTGTGTGGGTCCCTGGGGGTAATGACATGGAATAAAAGTGCACGGGGGGAGTGCCAGCGATGGGCCTGCTCATGTGGAAGTGGGTATTTGCATTGCAGACGAGCGCTGTCAGCGCGGCTCGCTGAGGGAGCCGCTGCGGCGGCGAAGGCGTCCGGCGTCAGAACGCCGGGACCCCTCCAACACGGAGCTGAGCCAGCAGCGGAGGAGGTGCGGAAGGAGGGCCGGGTGGGGGAGGTGGGAGGGGATCAAACGCCTCGGCGCACGCAACACTCGCGTCGGGGTTGTGAAAGTGCTTTGTCTTTATTTCGGGAAAACTCCGAGTCGACCTGACACTTCGTTTAGGTGGCTGTGTTTTGTCCGTCATGGCCGCTTCAAAGCGCCTCGCGTAGACGATAACAACAGGCCGAGCAGCGAGCCACGTAAATGACACAGTTATGAGCCAACAGTCTGCGGCCTCTAAACTATTTCAGTCCCAGCTGCAATAAGAGGCGGCTTTTAATAATTCAGAGTAAAACAGGATACTGGATGTCTTCCAGGCAGCAAGCTCACATTTAGGTGAAACACTAAATTCCCCTCTACCCATCAGCCCGACCACAGCTCCACCGCCACAGCAGGGCTGCATCCGATCCCCTCGAAGACACACACACACACACACACACACAAACACACACACACACACACATCACTGAGTGGTGTCGTTCTTTGCCGAGTTGTGTTGGCACCGTGCAGCGCTTTGCATTCAGTCTTTATAAGGGAGCCTGCAGAGCCGCTGTGCCTCCTTCTTAACGCACCTCCTCGGAGAGGAGTGGCCTGCTTCGGAGGTGGAAGAGGGAAAATGGAAAAAAAAAAGATAAAGATATGTAGATTAGAGGGTGAGAGAGAGAGAGAGAGAGAGAGAGGGAGAGGGAGGGAGCGGGAGAGGGAGAGAGGGGACTGGTCAGCGTAGTGAGAGGAAAGATATTTGACGCACCGTGTTGTGAAGATTAAGGAACGACATTGAAGGGAGTGAGATGGAAGGTGGGAGGTTGCTGATGGAGAGCCGCGCTGCCAGATGCGGACTTTGCGGTTTGAACCTATACCGAATGAAGGAGCGATGACGGCACAGCTGTGGTCCTCCTGTTGTTGAATCCCACGATGTCCAGCGGCATCCCAGTGCCAATCACGAGGCCGACGGCGTGCTGAATACTCGCTGCCTGTCGGGTTTTTACTCTTAAACACAGAACACAGGGGCCGGTTAAAGGAAAGAAAATGAAGCCGGCAGTAGAATCAGAATGAACAAAAGAAATAATAAGCAAAGCAGCATTGTTTGTTTGCTCCTTTTTGTCAATACACTAATATATGATATTGACTTTCACAATTCTCTCGATAGAACACTGACCTGAAGGGTTACTATTTTTTTGTGCTTCTTAATTTTCATGAGATTTACTTAGATTTACAATGATAGCTGGCGTTTACTAGTATATGCTGTAGTATATACTGCACGGCATACTTGTATTGATTATAATGCTTTCTTTTTTCGGGTGGTATGAGTGCATTTTACATCGATACCTGCTTAGTGCCGCTGCAATGGCAAGAAACCCAAGATATAAAAGTCTCTTTTGTGAAGAGGTGGCACAAAAGGACACATATATTGGAGATTGAAATGGACTCAATTTGAAATTCAAGGCACATGTATTGCCTCACGCGGATCTCAACTTGAGTAAGCTGTTGCTAGCGGTGCTAACGGGGCTAATGATGCTAACCTAGCTAACGTGTTTAGCTGAGAGCCCGGAACAGGATTCGTCGGCAAGTCGTCTGTCTGAGCCGTTTTCGTTGACAGTGTTTTTTTTTTTTGAGCGGCGCCGTTTTTTTGTGGACGAGCGCATTAGTTTTAGTTTTTTTTGTCGATCTCCTGCACCGATAATGGCTGACAGCCAGCAGTCGTCTCAGTAGTCGATAAAATGCGCCAAAACTGTGCAGTTTTCAAGTTGCTTTGCAACTTCCCTCTGCCCGCGGACACAGATGGGCTGTGCCACCGTCCACAGCAGAGTGACATCCGCCCACTGATCACATGACAAAACGTCACCTGCTGTCAACAGCAAAACACAGAAATGTTGGAAAATAGAGGAATCCGTTACTTCGTTTCATAAATGTTTTGGCTTCAATTCCCTCCTGGTGAAAGAGAGGCATTTTGAAGCCCTCCTAAAGCTCCGGCTTGTCTCGATGTGCACGCTGTGCAGCTGTTGCAGGTGACGACGCTCGGCCTAAACACAAAGAACATCAGAAGGGGGGAGATGCGAGTGCACGGTCGGGCATCCATTAGGACGAGGCGGCGCATTTCATTCCAGTTTATTTTACGTCTATTCATTATTTATGAATTCATCAATCTGTTTGACACACGCTGTAGAACATAAAGTTCGGCTGACTTCTCCTTTCCGTCCATCGAAGACCCCCCCCTTAATTCTTATTCTACATAATTTTTTATGAAACCGGTTCCTTTTCTTTTTAAAAATATCACAACGACTTTTATCTGAGATTAACTTGAAAGGTTCAGCTTGCACCCACTCGTCTCTTTTACCGCCGTGTTATTTATACACCCCTCCTTCTCCTCCTTCTTCATCTTCTCCTCCACCTCCAACTGCTTCTCTCTCCCTGATTTCCTTCCCTCGTGTCACCGGTTGAGTTAAAGGTTCCTCTCCGAATAGCCGAAGCAAAAGGCTTGATGTCTCTGTCCAAGATACAGCACGTACGTACACGGCTGCGTTAAGTGCTGGGGTTTGTAATGTCTTATTAGTGTGCCAACAAGAGAGAAGAAAAAAAAAAAGAAAAAGAATAATCTAAGAGGCAAATGTTTAATGAAGTAGAAAATTTGATCTGTTTGTTAGAAAAACGCTGTTTTGGTGAAGAAGGCGGTGATCACAAGCATCAAAGCTCCGGAGGGAACCGTTAACTAACTTTTCATGGGATGAATTGGAAGTCATCAGCGGGGCAGTGGAGGTCTGCCATGTCCTCCGACACATCTAAAAGCACTTAAGCTGTGTCTGCCGGACGACCGGGATCTGATAACGTCAGATTGATTATAGCGGGCGTCCGTAGCGGGACGCCCCCCGTGGGCGAGAAGCTGGCCCAACCGCGTTTCAGGTCGTCGCAAAGATGAGAAAATAAAAGCCTTTTTCTTTCTCTTCGAGCCTCCCTCTTTGATTTTTTACACTTTATTTCGCTGTCATGGCTGCTATCTTTCGCAGCGCCCCCCCCCGCCCCTTTTTATTAAAGATGCTTGATAGCGCTCTGGCGATAGTGCCCAGAAACGGGACACGCAGCAATAAAGGCACAAGGGATGGCAGGTTATCCACGGATCACTGTGGGGCAGCAGCCAAAGGAATATAACAAATGACAAAATATAAACAGAAAATGCCGGCTGCACCCCGGCCGGCCCCTCACTATCAGAACTCAGGATCACTGGGCTGTAAATCCAGGCTTACAGTACTTTTTTATTTATTTTTTTTGCTCAAAAACCAAATGGGCAGAAAGAGCGATTCCCTCCGGTCATAAAGCAGCGCCGTGACATGTTGCCTGTAGGTGACGTGTGAACGGAGCGAGCCGGGCCTGTACGTGCTCGCTGGCCCCACGCGGATCCGTTGGTCAGACCTCGACATTAGTCGAACGGATAGCATCTTCAACGCAGGAACCGAACATTGCCTGAAAAGGGTCCTCCATTTTTTTAATTTTTTTTTCTTGTGTGATTTTTCTTTTCTTTTTTTTTTTTTTTTTCTCCCCAGAGTGGCAGCACACAAAGCTTGTAAGACAAATCCTCTCTAATAGGAAGCCTCTGGGGCCACATAGACGCCTGGTCGATACGGGGAGACACAGAGGGCTTTGAAGATGGCCCGTCTCTCTGCCTCCGCCCCGAATGAAAAGGCCCACGAGGGACGGCGACGTTTCCATGAACACCGTCTACATGAAACCTGAGATGTCCCCGGGATTGATGTGTCGGCGTCCAGATCAACTCGCATTAGGGAGAACGACGACAACAACAACATCATCAACAACCCACGACCACAACGGCCCGGTGCTGCGTCCTCTCTTATTGCCTAATGCAAGACCACTTCAGACCCACTGAGCATTCAAAAACATCCACCCTCCTTTATGAATGCGATTCTGTTCATGGAAACAATGTATTTACAAAAGCAGGGTAAATAATTCATCAATTCAGTTCATTCATCAGTTACTTAAGAATGGTGGTGCAGCCTCAATGAATGACGCACGCGATAATTATCACCATGAGACCTTAAAAAAACAAAACACAAACATTTAAATAGCCCACTCCGCCCCCCCCCCCCCCCCCCCCCCCCCCTCCCCTGCCTCTTCTGATTGTGCATTTGTCTCCATCAGGCCGACACAATTCGCCGGTGACTATCCGGAGCCATCGCTCCGCCGCAAAACAAATTATGTGCTACCTGTGTGTTTGACATTCTCAGTGTCAGTGTTTGGTTTGACTAATGGATTTGCTCTGACGGAGAGGTGGACGGGGTTTTCTTGGTGTCACCGTGTGAATCGCAAAGACGGGCAACAAAATGGATGTCCTGGTGCGTTTTTCAGAGCGCGTTGTTCTGTTGCCGGCAGCGTCGGCGTGACGGGCCGCACAGATTACCGGGAGGTTCGGTGCACGTTGTGCGGGCACGAAGACCATTCAGATTATCTTCTACGACGAGTAAGAATAAGCGCACGGGAGACAACCTGTTTGTGTGTCTGTGTGTTTGCTATCCTCCACAGCGGCCCCTGTGAGCAAGGCGCTAATCCAGGCCGGCTAATGGTCGTAAAAACAACAAAGAAATGGCTTGCGTTCATTGAAGTTCACCATCGTAAAAGGTCGGAATTGACTCTCGCAACTCTGGCGCTTGTCCCTCCGTCTCAATTATCCTTACGATGGATTTTAATCGTTTAGAACTGTAAATACCCCCAAAACGGGCCTTCTTACGCTTGCGGTTCTGGAGCTCTGATGGAGAACCATTAGGTAGGAGCGAATCAAATTAAGGTCTCTGCCTCGGCGGAAACGTCATTGTCTGACTGTCGATCACGGCGGTTGGGTTATTTAGGATTGCCATGGGTTACGGGATGAAGGCAGTTTTACTCCCCTGTTGAGAAACCGTGCAAATGGCTTCTCCCCTTGAGCCAAAATGGGCTCTAATGCCTTTCCCCGTCCCTTTGATGTTGACTATAAATATGAATAGAATGGGGGGCTGTGGTTATTATTGTATAGAAGCCTTTTTTTCATGAGATGTTTGAGTGTTTACGGAGAGGGACTCGGGGGAGACGCGGAGCATCAGGAGGGCTGTGCACGTGGAATCAACGCGCTCGTGTGTCTTGGTTCTCTGCGCTAACGCGTACTGGAAAATTAATGAAATCATTGGCGCCGTATTGCTCATCGCTCCTCTCGGAATACGATGAGGTAAACGTGTAACCACGGAACCAGGCAACGCGTAGCGGGACGGCGAGTGTTCAGAGGGAGGCAGAAATGACGCCTTAATATGGCACAAGTGTTGAAGTAACGCATCTCGAGCTTTCACAAGCCCACGCGCTCCCGCGTCAGGCCCGTATATTTAGCGCTTTTTTTCCCCTCCTTATTTTTCTCCTCTCCGTGCGCTGTGGTGCAAGAGGTGCACGGGGGTTCTGAAATGTTTGTCTTTGTTCTGCTGGCAGAGTTTTCCGTGTGTGGGCGTTCACAGTTTCTAGGCGCGCCTCGGGAATGCATTTCAACAGATGGAGGTTTTAACTACAGTGTTGGCTTCCAAAAAAAAAAATCAGGGCTATATGCTTTCTGCAGCCTGCTTTTAATTTGTTTGTTTGCTGGTATGTTTGTTTGCTTACGTGTTGTTCTCCAGCAGGATAATCACAGGGTGTGCGCTGGTGCAATTATGCCGTCGTGTTTTTTTAGCTACTAATCAGATGTGTGTGACATCCGACACGGTGTGCTGAGGTTGGCACTGCTGTTGTCGTGACACAACTGTTCAGGCCTGGTAAGGTTTGTGTGTATGTAAATACTCTGAATAGCTTAAGCTGAGATGAACGGTGAATTCTGAGTATCGCCGTGTAGCGATTCACAGAGAGAACAAAGTAAGAGATCTCTGCCGGTGGCGGCGCTGTCCGTGGTGCTGAAACAGCACAACCATATTAAACCCCTGGCTTTTCCTTGGTATGAAAATATGAATGTGTCCAGTTCTCCATCATTTGAATTTCAGTCGATTTGTCTTCTCCATCTGGCAATGGAGGGAGAGAAAATGAGAAGGAGGAAGGGGTGGGGGGGGGAAGGGCATTCAATACATGCGACCTGGAATGTGTGGGACTTGTAGTGAAAAAAAAAGAAAAACAATCTTTGCAAAACAATTCCTACCACCTCAGGGCGAAACCACAGCATGTTATGACGCCCATCGAGGAGACTGCCTTCCATCTTTCTTCTCTGAAACACGTTTCTGATTTGATTTGGCAGCCTCAGAAAAGAGTAATTGCTTCTCTGACCTGTAATTTTAGCGCAGCCTTTGTATAAACCAAAATGCATACCTTTTTTTGATTTATGTCTTTTGTCATGCTGCCAAACTCCTTTTTGAATTACCCGCGGCCACGTGGGACCGGCCATTACAATGTTTTCCAGTCTCCCCGAGCTGTTGACAGGTTAAGCATTTTTGGGTTCATTTTGGTGTTAACGAGTGTTAGGATGAAGATGCATTACGCCGCGCGGGGAGGGGTGGGGGGGGGGGGGGGGGGGGGGGGGGTTGATCTATCCTTATTCCGTCGGTTTAGAATGGAGATACATCGAGGGCGAGTCTGGAAAGCAAACCTTTCTTCTTCTCTCTCCCTCTATGTTTCTTCCTCTCTCTTCTACACACATTTCCATCTCTGTGTCTCAAAGCCATGTCTCCCCTCACTCGGCGGCGGCTTGCTTTTGGGACCGTGGGTGCTGGAGCGCCGCAGGCTTCCCTGGAGCCAGAATGTAGCCTACAAACACTCTGTCCAAGGCCAGACAGAACTCCTTTATATTAGTCCTGCTCAAATAAAGCACAGGGATCCAATATCTGGATCCTGTTTCCGTGGCCGGCGAACAAAGGATCGGCTCCTCGATATGGGCCACGATAGCCGTCTGTAGTTTACTAATTATAAGTTTATTCTCTATACCAGTAGATTCCTCCTACTGACATGCACCTGATAATGCGTTGTCTAATTTAATCTCACGGTTTAATCGGTAGCCCAGACACTGTGTAAACTAAACAAATAGGTCACTGTTGTGCTCTATAAATAGGTATGTGTGTGTGTGTGTGTGTGTGTGTTGGTGCAATATATCTTCTCAGTAGGAGATAGCTCTTCCATACATTACCAGGGTGTGAGAGGATTCTAAACAGCTCAATAGAGCTTTGGCTTTCCAATAAAGCGATATTATTAAAACGTCTATGTCTAATAAATAGAATAGGAATTTAATCTGCTGCACCTTTACTATTTAAACCTTATTCCCAGCTGGAATAAAGGCACATAGCCAGCCGGGCTGAAGTGGTTCCTGACAGGAAGGGATAAAGACGGGAAGAGTCAGTAATGCATTTTCCTAACCTATTCTACATCGGACTCTCTGTGCGTATTTTTAACAGAGGCTCATTAAAATCTAGATCTGCATAAATAGAGCAGAACGAAAGAAAAAAGGGAAGAAAAAAAACAGATCAAAATGCATTCGCTTGGATTATAGATGTGAAATAACCGCTTTGGTGTCCGATTAAGCTTACGCTTTTTAATGAGCCAAAAGAGTTCCGTGCCATCGTTTTAATCCATCTTTTTACTTTTACTTCTCAATCCGGCAGATTGCATGAGAAACTGAATCACTCTGCGCTCACGTGGAAAGCCCCTTCTTCTAGTACATTGTGTTTTAATGCAGAAAGGCAGCGCTGTCCTTTCTGAAGTTATGCCGTGCTGCTGACAGAAAGACCCCGAGCTCCACTCAGCCAGCGGCGACGTGCACAAAAATGTCACTGGCTTAAGCATGTTGAGATTCTTTTAAATGCTTTTGTACTCTAATACCACTCAAAATTGATTCTGAGTGGATATGGATTTTGACTGAGGGGCCAATGCATAACGCTGACACTTGTGATATACTGTATGATGATTCAATGCGCTGTAACACAAAATCTCGGAATCCAATTGATTTTATTACTTATCGTATTAATATTCTGCATTGTCAGCATCGCGCGCCGCTTTACTTGAGCGTTTTGGTACTTGCTGAGCATTACTCTATAAGCTTTATCATCTCGTATAGTGTCAGCGCTCATTCACGGGCCGCGTGCCGCACGCTCGCATCTCAGCGGGGTGGGAAGGCATCGCCGCCGAGGCCTCTGGGAAGGCATCCCTCCCCGGCAGAGACAAACGGCACACGCGGCGGTCATTTCTTTTCATACTTTCTCTTTTGATACACCTGCTCAGGTTTTCCCGGAGAAGAGAAGAGCCGATTTGTTTGTTTTGCCGAGGCCTCTTTCATTTCACGGCAGCAGCAGGAGCCCATCAATAATGCTTTAGCACACATCTTATATGCTGATAATGCCGCCATCGCTGGAAGATGGAACGACGTCGGGCGCGTTACTGTCGCCCTCACCGGGCGCCTGCTTGGACTCGGCTTGATGCCACGGGAGGCATACGAGGAGGGTGTGGAGTCGGGCAGAGAGGTAGCAAAACGGAACAAAGCAAAGAGACGCACACATCCTGTAAGGAGGATACAGTCATGCACCGTTCCACAGCGTCTCCCAGTTAGTAAATCCAGAAAGGTGACTTTATGTTGCAGTGTTGCAAAGATATCCCATCGAACCAAACTTAATTTGCTAACAAAGCGATTTAAAAGGAGAAGCGAATGAAATTCTAAAACTATGATACGAATATTTGGACATCCTCTTCACATGAAACGGCTTGAAGGTTGAACGGTTTCACTCAAAAGGGAGATTCTCACCATCCCATCATTGCTCTTTGGAATATGTTCATATTACAGTGTTTTATAGAGCAAATTGAACAGCTCGTGTTTTTCTACATATCTCATCTGTAGAAACTTTCTAAATACAAAATTGAATAGTTAACAAACGCTGTTTTATTCTGGATTCCCTTCTGTTGCTTTGTGCCAGTGAAGTCGTCTGATATTTCTGGGATATTGAAGCGGATTCATTATTAAAATTTTAACGATACGCTGCACAGACCATAAAGACTTGGCGTGGAGGGAAAACAACTCAGCTCATTAATGAGTGGAGTTGCCATATAAAAAAATCTGTTTGATATAAATACCATACTGTATTTATACTGTTAAAAGAAGCCTCCATTTCAAAAAGCATTGTACCTTCTACGGTGCCATCTGGCTTTATGCAGCCGAAAGGGCGGATGATAAGAAGAATGCGAAATGTGTGGATGGCACAGATACTCACACGTACGTGTGTGTGTGTGTGTGTGTGCGTGGGAGGCCAGAACCACAGGAAGTATATTTACCATGTATATGGGCATATTCGATTTATAACAAGCAAGACCGATGTGTATCCCCAGAACGTTTCACAGCCTTAAAATCTGTCATCATCATCCATTTTTCTCTCTCTCTCTCTCTCTCTCTCTGTCTCTCTGTCTCTCTGTCCCTCTCTGTGCATGTGACCTAGCGGCAGACTTGTGGGAACCGTAGTGATGCTGTCAAGCTAAAAGCCTCCCCAGAGCCTCAGAGGAAACAGCCGAAGCAAACATTGGAACAACTCCAGAATGTCGCCACAAACCCCGCGTGTCTGTCAGGTTGACCCGGATTCGCTCACAGCAGCCCTCAGTCTCACCGCGGAAAACCGGACGGGCAGATGGGTGTGATGCCTGCGTCGGATGTGCGGCGCTGCCGGAAGGCGTTCGCCGGGTGGGAGGGGAGGGGGGGGGGGGGGGGGGAGGGGGCGGCGTTAAGTTGCACGTAACGTAAATGCGTCAGCGTGACTGGGGAGTCGCGTGCGTTCCACGTTCGCTAGAAGCCTACCGAGGGGAAGGCGGAGAAATATTCCCAACCCTGACAGTCCTCTGCCATTTCACTCTCCACTATCGTCTTGCCTTCCGCCCATGGCGCTCCCACTCCCCTCCTCCCCCCCGTCCCCCGTCCCCCGCCCGCCCACTCCCACTTTTGCCTCAGCGGCAGGCCGAGGGTTTTTATTTCCCTGGTGGAAATATTGGCCTGTCAGTCAGATCAATTGCCAGTGTCCAGGGCACTTCATGGTTCCTCTAATTATAATCCCGTGCAGCTGGCGCCGGCCCACGTAGCTGTGGGGCAGCAGCCGTTGTAATAGAGGCATCACCGGGCCGGAGATGGATGGAGCGGCGCGGCGGCCAAAGCCTCGCAGTGAGAGGCTTTGCTCCAGCCGTCGGAGCAGGAGAGGCCGGGGTGTCTTATCTGGCTCCGCCATGCGGCTCGCTGTGTGCTGGAGGAGTGCATTACCAATTCTCTCCCCCCCACCCCTCTCTCCCTCTCCCCACCTCTCCTTCTCCATATTCTCCCCCTGCGCCGCTTCCCACGTCCTTTATGAGGAGCACTTTGTCTCTCTGAGGTGCCGTCTCCTCTGCGCCGCCGCTCCCCGGGGGAGGGGGGGGGAACGCGACGTGTGCGCGTGAAACTTTTTCAGGTGTTTTCAGGCGTTCAGACCGGTTTGTCAACAGCGCAAACGCACTTTCCTTCCGCCCTCTCGGATGAGAATTGCAGCCAAATAACCTTCAGTCGTGCGCCCTGTGACAAATATTGCCACATATTTTCTCCCTCTCCTGTCCTCACTAGAGGAAGTGTGAATACTACGTAGAAATGTCACTCCCCCCCTCCCTCCCCCTCCCTCCCATTCTCCTCGCTGCCATTGTGTGATTTCCATCTCTCAACGTGCTGGAAGAGCTGTGAGGGAGGGAAAGGGTGAAAAAACACAGAGAAAAGGGAAGAGGAGTTGAGCAAGAGTGAAGATGAACGAGAGAGAATGAGGATGAGCGCCGACAGGAAACGGGTGGGTGGGGCGGGGGGGAAGGGGGATGGGGGATGGAGGGGTACGGGGGGGGGGGGGGAAGCAAAGAGATGTGTCAGAGAGAAAGACTCAACTTTAATACAGAAAGACGTGGAAAGGAGGCAGCGTGCGAAGGAAACAGGTGGGGTGGAGGTGGAGACAGAGGACAACAAAGGGGAGACATGAGGGGCCGCCGCTGCTGGGGGGGCCGCTGGAGACGAGGAAGAGGATGGACGAGACGTTAAATACATACATCTATATATGTATTAAAAAAAGACAGGAGAGGGAGGTCGTCGATGGTGGGAGAATCAGAACGAGGGGGAGTAACCCCAGAGTATCTTGAAAGGGGGGGAAGCAGAAAGGAGGAGGAGGAGGAGGAGGAGGAGGAGGAGGAGGAGGAAGAGGAGGAGGAGGAGGAGGAGGAGGGCGTATTGCTATGCCGCAGAAGAAGACTATTAGGATGTACAGTACGTGTGCAACAGAGTCCCAGAAAGCGAGCGGGTCGATGGGGGATTAAATGGCTCAGAAGGAAAACCGGGAGTGTGTGTCCTCGCCGGAGTGATTGTGTGTGAGTGTGTGTGAGTGTGTGTGTGTGTGTGTGTGTCTCTGTGCATTTGCTTTCTTTTTTTTCTTTTTTTGCTGTAAGTGTAACCTTGTGGGAAAGCGTGTTCCAAACCACTCAGGACATGCTAAGCGTGACTCCTGTTTTATCAATAATTTACCTATCTTGTAATACACCGAAGCATTTAATGTCCACGTCCACTGTGGCCGCTGAGACGTGCACATCGTCTGAATACATCTGTGTGTGTGTGTGTGTGTGTGTGTGTGTGTGTTTACCCGCGTGACACTGTATGTGCTCTGTGCACGCGGGTGTTTTGGCCTCAAACATGAATTTGCGCTGCTGTTGGGGAGGGAGGGTATTTAAGCCGCATGGTCTGGCCGACCAAATAGACCATGAAAGGGAAAAATAACTAAATCTGACCCCCCCAACCCTCCGCCCCCCCACCTCCCCGATTCCCTGCGGATCGCAGACTGCAGCTCTTCATTCCTTTGTGTTTCAAACCACTGACTCCCTTTGCTTCCCCCTCATCTTCTACATTTGTTTTTAAGGGTAGTTGTCTCCCCTCCCTCCCTCTCTCCCCCCACGGGCCCCCCCTCAACTCCCGGCCTGTCTGAGGTGTGACAGGTGTGTCACGGCGCCCTCCGTCACTCTCTGGACTCGGTGACCTTTTGTCTGGGAGATTACTTCACTCACAGCTCCCCCTGCCAGCTCGGATTGACAAGATTGCCCGGGCAACAAAAGCTCCAGCTGATGCGCTGTGACCGTGCCACCCCGTTGGCTTCCAGTCAGCGCCCCCCCACACACCACCCCCGCCCTCATCTCAACCCTCCACTGATTTGAGATCGGGCTGCGAGTTCATATGTGTATGTGTTGTGTGGCCACATCACCTTTGCAGACTTCTGTCATACGCGTCTATGCGACGCAACAAGGGAGGAAGATTCAGAAGTAAAGAAATGGAAGTAGAAGAAAAGACAAGATGATAAAGCAAATAAGAAAGAACAGAGAGAGCGAGAAAAGAGAGGAGGTGGGTGTGAAAGGGGAGGGAGGGGAGAGCGTGCGCGTGCGTGCGTGCGCGTGCGTGTGTGTGTGTGTGTGTGTGTCAGGAAAGATGCCTATAGAGCTCTCAACCATTGTTTCTCCCAGTGTGAGCGGTGTATAATCACTCAGCCTTGCCGCGGTAATGACACCATCTGGGCCCGGGGAAGACGGCGGCTTCTCTCCAGCTGAAAAATGGGCCGTATAGATCCAAGGCGATTAGGGCATCAGCTGTACGCGACCCACCTCCGAATGGATCTCAGCCGCCCGTAACTGCAGGAGGTGACGGCGCGTCTCCACCCTCCGAAGGGCCTTTTATGCGAGACACTGGGGGGGTTTTTGCAACCGCTAGTTCATTGAATTTGATCAATGGCCTGTTATTTAAGTAGCTGGCAACGAAGTCGGTCATCGATTAGTTGGGTCTGTGTGTTGACGAATGACGTGTAACCCTTTTTTTTTTATTATTATTATTGAGAGCGACGCCAACTGCGGCTGTGGAGTCGGCGGAGACTAACGAAGACGAAGATGCAAAGCGCAGCTGGACTGATTCTGACCCCCCCTGCCCCCCTCCAACACGCAACATTATTTATTGCGAAGATGGTGGTGAAAACGCGAGAGGAAAACAAACATGGCAATGATGGTTATCAATGACCTGTTGCCATGGCAACACTTCTCTATTGATCCAGCCGGCCCTCGCCGCCTCCTTTTACGTTTGCTCTCTTAGCTCCCCCCCCCCACTCCCCGTCCCCATCTGTCAGCCTCCCTTTAGTTACCCCCTCCGTCCCCGGCCCTCACCTGGCTCAGGTACCCGTCCCGCTGCTCTCTTCCCGTGTGTCACATCAGATCCGCCGCTACCTGCCTCATCCATAAACACATTTATTCAGAATGTAAATCCTCGCCCCGGGCGATGATTCAGTAAATACTTTGAAGTGCAACTGCGTAACGTGATTGCGTTATTAAATGTTCCTATGCCCAAATATAGACAAACTCGGGGCTAGGAACAAAAAATGTACTTCACGCTCATTTCGGCTCATTTGAATTCACTCTGTGATCTGCGATGCATTGGCCCCCTGACACTCTGTTGATAACGCGCCCCCGCCTCCCCCCACTCATTTTATTTGTAGAACGGCTCTGGCGTCGACGTGCGCGCTATTTCGCTCGGGGGGCTATGAAATTAAAGAGTTGTTCAAGGTTTTCTACTACTGTCTACAACCTGTTGCACATGCGCGTCACCGCTCGCGCTCTCAGATGATGTTGTTTTTCTCAAACATGGCCTCTCTTATGTGACACCGTCTTCCAGCGTGACATCCTGTCATGTTAAATTACCGCAGACGGTGATAATCAGATCCAGACAGAAATCAATTTATTTGGTAATTAAACCGTGTACACACGCATCCCCTTTTCACCGGCAGTCAGCCGCGCTCGCATCACGATGACGGCGGATCTCAGCGTTCACTTGTTTTACTGCACATCTTTTAGAGCACAGCGATTTTTTTTATTTTTTTATTTTATTTCAAAGGCGAGTATGATTTGTGTTTTGTATTTCTTCAGCACAAGTGAAAGCCTATAACTCAAACCTACCTCGATGCCCCGAGGGCTTCTCTCTAACTTCAGAATTTATCAATGTGTGTTTATTTAATTTTCCTATTCATAAGGCTTTATTTTTTTTTCTTCATTCTCTCTCAAATGAATTATTCAACCCAACGATGATCGCCTGGTCTGCATCGCGCAGTGACACCAGCGTGCACACAAACATGCATGTACGTTGGACCCCCCAACCCCATCCCAGTGTGGTTTGCTCATCTCTCTCGATCACACGCGGCCGTGACTAACGCAACCAATGTGGCAGGGAACGTTTGGAGCATGGAGGAGGAGAATTTTGTATTTTTGCATTTAAAAATGGAAACTGCACATACAGACGGCGCGCAGACCTCCTACACGACGGCCCAGTTGTAAAGCACGTGCGTGCGTGCGTACGTGTGTGTGTGTGTGTGTGTGTGTGTGTGCGCGAGCGCATGTGTTGAGTGGGCTGCATGGCTGTGCGCTGCTCCAGCAGCCTGGTAGGTGGCGGCTACATCAAACTATGCCTGTCAATGGACAACGACCGTCGTAGTGATGGTGGATTTGTGGTGCGACACGGCACCAAAGAATAAACCTTCAATCATTCTAAATGTTCTACTTTGTTGTATTTATTTGTGTTTTTTTTTTTGTAAAAACACAACACAATGCAACAAACCTTTTTTTTAATATTTTTATTTATGCTGCTTAAAGGCATTTCAATCGGCTCATAAAATCAAGAAACTGGATTAAATCAAATTACACATCAAAACAAAATAAGAACAGATATATGGTAATGTTGTACCCTTCGGCCAGTGCTAGCATTCACTGAACACACCCTGAACGCATCGTAATGTAACCGGATGGGCCATTAGCGCTGCCGTTAGCGGTAACTTCCCCCTTCCTGGCTTTAAACACGGGTCACATGTTCGCAGCGTAGCGTCGTCAAAGATCTGTGGGCTCGAACGCGTAAATGACAAAGGTGCTGATTGAAGGTTTTACTGGATATCGGCGGATAACGATCGTCAGTAAAACTTTATTTCACACTGATGTTCACCGTTAACGGTGTAATCAATCTACAGCTCCTCCTTTTGTGCCAAACCACGGAGGGGGGGAGGGGGGGGGTCACAAGTTGACAGCGGTCAATTAGAACACTACAGTAAATACATACTATGAACTTAAAGGCACATTCTGGTTTAATGCAACCAGGGGGATATTGGTTATAGTAATAAAAATCCACCATCCAAGTAATTTGCTGACCGCAGCAAAATGAGAGCAAGAAAGCCAGGCAATCAACTTTCCGGTTCAACTTTGACCTGCTGTACATTACTTGCAGTAATTATGCTTGCTGCAGGCACATTCACAAATATAGATTAAATTCTCATGTCAGCCTTTAATAAGTTGCTGTATGAATTAACTATTCTTGACATGTTGCCTTTCTGTCCAGAGAATACCCGGCCTTATCGTATTTACACACCCCCCCACCCCCCTTCCCACAGCAGGCTATCTGCCCCTCTCCCCCAGTACCTGCATGACTCGCTGCTCCGCCTGCAGTCGGCCTGCCTGCACTCTGTGGCCGCCTTCGCAGTGTGACAGCCCACTAATGCAAGCAAGATAAGCACGGCGAGCAAACTGTTCCTTTCAAATTAGAAAAAAAAAAATCCCCCCTCGCACAAAAAAACACGGAAAAAACACAAGCCCCCTCCAACCCCCACCCTCCCCTTATCGTTGCTGTATTGCGCCCCCCACCCACCCACCCCTCCGCCTGTCCCTAGCCAGCCGGAGCAAATTTGATTGGGTCCGGATAGGGAGAGAATGGCAGCAGATAAAGCGCCCGAAACTCCCTCCGAACGAGGCCCGATGCAGCCGAGGATAAGGGCCAGAAGCGCAATCACGCCGGCACATTTCTCATATTAGACCGCAAACAAGCGGCATCACAGCGCCGCCGCCTCCGCCCGACAACCCTCCGCCCGACAACCCTCCGCCCGACAACCGTCCGCCCGACAACCCTCCGCCCGACATCACTCCGCCCGACATCCCTCCGCCCGCCCGTAAATGAGCGTCTAATCTCTGTGGGTACAGATCTCTCTCTCTCTCCCAGGTCTTAACCTGGCTGCAATCACACCCCCCCCCCCACTTGCCTCCTTCTCTTAACCCTCCCCAGTCAGATGGACTGTGGCTGATAACAGCATCACTGAAGAACCCCCCCCCCCCCCCCCCGCGCGTGGAAGGAACAGGCCAGCAAGCCTGGAGATGGTTACAGCTGTTTTGCCTCTCTCTTCCATAATGCGTTTCACACTCACCCTGAGCATCTTTGAGGATGTGATCGGGGTGGGGGGGGGGGGGGCGTATGCGGGTACGCGTCACAGTTAGCGGAGCCTGCGGTAGAACTCCGGTGCCATATTCCGTTATTCTTCTGCATAGACTGAAAGGGCCCTCTGCCTTATTCATTAGCGGAGGGATGCTGCTATGGAAATACTGGACATTTGTTCCCTCTGCCACTTAGTCACGACCCTTTCAGGAGGCAGTTACCAGGGCTGGAACATTTTCTGCTAATGACAAAGGGGCATTCCTCTAACCCAAAGCTCTCTGTCAAGGAAAATGGACTCTAATTATGATAATGGTGACTAGCACTGACAGTCAATAGAAAGGCCTGCCATTATCCAAAACATGGCGCTATCCATGTCGCCGGAAAAACAAGCCCATTTCTTTCTATTTTGCCGCCTGTCAGGCAGATTTTCACAGGTTCTTGGAGAGCGACGAAATAAAGTCCCACATTTTCAAACCAATAATACGGTAACGTACTAGAAGGACGCTGCTGCTAATGTTTCCCCCCAAGCAGGACGCCGTCACGAAGGAGGAAGGAGACGTCCGTAGTTGCAGGGTTGCATCGCCGTGCGTGGAGGCGATGATGGGGTGATGAGGGGGGAGTGTGGTTGGAAGGGGGCGGGTGTGCCAGGCCGGGCGGCGTGCAGCACTCTGCCGTTTCCTGTCCTCCCGCTGCGAGGGGCCGCGGCTGCCAAAGCGCTATTAGGGGGTCCGGGTCACCGCCTGCCGAGCGCTCCATTGTCAGCTGCCCGCTTAACCGGCAGAGAAGGGGGGGGGAAGAGGTCCGACCTCTATTGTGGCGCCGTTGCAATACAGCAGAGGAGACGGAGGAAAAAAAAAAGCATTTGATGACTATATAATTACACAGTGAATGCAGTCCCCCTCCCCCCCTAGCAGCATTTTCCCTTTCCCCCCCTATTCATTCCCTTTCTTCCCTTTTTTTTTTTTTTTTTTTATTTTTCTGGTAGAGTGTCTGCTAATTAAGCGCTTCCATTAGGCAGCCTGTAATTGGTTTAAAAAGTAATGACAAGCAAGTTTATTTACAAGGCAATTAGAATAAAGGCAGGCTTTGTGCTGATAATAATCATTTACAACTTCAGTGGAGAAGAGAGAGGGAAAAAAAAAAAAGCATCCAGATTGACGGACAGGCCGTCGCAGCGCGCCGTTAACACGGACCTTCGCTTTGCTGCTGTTTGGTTCAGTTTACTAATACAAGCGCGTCCGTGACAAACTGATGAGCTCGAGCTTAATCGGAGAAGACAGGCCCGCCCCCCCCCCCCCCCCCCCCCCCCCCTCCTCTTCACGCCGCCGCTATGCTAAACCGGCCCGTCAGCCGGAAAAGACGCAGACGGCGCTCGGTCGAGTCGGACGTCGTGTTATTTCGGTAATGTGCAATCTCCGAGCAGCCTGCTCGGGTTGGTGCAACAGGGATGGCAGGCTTAGAGGCAGGGAGGGAGGGCAGAGAGAGGGAGGGAGGGAGGGAGGGAGGGAGAGAGGGAGGGTTTAATGCCTGTGCACTTGGACATCTCTGCCCTTCACTTTCCAGGCAACAGATGGAAACAGTGTATTAAGGCACCCAGGGGCAACCCCGGGCACCCTGGCATAGCCGCGGCCCGGCCGGGTTCAGGGGGGAGCAGGTGGGCATCTGTTCCGCGCCCTTAATCGCTTGCCGCACCCGCCATCCCCGTGGCGAGCTTGGCTTTTTGAAGGGAACGTGCGTGTGTCTGTGTGTATTTATATCGGCGCGCCACCTCTCCGCTGCCGGCACTTTTTTTGCGGTGAGGAGGAGACTGCTGTCACGGATTTACTCATTGACTCCCACGCCGCGTTGTTTGCACACCGATGCAAAGAAAAAGAAAAAATCCCCCCGAATGAGAAATCCAGACTGCAGACTCGCGGCCTTCGCGCGGCGTCCCTCCGTCCCTCCGGCCGCGGCGGGGATCCTTTGCTTCCCGTTGTCGTCTGACAATGATTCAGCCGTCGTGTTTCAAAGCCAAGCTGATTCCATTAAGCTATTGATCCCGCTCTGCCTCAGCGCCGGGCCGTGAGCACCTGTTTTCTTTGGCCCCGCCCCCCGGCCCTCCCAGATCCGCCCGTCCGTCTGCCCGTCGGAGAGAAAACTTTATTTATTTTTGGCGATCTCGCAGGGCAGATAAACAAAAGAGGAGCAGCTTGCTGCCCCCCCCCCCCCACTACCCCCGCCCTGCCCTCCACCCCTTCCCCTCCCACACCTCCCTCTTCCTCCCGTACAACAAAGCAGAGATGCTGAGGAAGCTGCCTACTGCAAAAAAAAAAAAAATGGCCGCAGTTGTGGTACTTTCAGAACGTGAATGATGGTTGTTTTTGTGCGCCGCACCACGGAGTGCTAAATCACACGTTTATTACTTAATACTAATACTGTCTTAAAATATTTCATGTGCTGCTGTGCGAGTCCCCCGTTGTCCATCTGTCTTTGTCTTTTCTCGGCAGATTGCGACTCGATTCCTTGTCATCGCAGCTTTACGACGTATTCATCTTCTGCCTTCTGGCTACATCTCAGTCCAAAAATTATCTACATCAAAAAAAGTGTATTACCAGCTCTCCGTGCCTGAGCGGCGCTCTTTATTGCTGTCAAACCAAGCCTGAGATTTGTTGGGAATCGGGATCAGAATGGGGTGGGAGGGTTGAGGGGGGGACGGGGGGGAGGACGGGGTATTTGATAGAAGGGCGATGACGGCTCCGGCTCGACTGTTGTTCCACTTGAGTTTTACTTTACTGAGCAAATCATTTGGTTGACTGGCGTGGTGTGCTCCTCGCCCCCCCCCCCCCCCTCTCCCTGCCACCAGACCCCTCCCACACGTGTGTACCCTCCCCCCCCCCCCCCCCCCCCCTCCCATGGTCACCTGTCGGGGTTCATTGTCTTTGCACCCGAGAACGCCGCGCGAGCTTCTTCGACTGCTCATAAGGGCAAGGCCGCATCCCATTTGTCCTCGGCACGCCGCTAAGTACACACCAACAAAGGACACACAAACTGTACAAACCCACACACGCACACACACGCAGGCTCTCAGGAGTAACGAAGCAAACAATGAGTTTCCCCCGGTGCATTGTGGCTCGGCCGCCCTGCTTTAAATGTGAGCCGAGTCATCAGCACTTAAACGCTTGATTGATGGCCCAGAAGTGAGGATGATTGTGGGATACGCCGGCGCCCAATGACAAGCAATTACTCATTTTGTGTAATGAAAACTTTAACACCAATCATCGAAGCTTTACGCCGCGCTAACGCTTTATGTAATATTATAGGGCCCCTGCATTCCCCCTCCGCCGCCGTCCCTCGGGTGTCGCCGCAGACGTTTACTAAATAACGTAATTTGTAATGGCTGAAGTGACGGCACAACAGGCCTGCTAAGTGAGTGAGCGGAGGCAGGCGCTTCACGGCGGAGCTTTTTATTTATTATATCTTATTAAAGCACACAGAACTCGCCCCCCACCCCCCACGGACATCAGGGCCATTAGGCCTTCAGATCACCATTCTGAAGGTCTGCGCCGCTTAAGCCTCACGCCGTCATTCGTCCGGCGAGGCGTCGCTATGGCAACCGAAGCTTAATTATGGCTTTTATTTGTGAGTGTGTGTGTGTTTGTGTGTGTGTGTGTGTGTTTGCGTGTGCGCTTACCAAGCCGTGTTTGTCAACAGCTCTGTGGCGTGAGATGGACAAAGTGGCGTCTCTCTCTCTCTCTGCCAAGACTACAATTACCCCTGCACTCGTCTCCTCCACCAAATCACTGTAATTATCTGTAGCCTGCATGGGCACACTGCCTGGCAACAGGTGCCATGTGAATGCTAATCGCCCCCCTCTCCCCCTCTCGCCTGGCCACATGCTATTCTTCTGCCTGACCCCTGACAAACCAACTGTCCCTGGCAGAAGGAAAGAGGCGCGCTCCGTCAGAGACGCACGCGTGTGGCCGATAAACCGGGACGTCAAGTATATTTAAAATGTTGAACTTTTGTGTGCGTGGGGGGGGCGAGAAAGATGTGATCTAAATCCTCCTCATGGTAATGTGTGCATGAGCCTTATCCGCATGTACACAAAAACACACACACACACACTTACACACACTGGGGGGGTTTGACATTAATCCATGGCATTAAATGAAGTGTGAAAAAACAGGTCAGAGAGGACTTCCTGTCTTTATAAACAGCCTAAACGCTGTCCAGATGTTGCGCGCCTCTCCTGTCCCTTAGCGAATCTGCTCACGTCAGCGGTAAACTGCAAAATATGGCCTTTTCAAAGTGATCTACGCCGAGCGAGGCGGCGAGCTGCACTGCGCTCGCAAACCGCAACGTCTGTGTTTAGAGCGCTCAGCGCCGTCGCAATGGAAATGATCATTCTCTTCTTTAGCCACGCCCCACCCCTCCCCTCCGCCGGGGTTCTTTTTATAGCCCCGGCCTGACGTGGCAAGGGGCACACACGGCGAGGAGACACACTGTCATGTGACCGCGGGCGGAGAGAGGTGAGCGGCGGTGGAACGGTGGAATGTTGGGAAAGGAGATTGCGAGCCTGTCGACCGGTGCACCGGGGCGTCCTCGGCCTCCACGCGGTCCTGCGCCATCCCTGCCGCCGGTGCCACAGCGGCGCCCGACCGGCCTCGTGAAACGCCAATAAGAAGGGGACGTTGAACCTTTGAAACAACGCCGCTGGTTTTTCATTCCGGGGGCCGTGATGCAGCAAAATTAACAACACATACGGCGGATCAAATCAGTCAATAAATAAACCATGATGCCTTCTACTGAGCACACACACTCCAAGGTCCACGCTTATGATCCCTGGACACACCGGTTCGACCTTTCCACGCCATCTCTCCGCCCCTGTTAACTCGCCCATTATTCCCCTCTGGCACGAGGGGGGGGGGCACGCTCAATGTTTAATGCTGTTTGTTTTCTACTCGCGCCTCATTTCCTTATTCTCTACCTTTCATCAAATATTTATAAATGTCATTGCTAATAACTTTCATAGATCATCGGAATCGATCGTCCCCGTCTGCTTTTATCTGCGCTGCCCGGCATTGATCCAGAAGCCCGGGCTGCCTTCGACATCACTAATGTTCTTCTCCGGGCCGGATTTTCCAGTGAAAAGGAAAGTCAGCCGCTCACGAGGAGACGTTCTAAACGTAACGGATATCAACGAGCGTCGCGCCACCTCAAACATCAGCCGCTGCTGTCCATTTCGATACAAAGCGCAACATTTGCAGCAGAAAGTAAAGTTTAGGGGGATCGGAGAGGTTTGTCCGCTCGCGTCAGGTCCAGCGTCACGCCGCTCACGCGCGTCGTTCATCTCCTCCGAACGCTCTCGAGCCGGATGGATTGATCGTTGGAACGTTTGGGTAGATTATGAATCGCCGTTCGAAGCGAGGGGGTCGTGTAAATAAGCGTTTGGTGATAGATAGAAGCGGACCAGGGCGTGACTCCTCTCCTGCTCCCCGTTGTGTTAAATACGTAATGAATCCTCTGAGTGCATTAATCATTCACGGGGATCATTTCTCTTACGTGACGTACGGATTACGTTGCATGCGAAACGCACGTATGAGCAATTTGGCGAAGAGATAACAGAAGTCACGAGAAGTCCTGATTCCTTCCTTGACCTGTCGCTCTGGCTCCCTTTCGTCCTCGCTGACTCGTCTCTCATTTTCCATCGCTCTCCTCCTCGTCTCCCCGTTATTTTATGAAGGGCTAAATTATTAAATTGCCTCTTTATTTGTGTTGTCGTCATCACAGTGCCGGCCCGAGCCTCTTGGGGGCCCTAAGCAGAATTTTATTTGGGGGCCCCCCTCCCACCACGCACAGTCACCTGTGCTAGAAGATTATTGGCACAAATGTCACGCTATAATGTTATAGTAAAAATTATAAACGAATACAATGAGGTTCTAATACAAAACTAAGCGGCAGCTTGGGGCCCCAAGCTAGTTC
This sequence comes from Apeltes quadracus, assembly GCA_021346845.1. Taxonomy (NCBI): domain Eukaryota; kingdom Metazoa; phylum Chordata; class Actinopteri; order Perciformes; family Gasterosteidae; genus Apeltes; species Apeltes quadracus. The sequence continues at coordinate 2,897,083 of CM037924.1, read as the reverse complement.
GCTTATGCCTTGGGCCGGCCCTGCGTCATCAAACTCAAATCAAACTCAAATGGACGGCAGAATTTAATTTTTTCACAAATCGACAAATGACTTCCACGTTAGTCTTTTCTCCTAAAGTTGTTTCATTTCTTTACCTTTGTGCATCATTGAGCAGATTGCTTACTGATACCGATTGTCTCCTCACATAAAATAGATCCGCCTTTTTTCGCCGCGAGCGTTTCTCTCTCCGCCGAGGTGTCATTGAGACGACGGCAATTTGTTTGCTTTGTTCTGCTGGCCTCCTCCTCCTCCTCCTCCTCCTCCTCCTCCTCCTCTTCCTCCTCTGGATGTGATGGTTGTCTGCTTTAATGACGCGGCCCGAGCCTCCGAGTGTCCTTCTGCCTCCCGTCCGACGCCCGAATGAAAGATGAAATGGAGATTGTGACTGATGCAATTACGGCGCTGCTGATTGAAGGAGAGGCCAAATTATCACCGCCCTGATTGGGCTTTGTCTGGACCGAGAGCATGCCGCGCTCTGATTAAAGTGTCGCACAAGTGTGTGTCTGTCTGTGTGTGTGTGTGTGTGTTGGACGGTAACAGGGCTTTAAAAAAAACACTTTTGTCATCTCTGACCTTCCGGCAAAAGAGTCCTTCTTAACAAGGAGCGTATATTGTACGTCCCTTTTTGTGTCTCTTTTGGAATAGTGATGCTTCGTATTTTCGTGCTTTCGCATTCGCCGCTCAATTCTTCATTTTGTTTTTAAATGTCATCTTCATTTGCATGTCGAGTTTCTGCCGTCGCGTCCACCGTGCGCCACTGCAGGCCTTCGCCTTCCCTCGCAATATTAGCTCATGCTCTTTCAATACATTAGTCTTTTTCTCAGGCGCCCTCACCCACAACCCCCCCTCTCCCCTCTCTGTTTTTTTTTTTTTTCTCTCTCATCTTTGTCTTCACTCTTGCATCAGTCTTTTTCAATCAGCTCGTGCGCAGCTGAGCCCCAACTTCAAACATACATTTTGAAAGAACTGCAACTATCATGTGAAAGAGGGGGGGGGTGGAAAAAAAAGGAAAAAGCCCCTGAGTTTTATTTGCCCAGCACTGACACATTCTCTCTCTCCTCATCCTTCCCCCTGCGTCCGGCCCTGCGTGTAAAATGTTGTTTGTTTATCGGCGTTGCATCAGAGCGAGCGTGTGGTCTCGCAGGGAGCTGCGGATCCCTGCAGCCAGCTGTTGGCTGCGGACGATTGCGGCCTCGCAGCGTGGAGGTGTCACGCGTCGTGTAGCTCACCCCCTCCCCCCTCCCCCACCGCCCTCCTCTTCTTCTGCATAGAACCAACTTGGAAAGGCTGTATCTCTCAGCGGGAGGGGCCTGATCCCTCCCTGCCTCCCTCCATGCCTCCATCCGAGCGTCCCACCTCTCCTATAGATCACTCACGTCGCTCGCTCCTGTAATACAAGGCCTTTAAATAATTCCACGGCGAGTCCTCCGGAGCCTCTGAGCGGGAAGCGAGGGCTCAGCGAAAGTTAACCCCTCCACCGCGCATCGCTTTACGCCTTCTTAAAGCAGGCTGCCGATAGGTGGGTGAAGCTGGGATCATCTTGTGTGTGTGTGTGTGTGTGTCTGGTTTGAAGCCAAGCCTGATGTAATCTGTCTGAAAAAAAAACAGCTTTCTAGTGACGGAGTATCTGGCTGGAGATCCGCAGGCTTTATCTGAAAAGGGTATCTGTCAGCTGGGGGAGCTGTGAGCGACGGGCTCGGAGAAGAAGCCGCGTCGATCCTCAACTGAGAGTGTTCGGCAGATCACAGGTCTTCTCTGTGTGTCATTGCTAAAGTTTTTACGCCTTCATTTTGTTCACCAAGTGCAAAAGCAACTCTGCGATGATCGTATACGCCGAGATGATGATGATGATGATGATTAAAGACCTCTGTTTACAGCGCGTGGGGACAGAAACGCAACAAATGTGGCAAACGTGCATCAAATTACACAAAAACCCCAAACGCTTTACTCCTCAAACTCGGTCTCCGTGCGGAGGCTTCGCAGGACGCTGAGCATGCGAGCAGCGCCCCCGCCACGATCTAAGATGGTGTGCAACAGCTATATATGGCCGAGGGGGTCACAGTTCCATCGATAGCGGAGCCGCACTTTCCACCATCGCACCTGCCAAGTGTAGGTTGCTACCGGAGATTGGTTGCTGGGATTTGGCTTCTCCCGCTGGTGTGTGTGTGTGTGTGTGTGTGTGTGTGTGTGCGCTGCGAGGAGGCTGGTGGACGGAGCGCAGCTCACAGCTTGAGTGCCGTCAATGCAGATGGCTGCTTCTCCTGGCGCATGGGTAAGGCTTTATGTGCAGCGTCCCATGAATATTTATGCATTCGTAAAAAAGCACATTTGTGGTGGGAGGCTCCCGTGGCTGTGAGAACGAGCCTTAGTGATGTCACGGGGCGTAAGGGGGCATCGGAGTTGTTGGCTTAGAGTAGGATGTGGATGTCTTTTCAGACGGCTTCACGGCTTAAATAGTCTTTGTCTTTATCACTGGGACGGGAACATGAATATGCAGTACTGAGGGGGCCGTGCACCTTTCATTTGGAGCGTTGTGTATTTGTGATCGTGGAAGTGGAGGAAGTGGAGGAAGAGGAAGCAAATACGGGATAAGTAGATCACAATAGTTGTACTTTCAACACCGAGACACACGCATGAGCATGTAAATACGATGTTGGCAAAGACAGACCGAGAAAGAAAACCAATACAAAAAATCTCCGTTGGTGTTTGACTTTTTAGGGTCTTTTATATCAAATGTCTCACGAGCTGACTCGGTAAATCCATCAAGGAAATGTTCGATGGATTCTCCCGAGTTGGGTTTGCAGACTTTGAATGCGATGTTGTAGTAATGTGCTGTATACCGTAGATGGCCACCACTAATATAATTCTCTCCCCCCCCCCTCCCTCACCCACGCCGTCGCCTCTGGTGCATCTCCGACATCAGGTAAGAAATTGTTCTATCATTTCACCAATCAATAGCAATATGGCCCGTAGCTAGCAGCGCATTGACACCGCGTGCGCCCAAAGATTTAGACGTGTGCAAATGGACGCCGGGACATTTGACTCCTGACAACATTATCAGAGGCGAGGTGGTGGAGCGGCGCCGTAAATCTCCCCGTCTCGCCCTTTCGCTTGGGTCTTTCATCAAGGCCGATACTTCCCGCCTGATGAAAGCTGTTTGGCGCGAGCTGTTTCGCTGTGTGCGGCGCTCTGGGAGGCGGCCGGAGACGCCGCCGCCGCCGCCGCTGCCGTGAGCTGCGGCGCTCTGTGTTCTTTGCACTGGCGCCTGACGCACATATAACGCCGATTTACTACTTACTACTTACGTACTTTTAGGTTTGCAATCTATGGAAGCCCGAAGGTGCACAATACGAGCGAGAGCCTTCCCGTTGCCTTTCAACCGCTCTCAAAGCGGCAACGCCCGGGCTCGGAGCCGTCGCCGTAACTACGGATGTCGTTATGTCAGAGCTTGATGACAGAGCGAGGGAGGGGGGTTGGGTGCTATACACTTCCGGGCCGCCGGTCAGGAGGAAGCCATTATCGGCTGTAACCGCCACACGAGAGCGGCGTGGAGTGACACGGCTGTGAGCGAGCCAGCCGGGGGGCACGCTCGCACTGCGCTAACGTGCAGAGCGACATCATTATCCGCTCAAGTAGACATTAGTCCATACTATTTACACAGTAAACAGTAATTGGCTTCCACATTAATGCTCTGAGTCAGAAAGTGCTGCGGGGATGCGCTAATGCCGACGCAACTGTCACGGATCACGGCGGACGCTGCGCTCGCGTATTCGTCCTCGCACACACGGTCAAAGTCAGGAACACTTGATGAAAAGAAAACGTTATTTTTTTGAGCTAATAGTTCTATTGCTGGTGCTCGGTATCGGCGATTAGTCAAGTGTCACTTGTGTCTGACCTATTGACCTCAGCCTTAAGGTCTGCCTGGTGATTAGCTCAGTTGATCATTCCTGAAATGCCAATCCATATTTTATAATAATAATAATAATAATAATAAAAAGTCCTTATTGGCAGTTGGGAACATCCTCTGGCCCCTTATAGCTCATCCTTGCAGTCAATAAGCAGGCCTAGCACGATCGCTCTGCCCCCCCCTCCCGACTTTTTCTTCTTATCTGTTAGTCACTCACTCTCTCTCTCTCTTCCTCTCCCTCCCTCCATCCGAACTAAGGGCTCTCTGAGGGCCTCAGCCCAAACTGCTGGCCCTGTCTGTCTATTAATAAATGGCATTAACCACCCGGCCCTTCAGGGACTATTCATTTTAAAGATGAACTACCTTAAAGTACAACACAATGCTGTCTCATTCTTACCGCTTCCTCATTACTGCTCGGGGGCGGCTCAAGACTCATCACCGACCCTCTACCCCCCCCCCCGCCCCCCTCCCCCGCCCTCTTCTCCCTCTATCTTTTCATCCCGCCTTAAACACTCCCCATCCCTCGTTGTCACCAGGAGCTGAAAGCGACTTGGGCATTTTGGAGCTAAATCAATAGCGGAACAAGAAAAATGATTGTGATCACAACGGAAAGAACGCTGCCTCTTCTCCAGATGGATTTCTAATTTTGCTAAACTCCCATCAACTCAATGGTTTGGCCTTGGAATAGCCAGAGTCCAACCTCCCCCCCCCCCCCCCCCCCCACCCCTCCCAGAGCCCGGTGAATGCACTCACAGCAATTGTGATGATGAATCCAGGCCGCCGTGCTAAAGTGTTTTATACTTATATAATTGCCATAATAATCAAGCTTATTGTGGAGTGGCGTGCTACGCGGCACCATGGGCGTCTCGTTCACGGCAATCACTGTTATGTGAACGCGCGGCACAGCGGCTGCGTGTCCGCGGCGCGAGCTGTCCGGGCCAATTTACCGTGATCCACGACAACGCGGCCCACCGCTAGCCCGCCGAATCGCTCACATCACTAACGTTACCGCTTCCACAGCCCGTTCTGGGCTTCAATTACTCTCCCTCTAAATAAGCTCCAGTATATTGCCCACTAATTCCACGGCGGACAGCTAATATCAGTATCAAAGCGATCGCTAAAAGCGGCGGGGGGGGGGGATTGGGGCATTTGATTGGGCTCTCTTTCTCATTTGCTCTAAAGTATTTTTAAAGGTTTTTTTTCCTCCCTATTAGAGTTGGGGGTGTTTTGTACATTTCCTTTTGCAGAAGATGCATCGGAATGAAAGGAATTGCGTTGCACTCGTCTTGAACGTGTCTGAATGTCAAAATATTTGTCACGGGCTTGTTTTAGAACCCCGGCAAACGGGTGAAGGAAGGTTTGAAGTTGTGGAGGAACAGCCTCATTATACTCACCAAGCCGCACAGTTATTCCGTATGAAGTGGAGATAAAAGCTCGAGAAAAGCTGAGAGCAAGAAGAAATAGAGAATAAGGGGGAAAATAGAATATAGGTGGGGGGAGGTGGGGGGGCGACGTTTAAAGGAAGAGAAATGTGGAAAGGAAAGGGGGGCCTGGATGAAAAGAATACGGGGGAGGAAGGAAGGAAGGAGGAAGGAAAGGAAACCACTGTGTGTTTCTAAAAAAAGAAGCAAAACACCAAGTGAAAGCGATCAAATGATAGAAAGAGATGGCGACTTCACCCGCACGACTGGTTTATCAGCTAAGCTTAATGGTTCAAAGCCTCCGTCACTCTGTCCTCCTCTCTAACGTCCCTGAGACTATTTTCAGATTGCCCCATGCTGATACGGCTGATGTTAATTAAAAGCTGAATGCGTCCGCCCTTTACTGTGCGCTTATGTCGTAGCGTCAGACGCTGTTCTTTTCCTTCGTCCTTTACTCTTCCAGCTTCCACGTGATAAACCCGCAGAGCCGAGCAGAGGAACACGCGGATTGAGTTCCATTTCATTTTTGGTTTGTGTGTTTGGGGAAGGAGTTTGTTGTGAATCTTGGCCTTTGGCCTGTGAGCAATGGGTTCAATTCCAGCTGTGACAGCCGTGTCCAGACCGTATTCTGCGCGGCGGATATTTTAATCCATCATGCACACGTGCCCCAACCAACATTTGAGTTTCTACCCGGTGGTTTCGTTGCTTTTGTGAAAAAATGCATGTATGATAAAGATAGAATGCTACGCAATACATAATTTGAACCGTCATTCTTGGTCATGGAGTTTACACTGTCCCTTTACCTCGCCGTTATTTTCACCGGACAAAACCCCATTCGTTAGTTTGAGCGTCGCAAAAGAACCCTTCACACCTGTCAACGTTAGCAACGGTAGCGGCTTACAGCTAACGGCTAACGTCATACAGACCCAGTTGTTTGCAGCCCTCTTCATGTGTGCGCGGAAGGTTGAATGAGTTATTTTTATATTCATATAATCACAATTAAAAAATGTTATCTTCCATTGGGAAAGACTGTTTTAATGGGAATGTCCCATTGATGTCCCTTCTACAATAGCTGGTTATACATTTTCATCAGTCGGCTATTGGTAAAAAAAAATGAATTCTATTTTTTCACACTTTCGAGCTTTAAAAACAAACATATTACTCCAGCCTCAATTCATTAATAAGGATTAAACATGCATACGAGTAAATACCCTCATCACGATCTCGTGTTCTCATCTTTATTCCTCTTCTGTCATAAATCCATGCATGTGCATGCGTTATTAATAACGGACTACTACCTTTAGCCAACCTCAGGGTCATGTTATGGCCCCGTGTACCGACGACGAAAGCAGCTGCCAGAAGACTCACTAATTCACATGGTCACACACACACACACACACACACACACACACACACACACCTAGAGGCTTTGCACGGCGTAGGTGTTTCTCTCCTTCAAACACTCCACCAGCTACGTTTCCTTCCCGCCTGCCTGTTGGAGGAGACAGGTGGACAAAAATCACTCGATTTCTGTGCGGCGAAGCGTCAATCAGGAGAGATCCTCGATGAAACATCTGGCGTCTTCCTGGCTGGTTATCTACGGATGCCGTAATCACGTCGAGATTGTACGACTGATCATTTGGCAAACAAAGTACGGCGACCCGGTTTCGTTTTTTCGCACACAGACACGAGGCTCGGAATCAAATCCAGGCAGTGAACCCGGCGCCTGTTTTGTGTTTCAACGTCCCGACCGCGTGTTCGCACAGATGTGACCAGGGCCGGCCCAAGGCATAAGGGAACTAAGTGGCCAGGGGGCCCCAAGCAGCCACTTAGTTCGCTTATGCTGCAAGCAGCCCTAGTTTTGTATTATAACCTCACTGTATTCGTCTATAACACTATAACGTGACATTTGTGCCAATTATCATATGGGCCGGCACTGGATGTGACCGCGTCACTCGCTCCGTTTTGAAGTTGTGCCCCCCCCCCCCCACCCCCCTCTCCCCGATGAGGCGGTTCACCCCCCCACGGCTCCTCCGTCACGCAGCTCACCGTCACCACCAACGGCCCGGCGTTCCATCACGTCTGCATCCTCCTCCCGCATTAAATATGCAATCAAATCGCTCCCCAGGCGGACCAAACGGCATCCAGTTGACTCTCGCATCCCCCCCCCCCCCCCCCGCCACCACACGCCTGATGTGATGTGGAGGTGGTGTGTTTGTGCGATGAGATCCCCCCGGATCGGGTCTGTGATGAAACATTCGAGGGGGGGGGGGTTGCCAGAGAGGAGTGTGTTCAACGCCCGGCTGTAAAATGAAGCTCTGGAAAAGCAATCTCCACTCACCGAGACCTATTGCTTTCATTACCACAGAAGCTCGGCACATCAAAGGCTGTATTTCACCAAGACAAACGCCGCGGCGCCGTTCTCCGGCGGTGGGAGGATCTGAGGGGGTCATTTGCATACGTACGCCAAGCGCGAAGAACGCCACCGGATTCCACGCGACGCCGCCTGCCCCGAAATAGATTCCGCTTAATTGTACTGCATCTGCGCTGAAGCCACCAATTTTTTTTAAAGCACATTTAAAGCTGATCGTGCACAAATATAAGAATACGAGCGCCTGCGAAGCTAAACACGCGGGCGGAGAGCAGATCAGGCGATCAGTCTGCGATTCGTTTAGCTCGTAGAGCAAATGAGGGTCATAAAGTAAGTCGGGAGGCAGGAGGGGGCCAGAGGAAACCCCCCCGCCCCTCCCCGTACCCCACGTCCCATCACCACACGTAACATTTCAGCAATTAAACCTTGATTGATGCCCTGTCTGGTGGAGGTTACCAGGCCAAGGGGACAACCAGGGAGCAGCGGTTTTTACGAACCCTGCAGCATCCAAACTGTCCTCGTCGTCGTCGTGGAGACGTGGCTAGAAGCGTTTTTTTTTTTTTTTTGTATTTGTTTGGGATCCGGCGTATGTTTAATGTTCTGTAACGACAGCCAGAGTGGTGGGACGTTGTGTTTGCCGTCGTTCAGCGTCCCGGCGGAGGCGAGGCGGCGCGCGGGATGCACGGATGGATGGTCGTGCAAAACAACATTTACCAGCGCCGTCGGATACAAACGTCAGTCAAATGGCTTTTTATTCTGAAGTTGGCAAATGTGCGTTGAAAATGTTGAAGACGTTGATCCATGGGAGTTATTATAAAAAAAAGAGTTATGAGTGTGTGCCGTTCCCTCCTGCCTGGAAGTTTGACGCGGGATAATATCGGTTCATTTCAAGCACATCTTCCCATTAACTCATCAAAGTACTTTTCATTCATTCACGCGGGTCATTTTGGGAGGAGGCGACTGGTCCGTTGGTACAGTACAGCACATGACACTTTTCCTGGTCGAATCACTAGCTCGAAAAGCTGTATTTAATACGACTCCATATTCCTGCATGGAGCTGTGATTGTTACGTTATTCTTACATGTTGAGCTACATCCAAGATGCTCCTCCCATCTCTTCAAGCCACAGTAAAATGTGTGGGTGTGCATCTCTGTGGTGGCAGTGAACATCGCCACATGTGGAGCACGTGTGTGTGTGTGTATGTGTGTGTGTGTGTGTGTGAGTCTTTGTGTTGCCCGAATCCCAAAGGAGAGATGCAGGTTAATCGGACGCGTTGCTCTGCATTAGAGCTTCCCAACCTGTCAACCGCACCACCCTCGCCGATTTCCTCCGCCTGCCGTCCTCCATTCCGGGCCTTTCTCCAGACCGAGCCGCTCGGCGGTAATGGAGATAACTGCCGTGTAATAGACTTTTTTTTTTTTGTCGTATCCACTGGTGTCAAAGCAGCTTTGGTTTCCTGCGACATGGCTATTGATTCCTGATTGGGCCTGCTTACTAGAGAGGTTACAGAGATGTGGGAGGAGGGGGGGGTCGGGAGGGGGCGCTTGCCCCAAAGGCTAATGGACAAATGGGGTGTGTGTGTGGGGAGGCGGGGGGGCTGAAGGTAATGAGCAGGCCATGATAGAGCTCAGTCCCATGGTGCAACACTGTGCTTTGGGTAAATGACTCATTTCATTATAATGATTTACTGGAAACCCCTTCCCATGTCCGCCTGTCATTGCCTGACTTTTTTCTTTTAGGAGTCTATTGCTCTCTCTTGTCCTCTCCCGTGCAGTTACCGCCCCCCATCCCTCTCACCGCTAGCGGGGGGCGGGTCATAACTCAGGCCGGTCCTATAAAAGCGTCAGGATGGCAGCGTGCGCGGACCTTTGCGTTATCGGGGTCGGCCCGGACTTCATTACCACAATTACACTGAGGTGCTGAAACGGGTCCACCCATCTGCCGCCGCCGCCGCTTGTGTTTCTCTCACCGTCCGATGATTGCAAACCGCCAAATGCCCGCGAGCTTCCATCAGACAGCCGTTTCCCCGAAGCACTCCCGTTAGTGCCGCCGTGCTTCGCGCCAAAAAACCAGCACCCAAAATATGATTGCGGTGCAGCGCGCCGGAGCCAAATTGACATGTAGCAGAACGTCGCTGCCCAAATAACAGAAACAAGTTTTTTTTTCTTTTTTTATGGAGGGGGGCGGGAATTGAGGGGGGATTCTGGTTGACGAAAGTTTCAGAGACAAAAGCCTGGACTAAATAAATGAATAAGCAAAGCTAAGCCCGATGTAATATGTGAAGGCCTGTGCTGCTGAGAGGGGGGGGGGGATGTTGGGCAATTGGAGGATTAGCGCAGAAAGGCCAGGCAGGGAGAGAGGGCGCAACATAATAAAGGCAGAGCAGCTGTTCAAAAGAGTGGAGGAGAAAAGGGGAGGAAGGACTAGACAGAGAGAGAGAGAGAGAGGGAGAGAGATTACGGGAAGACTACCGACTTTATTTTTAGGAATTAAAGATTTATCGAGTGGAGAAAGAGGCGAAGAAGAATGGACGCTCATTGTCGATCATTTCAAAAGGCCGAAGCGGAAGCATTGTTCTCAATCAAGGTGAAGGAAAGGGACGGGAGGGGAGGGGGGGGGGGGGAACAAAAGCACAACCTGGCCTTTGTTACCCACTAGTCACATGATTCGTTGGCTTCTAAAATGGCAGCATTAATATGCACCGGCGGTATTTGCCCCTCTCCTCTTTAGCACCTCATCAGACTTTATTCAGATTTACAGCGCAGTGGTTCATGTATTATGCAGCATTAATTGCTACTTCAATAGTCATTAATAAAAAGGCGACCACGCAGGAGGACGCGTGCACTGCATGTGTGTGAGTGACGGAGGTCAGGGAGCGCCTCCTACAATCCTGAGTCCTTCAAATGGTTATTTATCCCCTTATTGCAGGTCGTAGAACAGCTGTCTGCGGCGTCGGTGAGCTCACTTTCAGTCAAAAAGTTTGCGCCCCCCCCCCCCTCCCCTCCTCCTCCTCCTGAGTGCCCTCTGTTGAAAATTCTATTGAAATATTTGTTTGCACGGCTCAGTGGCATTTAATCTCCTGTTGTTTATCAGTATCCGCTTGATTTATTTCTTCACCTTCGCCTATTTATTGAATTTAATTACACCTCAAATCCCAATGCAAACCGGCTGCCGCTGAGGGCTGAGGGAGGGGGGGGGGGGGGGGGGGGGGGAGAAGCGGTGTGGGGTATAAACCATGACTCAGACAAATGGCCTCCTCTTTCCAAAGACGTACAGTAGGTGCCCTCTTTTATTTAGGCGAGCTCACTCGTAGACAAACAAACACACACACACACACACACACACAGACAGTAAATGTAGTAGCAGCGAGGACACATCCTCCTCTGAAAAGCCTGGTATGTGATCTGCAGTCTGTCCGCGGCCTCGCTGACCACATAAAATATCGTCCAGTTAATTAGGCTGTAATTGCGCAATGTGCTCCGCGTTTTATGTGCCGCTCGTCGGGCCATAAAGAGGCCGCTGTGCGGCTGACTGAGAGAGAGGGGGGGGGGCCTGCGTGCTACAGCACCCCCCGCCCACTCCAGCGCGCTGACGCGTCCACGCCGTCAGACGGGTTCTCTTTCTTTTTTTTTTGTGCCGAGGTCTCATTCGACGGGTTCCTCAATTTCTTTTCTTTTTTCTCTCGAAATTGCGTCTTTTTTTTTTCGTTAAGAGCCAAACTTTTTACTTGCAGATCGACATTGAAAAGGCCCCCGAGACGGAGTTAGAGATCGAGGCCTCGCGTCGACCTCTAAACCTTTTACTCTGTCTGCCTTTGTGCGTGTGGAAGCACAAAACTCCCCGACAAGATGCCTCGTACATATTTGCTGAATGCAGCAGAGAGCTGAGAGGAAACGGCAGAGACCACTGAGCAGCCCGCTGGATTAATTGTGCTCCCTCCACCAGTGATTGAATGAGTGTGGACAAGGTCATCAGGTTCACATATTACAGAGAGGACATGCTTTATGCCTTGCATGGCAGCATTGCAAAGGGTGTGTGTGTGTGTGTGTGTGTGCGCCTAACGTGGCTTTGTGGAGAAAGCATGCACGATATACTACTCTCATGTGACATCTCGCTGTGTATTTATGTGTGATTCTCCCTTTGCATATGTATCTTGAGGTTAGTTTATGTGCAGGGCTGTGTGTGTGTGTGTGTGTGTGTGTGTGTGTGTGTGTGTGTGTGTGAGTCAGTGCTGCCGGGGGCAGCAGCACACAGCAGCGGGACTGAAATGTGACAGTGATGGCTCCTTAGCCCCGGGCCACAGCTGGGAGGCTTGAGACACACCCACGCAACTGACCTTCACTGTCACCACTGCAGCACACACACACACACACACAAACACACACACGCACACCAACGAGCTAGCCACCAATGAGCTCACATGAGTCCATGTTCTGTGCCGCCATAGCGAGTGTGCACGTTTGAGGGTTTGAGTACACGTGGTGTACACTTGGGGGCGCACACACACACACACACACACACACACACACTCGTTCCTGTACTTGTATCTTTGTGAGGGCACCGACTTACCCTAACCCTAACCGTGACAGCTCAGTGGCCATCTGCCTCGACCCAGTCCTCGCCTCAACCTTAGGACCAAGTCCGAACCCTCAAACCGGAGCGCTTAGAACTCCAATAAGGAAAGGAGAAGAAATTCCCCAGAAGGTCCTCGCTGCTGAACGACCCACAAAGAGCGACGCATGCGCACAGGCAATTCAGATCTGTCCTCACAGAGATAGAAGTACACGTTCTGCTGGTTTTCCGCCCACGCTGTCCGCTCTCCTCCTCCTCTGCCTCCCTCCCTCCTCCTCCCCCTCCTGCCTCCCCTCCTCCCTCCCCACCCTCGGCTCAGTGAGTCACAGCTTATCAGGCCGAAGCGCAATGATTCACCACCAGTGTGAGTAAGCTGCTTTCTGCATGCAGCTCTGTCTCTCAGGCCGACGCCATGTACTCACACTTCGTTATCATCCAGGACCCCCCACTGCACCCAACCCCTCCCCGACCCTCCCCTCCCCCACCCCTACGCTGTCTCCCTTCCACCGTGGCTCCCCCCCCCCCCCCCCCCCCCCCTCCGTTTGCAACAGTGTCCCTTCACACCAGCAGCAGTGACCGAGAAGATACCTCGACTCCAGGATCCGATCTCTTCAAGGTCAGAGGGACTCAAAGCGGCTCCTCTCTAAATATGCATGCGCGGGGGAGGGGGTGAGGGAGGGGGGGGCTACAGGTCGCCACGTGATGCGCTCGGCCCGTCCGTCGGATCGGTACGTCGGTTTGGGGGATAATAATTTACATGCAACCGGGCTTCTGACCTCACGGCTCCTCTCTGCTTCCGTCCCGCCCTTTTCTTTCGCCGACGCCGTTGCCGATGACGCCGCCCCCCCCCCCCCCGCGTTGCTCTACTGTCAAACGTTGCTGTTGTTGTGCCCCGGCCTCACTTTACTAAGAGGTATGCTAACAAGCGCTCTTTTTTTATGGTTAGTTAGTCTATTACGCACCGCGGGGAAATATCTTTGATGGCGCGCAGAAGAAGGAGGATGGGCGGTAATGGGGCACAGGAGGGGAGAACAGGTTTTAATGGGGCAGAAAAGAGGAGATGTGTTTGTGTTTCTTAACCACAAAAGTGCCATCACTGACTCCGCCGTAACGACACCACCGCTTTCCGATTCGCACAGAAGCTTTGTGTGTGTGTGTGTGTGTGTGTGTGTGTGTGTGCATACAGGAGCTTGTGACAAAACAACTATTTAAACAAGAGATGCATTTCATTCGTTATTATTCCCAACTTTCTCAATTTAAGCTTTTTTTTCATGGCGAATCAACTCCATAAATGTTACTTTTGACTTTCCCTTTACCTTGTTGATGCTGATTATTTCACCGGGATCCTTAAAAACAGGCGAAACCGCAAACTGCAGAAGTCACCTCGGTTTAGTGGAGAGGTCGTCCGGTGGTGCAAAGGATTACTGCTAGACATGGGAGGAATCTGAAGAAGCAGAGCTTCAGAGATCACTTCACATCGTACGCTGGTGCTGAAGTGCACGCGTGCTCCAACCTGTGTTTATAGCGTGCGATTATAGCTTTATGTACTATTAAAAAAGACACACTCATTCACAAGCATCGTACTGCTGAGCAAGGCAGCTGTCAGCCGCATTTAAGCTTCCGGTTATGCACCGCGTTAGCACACACGCCGGCTGTGGTTGTGCATGAATGCGCGCGCGTGTGTGTGTGTGTGTGTTGGCGTGTCCCGCTTTTCACACACCGCATGCAACTGTCGGCCAACAGCGCCGCACATCAGGTCCAAGGAACGCCGTTAGATCTTTCCGTAACATGTGATTTACGCCTGTGGGGTTCTTTTCTCTTCCTGCAATAACCTGCACCTCCTTTGCATGGCGGAGGCGGAGCCCGGGAGGAGGGGGGGAGGAGTTCTACAATTCCCACTTTTGCCATGCAGATGCTGAAGGAACAAATTAGCTAATTAGCCATGTCTGTGTGTATGAGAAAGCGCCACGTCGTGTTCATGTGTGTGTGTGTGTGTGTGTGTGTTTGCGCGCAATGCAAGTACACAAGCTGGGGAAGGGGGGTGCATGTGTACCGGTTGCAGAAGGAGGCGGGCCCTCGGCCTGGCTCCGGATTAGGGGCGCGCTGCGTTCCGAGCGGAGCTTCAGCCGTTCGCCGAGCGCTGAGCTTTTTGTTTGTGTATCCTTGCTGTACGGATAATGATGTGATGAATGGAGAGAGAGAGAGAGAGAGAGAGAGAGAGAGAGAGAGAGAGAGAGAGGGAGAGAGAGAGAGAGGGAGATTTCAAGGCTAATGCCTGGGGGGATGTCAGACAAACCTGTGTATGTGTAATAACCACGGAGGTTAAAATGCTACACTGGCACTAGTGATGGCTGCCAAATATTTTGACATCCACTCTGCCTCCTCCGCACAGCTGCTGCCGAGGTTCAGGAAGGAGAGGCGTGATTTACAGCGGAGAGAGAGAGACGGGGAGAGATTAATTAATGTGAGTGAGGGGGGGGGGGGGGGAGACGAGAATGTGGACGAGTGTGGGCAACGGAGGTGTTGATGTGCAGTCAGTAAGGGGTGTGGGGGGGTTAGGAAGCTGCCTGTTTGACTGCCTGCCTGCCTGCAATGCCCGCCTGTCTGTCTCCCCTGAACCCCCCCCCCGGCGCACTGAGCCCAACCCCAACCCCACACAAGGGTGAGTGTTTAATGGCGTATTCAGATTTGCTCATCCCTGTAAACTCAGCTACGGTCCCTTAATGCACACTGTTTATTATCAATTGGAATAGGAGGGGGAAATTACTTTGCAGCAGATAAGATGTGTGTGTGTGTGTGTGTGTGCGATGGCCCCCCAGGGGCTGCATGTATAGATTGTGTCTCTCATCCTCTTTTTATTCTGGTGTGTATGGATAAATAACTCTTGTTCGCTTTTAGATTAGCCGTGACCTTTCCCCCCTCCTCCCCCACTCCCCCCCCCCCCCCCCCCCCCCCCCCCCCCCCCCCCCCCCCCCCACATACACACCCTCCCTGTTGGATGCACCTTGCAGGCCCGTGCAGCCCTTGTGCCATGATTGCATTGTGAATCCTTCGCAGTAACAAATGTCAACTTCATTGATTGGCCATCTTCGGCCAAAATAACAGACATCTAGAAGGAGGGGGGATTAAAGGGAGGAAGTGTGTGTGTGGGGGGGGGGGACGTGTTGCGGCCACGGGGTCCCCGGGCTGCGTTGAAACCGTATGTCGCGGGAGATTGCAGAGAAAATAGAAAACCTTACTCATTAACTTCAAGTCCACAGCCCCGAGATTTCATGGATTAATCAATGCTAACCTACTTTATCAAAGACACTTATCTTCCGCGTACAGAAATCTATGCATGTCCCTGGCCAGCAGGTCGATAGCAGGAAATATTTCACCGTGCCCACCCTTTTTCATTACTAATTTCCCTTCCCTCTCTGTCTCTCCCTTCTTTTTGCCTAAATGTCCTTGGGATCGGAGAGGGGAGACCCATATCGGATAACTTATTGGTTCATTTTGCCCATCTCCCTTCCAATAATGTGTAACATTACCAGTGTTATTAGATAGGAGATTAATGGCGCTCGGCCCCGCTCCTCCTCTCCAGGGTGGGGACGTAGAGGGGAATAGATAAAGGATGGAGAGGCAGGGGGAGAAGACGAGGCGGCGTGGAGGGGGGGGGGGGGTGAGATGGGTGAATCGTCTTTGACTCATGAGGCCTTAATGTCTGACTTAGCCGTGCAGTTAATGGGTCATTTCTCGGAGCTGACTGACGGACAGCAGGGCCCTGAACTCCTCTACCTGCCCCCCCACCCACCATCCTCCTCCCTCCCCATCTCTCCATCTTCCCGAGTGCTGCCGTTCAGCGGCCTTTGATCCTCCTGCCTCGCATCAATCAATGCGGACAGCGAAGGAGAGAGAGCCGTGGGAAGGGGGGGGGGGGGGAGGGTCGTCTCCCGCTGCTCCAGGTGTCGTGTCTGATGCCATATTTACACATGCACTTATTTTTGTGTTTGTTAGGCACCCTCCGAGCCCCGGAGAGACAGCAGGGGGGGGCGGGACATGGGGGGGGGGAGCGGCTGTCAAAGTCATTTTTTAAGTATATTTTCCACCGGGGTCAAACACCGCTGATGTGAACATCCAAACGGAATAGGGATGCATCCGTGTCTCTCCTGCCTATTTTAACCCGTGTGGATTTTCTGTCTCTATCTGTATTCCCCCCCCCCCCCCCCCCCCCCCCCCCGCTCTTCCGTCCTCCCTCCCCCCCATATCAGTTGTGGCAGTAATAACGCGCTCATTATCGGATGTGAGGAATACCTACCAAGAGATTATGCCAGATATAAAAAGCTCACAGGTGATGCGAGTCGAACCTCTCGTGCATCCGTAATGAGGGAGTGGGGGGGGGGAACCGGCAGAGACCGAGCGTTCTCCCCCACCAGACGCAGCCCCGCGCCGAGGCCCCCACCCGGCTTAGAGAGAGACAAGCGGGGCCCGGCTCAGCGCGGCTCTGCCCGGCCTTGGGTTTGTGTAATTAAGGTATTTACTGCAAGCTCATCTGCTGTCGGCCTGTCAGTCATTAGGGCTTGGGAAGTGTTGTTGCGTTGCTGCCCCCCCACATGCACCTTCCCACATCCTCCCCTTTGCACCCCCGGCCTCCCCTCATCTGCTCACCTCGGCTGCTTAGTTGTGGGGAATGAGCTGCTTACCTCTCTGGAGCTCTGTCAGCCGAACGGCCGAACGCCTCTCCTCTCGTTTCTTTAGGTCCAGCCTGCCAACCGCCGACGCCAATTATACCCGAACGCGTCGCTGTGGGTTCGAGACGCGGGTCGTTATTATTTCAGGGTTTATTAGGCTCTGGTCTTGCTGTATTTGAGCACGCGTGTCACCTCTGCCAGTTCGCGTGCTGCGAATGCACCTCTGCGCCGCTCTGTCGGCTAATTCTTCCCTGTTTTGGTTTGGACGGTGTGTGTGTTTGTGTGTGGCGGACGGAACCACCAGCAACACGCACCGCTGTGCAGGCAGCTTGGTGAAGTTCAATCTTTATTTTTTTTGGGGCCGAGAGCGTACGCAGCGTATCAAACAACAATCTCCAGCCCGGCTGCTCGCATACAGAACTGCTTGTTTTTGAGTTTTACTGCCCAGGGTCGTAACCGTTCGATAAAACAAAACTTTTTTTTTCTTCCTGTCTTGGCATGTGATGATTAATTACAGGCTCCTTTTTTAAATCCAGAGAAACAAAATGCAGGAATCGAAGCCAAGTCAAGAGAGAAATAATTCGCAATTTAAAAAAAGTAACTATCGAGAGGTATATTGCGATTTTGTTTGACACGGCGGGCTCCACAGAGGGGAGGGGGGGGGGGGGGGGGGAGGCAGGAGGGGGAGACGAGGAACATCTTCTGCCCACCACGAGAGCAGCGAAGGGCAAATGTTTGAATCATTTAAAACTCCAGAGACAAGGATCTTTCCACTGTCTGCTGCCGCGCACGGCTCGCCTTGGGCCATCACTCCTGCTCTCCATCCCTCCGTCCCTGCACCTCGCCGCCGCTTTAATTGCCACGGAAGGACACGTAGTGAATGAGGCACGAGGAGGACGAGGGAGGGGGGGGATGCAGCTTCACGGCAAAGGGACTTTTTGGGGTTGTTTTTGGAAATCCTCCAGCCTTTATTTGCCGTTTGTTACCCTCGTTGACCTGTGGGGACTATTAGATGTCATTCCCCTTTAAGTGGAGAAGAAAGAAACTTTGGAAAAAACAGAGTTAAAGCTCAGACGTCGTCATGGTGACTCCTGCAAAAGCCACACACACACACACACACACACACACACACACGTTCTCGCACAATCTACAGAATAAAACTAACTAACATTTAGCTCTTCCCTCCACGGTGCATCTCTTTCTGTCACACCGCAGATCTCTTCTACTTTCCCTCCTGGGAGGTTTGCTGTGTGTCTGCGTGTTTTTTTAAGTTGTCACTTGGGATATCCGATATTGATTGTGACGGTTTTATTAAAGCAGCGTGTTTTGTGGAACAGGAGGCGTTCGCAGGACACACCATCACATCCACTCTTGCTCACAAGTTGATGAGAATGAATGCGTCTAATATTCAATGAGCCTGTGTCCCTGTGTGTGTGTGTGTGTGCGCTTTAATAGATTAGGTGTATTATGTGCGAGTGTTTCCCATGTTCGTGTGGTCAAAACACCTTCCTTTCAGTCACGCCATTTGTTAGGATTTGTTTGGCCGGCCCTGAAGTCTTCATTAAGCCGGCGTGGAGCGCACGCAGGCGAAGGCTTGCAAGGTTGCCCTCCGGTCGGCCCCACGCCGTGATGCGCCCCTCAATGCCAGCAACCCTTTGGGGAACATCGCATCCACGCCCCAATAAACGCATCGTCACATGGACACACACACACACACACTTTGTACCGCTCTCGACACGATTGCGAAAATTGCATGCGAGGTCAAATATTTGCTGAAATATAAACGAATGATCCGCCTGCCGCTTGGGAGCCGCACAGACAGAGTATGCGGCAGAGCGATGCTTTAATTTGGGTGCAAATGATGCTGATGTCGTTTGAAGCGCTCAAGCTAAGGGTGTCATCGCCAAATGCATTTGATCACTTCACTACAAACAGTCCTCCCGGACGGCTTTGTTGTAGCCTTCTTTGCCCATTAAGCCGTTCATTAAAGAACGGCCTTGTCTAGGCCTACGGGGTGTGTGTGTGTGTGTGTGTTTGTGTGTGTGTGTGCAGGTGGGTTCACGTGGGTACAGTGTGCACGTCGGCGGTGCCTGTTTGTCGATTGGCTTCTTTGTGTAGACTCACGAGGGATCGTGCGCGTGCACGTGTTTGTATGCCCGTCGCATTATCCACGCACTGTGGAGTCGGGATGCAGATTTGTTCCTGTCAAGGTTAATAAATGAAGGAATCGAGGTGAGCGTTTCTCAATCCAGACGGAGAGACGAGAGGGAGGGGGGGGGGGGTGTATCAGACACTCAAATGGTTCCCCCTGAAATTTTAATTAGGCCCTGTCTTTATTTCCCCTCCAAAGCCAGACGTTGTGGTTGAATGTTCAGACAATCAGTGGAACCATTTCCTCCCTCAATATTACCAAAGCCAGTGATGGGATACTGGGGAGCTGTGGGTTCCGGTTTAAAGGGAGACCAATGGCGCAATCACACACACACACACATGCAATTACAGCCCCCCCCCCCCCACCCCCCCCTCGGTTCTTATCCTCCCGTGCGTGTGTGCAGCAACAAACCCGCAAGCAAGCGCAAAAGACCACCCGTGCATCAACAGCATCGCCTGTTAAGAGTGGATTCCTTTCAAGATTCCCGCCGTACGCACATGAAATGTGACGACACGTCGCACACTTTGGCCGCCTTCGAGCAACTTTTTTACTCGTTTGTTTGTCCTTGGCCCGGGTAGGACAGGGGATGTCTTTTAAACCCCCCCAATGTCTCGTTAAATGCTTGTGTTCTGTAAGTGCAGGATGCAACGACTTGTACGTTGTGTTTTCAATCATTTTATCACAACTTTCAAATATGAATTTGAAGTGGCTTCACGTCGATCTGCATCATAAGAGGGCCACTTAGAAGTAGAAGGTTTATTTGTGTTTGTAGTTTATTGAGGGGGTCCGTTCTTTCTTCGGGATAATTTCTCGGGAAACGAGCTGAGATGTGGTTTAAGGTCGACCCGTTCACGGTGTGAATTTAACGATACCTCCCTTGTTACCATGTGGGCACATAAACTTATATAAATGTTTATCGGGTTCAGTTTGTGGTAATTGACAATGAACCACGGCGGTGTTTATTTCTTTGCAGGAAAACGGCCACAAAACTGCACATTAAGGATGCAAACAACTTTTAATTTTTTTCTCTCACTCTTTCGGATTGTCTTTGTGTGTTTGTCCAAACAAATCAAATGTATTAGCCACGGTTTCAGTGTGATGTTGTATTGCCTTGATCTCAAAGAGAGGAAACTATGAGAATGGTAATGTTGTGCTGTGTGTGTCCATGACATTCACTTGCTGCAGAAATGTAATTTTTACTGTTTTGCTCAGTAAAAAATAGTACATTCTCCCAAGATACACTTCTCCCAAAATTAACAATACAGCTTTTATAGTCCTTAATGATGACACAAATGCAGGCATACATTTATCTTCTATGGGATTATCCAAATTTTGGGTAATCCAAATGTTAACATCTCTCACTCAAAATAGAAAGAAACAAGTTTAAAGGTTTTTATTTTCACAACAAGTCAGCCTCTCCTCCTTACCACACGACATGTATGAATATATAGCGAATGCAACTATTCCAACACATTAATTATTTACTCAACAACAACAAAAAAAAACAGTTCAGAGAGCTGAATTAGATCTCGCCACATATTTCAGCTGTCAAGACCAGACATAGATAGAAGAAATATTGTAGATGAAAGATAACTTAAAGATGTGGATGATTACAACATATGATCAAAGGTATCTCTTTCATGAATTAGTTATCACAAATAAACATGAAGGACCCACTATGCAAAGTAAGACATTCAGCAGCAGACATGAAACCTCACTTGAACATCTCGGACTGTTGATTTTAAAGGCTATCACAATGTATTGGGGTTTGTTTGAGGGGGCGTCGTAGTTGAGAGAGATAGCGGTAGATGACTTGGTGTGTCTCTTGTTTGGGAAATATATTTCTCTCCGTACTTCTCACTATTTGCACAAAGGAAGTTTATTCTGAGGGACAGACACCAAAACCTGCAGAACACCAATTGATGTTTTTTAAAAGCTGAAAACTTTTCTCCCACGAAACATCGTTGTACTGCACTGAAAATAAAGTATTTGCGAGACTCCACGCGGTCATTTGACCAATTATTATCTCTGGTGAATATGAGGGAAAACCGAGCGCCAAACAATGAAAGACCGCCTCTCTTTAAGACGTACTTGTGATGTCTCCATTGAAAAACGATCAGAACCTTTACCTGAGCACTCTGTCGCCACATTCCTAACTTTAATCTTCTTATCTAAATGCTTTGACTTCACTTGAAACGCAAAAGGTTAATTTGGTTAACCTTTTAATGTGGGGAGCAGGTGTGAATTGTTTGTCATCTGTGTGGAGTTATCACATACCCCAATTAGCGGTAAAATATGCTTAGGGGTAATTGATACACTACAAGCAGTTGTGGAATGTGTTGTGGATTTTTATTTTCGGGGGGTCATTTTCCCTTTGATCAATGCCGTCTTTACGCAAAACAACTTTCACAATTGTCGGAATAAAATGACGAGATTTTTTGCTATAGTCGTAATCTCAGCTGGTCATAAAGGTCCGTCCAAGTCAGCCATTTTCTCATTCTGAAAAAACAACCTTAAATGTACGGTTAGATTACAGGGGAAAGGCAAATATTACCGTAGCTTAACGTTAGCTTGAACCTAACCAACATGAAACCCATCAAAACGCGCTGAGAGCTAGTCAGCCCTGGTTATCCTGGCAACATCATCGGAGCAGCGCTAGCTAACGCACACACAACACACTCAGTGGGGACGACGAGTGCTGCAGCAATTTCGGTCCACCTTTATCCCAACAGTCTGTCTCTGCCTTTAGTAAATCTCCACTAGGAGCAAGATAAAAAAAGCCCAATTGGGAATGTTAAATAATGACCCTGTCAGATCTCACCATTTGGCGGATGTCTGACGTGTGGAAGATTCCAGGTTTACCTGGCAAGTGTTTTCAGCTGCTCCCTGTATATTCATCTCATTAGGAGAGTTCTGTAGGAAGTGGGCAAGGCACACTCCATTATTTATGGAAGTGTAATTATCTACAGTGTCAAAAGCAGGCAGGAATTTACAGGACCCCGGTTCTGCATCAGCACAATGGCTACCTGGGTAATGAAGCGAACACACCTTTAGGCCCAGCAGTACACACATTTGATCTGCTGCAGATCCCTGTTGCTGTCTGCTCCACGCTTCTACACTTCTACACAGCGCAGCAAATCTCAGTAAAAAAAAGCATGCCTTTTGACGGAACAATTAGTTCAGATGATTGACACAAAATGAATTCCCAGTGGCTTTAATAATGTATTTATTGTTTAATTATTAGGCAAAAATATCATTCTCTGCTTCCACTTTCGCAAATGTGAGGGACGTGTCTCATTTCTCCGTCGGCATTGAAACTAGAAAATGTTTGGGTTTTGTCACTTTGGGCTCCTGTAAATTCCACTTTAACGGAAAGGATTAATTAAAATAAATGAATAAAAATGCATAAATAATAATGAATTATGTTGAATGTTGCCCCACACTTCTTGCACCGGCAGCGGAGAAAAGGCAATTTGAAAATTACTTTCTGAAAAACTCCTGATAAAGCCCTCAAACTGACACCACACTGTAAAAATAAAAATAAAAATGAAAAAATAAGCCGTCACTTCATTCCGGCACCATTGTCGAAAGACGAAAAAAAGTTGCGAGATATTCTGGTGTGTAGATTATTGCGATACCAAATTGTACAGGGAAGCCCTGGAAAAAAGAGACAAACAAAGACACAGGGGGAGAGAAAAAGGTCGCTCTGAGCCGAAGGAAGGCAGCGGCAGCGACGCAACGCTGCTTGGCTTTCTCTCTCCGGCCCGGCATCTCGGTGTGTGTGTGTGTGTACAGACTTAGCAGCTCCCACGGCAGCTGCTGCGGCAGCGACCGGGTCATTTACATATAAATGAAAGTTGCCGATCACACGCCGCTGACCCCATTTATTTCAGCGAGCAGACAGACAGACAGGCAGGCAAGGCAAGCGCCGGCGAGTTGGCGAATTACTCCAAATTACCGCATTTCCATCTCCACATCGGGCCTGTCAGGCCTGCGAGCATCGTCCCAGCAGTTTTTCTCACTTTCCCCTCCTCCTTCTCCTCCTCCACCCGCCCACCACCAGGTCTGGAGTGACTCTAATTGGCACTGGTGAATTTAAAGGGGCCCGTCAGTGGCTGAGGCTGTCACCACCCATGGACAGCACAGCAGAGAGAAGACACTGGCGGCTCGGCGGCGCATTGCTCAGCATAGCGCAGGAAACAACACAGTCAGGTTAGCTTGGTGAAGGAAAAGGCACAGTCATGTTAGCTTGGCGCAGGAAACAACACAGTCAGGTTAGCACGGCGCAGGAAACAACACAGGAAGCAACATAGTCGGTTTAGCATGACGCAGGAACCCACACTTTCAGGTTAGCATAGCGCAGGAAACAACAGTCAGGCTAACGTAGTGCAGGAAGCAACGCAGTTAGCTTGGCGCAGAAAACAACACAGTCAGGTTAGCTTAGCGCAGGAAACAACTGTCAGTTTAGCATGGTGCAGGAAACAACACTGTCAGGTTAGCATAGCGCAGGAAACAACTGTCAGGTTAACATGGTGCAGGAAACAACACTGTCAGGTTAGCATAGCGCAGGAAACAACTGTTAGGTTAGCATGGTGCAGGGAACAACATTGTCAGGTGCGCATAGCGCAGGAAACAACAGTCATGTTAGCGTAGCGCAGGAAGCAACACAGTTAGGTTAGCTTAGCGCAGAAAACAACAGTCAGGTTAGCTTAGCGCGGGGAAACAACTGTTGGTTTAGCATGGTGCAGGAAACAACAACGTGAGTT
This sequence comes from Apeltes quadracus, assembly GCA_021346845.1. Taxonomy (NCBI): domain Eukaryota; kingdom Metazoa; phylum Chordata; class Actinopteri; order Perciformes; family Gasterosteidae; genus Apeltes; species Apeltes quadracus. The sequence continues at coordinate 2,873,185 of CM037924.1, read as the reverse complement.
TTTTATAGCGCAGGAAACAACAGTCAGTTTAGCGTAGCGCGCACACTTTGCACATCACAACGATGTGCAAACGAACAACGCGGGTCATTGTCACAAATGTATTTATGGATGCTAAATTCTGTTTATCTTTCACATTCTCACTCGTTTGGTTTGAGTGAGCATCTGGATTTGAATCCTGAGCCATGTGCCCCACTAGTCTAGCATCTTCAACTCACTCTTTCCGTCGATATGCAATCACCGACATGTTCAACACACTAACACACACACACACACTAGAGCCTTAAGTACCACGGTACTTTAGGTCTCAAGTTTTTACAAGACAGATTAACGCTACAGGCCAGCATGATCTTAATGTGACAGCTGTGTCCTTTTCCAGGCAGCAGCACACACACACACACACACACACACACACACACACACACACACACACACACACACACACACACACGCACAGTTATTATTTCCCTCTATTCTAGGAGAGAGAGCGATGAACCCTCATGGAGGAAGGCAGCCGAGCTAGTGCTTGTGCCGCTTTTATTTAGCCGGTAAAGCGGGCCTCTCTTACTTATTTGTCTTTTTCCTGTCTTGCTCTTGGTTAGCCAAGCGCGCACCCTTATCAGTTCATTAAAGAAGCCCGCCGCCGTCGCCTGACTTGGGTGAAAGCAAAGCGGGAAAAGAAACGAGGAAAAGAAAAGGGGAGAGAGGGTGAAAAGACGGCTTTCTAATTACTCAAGATTGATGCATCCAGTGAACATCCTGGTAATCAGTGTTGCTTTTATTTGTTTAATGGCAGGACAGGGATCGCACGCCGGCTGACCCTCTGTGATCATTAACAGAATGAATGCAGGCGGAAGCACACGTGTCTCCTTTGTGTGTGTGTGTGTGTGTGTGTGTGACCTTGCACATGTTGGTTTACATTCAGAATATGTTATCATTGAGGACTGAAATTAATCAGATCTGGATAGACTGAGGAGGGGGGGAAATCATCTGGTATTTGCCGTTCCTATATGATGGTGATTCGTAGGTTTGCTCATTATTTCTATCATGCAAATTGACAGCCGAGCAGCTAAAGGAGAGCATGCCTGCATGTAATCATGATACACTATCCAAATTATTGGAAGTAATTCAACAATATTTGTTGTTTTTTGAGTGACAATGAGGTTGAATCCCTCAAAGTAGTTTTGTAAAGCACCTCAATTTAGGGGGGTGTAACAGGAGTCTATGTCTAGATTGAGTGTGGCCAATGAGCTACATTGTAGCAAAAAAAATTCCACATGCATTTATCAGCGCCATTGTGGGAAATACTGTAGTGGTTCCCAGTGAAATTAGTTACGAAGGAACTTTCCTAAACAAGGAATATCGTGTCCGACTCGCCATTTCTGAGCGTCTTCGCGGTCCCTCTGTCGTGACCCTGAGGGGCAGTGACGGCACACACGCCGTACCTTGTGAGGGGGGAACACTGCACGGGTAGGGGTGAAGTCATGGCAGAGACAGGGAGCAATGAACGCAGCCACTCGTAGAGAAAGGCACTCTAATTTCCTGCTAATTAATTAATGTAGTGTAGATGTTTGCTGGAGATCTCAAATCTGCCCTGGAGGGGGAGAGAGAGGGGGGGGGGGGGCGACATGCTATATAACTGGCAAATGTCACGACTACCGCCGACCCGAGAAAGGAGGCTTAGAGGGGTCAACGGGTAAGTAAGGACAGCAAATGGACTGATTGTTAACTGTTTACACAGTGTGCGCTTCCGCCCCCCCACAGAAAGGCCCGTCCCATTGTCGGGAAGATGCTGGATTGAGCTTTCAGCCCTCTTCTCTTTAAAACCCTGAGGCCGTCTTGAAGAGAACGTTCCAGCGACGAGAGCAGAGATTCTGAAGTGCAACACGCCGTGTGTGTATACGGCGGCTACGTGACGTGCACAGTGGAGCGGCGAGAGAGAGAGAGAGAGAGAGAGAGAGAAAGTGGGAGTAAAATATGCAAAGGTCTAAATCCTCTCTTCATCTTCATCAGGAGCTCTTAAGACTCCCCGCGACATGTTTCCTCCAGTGACCGAGATTTCCTCTGCACTCATCGCTCACTCATACATCGGCGCGTGTGCGTGCGTATAGGTGTTTATAGTGGCTTAACAGCCTCTGCAGCCCCCCCGCCTTCAAGTGGAACATATGAAATGATTTGTGCCATGAATCATGTGTTTCGGCGCTCCGCTCTGCGGCGGGACGTCTCGGAAGTTAAATGCCACTGTGGACTGTAGAGGAAGATAATTTGAAAAATGCGAAAGGGGAGAAGGGAAGAGCCTGGATTTAGTTTAAGAGAGATGCTGCAAGAGACCAAAGAGTTTAGACGGAAGGAAAGTTTTCGCAGCATCGTCTCATTTTGTACCTTAAATGTGGTTAATATCCTGCAGTTAATCGTCCTCAGAACTTCTCACTTCCGTCTCTTCCCCTAGTAATTGTTTTTAATGTACCTCGTCCTACGGTCGCACCACACGCTCACCGCCAGCCGCCCCCGGTGATGTCAGCGGTGACATTGGAATTCTATTAGCAGGTTGTGTGAGGTTATAGCCCCCCCCTCCCCCACTCCCCAGCCCTGTGGTGAGACCTACCATTGATCTGTCATGGGAGACGGCGGCTCCCTGCTCCCTCCGTTCCCAGCGGGCTCAATTTGAACCTTTCCAAAAAGCGCCCGGGCCGAGCCCCCGGCGTGGAAATCCACCTGAGCGGTAGGAGAGCGGAGAGCGGAGAGCTTGAAGGTCAGGCGGCGACACCGGCGGGCAGATAAAGACGGCCGGGGCGCGGAGGCCGCCGTCCATAATGGCCGGTGAAAAGTGAGGTTATTTGTTATCGATTCCCAATGAGGGAAATCACCCGGCCTATATGGTGTGTGTGCGTGTGCGTGTGTGTGTGTGTGTGTGTGTGTGTGTGTGTGTGTGCTTGCACACCAGACGGTCAATTCGAGGCCAAGAGAATTCTCTGAAGGACGGAGGAAAGAAAAGAAAGTCTCTCTCTCTCCCCCTCTCCTTCTCTTTTGAATGAGTGCATAGTGATCTGTTTTCCCAGCCTTCTCATTTGTATTTTTACTGAATTACTCCGGATGCGCAACCTGAACCCACTTACGCATGTCACTTAGCGTTTGTTGAAGTTAGCCGAGACAGGGCCCTCATCAGGTTTCGATGAGGGAGGCTGTGGCTAAGTGGCCACTTGTCATGTTTATTTATTTCATTCCCCCCCCCCCGATTCCCACATGATGGTAATGTCGGCTGTCCAAGTTGTTTAGAAAAGAAATGCAGGGCCAGAGGGAGAGGCGAGGGCTTATGATGGATGCATAAGTGCTGCACACACCATTTTATTGTCCGTTGTGTCTCAGAAACTGTGTGTTTAACTTTTGTGATTCGAGTCGGCGTTTTTTTTGTTTTTTTTTTATCCTCGCGGTGTCGAGCGCGGAGCCAGGGTTAAATGTGCTCTCTCTCGGCGTGGAGGTATTTGAATAATCTTGAATAAAACGTGTTTACACACAGTCACGGAGTCTTTTAATCCTTTTTTGACTTACACAACGTGAAGCGATGCTATAGAACGGGAGGGGGGGTGGGGGGAGATCGGGCGGGGGGGGGGGGGGGGGGGGGGGGGGGGGGCTATATAAATATGAATCAAAAGCACGAACGGGGCAGAATGCTGAAATTGCCCCCCTGCGGGCGATTCTCGAGACCCTTCCTGGTGCCGCTCCATTTTATGCGTACCCACGATGTACATTATAGATGAGGGCTCCCGTTCCTCACTCCAGTCACTGGAGCGGAATATTCCGCCTCCCACTGCCGCCCACTCCTCTTTCTCTCATCCCTCTCTCTCTCTCCCCCCCCTGGTCGCAGCGTTGTTTCATCCCTCCCCAGCTCCCTTTCATCGCTCTCCAGCCCTTTGGTCTCTCCGTCATTTCATCCTTCCATAAGTCAAGGCTTACATCTTTACTTCCACCCATCTGCCTTCCTCTTTCGCTTATACGCCGACCCTCCCCCTATACGCCGAGGAGGGAGCGCGGGAAGAAGACGTGATCCCTCCCCCATTAGCACCCCCCCAAACCCTGCAGTGCCACCATACGTTGATTTGTCTCCTCCGGTTCCATATTGATTTCTTTTTAAATAAGGGAAAATACATGAAGAATGAGTTGCTGGAGGTGACATCAAATTTTTAAAAAAAAGGAAAAGGAGGAGGAAAGGGAGCGAAGGATGTATAGAATCTGAGTCGGTGTCCCGGGCGGGTTCAGGGTTTCCTCAGGAGGTCACTGCTAGAGAAGAGAGCGTTATTCAAAGTCCTCTTCTTTTTCTCCGCAGCCTTCGACTTCCTGCTTGTTAAACGGGTTATGGGGGCCGGCTGTGTGGCAAATGCATCTCATTCCGTGTCACGCTACAGTTCCTGCCTTTAAAATTATTCTCTGCTTAGTTCAATTTAAGTTGTGTGCAGAATAATCGATCCCCCCCCCCATTAATTCTACTTAGCCAGGCTTCACAGTACAAGCCCCGGCTCCACTGGCCCACCAGCTCCGGCGCTGCTGAATGGCTGACCTTTACCCGGCTCGGACTGCCATTGATTTTCAGCAGGACTTATTTCATGAACTGGGGTCTGGGACGGGACACGCAGATGAAGATGAACTATGAGGCCAGCAAAAAAAAAAGGCCTTTTCATTTTCATCCTCTCCTCCTCTTTACTCTGAAATCAGTACTTCACACTGTAGTGGCTGAGCTCGGCGGGCCGCCCGGTCTGAGAGCAAATAAAAGCAACCCCTATGTGACCCCCCCTTTACACACACACACACACACACACACATCCCCCATTGTGCTAAGAGCCGCCCATCTCCTGTCAGTGGAGTGTCGGAGTGTGAGCCTGCTTTAAGTTTCTGCTTTAGTGTCTCCGTATGAGCGTTTCTGTCCGTGCTTGAGTGTGTGTGGGTTACCATACGTGCTTAAGGATGTCTCCCTCTCTCTCTCTCTCCCTCTCTCTCTCTCCCGCTCTGTGACATGTGCCCCTTGGGGATCGCAGTTTGGAAATAATGCAAAGCGGAGTGTGAACAAGCCATAAGAGCTCCCCGGACTGCCCTCGGAAAACAACTCTGACCTCACGAAGCAACAGACGCGACGCCCACCTCTCGAACAGGAGGGAGGGATTAAGGTCCTATTCTTCAGCGTTAAACCTTTAAGTCCTAATTGTTAGACAAATGTGCTCGGATGCACGTCATTAAATGAATAAATGAATACAAATAAAAGCTAAGACAAGGAGGGGAGGAAGTGTGGGAGGCTTCCGAGCGTGAGTCAGCTGGAGTTCATGCAGAGTGCACAGTGTCTCCTCTCTCTCTCTCTCTCTCTCTCTCTCTCCCTCCCTCAATGCCTCCCTCCCTGACCGTCTCCCTCTTCTCTGCCCGCATTGGCTGTATATCAGTGACTGTTGACGGTAAAAAAAAAAAAAAAACTTTAATACCCCACTCATGAATACATGCATGCGTACAAATGTCCCCCGGATGGTGGGAGGCGCCAAGGGCAGGTGAGGTGATGGGCTGACAAGGATGCTGCTGTAAACATGGAGGAGGATACGGTCGGCATCATAGTCTGATGATGGGGGGGCCATCTATCACATGAAGCCCTGGCAGGTCGCAACCAGGGACCATGAACATCCATCCTTCCAAACCCCCGTCCCGAAGCACACGCGCATTATGAACAAAGGGCTAGGCCCCGCCTCCCTCGGTAGCATCAACAGCGGCCGAACCCCCCCCCCCTCTCTCCCCCATCCACTGCGTCGCCCCCCCTCCTTTCCGATGAAGCAGGGCCGCCCCGAGGCCTCCTGGGAAGCCGCGAGGAGCCGCAGTTGGCAGAGACACCTCCGATGTGTGTTCCGCTCCGCCGCTCCGTGTTCTCACTTTGTCGGACTGCGTTTGCTGCAGATTCGGCGAGAGGTCAGGCCGGTGTGGCGCTCGCCTGCCCCCCCCCGGGCACTGTGCAGTCCAAGGTTGAATTAGACACAGCGAGGGGGCTTTTTTTTGTGTTTGTTTGGCAAAGTTTAAAGTGATGGCCGGCGATTTTTTTCTCTCAAAGTGTCATGAGGAAACAGAAGCAGGCTTCACAGCCAACGGTTGGAGCGGCGGCACGGTGATGGAACCAGGTGACAGAATGCCGTGTGTGGTTGTGCGCGCGGTTGTGTGCGGCCCGTGACGGAGGCGTGGGGTATTTGACATGCCGGGAACGAGGCTCGGAGCAGATGGACGCAGCCGGCTGGCCCGGCGTCCTGTCCTGAGAGCTCTGGCTCCGGCTCGCGGTGGACACGTGCACGGGGCAAACACGATAGCGGGCGCCGCCGCCGCCGCCGCCTCCAGATTCCACCCGTGTGGACGAGGTTCCCACACGATGGCAAATGGTCCGGCATCCGATCGTTAACAGGCAGCGTGCGATACTGATCCGCAGCCACGGCCAGATGTGGCTGCCTAATGAGAACGAACAGAGCGAAAAGTCCTCCAGTAGATGGAAGATTAACGGGGGGAGTTAAGGGAGACCACACACGTTCGTTCTTTCTCTCTTCCCGTCTTCCGTTTACGTCCGTCCGCCTTTCGGGCCTTCTGGCACGAGCTTCCGCTCAAAGCCGGCGCGCTCGGCTGCGCCGCCATCTCTCCCTCCTTCCATCCATCTCCATCCTCCTCTGGCTTTATTTTCTCCTCCGTGTCCTCTCCCCCCGGCGGAGGGGATGGCACGGCGGGCGGAAGCGGGTAAGGAAAAGTGCAAGTGTTGGTGAATTGCTAATAGGCAATCATGACGCTCAGGACAAGGATGCCTGCTGGAGGTCTGGGGACCATTAAAGAAACGTCAACTCGGCATAGGTATGCCAAGAATTATGAGTCAGTGGGCAGCCAACACATCTCGGCTCCCATTGGTCGGGGCAGCGGGCCGTAATCTGTCACGATCCTGGAGTTGCTGTGACAGCAGCGGGAGCATTCTGGGCTCAATACACAGGGTGAAGGAAACATACAGCCAACAGTGTGTGTGTGTGTGTGTGTGTGTGTGTGTGTGTGTGTGTGTGTGTGATTGTGTTTGTCGGGCGGAAGTGGAAAACGCACGGAAACGGACGCCGTAAGAATTGAGGCGTGCCGACGTGGTGCACGCGAAAGTACAACATGGCGTTGTATCTAATCATCCCTGTGGGAAGTGTTACTGTGGGTCGTGCGTATTTCATGGAAACCGATCTTCTAACTACAGAAGAATTATTATCTTCACGATTTGTGACTGTCGACGCGGCGACGATGGACGAGCGAACATCACGACGCTGGTCACCGGTAGGCGGGACATTTTAAGCGCGATGATGCACCATGATGAGCGTGATGTCGCCCTTCAGGAGCTGCGAGGACGCCCCCCCCCGTCGCCGCGATCGTGTCCCCCTACGGACGGTTCCTCAAAGTGAACCAAAGAGCATTTAGCTCATCAAACGGGGGGGGAGAGAGAGAGAGAGAGAGAGAGAGAAAGGGGGAGTGCGTGTCTTTGTGTTTGTCTGCGTGAGGCCTGTTTGTGTCCGTGGAAGAGATGTGAGCCCACCAAAAGCTTAAGCCTCCTGTGTGCTGTGCAGATAAGATTCATTAGATAGGTCAGAGGGAGAGGGAGAGAGAGAGAGGGAGAGAGAGAGAGAGGGAGAGAGAGAGAGAGAGAGAGAGAGAGAGGGAGCATTTGTTGACACAGATTTACAATGAGTCTCCCACTGCTTCACGCATTACAGTAACACGCCATGTCAATAGCTCTCTGGGCTTGAAAAGCAGCCGTGCCAAAGATGTCTGGGAGCGATGCCCCCCCCCCCCTCCCTCCCTCTCCCCCCAACCCCACCGATAACCAGAGAGTGGCTCGTGAGTCAGGAAGTGGAGGAGAGACGCTCTCTTCTTTCCTCGTTATTAATAAATCCCCACCCGCGCACTTCAAACGCCGCCATCTCCCGAGCTTCTTTTTGTTAGTTTCTCCCCGTTTCTGTCACTTCTACGCAAACCTCACCCCTCTTGGACGCCGTGCTTCCGGCTCAGTAGGACAGGATTTGGGGTTTATCTAGCCCCTCCCTCAGGATCGCACACTGTTTCCTGTCACCCGCACACCCGAGTCAGGTCTCCTAGGGCTCCGAAAAAACAACGGCGCCGAACTGGCACTCAAGCGGGGCGTGAGAGCGGGTGGCGTGTTTCGGGTGGTTCCAAATGGCTTCAGACGACAGAGGGTCTAATGGTCAGAGATGCTGCAGATGGCACGTGTTTGCGAGGCTCGTTAGCGTAACACAAGCAGCATTGGACGTAGCAGATGGATATATCGACAGTTCTGTGCTGAAAGGCCCCATTCGGGCTCTGAACAAAACCAAAAAAGTAGCACTTGCGTGTACAACATAACCACAATAGGAAAGTGCACTTTTGAAACCGTTTGTTTTCCAGGCTGCATTTTCTATTCAAAATGGACGCTGCGTTGTGTGTGTGTGTGGGGGGGGGCGATAGCTGAGGTCTGCAGGTGTCCGTCAGTCCGTGTCAGCGCCCCGAGCTTGCAAATCCTGTCGGTTCTGATAGGAATCCCGAAGCTTATAGTAGCCGCCATCTCCTTGGCACTGACTGATGCTTCTTATCTGGACCAACACACCGCTGCCGCCAGCACATTTTCACATGTGGGTAAATTATAACTCGCTTGCACAGACATTTCCCCCTTCACCCCCCCGAGCGATTCGGCACACGCTGGTTTCAGTGCATCACGGGTTGGACACGCACATCATTTTGTGTTAATGTATACAGTTGGCTAAACGTGCCAGGCGCATATCAGCGCGTAGGTGTTTGAGAACAAAGAAAACTCATCTACGGTAATCCTGGATTTAAAATAATTGAAGCCCTTTAACAAGTTTTTTTAGTACCTGTTCTCTTCATGTTACGTATCATGAGAAATAGATGGATGCTGTAGATGTTGATGTTGGGAGCTGCAAATTTGCACTGTAACGCCAACACATGTGTTTTCATATCCAGCTAATTCACAATATCATAAAAAAGAGCTTGATTCGGTCCTTTAAATTTGATCTTTATCAGTTTTTTATTGTTAATGAACAATTATTGCGATTGCAATGAAGCACTTCATAACTATAAATCATTACATCTCTCTCTCCCTCTCCCTCTCTCTCTCTCTCTCTCTCTCTCCTGCACTGTAGACAGTACAGATTTATTAGTTGAAGCCAGAGGCCCCCGGACAGCCACCACTCAGCACTCCCTCAGATCAATAATTGGAAATATTAATTATATCAGCAGAGTCGGCCCAGTCAGAAAGGGTCTGTTTATGCTCCTGCTCCTGAGCAGTGCAGCAACTCGAGCTCTGATGGCCCACTAATACGTATAAATGATCCCAGGACAAACATTACTCCATATTAAACCTGAGTGAGAGCCAGAAGACATCACACATATTGTACGGCAATTAGAGTTATTTTATTGCAGGCGCTGTAAGTAAGTGCTGTGGAGAAAAAGAGTTTCAGTGCAATTTAGTTCCCGCGTACTTTATTTGTTTTAGATTTTGGGCTTTCACCAGGTCCCTGAAAGCCTCGCCGCCGGGTCTCTGGAGTCCGGAGCTGCACGCGGCTCCGTCCCGCTCGCCTCTGCCAGTCATGAGGTCATGACTGTCGCAGAGGGAGCCAACAGAGCGCTCCGAATCCTCCACGTCGCTAACGCTGCCTGTGCCATTTGAAACCAGACGGTGGCACCGGCCGAAGGGATCGCCAGGCACGAATCCCGTGATGATCCGAGACTGGAGCCCGGGTTCATTTGCAAGCCAGTCTCAGTCGAAGGAACAGAAAATGGTTGACCAAAACGCAGACGACCCAACAGGCATCGTGTGTTCACAGCCGTCGCACACCGCAGGACGCGCCGCAGGCCCGAGGCCGCTGCTATCTCGCCCTCCATAGGAAACGGCGTGCTGGTGCTAAGAGCTTTCATTCGTCTGACCGGAGGCTTAACTTGGCAAATGAGACGGCTTAATAAAAAACATATGGAAAGTGAAGATTTGTCGAAGCCCTCAGAGCAAAAAAAAAAACTAAAACCCGGGAGAGAGCGGGGGAGAGCGGCGGAGAGCGGCGGCTCGTCTGAAGGTTGCAGAGCCGCCGAGTTGTTGCGAGTCCGCAGCTTGTTTGTTCAGACGGGAGGGGGGGGGGACGCGTTCGCTTTAACGCGGCCTTTGAGACACAAAAGAACCAGTGCGCAGCGCCTTCTTTGTAGAAATGTCCCCGATGTCCTCAGAAATAAGCTGTCCCAAACATCCACGTTTGTTGTTTCCTCTGCATGAATACATTATTTTAAATCCTTGCTCATAAACATCATTTGCAACACGAGTCAGCAAGGACTGATCAAATGAGTCTTTTTATCTTTGTTTCCCTTCTGATCTCTTTTTTTTGCCCAATTATTTTTTCATTGCTGAGATTAATGGAAAACGGGAAGAACCCATACAACAAGATATTAGCGTGTGAATTTGTTTTCTTAACTGTTATTTATAATATTGGCTAAAACCTGGAAGCAACTTTGTCTTTTAAGATAAAATCAAAGGTTGCCGAGGACAACAGCGAGGATTGGCCTCCTGTTCTATATGAAGTGTCCTTTTTAAGACATGATTCTTCTCTCTAATGACGGCACCACATTGAAGCGCCGTCGTTTACCCACAAAACTCCACGAGCCAATCAGCAACAGAGCAGGACGGTTCTTTGTGGAAGGTGGGCGGAGTCAGAAATAAAGCAAATACGATATACATAGATTATACATCTTTATACGTCTGGATTGAGAACATTTATTTATTATAATTATACTTTTTTACATTTCTTCACGCATTTAGAATTACATTGAGGAAAAGCTTTTTTCCTGAATCTTGTGGAATACGTCAAGTTGCTTCCATCAGCTACGTCGAGAAACAGTCACCCAAATAAAGTTCATAGTTCCTTTAATATCATTGATGGTTAAAATACAATATTTTGCCGTTTTTTTTAAATTTACAATTCAAACGGTGTATCTTTATCTGGGGGGGTCCACAGGGTGGTTGTGTGTGAATATGCAGAGTTTGTTTAGTGCAGGTGAGCTGCTCCCTTTCCGCGTGTGTGTGTGTGTGTGTGTGTGCGTGTGCGTGTGCGTGTGTGTGTGTGTGTGTGATTGTGTGAGTGAAAGGCAGGCGGTTGGAGTCAGAAGTAAAAACGCCACTCAACAGCGAAGCAATCTTATCTAATAGTTGCAGGCTGCCTTCTTTCCTTCCCTCCCTTGCACTCCTCCCTCACCTAACCACTCCCTCACCTCAACAAATCTACAATTACACTGGGCTGTCATTTGAGAAGCGCTGCATTGTGGGTGTGTCGAGAAGCTGAAGAGTGACGACGCGCCCCCACAGCATCTGCAGCTAAACGTGCACTTCATTTCTGCTGGAGCCCACGTGTTCGTGAAGAAAGAAAGCACACTGAGCGGCGTCGGCACTGACTGTTTAGGACCATGATGCATTGCTCTCGGCCAAATAAATAGACCATTAAGCTGGCGTGTTGGAGGCCCAGTAGCTAGCTTCAGAGAGCGAGAGGGAGAGAGAGAGAGCGCTGCCTCCCACGCTCAGGCGCCCCCGTGCAGACGGCTGAGATCATCGCGTGCGACGAGCAGCGGCCGCCGATTGGGCCTTGGATGCGTCGGAAGGCAAATTCAAAGATTAAAGATCTCGCACACCCCCCCGCCCCCCCCCCCCCCCCCCCTCTCCACCCCCCTCCTTCATTCTGAGGTGTTTCCTGTCTCCGAGGCCGCTTTGAACACGCGTGCGAGGCGGTGGCGGGTGATTCTGTGATCTATCGGCGCGCGCTGCGGAGCATCGCGCCCTGTGGCTCGCCATTACCATACCGTCGGGTTACTTAGCTCATGTTGTACAAGGGAAAAGAAAGTGCTCGCAGAGGGGGGTGTCGGTGGGGGGGGGGGGGGGGGCGAGCCAAGAATCAAGGCGCTAAAAAATCTCAACCCTTCGCCAGCGTGGAGCATCCTCCCTGTTGTTCCCTCAAAGACGTAGCCGCTGCGAGATATCGTTTAAGATGGGTGAATTTATGGAATCCTTTCAGCGAGGGGAAGGTTACTCCGTTCCTCAAGGTGAGAATGGATACGTTTAGCACTTAATGAATCCGGCCCGGGCCTCTCCCCCCCGTATATCAGCATGTTATTAAGACATTTTAAAATCCCATTATGGTGTTTCTCCTTGAACATGTCACGCTTTTATTGGACTGCCCTGTCTTTAAATCTGACCTTTTTCCGCCTCGCTGTTCGGTATCGAACAGAAAAGGAGATACGGAACAAAATGTATACGCACACACGTGCGTGTAAAAATATCTGCGGTGGATGTGACCGGGATGCCCGGTAATGGGGGAATAGTTTTCGGCAGTAAAAAGATGCTTAAATAGCAGCTACAAATGGTTTCCTGTAAATGGCCGGGTGTGGTAAGAGGTTGCTTTCGTGTTCCAGTAATCTTGTTACAAATTGGTGCCACTTTTGGCCACCGATTTCATTCAAATCTCTGTGCTTTTATTGTCTAATCCATTTGTTTTGGATTGAATTGTGAAAAGAGGGGCACTGGCTGCAGATAAGTCAGATTGCAAGCAGTAACATGTATACAAATGATCTGCATGTGTGGGTTGGGTGTACAAACAGAATGGGCACAAATATGTGTTTGACTTTTAAAAAGAAAAAGAAAGAACCGTAACATATTGTAAATCACAGCCAGATCTTTCAAACTTTTACCGTCGGGGGGGGAAATTGCTCAGCTCGAACAACAATAATGAAAAAGGAAGGAAGTAAAATTGGGGAAAGAGGAGAGCGTGACACAAAGGCTGTGATGACGGAGGCTCCTAATCCAGGCGATGCCATTCTTATCAGGGTCCAGTGGATTAGAGTGAGCCTCCAAACCGGAGGATCCGCAGCCCGAGGGCCTCCGGATCGATGGGCCCGCATTGATCGCTCGCCTCCACTTTAACTGGGCCCGCCGCCTCGGCCTCTATCCCCGACACACACACACGCACCCACACACAAACACACACACACTTCTTCGTACAAACAGACACTTTTCCCGCCTCGCGTAGTGGATGTTGTTTTGTTTACGCTGAACAACAGGCAGCAGGAACACTCGGGTGTCGGGTGCTGCTCGGCTTCGAGGCGCTTTGATCGGCCTCGCAGCGCGGCCGTCACCGTGGCTGAGAGGGGCCTTGTTGACACCTGTGGTTTCTTTGGACCCCCCCCCCCCCCCTTGCCCCCCCTTGTTGTGGCGACGACAGCCCACCGAGTCGCCGGCGCTAACCTTCTGTGTTGCTCTTTCTTCTCTCTCTCTCTCTCTCTCTCTCTCTCCCGTCCAGATGACGCGCCCCATCCAGGTGAAACCGGCTGACAGCGAGAGCCGCGGAGGTAGTTGTCTTCTTTTCTCCATCATTTCACTCATGTCACCCGTTTCGTTTCATCCTCCTCATCCGGGCTAATTCTCTTCATCCCCCCCTCCCTCTGATCTCATCTGTTCCACTCCGCTCGACGCAATATTCCTTAACTAAAAAAGAAAATTAAGAAATCTCATTGCAGGTCCTTTTATTCTCCTGTTGCTGCGCTTGCGTACATGACGGCACTCGATCTGATCATTCCCATCAAAGGAGCTGAATGTACACAAAACACATCACAGGACGTCGTGGCCTGCTCTCAGCTCGTATAGCGGAAGTGTAATCTCACTCCTTACACGCTGCACTGTGTCCCTTTTTGTTTTTGTTTCTGGTTGTAAATCCCCACGGGTCTCGTGGATTAATCTCACACCCTTCGCCCTCGCGCTGGATGTAATTGATTTAAGCGCCTGTGTTATTGAAAGCATGCGCGGCTGTGACGGGCCGCCCCGTCTCTCTTCCCCCCCTCGGCTCAGCGTTGCCAAGTGCGTTATCGTCGCGCTGTGAATTAGATCGTGATTAGGCTTCGCTGCCGGGGGGGCCGGGGGGGGGAAGGGGGGCAGGAGCCGCGGGAGAAAAAGCCCCCAGCATCACCGGAGTGAAATGGTTCAGGGGTGGGGGGGGGGGGAGGTTGCAGGAGCAGCCCAACAATCGATGCATTCGCCGGTTTCTTGCCAAGTTCCTCTTCGCTCGGCCTTAATTCTGTCGTCTTTGATCTCTCACGTATTTTCGGGGAGCCTTTCATTTACTCACTGCATGTGCTCATCTGCATATATGTTAATGGGATGAGGAGGCCTCCTTTAAGTCGGTGTCAAAGACAATAAACCTTTTTTTTGGGGGGGGTGGGGGGGGGGGGTAATCTCATGTGTCACCCAGTAACGAAGCCTGTTGGGATCCTTCTGGAAAAGGGGATTTTTTAAAGTGGGAAAAACTGGCAGGGAGTGAAAGCGCGAGCCGCGATGCCAACGGCGTGCAGCTGCCGCGCTGCACTTCTGAGGCTTCACCTGAGAAGCCAGTTTTTTTTGGGGGGGGGGGGGGGGTGAATCAGGACGGCTGGCCGCGTTTGGCCGTGTCTCAAATGTGCACACGATCTTCAAAGGACGCCGTAACCCCCCTCGAGATGGATGGAGGGAAGGCCGTTAAAGATCGCTGTTGGTCCTCCGTGGTCTCGCTCTTTCTCCCCCCCCCGTGCCCTCCCCCCTCATCTTCCCTCCTTCTCTCGACTATTCATTCAGAGCTTTAGAGGAGCACCGAGACAAGCAAAAGGGTCTTGTGCTGTTGAGATTGATGTCCCCTATAGCGCCATTGATTTTGCCATTGTGGAGCTGCGTGTCCACATTAACGATGACACCCGGCTGTCTCTTTACTTGCTTGTGAGTGGCTGGGTTTAAAGCTCCCAGGGCACTTTGCTCAGTACGGGGGCCCCGCTGGCCGCGGGGATCCCGCCCGGGAACAAATGAGTGCTGGAGCCGCACACCGTCTTAAATGAACAGGTCAAAGTGACGCCGCAGGGGGCAATCAAACCGGGGCTGGAAAAGGGGGAGTCGGGGCGAAACGGCCGCATGCAGGAGGAGGGGGTTCTGATGTTCTTAGATGATCCTGGTTTTCCTCCACACCTGGTTCCGTCATCCGTTACCTCCAGCCGCCGCAGCGTGTGGTGGTGCTCAGGAGAGGAGGAGCGGATGCAGAAGCTATTAATTAGCCCTGCGCGTGCAGCGGAGGGGCGGACACCCGGGACCGACCCGACCCGGGCCGGCTCGTCTCTCAGTCTCTCTCTCTCTGGGGCCGAGCGGCCGGTCCGACCGTGGGGGGCGGGTGTCCCTCAGCGCGCGCTAATTAGTCCCTTAATCTCATTATGAGGGGGGCCTTCCAGATCCCCCCGTCCTTCGGGGAGGGACCTGTGACTGCGGTTTTAACGCCTGCAGGGCCGCGCAGGTCTCCGCTTCCATTAAGACCAGACAGCGCGGCGCGAGGTTACTGCTTCGCCGCCATGTTTTACTGCATCCAAACGGGGGCCAGAAGTAAGCAAAATCTATAAGAATAAATCATTAATCAATAAACCCCCGGACGTTTGTTGTCTCTCGGACGTTTTATTAACACCCCAGAGAAGTCCACGCCCATAACGGGTGAAACCATATCGGGTCCCGAGAGAGCTGCACTCTCAGACCGCTACGATCAAACCACCTTGCCTGTGGAAGTGAAAGGGGAAATATACGGTAGAGTAAATCCGTCCAAACACTCCGTCAGCCCGGCGCTGCCGCCTAACAAAGACACTCTGTGAAATGAATATTAATGGCCAATCACCTACCTAATCTAGCAGAACGGCAGCAGTTACACATCGAGCCACGATTCGCACCCGTGAATGTCTCCGTCACCGATGACGCGGATCCTTCTGGGGTGTTACCCCCCCCCCCCCTCCGGTTCAGGGAGGCGCGGCGAGGAGGAGCAGGGGCCTGTCTCGCCGGTTTTCTCCTGATACGAAATGGATTGATTTCCCATCACGCGTGGCACTGATGACTGGCACTGACTGCTGCTGATATTTCGCTTTTGAAGGGCCATCGAGTGCCTCCTTAGAGGGCTTGGCGTCCTCGCTCGGGATAAATCAGCTTTAACCACTTTGATTTCGTCCTAAACCTTTAACCAACGGCGGCCCCTTGGCATTCCGCCGTGTCTTTCCCGCCCGTTCTCGTTTCCCTTCTCTTGCAAGCTGTCATTTCGCTGTCATTTTTTTTCTCCCTCCCCTCGGATAATCTCATAAGACCTGCCACGCTCTCTCGGGCGAAATAGCTTCACCCACCTCTTCCTGCATGCGTTGTTTCCCCCCATTGTTAAAGGTCTGCGCTCAGAAGGGAGGAGAGGAGCAGGCCGGCTGTCAGCCGGTGGTCCGCTTGGCTCGGCTGCGTCTCCAGCCCACTGAGGAGGCCTGGATTAGAAACGGGCTCTGGCATTAGCAAGGCGGGCCTCGCCGCCCACGCGCTCACCCGCCGGCCCGCAGAGAGGGGGGAGAGAGGCGCGCACGGTCACACCCGCACGTCTCTCTCTCGTGCAGGCACGTGAACGCAGGCGGTGGGGAGTTAGAGGCACGTGGCGACGACAGGAGCTTGTGCCCATACACACACACGCGCACGCGCACACACACACACACGCACGCACGCGGTGCATCCGGTACATGTTGCACAACGAGTGGCGCCGAGTGGAACGGGTCCATTTTTCCCTTCATGTTGTGTTTGTGTGTTTACTCCGACTGAAGGACAATGAAAAGGTTTGCTCCGGTTCACTGAGATGTGACGGAACAGAGAGAGCGAGAGAGAACCCGAGCGAGAGGCAATAAGTTAAATGGAGGGTGTGGACGCGCGGGGGGGGGGGGATTGGGAGTCTAGATCGGGGGAGCGGGTTTAACATGCTCCGTTGCTGTTCTGCGCTCCGTTTTTTTTGATGATGAATTTATCTGGCGTGAAAGACAACACGGTATGTATTAAACATCAGCGGCGTTCTCCCCCTCCTGGCCACGGAGACGAGAGCCCCCCCGTGTCAGAGCGGCTCCGTAATGAAGCAGGCAGGAAGGCCTCTAAGCTCCACTGATCCCCTTTTAGAAACGAGAGGAGGAGAGCGGGGCGGTTAAAGAGGGAGAATAACGAGGAGCCGAGGAGGAGGGGAAAAGGTGAGGAGAGAATAAACAGAGGGAAAGTGCAGATGAACCCGGCGGGAGGGAGGGCAGGCGGGAGGGGGGGGAACGACGGGCCAACGGGGAGTCGGCGGAATCATTTCCGCTGTGATGCGCTCGGCTCCCGGGGGTCACATGGTGCTGAGGGGCCGTGGCAGGAACGCCGAGTCAGTGGAAGCAGCAGATCACAACAAATGCACCCGGTGGGCGGAGATCAATTAGCCTTATCTAACAAACTCCTAATGATAATACCGAGGCGGAAAGTTGCAGACGCGGCAAAGAACAACAAGCGGAAGCCGAGGGATGATGTCTCCGTTTTTTTGCAAGTCGAGAGATGCGGCGTTTCTGCAGAACGGAAGCCGCTGCTCGCTCGCGGCGCGTCACATCGCAGGCACGAAGCCTCGCGGAGGGTGGCATTTACTTCTGGGTCGTCTTTGATTGCCTGGTATTTTCCTTTGAGTGTTGAGGTTATGGCACTTTCTTTTTTAAATACGCATACATAACATACATGAATTGAGCTACGTTGGTCCTCGCTCTCTCTCTCTCCTTCCCCACGCCGTCCCTCGCTCGCCACGTGGGCGGATCAGCAAAGGTCACTGTAGAACACGGCGAAGGAAAGGTCAGAAATCATGTTTAGTATTTCTGGGAGGGTCGAGAGGGGGGGGGGGGGGGGGGGGGTGGGGGCGGGGGGCACCGGGAGGTAATTCCAGCCCGCAGATTGTGTTGAGACGAGCGGGCGGGAGGGGGCGGGGCCGGCCAGCGGCGGAGATGCTCATGCAGGAGGAAGCGAGGCGGGGACGGGGACAAGGTTATCCAGCCAGCCGCTGCCTCCCAGCCCCTCCGCTGTCACCCTTAATAACAGCCTCTCCCTTATCACCGCAACAATCACCTTGAGAAACAAACATGTCTTCTTTCAGGGAGACGAATGGAGATGGAGGAGGAGGGGGGGGGGGGGGGGGAACGACGGCCCCCGTATGCACCGGGTCTGCCGTTCTCATTGCGGCCTTTTCCGACGTCTTCGGGGACGGACGGACTGCGGATCAATTTACAGCTCAATTCTCTGCGCAACGTCAAAGTCGTCGCGGCGAAACGGCACCGGTTGCTTCGGTGTGTTTGCGATGTGCAGGATGGAAGACGCCTCCTGTTCGCACGCCGTGAGGCTCGCCGCGCTCGCTGATGCTGACGAGGTGGCGAGCCGACCTTTTTCACTGCTGACAGAAGGACAGACGCTCGTTCTACTCCTAAGTAGTTCTCCTTAATCCTTAACTGCCTTTAACTTTCTAAAGTAGCATTCCTGCAGATTTTGGATTTTGAATTAAACACGGGTGGGCGCAGAAATCCATGTGATTAATTATCCCCAAAATTTGTGCAGTTCGTTTTAATTGAGACCAACAAAAAATAAAAGTAAAACCTTGCTAGAAGTGGGACGTGACATGTGATGCCAGCTGGTACGTACAGCCACGCAGGGGACGGCAAAGACGAGCCGCACGTCAGGCTGATAAAAGAGTTTATGTGTGTGTGTGTGTGTGTGTGTCCTCTGTGGACTCGGGACTCTGTGATTGCGGCGCAGCTGAAGGAGACCAAGCGGCGGCTCTGATTGGAGCAGAGAGTCGGTGCAACCTCTGCCAAATTCCCGCAATCACCCGTTTGCTCCTTCTCTCCGCTTTAATGACACCACTTCATAAGGAAGCCGGCTCATCAAGCAGCCCGCACACACACACACACACACACACACGGGCGGATAGAGGCACGCGTGCGCGCGGCGAGGTCAGGCTCGACAGATCGGATGGGGCGCGGCAGGCCTCAGAACGGGGAGAGGAGGTCCACCGGCAGATGGGAGGAGATTAAAGCAGACACACACACACACACACTCACACACACACACATAAATATAACACGCCGACACCAGAGACACAAGCTCCACGCTCCTGGTCCAGGGCTTTTATTGTGAAGGGGAAGAACGGAAGGTGCGTGGAAGCCCTCACAAAAGGACTCCAGAGAAGGAGTCCATCAAAGATTTGCCTTTGCAGCACGCCGTTTGCCTCCCAGCTTGTTGAGGTATTTCCAGGCGACGAGCGGATTGTTGCTTTGCGCTCTGCAGCTGCCCTGCGCCGAAATTCTCTGCCCCAATTGTGTGAGACCTTTGCTCCCTGCGCTCCGCGTGGAAAGAAAACGTCCCGTTTGTTCACAGAGAGAAAGGCCAAAGATTATTTGTTTTTTTTGAAAAAACAGATGAGTCGAAGTAGGAGAGAGGAGGAGAGAGGAGGAGAGCGGAGCTCATGCACAAACATCGGCCCGTTTGGATCCACGCAAACAACGCTAATTAAATGCATTGCTGTGTCCGTGAGGCGTAACAGTGTTGACACGTTTAAATTGTTTGTCAGCGTCTTTATTAAGGAAGAGAATACAGTTGATAAAAGAGTGTCCCTGTTTTTTTTTTTTTGGGGGGGGGGGGACCAGCATGTAAAAAGCTAGATAATGAGCGTGTGAGCACAAGGGAACGAATATAAGTCAAGTGATGACGAAGAAAGAGCATTTCCACTGGCAGAAAATCTATATATCTAAATCTATAATCTATATATTTCTACATCATTTTTTAACATGTCACGTCCAGAGTAATGACGATGCTATTTTATGCATTAAAAAAAAGGGAAAAATCTAGACTCTCACATGAGGGCAATGCTACATTTGGAGAATTCCTCGGCTTTACTCGATTTCCTCGTTTTTACTTGGCTGACATCCGTCTCCTCTCACTTGACCCCCCCCCCTTCGATCTGCCGTTGATGTTTGTACCCGGTCGATCCTTCTCACGTGGGCTTTGTTTGCCTTTTCTTTATTCTTCTCTTCCTGTCGACTCCCCCCTCCCTTGCCCCCCCCGCCCCTGCGGCCCCTTTCTCGATCGATCGGTCCATCAGGCGAGCCGGAGTTGTGGAAGATGATCGGCCAACGGGTCTCTGAAGAGAAGTCCATAAGCGTGTCCCCCCGGACGCTTCGGGTCCAAGCGCAGGATATCTTCATTGGCTCTTTGCAATAAAAAAAAAAAAAAGAGGTTCCACTGCCGAAGGAGACCAAGACGGCCCCCCCCCGGCTCGGTGGGGGAATAACGAGGGAGGAGGCCCAGGCTTCGAATGGCCGCAGGAGCTCCGACTCCGACACTCGAACCGGTTTCATGCGACGTGAGCTGTCAAAGAGCGCTCTGGTGTCGGAGGGAGTCACCGGGTGAGATCCGGCGGCACCAAGCCGTCTTTTCCATTCTTTATTCGCCTCCCGGCCTCGGACTCGGACTAATGCCGGAGGCGGAGAGGGCTCTCGATAAGGAAAAGATCAGATGTGAAAAGGAACAGATGTTATTTGTTGTCGAATGACAACAAAATAAAACTTGTCACAAAACCCAAAACGAGACACACCATCGCTTCAAATATAAATAAGCCCATTCGTTACCTATTGATTCTGCTTCCATTAGGGGAGCGAACGGCTCGGCTGTTGTTGATGTGGAAGATATTGTGGGTCAATATTGTGTTGCTCTTAAGAGCCACGGGAGGTTTTCAAGAAATTCGGCCAGGAGGGCGAATGGAAAGACGAGGCCGGTCCACCGCTCTCACATTAAGAAGACGCCTGGACGGGCTCGGGGACATCTGCCCGCCCATAATGTTATCAGGGAAACGGGGAGCAGCGCTTTGGGGGAGGACGCGGCCCTCAACAGCTGCCCGGCCGGACCGCCGGCACGCGCCAAGCTAATTCGCCGGATTGGAGGCGGGGGATTGATCCCTGAATGCTAACGTGGAACCTTGAAGCGCCGCTCGGCTCCTCTCAAAGGGAGCGATGCATTTCTTTGGTGTGAGATTTGGCAGAGGGGGGGGGGGCGTGTTAAACGTGGACCAATCGGACGGCAGTATCGCGTGTGACGATGGGGACTCGGGAGGTCGACCCAAATCCCTAGCTCCGCCCCCCCCCCCTCCTCACTCCTGTATTAGGAATGTAAATAATTCATCTGGAGAGGATCTCGTCACGACAGTGAAATAGGATCGTATTTGTACCACTTGATCGCATTCATCCATAAACCGAGTCCACGCAGCAATCGTTTCGACACATCCCCCCCGTCAGTGCGATGATGCAAGACTATCATTTATTTAGCTTCCTCTGAATATTCCTCTGAATATTGAGTACTTTTTTTGTACCACCAGCACTCTACTTATCTCTTATTTGTTTATTCGGGAAAAGATTTAATTAAAAAGTCGTAACTGCTGTTTTTTTATTTGGCCATTTTACGTACATTTGACGCAGAATGATAAAAACTTTCGTAGCTGTAATGGCGACGTGGCTCGGCCTCGCCCTCCTCGAAGCGCACTACCTTTTACGTACCCCCCCCCCTCATTAACACCCGGTGCAGAGCGCCTGTTTGCCCCCCCTTGTCTCGGTACGACGCAAACGTGTCCTCCGGCTGCAGAGATGCGGCGTTGCGATCTCACCTGTGTGCCTGCGAACTGGTCTCCGCCGCCTTCCCTCGTGCGGGTGACATTAATGAAAGGTGAAGAGGGGAATAATCAAAGATCACAGTGTTTTACCCTTGATGCCGAGGCGTGTTCGCACGCCGCCGCCGCCGGGAGAGGTCCCCCCGCCGCTCTGATCTGACATTAGCGTTCGCCGCTAAAATCTGTCTCTCTCTCTGCGGCTCGCTGGTTTATATCTTGTTCCCTCCCTGCCCCCCCCCCCCCCCCCCCCCCCCCCCCCCTCCCCACCCCCCCGTGCAACCTCCACCCCACCCATCTTCCTCTGTCTACTTCTGCTCGCCATCTAAAGGGTAGATGTAGCTCAAGGGAAGTGAGCTACCTCCACCCTCCACTAAAAGGTCTGTGGGCGCACCATGTGACCTGGACGCATCGCGCCAACATCGTGCTCTTCTCCTCCGCCTACTCCTCCTCTTTGCCTTTTTCCTCCTCTCTTGATATCCGTCCACCTCGGTGACCTCACCCAGCCGGGGGATCGAGCCGGCGGCGCGGTTCGCGAGGTCACCGCTTTTTACGGAAGAACGCTGTTGAAAATGCAAAGTACCAATAATGCGCGAGGACTAACTTATCGGAGATGAATCCTGTTTGCCTTTTGGCAACTCAGAAAAACCAAATACTGTTTTACCTCCAGACAGATTTGTACTGTACCAAAAGAAAAGGAGGTAAGATGACAATGTGAAGACATGGAAGGGTGTATTTCAAAGTGTACTCTTTGATTAAATATGCACAAGGGGCTTTGTGGGATTTCCACGGAGCGAATGGGAAATTCTGCTGCATGGTTTATAATTCATCTCTTTCATACACGCTGCCTGGCATGTTGGATCGTAAACATGAACAGGTCAGCTCGCTGTGTTTGGACAGCAGAAAGTGTCCCTGCGTCTGTGTGTGTGTGTGTGTGTGTGTGTGTGGCTCGCTGTGTGAGGCTGAATGGAGTGGGGGTGAGACCATGTGGTCTGCACTGACTGCTTCGGAGGCCCAGCTGGTTCAGGGAGAAGAGCTCCCCGACTAGCCAAGGCAGCCTCTCAGCCTGCCAGCCAGCCAACCTGACACACACGCGCACGCACGCACACACACAGACACACACACACACATGCATGATCACATGGTTAGGAGAAAGATTGCACACGGAGGAAAAAAAAAAAAAAACTTGAGAATCGTACGCGGCTTTCTGTGTGCAATTATAAAGATTTATTTTTTCCTGCCGCCGTTGTTTGGCTGCGACTTCCGCAAAGGTGCAGTTTTGTCGGCGAGCCTCAGCTGAGCGCGTGCACGGACGTGCGTGCGCACGAGACGCAAAGAGGTGTGAAGAACACGTCCAGGCCTCCTGTTTACAGGGGGACAATGCTGCGCGCACCCACGGAGCTTACAGAGATCCAATCATCTCGGCTGACCTGCAGCCAGGATTTGGTGAAAACAGCCGCCCACGTCCAACAGAATTGTCCAATATCCTTGAATGCAACGTGCAGCGGGAGAAAAAAAAAAGGAAAAATCTTTATTTGTTGGCAGCCAGGTGCTGGCCCTGCAAATTATACATGACCACAGGTCCTATTGATTCTCTCTTGTTTTTCTCCGTCTCGTAACACGTTGTTAGAGGAAAGTTGGTCCGGCTTGTAAACACGGCGGGAAGAGAAAGAGAAACGCGCCGCTCAGAAGTTTGTCACATGTAACGAAATGACTTTCTCGGCCCGCGATTTCCCATCGATTCGATACGTCGGGATGCTGCTGCTGTTGTTGTTTCCAATTCCGCCAAAAAAAAAAAAAAAAAGCAGTACTTTAGCATCAAATGAAAAGACTCGGATTGGGCCTGTTTTTAATGTTGATTCCGTGGCACAAACAAATCTATTCCCCATTCGACTGCCTTCGCCCTGCGGCCGCTACGACGCGTTTGCAAAACATGTAATGCTGATTGCTTCCCCAACAGCTCCGTGCGCTGAAACAATGCATATTGGCAATGTATTTCTCCTGGGCTGCAGCCGCTCCATTTATTCTGACCCCCCCCCCCCCCCATACGGTCCACAGGTTCTCCGGTGAAGTCTGAAGTGTCAGACTTGCGCACATTAGCCAACTTGCTGTCGGTGGCTCTCTCGTGTGAGCAGCAGGCGCGTGGACGGAATGATGAGGCGGCCTCGCTGCAGCAGTCGATGCCCCCCCCCCCATCCCCCCCTTTTAGCCCGGGCCACTTTCTTACTCGCTGCGAATCGTCTAAAGGGTAAGCCTGACCGGGGGCTGTGTGTGAGTGGATGGGAGACACAGGGAGCCCTAAAAGGAAATTTGTCATTTTAAACACATTGCTTTGGAGAAACAAATCAAACGGGGGCTTTTGTTCCCCCCGTTTAGTGCAAACTGTCAGAACGCAGAGGAAAACCAGCAGAGGTGACTACGAAGTGGGAGTGCTGCTGCTTACCTGTAAAACCTGTAAACCTGTAAACCTGCGAGAGGAGCTAACCAACCGCCCGGGGGGGGGGGCAGTAATTGGCCGCGCGCTTCCAGGAGGCTTAGCCGCTCCGCTCGGCGGGATCGAGGCCAGCTCCACGTCCCTTTCAAAGAAGCCGATGGACGGCAGCTGTTGCCCCCCCCCGATCCCCCGATCCCCTCCCCTCCCGGGGGGCACCGACAGAATTTGGGGGCCTGTGGTCATTAGTGGGAGCCGGGGTACTGGGGACGACCCGGGGTGTTAGACAGCTGGGAGACCCGCGGCACCTCTCATCCGTCCACCCCCCTCTGCTCCCCCCCCCCCCCCCCCCCCCCCCCTCCCCCCGCCTCGGCAGAAATGTGGACTCTTCTGGTAGTTTATTTTTTTCATTTTACAGTGGTTGGTCTTACAAACGCAGACGCCTCCGATGGGATGAAAGTACATTGTTTGGCCAATAACGTGATTTATCCTTAAAATAGCGACCCCCCCTCACCCCCCTCCCCTCCCCTGGTGGGCACATCTGCAGATGTTCGCCCTTGGAGAAAAGCCGCTTTACGAAGCGCCTCGCCCGGTCGGTCGGCGAGCCGCTGCGCCCCGTGTGGACGAGGCCGCGCGGCGCCGCTCGCTCCCTTTTCCCTGCGTTTGAATCTGATGCAATTTGCTTTCACAGCCAGTGTGACCTTGGTGCTGCCAAAGTCAAAATCATACAAATGTTTCATGCGGCATGTTCGAGTGTGTTTTCCAGCTAGAATATTCACCTGAATGGATTATAGAAGAAACAAACACTGTCAGGAATATAAATCCATTCTCCGGCTGCACATCCAGCATGTCTTCTTCTAAACAGGATGTACTTGCTATGCATGTGGCCGTCTCCCTGCTGTTCCACTGGGGACGCGGTTCAGGGATGAGCGTCGCGCCACACACACGCACACACACACACACACACGCACGCAGGATCCGGCGCATGTTGTGATACCATCTGACCTACGAGTCACTGACATTTGGTGTGCGGGAAGACGGCAGCCTCAGCCGCGTGGCGATGATGCAGCGTGTGAACATCTGGACGGGGACCTACGTGGCGCCGCGTGGGGGCCTCGCCGTGACATGCTGCTCTTTTATTCCACCTCGACTCGTCTTATCTGGGGAACACAAACAGAGCCCTCCGTCGGCGGTTACGGATTAGGCGCGTTCGGGTGAATATATACAAACGAAGGGCATCCAGGGCGACTAAATCGTGTTTCAGCAGAGCAGCGGGAAGCGGCGCCTCGGCGATAAGCCGATGCGATTCTAAAGACGCGATTCCAAAACGAACCTGGCAAAGGGAACGACGGCAGGTTTTGAGCATCGAGGGGCGGCGTCATGTCCGGTCCACGTATTCTGTCCTCCTCTGAGCCATTACAGCACCGTCTGACATCAGCCTTTTGCACAGGCCGCCATGTTGCTCTCCAGAATTAAAGGGACCCTGGCCATCTCCATCTGGAGAGAAAATACACTGGAGTCAACATGAAGTATGTGTGCGCTTCCGCTTGAGTAGCTTTTATCGTATTAAAACTATAGATCACATGATTAAAGATCGTTATAAGTGTTTGTCTCCAGGCGCCTCGCCGAGGAGCCTCCGTTCGGCCGTTCGACGGACGGAAGCGACGCTACTCATCGACTCATCGCGTTTCCCGGCTAATTTCTGTGCTCTTACAAGTGCGAAGATGTCACGCGGGAGCAGCAGGCTTTAGTTTGGCCTCCCCTGGGCCCGCGAATCCCCCCCGGCCCCCCCACCTGAGTCCGCTCAACCTGGTTCGCTGCGCCGCCAGCTCACCGCTGATCCCAGAACTCTCCCGGTTCTATCGATTTATTTTTGGCTGGGTATCCATTCAGGTGAACAATCTGTGTGTGTGTGTGTGTGTGTGTGTGTGTCCCTGTGCCCTTCACACAGCAGTTCTGCGTTTGAATAACATGCGAAACTTCCCAAAGCAGCACTAAAGCTCTTTGCCTTAACTTCATTACCACATACTGCTTCGAGAAAATTCGTTTTTTAATTTGTTCTCTCCGCCTCGTTCTTCAGTACGTGATCGTGGACGGAAAACTGTAATAAGAGCAAACGTCTCCCACCGCCAGAATCAAATAACGAGGCGCTTTTAAGTGGACGCCTGCTCGTCGCCATCACTTCGCAGAGACCTCGCTGGTCTTTGAGCGTCAAATCGCTTCATCCGTTCAGCTTTTTGTTTGCGTAGAAAGTTTACCTGATGGACAAACAACTCGGAGAGGAATCGATCGCCGGTCCGGATGCACGCGGATCTACTTGGAAGATTGTTTTTCGTTCTCAGCGCCTCGACAACATTTCACCGCTCCGCGTTTTTAGCGCTTTTAGCTCCCTGTGGATAATATTCTGCAGCTATAAGCATGCAGTGGCTTGATTAGTCAAAGGTGTCCACCACCCTGTACGCTTATTCATTCAAGCACTTTGTTTCTTTATGCTTCGTTTCAACGGAAGCTGAATTAAGAAGCTGTATAAGAATAAAAGTATAAGAAATACAATTTGTCTCTCTTTGAGCATGCAAAACCTGCGGTTTGGCCTGCGGTGACACGTGTAGAGCAAAGGTCACATCGGGTCATCGGCATCAGCCGCTCACATCAGAGTCTGTCGCTCTCTGAGCAGGAAGAAGCTGCTCTCAGCTGACCTGTTTGCCGTCGTTGCAAACTATGATGGGAATGAAACTATGACGCCTCGCAAACCGGTCTGAGAACCGCCGTTTTTAACCTTTAACCGGAGCGGGACGATGCTGAGCATCGCAGGGATTCATTTCAGACAAACACCCCAAGCACAAACCCCCAAATCCAACTAAATTGACTGATTTACCGATTATTTCCTGTTATTTCTAATTCGTTCCTACGCCTCCGTGTTGCTTTCTTAACAATTTCGCCGACTAATTTGGGATGGAAGAAGACGTCTTCATCCAGCAGCGCATTAAACGTGTGTGTGCGTGTGTGTGTGTGTGTGTGTGTGTGCGGAGGTGGGCTTTAGATTACCTTTGCAATTTGGAGAGAGAATGCAGCTTATAATGATCCGGGATGTTCCCGGGAAAGGTCAGCCGAGATTGCAACAAGCGTAATTAGTAGCTTATCAATAATGCATCCGAGGGTTCAGTGGGTGTGCAGCCTCGCTCTGCATGGGTGGATGGGAGGCAGCACGCACGCGTGGGTGGGCTGGGTGGGTGGGGGGGGGGCGGGGTGCACCCAGGGGTGACCAATGGGAGCTCTTCCCCTGACATTCATTGACACAGAAACACCTGTGTGACTCTCTGGATCGGCTCCCCGGAGCACCGAGGAGACGAGCGGATGGGAAAAAATCCAAGAGACACATTGATCACTAAGTCAATTGTTATTGATCACAGTGTCAAAATTAGGGAAGATGAGGGAGACAGGGGGGAGGTGGGGAGTGTGAGATAGGGGTATATTCTCTGCAATATTTGAGTATTACGCAGAATTGTGTAATGATAGTGGCGCATGGAGTAGAGAGGATGTGCTGGGAACCACCACGAGGCTGGTGGTTTGAATCCCGGCTGCCCCGTGTGCCATGTGCCAGGCGTCCTTGCGCAAGGTATACCAAAACCCCAAATTGCTCCCTGGGTGAAATGCGTAAGCCGCATGGGTTATAAAAGCCTCCAGCTAAATGACATGCGTCGCTCCGTATCGCCGCTCACTTCCTCTCGCCTATGAGACGCGCAGAAAGGCAGCTCGGGCGTATTCCTTCCATTTACATTCGATGAGTTCTTTCATTTAACGCGAGACGTGGTCGTCCAGTCCCCACATGCGGTTTCAGGACGCTCAGCGGCCACCTCGAGGAAAAAGGAACGCCTTATTTATCCTCATTTGATATCCTTATTTAATTGAAAGCTATTTCCATTTCCCTCCATCGGGCCGGATATCCGCGCGAGGGCCGACGAAGGAGCCTCTGAGTCCGTCGTCGGTTGATTGCAGTCACAGCGCATAACTGAAATATTAAACCAGAAGGAGGAAAAACTTGAGTATCTTGCATGAATCAGCAGCAATGTTCTCAGTCGGAACCGGGCTCACTGATAAGGAGAGCAAGATTGAGGTAGACATTACCTCGCCGCTAAAGCCCTCCTCCTCCCCCTCCTCCTCCTCCTCCTCCAGCAGATGAGGTGTGTGATCTCTTGAGATCAGCGTTGTGGAAGACAGAAACCTGAGGCGCACGTTAGTGTTTTGGAGGGTAGGGGGGGAGTCGCAAGGGGTCGAGCGGGCCGCAGGGAGCGTGTATGTGTGTGTGTGTGTGTGTGTGTGTAATGTAATGATCCCGGGCGCCTCGCCTGTTGATGAGTCGCAGCGGAACACATGAAACGGGGGAAGCGAGCGGGATGAATGTGATTGGATTGCCGGGCCGAGTGCAGCCGCTCCCATCTGTCTCGGGGTCTGCCATCCCATCTCGCGGGCGGCGGGAGGTAATTGGGTTCATTGTTCTCACCGCAGGATCCCCCGGATTGAAAGCTTCATTATCTGGATAACCATGGATGTAAATGAAGCACACGTATGCGGCGGGGTAATGGGGGAAAAATAGATCATCGCTCGCCCCCTCAAACACGTACAGTCGGGTTGGGATTTTTTTTGGTGTGTTTTTTCCCGCAATCACGTGCAGAAATAACTCCCATGTGTGCAAACGTGTTGAAAGCCTTTCTCCTCGCCCCCTTCTTCTTTTCTTTACCTAGTGCGGGATGATCTAATCTGCATTAGACGGCAGTGTGTGTGTCGCCACGATGTCACCGCATCCGCGTCTCCCCCTGTAAGTGCATTCGCATGGGGATGCGATGGCGGCAGCGGCGGCGCGTTGGAGCTCCCGCCTGCGAACGGCAGGAGAAGAACAACAACAGGCCGTGTGCGCTTTTAATTATTCATGCTAAACCAACGTATAACCCCGGCACATACCTCTCCCTCATCAGGCGAAGTCCGCGGATGTGCCGTAAGGCGAGGCCTTCGGACGGTTGTCTCGCAGTCGATGACGAGCGAGATCTCGCCGGCCTCAAGTTGCTGAGGTCGAAGCATCGGCCTTCTGAAAACAAACAGCAGCTCGCGGTGGAGCCGAACCCCTCTCAGGTCCTCTGGCGAATCCATAAATTCGCTGCAGATGTGATCTGCATCGCAGATTATTGCAATTTAAGCACGTCGGGGGGAAAAAAAGACCTAATCTGGTCTCTGATGGACGCGCCAGGTTTTCCATTCACTTTCCAGGAGGGACGGGGGGGGGACAGGGGAGGGGGGGGGAGATCTTGTTGGACCGGGTTTCGGAAGTCGGCAGAGGAAAACGTCGCCAGTACCCTGGCTTGAATGATCAGGACCGCGTGTCGGAGAGTTGACTGGAGGCCGGGAGAAGGAGGAGGAGAGCGCCGTCCTCCCCCCCCGACCGGGACCCCGTTGACCCTCCCGAAAAGGACGCCTCACCCCCCCCCCCCCCCCCCCCCCCCGGATTAAATGGGAAGCTCAATTGTCCCAACAGAGACTTGTCAATCTCCTCCATCGGCCGCGACCTCTCGCCGCTCCGGCCCGTCGAACAATGGAAGCCGGGCGCACGGGTTGGACTGAAAGCATCAGACCGGAGCTTTGTGCAGCGCAGTGCGCCGCGGTGTGTGTGTGTGCGTGTGTGCGTGTGTGTGCGTGTTGTCCTCCATCCCATTGAAAAGGCACTCGACTCCACCTGAAAGGGAAGCGTCGGCGCGGCCGCGTGATGTCGCGAGTCGCCGGATTACTGCAATCGCACGATGTCAAGCGAAGAGTTTGACCGTGTCTGAGGAAGAGTCTCTTGTGTCGGTGCGTTCGGGCTCATCTGCGCCCGCCCGCCCGCCCGCGTGCCTGTGTGGGCGCAGATGAGCGCAGCAAACAGGATTGCGACGGTCACAGAGCACATTTTGTACCATTCGCCTTGTAATTAACTGGAATTGGTTCAGCACAAATGCACTGCGAGCGTGGGAAACTTCAACAAAAAAAAAGACAACCTTCCTGTGCAAATTATCGACAGTTGGTTAGGATGGTGGGGGTTTTTTTTTTAGGGGGGGGGGGGATTCAAAGTGCTTCAACACTTATTTTATTTGTATTATCTTTAATGACACAGAGGCTAAATGGACCATAGAGGGAACTGATTAGCAGCTCCCTGCAGCTTGGCAGCCTCTAGTCAATATGGATGTTTTATGCGTTTTTAAAGGACATTTAAAATGAATTTTCGTACATGGCTTAAGGCGCGGGGGCTAATCACAGCACGCAGTCTCCTCATGAATGATGCCTCTGCACTCCGAGGCATCAGAATCGCTGGCTGGCAGCAGCCATTACAAAGAGGGAAGGGCACCGCCGCAGAAAAGGATGAGCCGAGACAAAGCAATAGACACAGCGGCCCGGAACGACTCCGCAACGACTCTGTAAAGGCACATTTCCCCCTGGCCGAGGGGAGGTGCCATTACTTCTAATGTTGATTGATGCTGTTCGAAGGGAGGGAGACTTTCTGACACTCAATTCAGGGCAGTTTTTTTTTTTTCTTCTTCTTTTTTCGGCGATTACACTTAAAAGTGTCGTTAGTGAGCCGAATCTCTTTGTTTTTTTGCAAGGACTTGAAAAAACCCCAACCTTTTCTCTGACATGCACACACACACGGCACGCAGTTGGATTCCATTGGCGCTCGTCGGGTTCGTGAATACCCACTTTGACCAGACTGTGTCTGATTCTCAGCCTCTCATCGTCCCTCCCTCCCTCCACCTCCTCTTCTCTCTCCTCGTTTACTTTCCTTAAGATGATCGGCGAGCAGAAAGCTCACCGGGCACGAAACGGGACGAAACGGGAAAGGTTGTCGACGCGTCGCAGGGTTGGCATGCATCAAACGCAGGGCGAGAGGTTTGATCTTCCAAAGGAAGGCCGCCCCCCTCCCCCCCTGGACGCCGTCGCCCCGCAGAACTCCGTTTGGTTGTTGTGAGCGTTACTGATTGGCGCCGTGGGAGAGCAATCAGCCGGCCCCATGATGCACGGTGACCCCCCCCTCGGACGGCGCTTCGCTGGGGATCCGGGCAGCAGAAAGGCGAAGCTGTTTACAGGCAACACGGCGGCCTCAGAAGCCTCAGGGTGCAAAATACTTTAAAATAAGCTCCTGGTCTCTTTGATGTGTGTGTGTGTGTGTGTGTGTGTGTGTGTGTGTGTGTGTGTCTGTGTGTGTGCGCGCGCAACCAAATCTAAAGGCTCTTCAAGTAGCGCTGCCTTTGAGCCAAGGACGAGTCTAAATTGTCTCTCGGAGCTGGAGACGGGCGAGGTGGAGGAGGAGGAGAGGGTTAAGTAGAAATCAAGAAATGTGATATTTTTTGCTGATGGCGGCATTAACATAATGTACACTTCACACGCCTGCTGACGGGAGAGACCGCCGCGATGCGGCCGGCGGGATGCGGCCGGCGGGATGCGGATCATTGTTGGCCCGGTGACGGGTGTTTTTGCGCTCGCCCTTCCCTCTCCTCCCCCCGTTTAACAACTCTGGTGTCGTAGGCCGCGCTGCCGGTAAAACATGCGAGAGAGTGTGGAGTAGATGAAAGGAGACAGACAGCAGAGGGGGGGTTGGGGGGGGGGGGGGCGTATTCGCGGCGTGAGTTCCGGCGTCAAGCGGCGCTGGATCGCCGCTCCGCGGGGCGCCGAGGGCCGGAGTACGGCTGGTAAAGCCGGGGGGGGGGGGGGGGAGAGGGGGGGAAGGACTCCCTGCAGGTCTGAAAGACTCACCACGTGTGAACAGACCTCAATCTCGGAATGGGACGGTTACCGAACTGCTGTGACCGCAGTTTTTTCAGCGTTTGAAAAAACAACATTTAGCAATCTACGGACTTGAAAGCCTTTCTTTTTTTTTCTCCTCAAGGAAATGTTCAGACTTTCACGCTTGAACAGTTCTCTTTTTTTTTTTTCCTGTTGTGTGGTCAGAAACAGCTTCTCCTCCATTTTCCCTCAGACACACTTTTCAAAAGGTTCCTCTTTTCTGTGTCGCCCGACAGCGAAAGTTTGACGATCAGTTAAGAGGAACCACATTTCATAAGAGCAGATGAAAATCAACAAAGTCTCCGTGGACCTTGGTTGATTCCCTCGGTCGGGTCAGAGTTCGCACATCGTGTTGCACCTTAGAAATCCTGCTTCTGATTACGCAGCAATGTCTCGTGTTTGTTCGTGCACACTGCCCATCATGCACGGCGCATGTGCTCTGTGTACTCCACATGTTGCACGGTTTTGTGCAAAAAAAAAACATATACAACCATAAACCCTCATTTTAATCCTTTGTAAACTCACAAAAACACTAGATCATATGTGTCCCATAAAGCATCCTTACAGCGTCTTCCATTAAACGCAGCGGAGGACGAAGACATCATCGGGGTATTGTATTATTATTCTTTTCATGTTGGTTCCCTTGATATGAATAACTTAGCCTTGACGTGGTCACAGTCTGTGTCAACGGAGAGCCGGATAACAACGACCACCGGGAGCAGCGTTCTGACACCCGGGGAACATTTGGAGCAGAAATCCACTTTGCTTCTCCGCGCACCTATTATGGAAAATTCTCCATCAAAGCAGGTCTGTTTTGTTGGGTGTGCAAACCGGTGAGCGGCACCACATCATGCCTCGTACATTTGTTTCTTCCTAAGTGCCGTCGTGTAAATAGCGTCAGCGTGACAGCCAGGGCCGGCCCAAGGCATAAGTGAACTAAGCGGCTGCTTGGGGCCCCAGGCAGCCGCTTAGTTCACTTATGCTGCAAGCAGCCCTAGTTTTGTATTACAACCTCACTGTATTTGTTTATAATTTTCGCTATAACAGTATAGCGTGACATTTGTGCCAATAATCTTCTAGCACAGGTGACTGTGCGTGGTGGGAGGGGGCCCTCCAAATAAAATTCTGCTTAGGGTCCCCAAGAGGCTCGGGCCGGCACTGGTGACAGCCGACTCCCTTCGCTCTTCCCCCCCGATTAGTTAACCAACTAACCGCATGGCCCATTTGACAAATTAATGGATTTATTCAACCTAGGAAGGGGTGGTGTGCTAGAATCTTTTTAGTTTGGTACGTTTCCGCTGTCTCCGTTTTATCCCCCGTTATTTTAAAACCCGTTATTTTCCGAGGAACGCGTGTTGGCCCTCTAAATAATACGCATTTCCACCCCTGTGAATCTTGTAATTTGCGTCTCCAGAAGTGACACCCGAAGTGTCGCCCGAAGGACCAGATGTGGTGCTCCAACGGTCACCGAGAGTCAGTGCTCATTCCCTCCCTCTCGTTTCCCTATCATTCCCCCGCACCCCTCCCCCGTCTTTAAAGTCTGTGGAGAGCGGCGGCGGCTATAATTCTGGGGCTGGATTTCCCCTCTAAGCCTCCTGAGTCCAATAGAAGCACCTGCATTAATCCCAGCTAACACCCCTGATGGAGTGTTTCATCCGGGCCCGTAAAGGCCGTTGACACCGCCGTCCGCCGGGCCAGACGGTCGTGCCGATGACACCGGTGACGGATGTGTTTTTGGCGGAGGCAGAAAGATCCCCCCCTCTGCTCCTTTGCACCGATGCCACAGTGCAAATAAAAGATGAGCCGGGTGACAGAGGGGAATCTTTGTTAACGTTTCCTCTGTAAGGCTTGAGGTCGTTCTGCATGTATTTGTGTTCAGAACCGCGTTTTCTCCCCCCACAACGTGGACACACTGATTCCCAGTGTTGGGAACGTTACTTTAAAAAAGTAATTAGTTATAGTTACTCACTACTTTTTCCAAAAAAGTAACTGAGTTAGTAACTGAATTACTCTACAATAAAAGTAACTCGTTACTAGGGAAAGTAACTATTTGCGTTACTGTTAAAAAATTAGAGTTGCTTACAGCGGATGTCGACAACGTTTTTGCTCCTGGACATAATGTACACGTCACTTTCACGTTCTGTGGAGTTACTAAGTTTGATTGGACGTGTTGTTATTTTGCTCGACAGCGTTCGAATCCAGGGTGTGGCGATGTTTTATTAAATATATTTTCTTCAATGTATTTTTTATACGTGGAAGTGATGTAGTGCTCACTTGTAAAATCGTAATCGATTCAATGAAAATGTTTTCAGCAAATATGTTTGCGAATGTCGGACGAATCACGTGACCAATGCAGACAACATCTGCCGCTGCACAAACACGCACACGCAGGCAAACCAGTAGGGACGTAACACCGGTGCGCCGTACCGGAAAGAAAACTGTACTGTCTGAAAAATATTGCACTATTGCGTGTGTAGGCGGAGGTTCGGCACCGCCCGCCGACCTGCATCCATCAATGCATAGTAACGCACCGCATTTAACGTCCTGTAACGGTAACGGCGTTGTAACGACGGAAAAAGTAATTAGTAAGATTACCCCGTTACTGAAAAAATAACGCCGTTATTTTCAAATGGTGTTATTATTCCAAACACTGGTGATTCCTCTCGTCGGTCGGTGCCTGCTCCTGTGGAGCCGACGTTTGACTCCGCGGCGTTTCACTTTTCACCGAGCGATCTTCCACAACGGCGACGGTTCTTCGGTTCCGCTGAGGGGGAGAAAGAGGAGAAAGAGGAGAAAGAGGAGAAAGAGGAGAGAGGCCATCGCTCACTACAGAAGGTTTCACTCCCGGCCGCATTGATTTGTCTTGTTGCTGCAGGTCAGAGAGAGAAAATTGATTTGGAAATTGTGGAAACACTATTATTTCATCTTCTGGCATTTCTACCCCCCCCTCGCCCCCCTCACTCCCCCGCCACCCCTTGTATTTTGGGAAGTGAGCCCTGGAAGTGGAGAAAGAACAGTCAAATGACCGAAATGTCCTCCAAACGCAAAAGGTTGGATCCATCCCTGCGGTTTCACGCCACGCATTTAGTTTGCGTGTGTGGAAGGCCTCTCTCCTCCTCTGTGCCACCCGGGTGGTTCGAAAAGCCTTTTTCCAAGATTTTCAAGACGATCGCTTTATTACAAATATATTCAGGCGTGAAGCCCCGATCTGAGGCGTCCGGTGTGGGACGCCTGAGGCACTGGGGAGCATTTCTTTCTGCCGCTGCAGGAGATTTCTCAGGGCAAAGAAAGCGGACAAAGCGGCGGTGAATGAGGAGTAGGGAACGCCACGGCCCCAATAGGATTAAATGGGTAGCTTTTTCATTCTAAACACCTTATCAGGGACCGGTTTCCACCTGGGATGAAAGGTGGATGTAATTAACTTTATGAAAGGATACCGATAGGATTATAAACCAGCACCACTGTGGGTCCCTCAGAAGGAGGACTAACGCATTATCGCTGGCGACAAATCACACTGTTGCCTGGTTCTATACGAGAAGGAAGGAGTGAAAAAATGTTTACCAAAGGAAGTGCAAAGAAGCCTTTTTTACTACAGCGTGAACGTGAACATTTGTTCAGAAATATCTTGTTTTCTTTATCAAATAAGAAATATAAACCGCCTCCTTTATTTTCTTAAACCCTTTTGAACGTATTCGCATCGTAATGTGCCAGACTTGTTGCTTGGCATAAAGATTTTGTCCAACATAAGTGTGTTTGCAGTGTATTGTTGAGCAAAATCAGCACACTCTCGCTCGGTTGCTGGATTAAGAAAATAACGTAAATATATATTTTTTCAATGCATTACTTCATCATAGCCATGACCTTCTTGTTTATGATATAATCTTGCCATGATCTTGTTGTAAACATATAGATATATACATCAAGGAATGTTACTTTAAATCCTATTTTGAACAAAAATCGACAATACACGTTGGATCCTAACGACGAGCTGTCTTCTGACAAGTGGTGCATCGTACATGTCTATTAGCCGGTTGCGCCTGACAGGGTTTTTCACCGGGGGATTTCTATCTGGCCGTTTTTAGCCCGGCGAGCTGAATCCGGTATCGTAGCAACGGTAACTATGGGAATAGAAACCCGCGGAGAGGTCAGCGTGATGGACTCCACTTGGCCTCTTTGTGCGAAGGCTTGCACATTGATTTTTCTAATTCACAACATCTCCAAACCGCCTCCGCCTCTCGTCCCCCCCGACTACGTCTCCTCGCTCAGCCGGGCAACAGTTGCCAGTTAACGCTGGATGGGGGAACTCTTTTAATTTTTTTGACTTTGACCAAACCCGCCTCTCCGCTCCTCCTCCTCCTCCTCCTCCTCCTCCTCCTCCTCCTCCTGCGTGTGCGTCGGATGTCGGCTTTCGGTCCTCGTGGGAGAGATTCTCCAGGGGCCTTAATTGACAACTGTGTAGAACAACTAATCAGCGGCAAAGCAACTGACCTTTTAAAATGACGAATTAAGTCAACTAATTTCAGATAATCCTCCGGCACGCCGGGCTGCGCTGACAGCCGCCGATTGATGTTCGAAACGCAAGACGCCCCCCCTCCTCGCTGACTCCTGCCAGTCGTTTAGCCCAAATCCCCGAGTAAAGGTGGCGCGGCGGACGAACCGCCTAACGGGGAGCTCTGAGGAGATTAAAACAACGGTCTACACGCGGCGCTCGTTAAAGCGAGTCACTGGGAGGGCGGGTTAAGTGTAGCGGGCCTTCGCTACATAAAGGTCGGTGCCGGTTCAACGGTCTGCAGACCCACAAAGCGTCTCTGTGTTTCTAATTTGTACACACGCGTGAAGAAAATGCTCCCGGTGTCATTTTGTTTATGCTACTCTAGCTAGCGGTCTGGATGTGGATGCTAAGCGAAGCTAAGTACGTCAGCAGATGTGATCTTTGGTTGTAAACACGTGTCCCTGGAAAGCTGCGTGTAACCATGCGTGCTTGCGGGGGGTAAATCCAAATCCCTACGTTCATGTACCGTTGATTGAGCACGTTGGCGTCTAAGATGGCGGCTACGCGTTCAGTGTGAGAGTGTGTACGGTTGGTGTGTGTGGTTAGTCAGCACTGTCAGTAGAGACAACAGGATAAAGAGGAGCGAGGATCCACAGGCGACTGTGTGCGGGGAGCCGCCGCCCCCCCCCCCCCCATCCTCCTCATCTCCCCCAGCATGCATTTTTCATCGCACGCTCCATTTTTTTTTTACACTGTGTAGCTTTTGCCTTCCCTCCAAACTTCCATGTGGTGCGTCGTGCTGACGTGGCTTTTTCTCAGCCCCGCACACAAAGCCCGCCGGTGCTCAGTGTCTCAGAGTCTCAGAGCATGTCGGTTTGTGTGCCAGAGTGTGTGTGTGCGTGTGTGTGTGTGTGTGTGTGTGGGTGTGTGTCTGATTGGGGGCATTATCCTCGCTCATCCTCCCCTCCCTCCCCACACACTGGCGGCATCACATTGTATGTGAGCTCACAGTCAAACGGAGGGAGGGGACGTAAGTTCATTGGTCCAAACTACACCGTAGTTCAAGACTCCCTGCAGAGGAAGGATCCTATTAGATATATATATATATATATATTTGGGGGGCCCTTGAGCAACAGGCCAAACTGCCAGGGTGAGTTAAAATGAGTTAAATGCTTACTGTAATATTTGAGGAGACAGAGATCCAGCGGAAATGGCCGTCTGCCTCATAGTTTAGCCCAACGCTGTCAGCCACCCGCTCGACAGGTCCAAACGTCGCCATTCCTTCGTATGCCAACGCGTTGATTGCATTCGTAGATTCTGCGTGCGACATGGAGTTCCATCAGCTTCACAATGCGTCTCCACTCGCGCCGGGACACCAGGTGATTTGCTACCACGAATAAACAAATCCAATAAATCTGACGCATGAAGTGAAACCGCACCGGGGAAATGTAACTGACATCCGAAGGAGAATTCCCCCCCCCCGCCCCCCCTGCATCCCTCGTGATGATTTGTTCGATATATAGATATTTATTTCATTAGGTATCGAGCTAAATATCTTGGATATGAAAATGGGCTGTCAGGACGATTGGGGGGGCGGACGGGGGAGACGGGAGGGAGAAACTCTGTCTGCAGACGGATTTAAATGGTTCCAAACTAACGTTTTTTTTCATCACCATCATTTTCACCGTTATTCACGGTTGAAATGAGCGGAAGAACAGGAAATACGTTGTCCATCCAACCATCACGAAT
Source organism: Apeltes quadracus (assembly GCA_021346845.1). NCBI lineage: Eukaryota > Metazoa > Chordata > Actinopteri > Perciformes > Gasterosteidae > Apeltes > Apeltes quadracus. The sequence goes on along the minus strand of CM037924.1, from coordinate 2,835,147 downwards.
TAATCAGAGTGTGGAAAGTGCGATCTGGAACACACCGCGGGGTTTGGTTTGGTAGAAAGACACAAGTTAAAGTGGAAAATACAGGGATAAGTAACACACACAACATCAGTTAAGCAGTTATTTCGGTGTTATTAGTGTGCGATTCCGTCTCTCGAGGAAAAGCCAATTCGGTTGTCGGTGGTCGAGCAACGAAGCGAAGCAGGCGGAGAAACGCAAGCAGCCGGTTACATTGTGGACGATCCTGCCTGAACGCTACAAAAGAAGAACGTCGCTTCCTCCAGAAAAAGTTAACGGTGGCAACACTTGGTTTTTATGTCAAGAGCCTGAATTCCCCTCAGCGTGCTCATTTCTTTTCTCAGAGGTGTAGAAAGGAAGCCTCTCGCTGCGGTTCATTAGTCCAGCAGCGCAGGCCTCTGCGGGAACATGCGGCGGCGAGTTGGGGGTGTTTTCAAAAGGTGACTATGGGAGGATCATGAAAATGCTTTCAGTGGAATCACATCATCTAACAAAAAAGTGCTGATTGACCTTCCGAGTGTGGAGCGCACCTGTCAGGGTGACTGACGGGGTGAGCCCCCCCCCCCCCCCCTCCACCCACCAAACCCCCCCTCCTCAGTAAAATCAACACTGCAGACGCCGTGCACGCGAGCTTATCGAGAGGATGGAGTATAAAAGCACAGCAGTGAGCTGCTTTACGGGCTGTTTATTTGTCTATTTTACCCCGTGCTGCCTCCAGCAAATCCCCCTCCTCCGCCAACCCCCCCAGAAGGTCTCTCTGGGTCTCGGCAGGTGAGTGCCGCAGCGCGCCGCGTGTCCCCCCTGCAGCTCGCAGGCTGCTGGCCGGGGGGGAGCGCTGACATGCAGGGTGGCCTGTAAGCCTCTTTTGTCCGTGTGCAGCAGAGTCATCTGCCGGCTCAGTTGCTCCTGCAGACAAAGCTTCAGAGAGATCGCCCACATTCTGGGACATCCTCCCTCTCTCCTGAGCCGGCGTCGGGGACACGGCCCCCTCGCTCTCCGTCTCCTAAGCCTCCTCCCTTTCATTTCTCTCTCCCTCTCGTTCCTCCCTCCTGCAACGCCTTGCACGTTTTCCGTTCTCTGGTTCCGTTGCTTTTGTTTGGCTGTAATCTTCAGGCGTTGCATATCAAACCCTGTCAGGCCTCCCCTTTGTGCTTCATGACGCGGCGGCGGGTCGGAGGTGAGGAGGACGTCGTACTCCGTGTTTAACCCAACGAGATCAACGGGATTATATCACATGGAGCTCAGTTCAGCGCGGTTCGTAATGACGTTTGTTGTCTCTCGCTGTAGTCAATTTTGACCTTCCAAATGAGAAAAAAAACAAAGGTAATTACTCGAGAGCAACCATGAAGGCTAATGAGTCACCGTGAAGGTAATCAAAGATAATCACAAGGTAATGCGAGAGACGGAGAGAACGAGAGATGGCGATCGTAAGGCAGAACTAGACGAGAGAGAAAATATGTCAGCGAGATGAGACGAGAAAGAGCCGGGAGCGACCCTACTGTAAGGAAGAGGGAGGAAGGAGAGGAAGGAGGAGAGGTGGTGGGGGGGCGTGTCCGACATTACCCTCATGAATCAGTGTCAGTGGAGGGATGAGAAAATAATTAAACAGGCCAGCGCAGTGTTAAATGCTGCCAAAGGTAAAAGGCCCATTCTACTGTATATGAACACAATCTGGACGGGCGGGAAGAATGGCAATAAATGGGATTTAGGGGGGGCGGGGGAGGGGACGGGGAGGGGGGAGAGATGGGATGGGGGGTGGGAGAAAAAATCCATATCATAACGGATGCCGGTGTGCCCTTCAGATGGCGTTATGAGGGGAGGCGATATAAATAGCACTGCCACGTTGTAAATGTTTATATACAGTAGCTACGTACACACTTTGCACGCCGGCGGCAGGATTTACGGCCGCACACGTAACGCGCTGAATTCCGACACAAGGCTGTGAGTAATATTTCACATTTGTTATCCCATTGAGGGTAAATCTTCCTGGGACGAGCACGGTGGCGATGAAATATTTAAAGTAGTTTCTCCTTCCATTTCCCTCCTCTCAGCTGCAAGCACGCACGGCACGCATGCAGGCCAACAATTATACCTCCAAAAAAAACCTCATGCAGCATTTAGGGGGGGTCTGAGAAGAGAGAGGGGGGGGGGTGTCAGCAGGCTGTAATTGTGTGTTCAAAGCTTCCGGCAGGGCTCAGGATGCAGCGGAAATCCCCCAGCCGGCGGCGTAGAACAGAGCGGCCATTAGATCGCACTCATGCGTAAAATGCGCGCCGCTCTTTGGAGAATATTGAGTGACAAACACAAGGCCGCACGTGTGTTTACGTGTGTGTGTGTGTGTGTGTGTGTGTGTGCGTGCGCACGCCGTATGCGCACTTCCTGTCCTCATGTGTGCGAACACATGCGCACATGCGCACGGATAGGCGGTTGTGTCTTCCAGGTGTCGCATGCAATATCCATCATGCTTCCTGCCAGCGGCACAAAGAGGATTCATGATCACTGGTCTCCCCACGCAGGTGGAAACGACTGTGTCGGCGTGCACGGAGGGAAATTGCCACGGTGGGTTTTGGGGGGAGGGGATGGGGGTCTAGAACAGTTACACAGCACAGTGTTTGCTTGCTGTCTGGATGCCGTCTGTCGGTCCGCCTGCAGAGCGCGTTGCACGCCGTCCTGCAGGTGTGCTTGTTGATACAGCCGCTTGTATCTGCACGCTGTTCTATTTCTCCAATGTGTGCATTCGCATGTATGTGAAAGCGCTGAAGCCTAATTCCTCCCACAGAATGGGGAGTTTGAAGGGGGGGGGGGGGGGGGCTTAGCGAAGGATGGCATTTTTACTGATGCCTTTTACTGCCCATGAGCGGCCTTGACGACACCCATGATGAGTCTATGACACGGAATCAAGCCGGTGTCACCGCGGGTGCTGCCGGAGGTAGAAGAAGCGGGGGCCACGCCGTTGTCCAATGTCCAAATTGAATTATGGGCTGGATTTATGCAGAACATGGCCGTTCACTTCACAGGCAACCTTGGCGGGCATCGCAGTGAAACACAACATGTTTAACATTAATTTATGTCTAAACGTCGCTTTGTAAATTCCCTTTGCGCTCTTTGGTTCAACAGAAGTCCGCGGCGCTGGCGGCGTTTCGGCGGCCGGGCGCTCCGGCATTGTGCTTTTCTTTTTGCGACTGCCGTTTCCAAAGCAACATCTCCGAAGCTGTGAGGGGAAACGGCACTAATAAGCCGCCTCATTAGGGTCGGCGCGCTGCCAGGCCTTTCTCTGTCAACCCCGTAGGTCCGCACGCCAACTTCAAAAGGCGACCGCGGGGACGACTGCACACACGGGGAGGGGAGGGAGGGGGGGGGGGGGGGCTGATTTACTTTAGGAACCGGTAAAACAGGCAGCGGAAGGTGTGCCGGTGGAACCGAACTAACTGGCTCCGGTCCGCTCTCTGGCCTGCGACACGAAAAGGCTCATTATTCAGCAGTTCATTTGGTGGAGGAGGGGTGGGGCGGGGTGGGGCAGGGGAGGGGAGTGGGGGGGTGGGGGGGGGCAAGCCTCCGACGCCCTCCCTCGTCGGTCCTTCCCTCCTCTGCTGCTGATCGCTTACTGTACAGGAAGGATGCCCTTGGCACACCCGTCGTGCACGTGCACCACTGTACGCGCACCCGCGCCCGGCGGCTCATTAATGCAAACACGACCCTCGTTAGATCCCTTATATGTAATAAACTGGATTAAATTCCACTGGCTAAGCACTGCGATCTCTTCGGGTTAATTAATTTCATTCCATTCTGTCTTTGTTTTTTATGCTTGAACACATGCTGACACTGTTATTGTGTGGCATCCTGCTCACTGGAGAAGTATAATAGGCCGGCGAAGGAGGCAGAGGAAGCCACAGTGTTTGGTATTCCGGCTCCAAAGTGATTTTGATCCTTTCTTCCTTTCCTTTGACAAGGAGGCATACGCCACGGTAGCTGCAGCTCTAATACGGCGGCCTCTCTCTCTCACTCTCTCTCTCACTCTCTCTCTCTCTCTCTCTCTCTCTCTCTCTCTCTTCAACGCTTTATCTCACGGTCCAAATGAGAAAACCTGGACCTGCTATCTCTTTTGGTTTTAATATATTTATCCATCCATTATTGTAATATTGTCCATAATTTGCTCTTATCTCCAGGCCTGACAGTCCGATTTACACAGCGGCTCAGCAGACAGATGGAGAAATGACCCCCTTTCTCCCTTAACTCCTCTCCTCCCCTCCAAACTCCAACCAAACATGACTGACAGCCCGCTGTGTGACTGGTTGTCATGGCAACCTCCCCGTCCTCCTGACAAGTGCTCTCTATCTCCCTCCCCCCCCCACCACATACTCCCTCGCTGTCGCGGCGATTGAGAAGGAGGCATACGGAGAAGTGGATATTGAAAACCAGAGAGCACCACGAGGCGTTTTGTGTGCTCCCTCCCCCGCCCCCCCTCCTCACTCCCTATCAGTTGCCTCCAACCCTTCCCTTGACTCATCCTCTCCCCCCCCCCCTGACAGTGATTTACAAACTCTGATGGTGCACCTCCTTTATCCAGTCCGGGCTTATCAAGCACTGCAGGACTGTGTGCAGATCAACTTACAGTTCTGTCTCATGCATCCCCCCCCCCCCCTCTAGTCTTCAGCCCCATTGCTGTTCACTAAGTCTCATTTCACTCGACATGGTGTGGCTGAGGAATGAATTGTGCGCTGGCGTTGTTTGTCATGTGCGGGGTGCGATGGTCAGAGCGAGGACGTGACACGTTGCTGATACGATCAGCGACTCAAACGGATTCTCACGAGGCCACAAAGCAAACAGCTCAGCTGGATTAGGAAACGGTCCAAGTTGACCCGGTAGGCCTCGGTGTGTGTGTGTGTGTGTGTGTGTGTGTGTGTGTGTGTGTGTGTAACCAGGCTGCACGCTGCCTTTTCATTATTCCGGAGTTGAATTTCCGATGCATTTATTCCAAACAAGCATCTGTCTAGTAACTGAGAGTAAATTAATCATGATGGGGGGGTGAGTTGCGGGACGGAAATGGTATGTCGCAGGGACGCTGCATACCGTACTCTGGCACAGTGAGCTGTGAATGCATCGTAATGTCAGCAGGCAGCGCAGTTTTCACAGTTAAGTTGCTGGTGATTAGACCCCGGAATTGTTTAGGCGACGACATTTCACAACACTATAGTGAGGATGCTAATTGAGGAAGCTATTTATGCTCATCGGGCCCTGTGAGCAAGAAAGAAAAAAAAAACGACCAGCTCATAATTTCTTGTCTTATTTTACATGCATCTATACACTAGACGCCGTTTACCACAGATGAGTAGCGGGAACAGAAGGATGACTCAGCCGTTTTTTGGAAGGCTGCAAAAGAGGAAAGCGAGAAGCAAAACAGCGTTTCATGCTAATCATGTTTTAACCTCTCAGCTTCTCAGAAGGCTTCGGGGTTGTGTGTGACTGACAGTTCAATTCGGCTGAAAGAGCGATTCAATCAGAAGTATTCTTCTTCTTCTTCATGACTCCCTATTAATTATGCAAGACACCGTTGGCTTTGGCTCAGAGGTTTTGATTGCCTCTCGGCTGCTCCCGACACGTCGGCGGGCGGCGTGCTAACGGCGCTAACCGCTAAACAGCGGCGAAAGTGCTGACGCGAATGGCGCCGCCTTTCGCGAGCAATTTAGGCTTCGGCGTCTCGCCCGTGGACTCTTACAAATGTTACCGCCAATTAATAGACAACTCGCTCCATACCTTTGAGCCGCATCGATCAGCCGGCGCAAGGCCGCCGCGTTTTCCCCCATTAATCACGGGCTTTCATAACGAACGGACGGGGTCTCAGGGTCCCACGCCGTGCGGCCTGACCGGGGGGGGGGGGGGGTCTCACAAAGGGGCCCCTTTGTGAGACCCTCCCCTCGCTTTTCGTGTCTGCGCTGCGACCTGCATCCAGGAGGCTGCTTGAGAGGGAGTTCACTGCGGGACGGGATCTGAACACACGTCCTCCTCCAGTGCGAGAGGCAGAACCCATGGACGGTGGAACAGATCTCATGCGTTGTTAGCTGCACGCACACTGCTTGCACAACATTCTCTCTCTCTTCTCACACAGGCACGTGATGTATCTGGCCACATGACCCCGCTGTACTCGGATACGTATACTATACGAAGGGGAGGCTGGGGGGGGGGGGGGTGTTTAAGCCAAAGTGTACGACCGTGGTCCCACAGCTGCTTCTCGCGCGGCTCTCCAGATGTGCACAGGAGCGCGCCTCTTCTCCTTGACTCATCTCCCCTCAGAATTTATATTCTCCCTCCGGCAAAAAAAGAAGGACAATCTTGGCCTTTCATTTTCCAGTTCAGGGCTTTCCATTTTTTCCCCCTCTTTGCAGATAAATGCTCTCCAATCCTCCCCGACAGATGTCACATTGCATCACTTCCGTTTTGATACATGGCCTCTGATCCTGCCACTTGCAATAAGGAGCCGGCACCGGCGACGCCTCTTCCCTCGACAATGCGCTGACACGGTTGATTATTTTAAAGGTGCATCATTGGCGCTGCTGAAACCCGAACCTCCCCCCCTCCCCGCCCCCGTCTGCGTGCCACTCGATGTGGGTATCGGCCTCCGTCTGGCTCAGGGAGCGACAGCAACGCCGTGCGGCGGGCCTCGAGAGGGCCGCCGCTAGTCCACCCGCCCCCCCCCCCCCGGTCCCTCCCGCCCCCCCGCACTGACTGCTCGGGTCAGAGTTTGAGAAACAATCTGTATAAAGGGAATGTTTTAGTGCTCTCCCGCCGCCAGCAGAGAGACCGGCAACTGCAGCATTAATCATACGCGGCCGGAGCACATCAGTAAACACAGAGTGTCGGGTCAAGGTAAGGATCAGATCCCGCAGCGTTATAACAGGACTCAATAGCACGCCGGCTCATCTATTGAAAAGTCAGCGTTATTCACGGCGCGTCTCCCCGGCCTCCGTTGCTCGCCGGAGAGAGAGACACGCCATTGTTCACTGAAATATTTTCTCCGGCTACACAAAAAAACACCGGATCAGCAGCAATTAGTAGAGTAAGAGAGAGAGATAAAGAGGAGGGAGGGAGGCAGTTGAAAAAGAATGAGGTTGAAAAATGTGGAATCAGCGAGAGAGAGAGAGAGAGAGAGAGAGAGAGATGGATGGAGAGGATGGAAAGAGGGAGGTGGGTGGGGGGGGGGGGGGGGGGGGTGTTTCATCCTGTAACAGTGTGCTGTTTAGGAGGTTGGAGCTGCCTCGAGCCCCTGGTGCTTTTAAAAGGGACCAAAGACTTGCTCATTGTCTTGGGCCCCTTGAGTGAGTGTGTGTGAGAGAAACCTCTTCATTAGTCTTCCCATTGCCCCCCCCCCCCCCCCACAAGGCCCTGACCACTCACTCCCCCCCCTGCAGCTAAAGCGTATACTGCATGTGCACATATGGGACTAAACCCAGTTATGGCAGAGATTTTATGGCAACGCCCCTTCCCCCCACACCCTCCACGCTCCACCCCGACAACAACGGGCGACCCCGCCGCGTTCTAATTTGCCCTTTTTTTGTCCCGTTGTTTGTTCCAGAAGACAGGAAGTTGTTCGTCGGGATGCTGAACAAACAACAGACCGAGGAGGACGTTTACCGCCTCTTCGAACCCTACGGAGTCATCGAGGAGTGCACGGTCCTAAGAGGCCCCGACGGAAACAGCAAAGGTAGGGGGCGCCGCCGCCGTCTCGGCTTATTGCCGGCGTTATTTGGGTCACTGACAGAGGAGTGACAGCGTGTGCGAGCGTCCGCGTCAGCCGGGCTGCGCGCCAGCGGAAGTGACGTAGGCAGCGGATGTAGGTCAAACGACACGCAGCGGCGCTGTTGAAGTCGGCTGCAGGCGGGAAAGTGAAGCCCGACGCGTGTCACATGCTGTTTGATGTCTCATAATTAGGAGCCATGTGAGAAGGTGAGCCGATGATTAGTCGTTTTGTCTTTTCCCTTTTTGTGCACTTTGTAAAGAATGTGTTCACTTTCTTTGATGAAAATTGAATGGAGGTGCGATACTTAGTTTTTATCTCTTAAGGAAAAAGGACGGGGACGTTTCAGATGCACAAATGATCTGGTGTGACTTCAAAAGGCCGGATGGAAAACCGAGACTCGAAAGCAACAATATGAAAGAAGGTTATGCAACGAATGCAAAGAATGAGTGTTATTTCAATGCTCCATGACTCCTCCCCTTTAGCCGTCCTCCGTCCTTTCGTCCAATGGATGCGCTGCAGGTTGTCACTGCAGCTGAGCTGCGATGGTGTTGAAATCTTTCGGGCCTTTTTATGTTTTTATTTTTTTAATTTTTTAAACCACCCGACCGCTTTCAGAGACGTCGATTCTCTCTGACATCCAGAAAAGAGCACAGCGGCCAGCGGTCCCCCCCCCCGAAGCCCGATCCCCGCTCGGCGCTTAAGGAAATTGTTGGTGGATTACGTGTGAGAGGTTTGGAAGGCAGAACGTTCTGACTCCTCAGCGGCTTGCAGGAGGAGAAGATGGGTGTCAGAACGATCCGAGCGTCACAGCAGCACAAGAGCTATTTTTATCAGCTCGTGCTTTACTTGGGTATTTCTATTTCATGCTACTTTGTGTTTTTACTCCACTGGATGACGGGTCAATAATTACTTCTTTGAATCTTCTTTGAATCACTTTTAAGTTCACATAGGTGAAGGTATTGTTGTGTGTCAATAATGAATGACGGTGTTTGCTAAAAAGAACCTCTCAGCTGAGTCGCCCGGCGGGTTCGGCCCCTTCGCCCGTCCGTCGCCAGCGAACTCCAGCACCTTTGAATCCAGTAGAGGTGTGATAGTCAGTGTCCTCGCCCCCCCTGGGAAACGGTTCCCAGGTCAATGTAGCTCGGATCAACATCAGCTGTGGTGCTGTCAAGTATTACATGCATGCATTTTGGTTGATTCCATTACATGGAATACAATCATAGCTGTACATTGATATTACTTTATTGATTACAGTTGCAAAGTTACAGTGGTTATTGCAATATTCTCATTGATTTATCGATGACATATTTCCAGAATCATGGCAGTATACTGATGTACACTAGATGTATAATAGTTCATTTGTGAACCGGGTCGTCGGATCATTTATAATATCCTACAGTATTGATGAGTATGATCCAGTACTCAGTATCACCCTTAAGTGGGTTGTACTGCATTATGACTACTTTACTACTTTAGGTACTCAAACTAGGGACTAGTCAGACATATCAGATCAGACATATTACATCATCATTTGTCTGAAATGTGTGTCTGCATTAGCTCATGACATCAGTTCTTTTGCAGCTGCTACACTTTGTCATCCATAAAATCCTATTTGTGCAAAATAATACGCAGAACAATATGACGACTTATGATCGGCCGGCCTGTTGCTCGGATCCAAAGTCCCGAACCCATCACCTCCTGTGTGATTGATGAATAAAAAGAGTCAGCTTGCCGAGTACAAGAAGGGTTAAATTCATAATTATATCGGCAGACAGTTAATAACAATAAGAAAAGTCCTTGTACAGGTCAAGCCGAGCGCGAGCTCTTTTCTATCCGTATCTCAACAGAGGGCAGCGGTTCGACAGCTCAACGGGCATCTTGATTGGCTGGTGTCCACTGGGGGGGGGGGAGGGGGCGAGCCCATTAAGAGGGGAAGAATGGCGGGGCGGCGAGGTCAGCCAGCGGAGACGATAAGAAGAGCAAAGTGTGAGAGATTAAATAAGAGTAGAAAAGGAACTGGAAATGAAATTAGGGGGTAATTATAAGAGGAGGTAGAAGCACTGCAACGGACCTTCTGTGAGGAGAAGAGCACGTGTTCAGCTTTCCCCTCGCAGTGGAAATATGAGGACACACGTGTCATCGATAATTTGTCCACAGGTACTAATCTGATTACAACGTGAGTCATTTCTAGATTAGACAAAGCTCGCGGCTGTGTATCCGACTTTCCACTTCTAAAAGGGTGCCAAGCGTTTTATCGGTGGAATAATCAATGTGCCAAAGCTCACAGAAGCCTTCTTCAACTTGCTTTCAGTTTGTCGGCGCGTCGCGATATTCCTCAAGGACTTGTTGTGTGTCGGTTCGTTGGTTCCCGACATCGCGGTGCGTCGCGGGTATCGATCAGAACGTCCTGTTTTGGTTCTGCAGACTTCTCCCACTTAGCGGGGTTTTCTAGTCCCAGACCTTATGAGATCAGCCGGTTTAGCAAGTATTTAATATGCACAGACAGGCATGTGGTGCTAAATAGCGTGTTTTTCTGCTCCATCGGTGCAGCTTTCCGCCTGCGGCCTGTGCCTGCTTGTCTGCCTGCCTAATGGCCGGAGTGGAGCAGCCTGCTGCGCAACGCGAGCCGCTCGCTGCACAGTGACTTCTGTGCTATCAAATACTGTTCAGCGTCCTTTATTAACACACCTTAGGCTTTTAAACCGGCTCGATCGAATGCATTCGCTGTACGGATGCGTGTACCGTGTGTGTGTGTGTGTGTGTGTGTGTGTGTGCGTGTGCGTGCGCGCCTTTATGTTTGACGTGCACTTCCTCTCTTCCAGGTTGCGCCTTTGTCAAGTTCTCCACACACACCGAGGCTCAGTCTGCAATCAGCGCCCTGCACGGCAGCCAGACCATGCCAGTGAGTACAGCTCCCTCCCTCACGCACTACGACACACACACACACACACACACACACACAGCGGCAACATCCATCGCATGCACAACACGTACACTCGGCGCACCGATCACAGCGGCCCTGTGCAGTCCACCTCTGCTGATTAAGAGCTGTAAACTTGTGGTTTTGAACTCGGCCCCGACTGTAAAGTTTTAAATCAATTTATAGAAAGTGCAGCCAGCCTCATAAATACCCCCGGCTTTAAAAAAAACAGATACATTCAGAAATAGCCTTCTGTCTCTTTAATTAACACCATACTTTTTTAAACCCCCCCCCCTTCCCTCCCTCCCTCCCGGCCTTTGGAGAAAAAAAAATCCAAATCTAATTTCGAGATAAAACTGTTTAGGATGATAATTGAATTTCGGGGCGAGTCATCAATCAGTAGTTCTGCTCGCATAATCAGTGAATATAACTCCAGTGTGAGATTGCGTTTGCTGCTCGTGTCTTCTGAGCCGGCGGCGGCGGCGGCGGCGGCGTGTTGGATCCGCCGACCGCGCCGCTCGCCGCTAGCGGCCCTCGCGTCGCACACCTGCTGCTGTCAAAATAAAAGCCACTTACTCGGCACTCCGGAGCCGAATGGAGTCGTTCAGCGTGACATCCGGGGGGAGCAGACGGGGAGTCGCGTCCCGCGTGCAGACGGCGCTTTTGAGGGTGGAGGGGGGGAAGGCACCCTGAACTCCGTTCCACCTCTCCTCACCTCCATGTTGTGTGTTCACGGTGGGATTTCGCTACTAATGGTCGCCAGCGTACGGAAAGGAGGACCGGGACGCCAGCTGTGCCGTTTTTGCCGCAACCTCTTGAGTCAATCTAAGTGCAAATGATTGCAGGTCGTGAGGAGAGACTCTGGATGTCCCCGTCTCCATAGATACCCTCCTCTCTCTGTGTCTCCCCCCCCCCCCGCCCCACCCCTCTACGCTAGCTCTCTGCCCTCACTCGTCTCTCTTTGGCAGCCTCTCGGGATATTAGGCAATAGACTTGTTTACTCCACCTTTCACCACATTGGCTGCTGAATTATTCATCTGACTATAAGCAGGGGGCAGGAGGGAGGGAGAGAGAGAGGCGGGGGTGGGGGCCTGGGTGGGAGGGGGGGGGGGGGGGGGGGGGGGGGTTATGAGTGAATGGACAGGATTTATACCTCCTGCTTTGGTAAATTGATTATAGAAATCTGATCAGCATCTCATATCCTGTGGCTGCCGGAGGAGAGGACGCAGTGTGCCTGCCTCGCCGAGATTAGCGGACCACCGGTGGGCCATTACGCCTCAGTGGGACGGCGGCCGTTCGGGGGCAAAGTGTCCATCAATGCCGCAAAGATCCCGAGGAAAACCTCGGAGCGTGCATCCCGTCTCCAGCTGAGTTTGTCGAATGGCCGCCGAGTGGCAGCCGCAGGAATAAGTCACGTACGCTGACGGAATCAGTGAATATATCATCCGCCACTTTTGGATGCATTCAAGATAAACAGAAGTGAACCGATAAAGGGCGTATCCTGTGTTAGTTATGAATAAACGTCTCATTTATACTCCTGGGGCAGATATAAAAGATGTGGATTTTTTTCTAATGAACTTACTAAACTATTTTATATATATTCAGGCCTCTTACTTTTTTAAGAGAGAGTAGCAACCGAGCCCGATCAACTTACGCTAGCCAGACGCAGTCATACATATATATATATATATATATATATATATATATATATATATATATATTATATATATATATATATAGCTTAGCATAGCGGTGCTTTAAGTCGTCCTTTTGCCCCCCCTGTCCCCCCCATTCTGTTTGACACGTGGAGGAATTCCTCTGCACGGCTCTCCGCTGCATCTCGCCATGTGCCGATGTGACTGACCTCAGCTAGCGGCCGTTTCGTTTCCGCGGTCAGTAAACAAAGGAACGTTAACCGCGTTAAAGTGTTTTAATCTCGACCCCATTAATGTCATGGATTAACACGTTTACGTTGACATACACTATGTGTGCGTCTGCATACCTTCTGCCGCTGAGCCTCGGAGAGATGACCATGAATGAAGCCCGGCCAATAGCGTCGCTGGCTGGGTGCGCTGAATATCAACGCCGCGACTAACTACGTCAATTCCACAGATCTACTGCCAATTGCCCAAAAGCTTGAGCACCGGCTTCCTGGAGTTTACGAGTGTGCGCGCGCACACACACACACACACACACACACACACACACACAACGTGCCTGTGTGTGCATACATAAACACGTACAAACAGGAGCACTTTGCGGCTAGTGCATTTTCATGAGCACACATAGTCTTTCCATATTGCCTGTTTCGCAGTCACATGCTCGCACAGCCACGGGCAAGGGTCAGAGGTCGCCTGACTGATCTCATTTTCCAGCTCGCAGGACTCGCGCTGAATAGATTTGTGTTATTCATGTAGAAGGAGAGTGGGCATTTTGTATGTAGAGGACCGACGGGCGGCGACGGGCGGCGACGGGCGGCGCGTGCAGAAACACACTTTACTCACATGCGTATCGGAATGAAAAATGTTCCGCCGATAGCTAACCATGAAGGGCGTTGGCGAGATATAGCATATGAATTGTAGAAGAGCATCGGCAGGCCGCGTATACGTCTCCGTCACGTCCTAACTCGACACATTCCGCGCACGCCGCCCACCAGCGGCTCAATTAAACATTTAAACGCCGGCGCTGTAAAGCAAATTGCCGGGATTCAGCGGGAAGCGTGTAGGAAGCGAGTTCCAGGGGACGGGTGGGAGGGTCGTTCTGGGTCAGGTCCGCAGGGCCGCGCTGATCTTCTTCACTCCGCATCCGCGTCAGCCGACTTCGGCGGGACGACGGAGGAGTAGGAGCAGAACAAAGGGAAGCAAACCAGGTAAAGTTTGATGATCGAGAGTGAAGCGAGGAGCAAAAAGACAAAAAGCAAAATAGGGTCCAAATTTGATTCTCTCTATTCAAACAGAGAGCACACACACACACACACACACACACATACATGCAAAGGCCAGGATTTAACATCCAACCAGACCGAGTGGTTTAATATACCGATCAATATGTCACGGCCCTAAATAAGGATAAAAACAGCAGGATCCTGCAGTGCAGAACTGCCAGTTTAAGTTAAAAAAAACCTCAGAGGTCACGTCATTGTGCATTCAGATGCCGAGTTTTAATGTCAGTATTTCACAAGCATGATAGATCTTTGTGGTGCTTCTCATTAAACAATGTTCTATTTTTTAAGTTAACGTTGATCGTTTACGATCTGTCATCTCCCCCCACAAGTATTTCTGCCCGGGCAATTTATATTCTAATAACCCAACAGATTACAGTCATCCATTATTTTAGTAGGCGAGCTCCGAGAGGATGTGTATTTATGATTCCACGGGCGGTAACGCCGCATCACCACAATAAGCATAGAATAAAATATAAGCGGCGCACTGTAGCCGCTAACTGTGTGTTCAGCGCGGCGACGGAACGCAGTGGGGCCAAGACGGATAACTCATCGCGTTCAAACTGCGAACGCGCCGCAGGCAGGCGATGCCATTTGTTGCGGAGTAACAGGCAGTTTTAGTGGCGATGCATTGTGATTAAAAGAAGCGTTTTTTTTTTTTGCAAGCGTATGTGTAACGTTAAAGAAGCCTCCGCCGTTGGAAGGGAACTGTGAGGCGGCACGCGTCCCTTTTGGGTGGGATTCTCCCCCTTCGCTCAGCGGCTCCCCAGGCAGCTGGAAGCCGCCCGGCAGGGGGATCCGGCTCACACATGGCGGCTTAAAAAATTAATGAGATCTTTTACGTCACACTTCAGATCCTACTCGGTGATATCCTGACAGGCCTAAAACTGGGGGAAGCTGGGGGAGATAAACAAGTGTGGCGTTGGATGCTTAGCCGATAAGCCACACCATTCAGAAGGGTCTTTAGGAGAAGCAGTGGGAGGGCGAAGTCGGTGTGTAGACCTCTTTTGAAGAATGTACATGCAAGAGAACAAGGCTCTTGTACAACCACGACATGGCAATTCACAATAAAGCGTGTAATTTAAGCAGGCACGGCCCTCTGTTATTTTATTAAGGAAAGGGGAGGACTTCAGTGTTCCAACTGAGTGCCCTAAATTACCTAAAAATGAGAGAAGCAGAGCGGGAACACACGGCTCTCGTTATTTCCCTTTTTCACATGTACGAGCACCTTGTTTCTGTATTCTGGCGTTGCGCCGCCGTGTCCCCGACTCCCTCAAAGTTAAACCTCATCATAAGTTTAATGACGCGAATAGTCAAAAAGAAAAAGCTGGTGAGAGGCAACAGACGAACCCTGAACCCCGCAAACGTGCAAAGGTTGACCTTGAAATCGACAGCGAGAACTTTCCTGTGCGGAAGTTGCTTTTTGCAACACGAACAGTGATGCAGGAAGTTCACCCCCTCGATCTCCCACTGCTGCTGCTGCTGCTGCTGCTGCTGCAGACTCACCAGCGGGGAGGGGAAGCTCCGTTCCGGTGCGACGCTGCAGCAAAAACAATTAGTCACTCAGCTGGACAGAGTACAGATGTCAGCCGGCTCTCGACAGTCTGACAATTAGTCCGTCAGCCGGTTAGCCGAGCATCTCGCCAAAGCGGCCTGCCAGCCAGGCAGCCACTCACTCACTCACTCACTCACTCACTCACTCAGCTAACTAGGCAATCAGCCATTTAGTCAGGCATCCAGCCACCCCGACCGGCCTCTCACCTGCGGTCCTTCAAACCTGCTATTCGGCCAGCGAGTGTTCAAAGGCAAGTTAAAATCCACACGCTACAAAGGGGGGGGGAAAGGTCCGGCGGCTGAGCACGTCTCTGGGTGGCCGGGGGGGGGAACCCCCCAAAAACATTATAGTAAACTGCAGCCATGTGCGAACTAAGCGGCTGCTTAGCCGCTGCAAGCAGCCCTAGCTTTGTATTATAACCTCATTGTATTCGTTTAGAATTTTCGCTATAACAGTAAAGCGTGACTTTTGTGCCAATTATCTTTTAGCACAGGTGAGGAGGGGGGCCCCCAAATAAAATTCAGCGTAGGGCCCCCAAGAGCCTCGGGCCGGCACTGGCAACAGCGGTTTGACACCGACTCTTGATCGGTTTGAACCCGATCCGACCAAAAGCCCTGCGGGTCCTCCGATCCATCCGGCCAGTCGCCGCGGTTATTGACAACGGCCGCGTCAATTCCAAGGGGCCTCTTATCGTGACTGACACGCGACCTTTCCACCCTGTCGGATCAGAGTAATATTTCGGCCTTTCATGTGGATCGATTGGCCGGTTCGGAGGGGGAAGAAGAGGCGGAGCGCACCAAAGGTCAACGGTGGTGTTAAATCATTTGAAGATTCTTAATGAAGGGTGTGTGACGGACCCACCTGCTGTTGCTTTGTCGATGGCGTCGGCGAGGGGACGGCCAGCTCGAGCCGCAGAGAGGAAAAGGGGAGGGGGGGGGCGGTGAGCGGAGGTGTGGAGGAGAAATCGCTCTAAAAAAGGGCATCGTTTTCTTTTGAAGAACACTTTGCAACAAGGTCAGCAGGAACCACCGACGGTAGCTCTCATTTCAAAGTGTTGTACGATGCAGATCTCTTAACCTGATCTGTGGGGAGGAACACCAAGGTTACGTCTGTGCACTGTACCGCAGGGCGGGGGGGGGGGGTATGAAGTATTTATGTCATGCACAGCGAGGCTGCTCTGCCCCCGCGTGTCTTTGTACATGTTAAACGCTGATTGAAAAAAAAAAAAAAAAAAAGAAACAGAGGGTTTCTGTCAACGCGTCTGCCTCAAGTGCTGTTCACTCAATAACGAGGATATTCTTACTCTCCACATATCCGCTCGTGTTCCTGTTCCTGTTCATGTTTATGTATGCCAGCCGCGCCATAAGGCAATAACACAAAGGTGCAATGATGTTGCAAAAAAAAAAAAACCCTGTGCGGTTGGAGGAGCACACCATAAAATCGATGTTCACGCCGGAATACTGAGAAATCCCAAATGAGAGCAGTCAGCGGACGCCTCTGAACACGTGCTGAATGGGAACAGCCACACGCGCAGATGATTCCGTATGTGGGTCACAGCCTCCCGGGCGTTAAAGGCATTAAAGGTGGTAAACTTGAAGCGCCGCGCACTCGTGCAGTTTCCCGTCCAAAAAAAACGAACCTGCCATTATTAGTTTTTACTATTATTAGTTGGACGATTTAAGATAATCCCTTATTAGTCCCGCAGCGGGGACAATTTACCGGATTTAGAGCAGCGCAGGGTTAAGTGCAAACAGGAGACGTATGGAAGCAAGACGCAACAAACAGGAATAAATCCACAATAACAGAAAGGAAACATCATGTACACAGCCAGAGGTTAGTAGTTTTAATTCCCAGATAGAGAAATGGCAAAACGAAACAGCATTTACCTCAAATCCCCAAAAAGTCTTGATTATCGCTGCCAGAAACACAGTTGAAATACTCTTAGGGGGGTTATTCAAAACTAGGCGCATTTCTCTTCACACAATGTACGTAATCAGCAGAGGTTATTTTGTTGGCAGTAACGTCAGTATAAGTTGAACTCACAGGGGGGAAAAAAAAGAAAACCCATCCAAGTGGAGACTTGTGCACTCCAGTTTTATTCTGCTTCCACTTGGCCAACTGCTCGTGTCGACTCCGGGGAGCCGACGAGGAGTCACGTCGTCGAGTGAACTTATCAATACTGGATGTGAAGCGATTTGGATTGCACCAAAAATTCGACATTGCGCTCCCTCGGGTTTCCAGCGACGCAGCGGCCAAGTGTGAAGTGGATACTGACGAGCAGCCCTGGGGACGCGCCAAGGACCGACACACTCGCACACTCGCACACTCGCACACTCGCACACTTGCACACTTGCACACTTGCACACTTGCACACTTGTTTTGTTGTTGAATGTCTATTGCCTCTGCCCGTGACTTCAATCAGGGTTAAGTCTCCATGCTGTTTATCTTCTGATTTCCAGTTCTCTCTGCCCCCCCAGGGTGCCTCCTCCAGCTTGGTGGTCAAGTTTGCCGACACCGACAAGGAGCGCACCATCAGACGCATGCAGCAGATGGTCGGGCAGTTTGGCATCTTCAACCCGGCCATCGCTCTTCCCTTCAGCACCTACAGTTCTTACGCACATGCGGTGAGTTGGACCGGCAGGCGCGAGTCGCTCGGAGGCACAACCGAGGCACAAACGAGACGCAACCGAGACGCAACCGAGAGACAAACGAGGCACAAGTGAGACACCACCGAGGCCCAAACGAGACGCAACCGAGACGAAACCGAGAGACAAACGAGGCACAAACGAGACACCACCGAGGCCCAAACGAGACGCAACCGAGACGAAACCAAGAGACAAACGAGGCACAAATGAGACACAAACGAGACACCACCGAGGCACAAACGAGACGGAACCGAGACACAAACGAGACACAACCGAGACGCAACCGAGAGACAAACGAGACACCACCGAGGCCCAAACGAGACGATACCGAGAGACAAGCGAGGCACAAACGAGACACAAACGAGACACAACCGAGGCCCCAAACGAGACGCAACCGAGACGCAACCGAGAGACAAACGAGGCACAAATGAGGCACAAATGAGGCACAAACGAGACGCAACCGAGTCGAACGTGCGTAAATGCAACGGTCCCAACGTTGCAATGCTGCTACTTCATTCATTTTTTGTTCTAACAATGGTTGAACTGAACGGTTGTGACTGGAACCCGGGGTTTTCGTGGCCTGTTTTTTTTTTCTTCTTACTTTTAGCCGTAAGCCGCCACACCTCCATCAGATGGAGACGCAGCGGTATTCAGGAACAACACTGTTCCTTTAAGTCTCAGTGGGTGTTTACAGTCAATTTACAATGAAAAGGCAAAGGCAGCATGCGGATGCATTCAGTAAGTGGTGTAGCATAGAGGTCGCTAATGCTAGCTACCGGTGTGCTACGGCTAATGTGATATGTGGTTTATAACTTTTCACTTTCTCTTTTTTTGTGAGAAGTGGGAATTGCCGGAATATCGTCCCTTGCATCAGCACCGCTCCCCCTCTGGAGCGCTGCTGCTACGCCATCACGACCCACCGCACGTACACACACACGCACGCACGCACACACACATACACATTTAGTGAGCTTCCAACCCCTTCATCACCCCCTCCCCCCCCTGTCCCGCATCCCCCCGCCCACCGTCACCCCCTCAGGGCATGGCACCATACGCACACAGCAAACCCACGCTTCTTTGATGAGTTCAGACAGCCTATACAGCCCCACTCACCATGTGCCCCCTCCACCCCCCTCCCCCCCTGCATACACCACCCATCCTCTACCTTCTATCACACTGCCTCCCTCCCCCTGTCCCTCCCTTTGGGCCCATGAGATGCTTCGGGGGCCACTGATGACTCAGAATATTCCATGGGCAACTTATCAGCACAAGAACTTCTCTCACAAACACACACACACACACACTCACACACACGCGCGTCATGCGCAGCCACTGACGAAAGTTTCCCACCCAGAGATAAACACCCGGTCATTGCATAAAAAACACTTAAAAATCAGCTGAGTATTTATTTACATCATTTTTTTTGCTGCAGTTTTTTTTTGGGGGGAGGGAATTCTAATTCCTGGGATTAATTGGTGACGTGTTCCAGGTCTCCGGGGCTCATCCATCCATCCCCCAAATGTTCACATCGCAACCGCAAGACCCCGTATGACATGTGTGCAAAAGTGACCATCCCACAGTAACACATGCAGGGCCTTGGAACCCTCCCGACCCCCCAACTCCCCCCCGTTGGCGCTCCCGCCTTCATTCGCCATTCATGAAATGCAGCCTTTTCCCAGGAAATGTGGAGAAATGCAAATGTTTCAGGGGTCGGCGGGGCAGCGGCGGTCTGCAGGGAGGCCATTGTGCCCCGCTCAGGTCGGCCGTGACTCTTATTTACTGTGGCAGAGGCCCGTGTCGAATCATACGGAGGACCACTTGAGTGGACACGTGCACACGCACGGGGCAGCAAATGTTCTTTCCTTCGCTGGTCTCTCCCCCCCTCCCTCCCTCTCTCTCTCACACGTATATAATACGACAAAGAGCGGGCTGATGCTGGGAAATCGAGTTCCGAGTGAAAGCAACAAGGGCGCGGAGGATCAATCGCCGTTGAATCAGAACCTGCGCGTATGTGTCTCGGCGCAAATGTTACACAGCGGGAAGGATGATTCTCCCCGTGTTAGAAATGTGAACCTCAGACTGTGGCTGCCATGCAGCTGCACATAATGAATTTAGCAAGATGAATCAAGTTGGCGGAGAAAATAAAAAAGCAACCTTGGAGACAAACTCTTGATAAAGTAATGAGTGCACAGGAGGCAGCAGCATTATCCTGTTTGCACATCAGGCTGAAGACTTATTCAATGGCTTTTAACGCCAGTTCGGACTGCTGGGTACGAAAACAGTAAGTCCTGCATGTGCAGCAGCCCTGCTTACACTGCGGCCATTGGTGCTGGCATGTGCAGCCTTGATCCCCCCCCCCCCCCCCCCCCCCCCCCCTGTAGCCACCAGGAATGTACCAGAGTGCTACGACGAATGTGCCCCCCCGCATCCCCCTTCAAGACGAAAAAACAAATCCTGCAGTGACACAAAAAGGACTTTATCTCCAAAGACACAGTGCACGTCCGCCCACTCTCCATCTACGCCGGCCAAGAGAGGAGGAGGTGGCGCAGCGCAGAGATGGAGTATATATAGCCAGAACCAGAGAGTACAGTAAACGGTGGATTCAAAGAGCTTCCTCTCCACTACAGCGGCCGATGGGATTATAGAGTTGAGCTGACAGCCAGTAAATTGGATTTTAGTCAAACCAGGAGAAGGAGGGTGGTGGTTGGGGGGGCTGCGAACACAAATTGGAGGGGTACAACACTGACAGCATATGCTCCCCAAAAAATGAGGAATGTGCCGTTTTTCACGACAGACACAGTTACTGAGGCGCCGTGACAGCAGACGTCCTATTTGTAACAAAAAAAAAAGAAAAAAGAAAATGTGATTTCATAAAAACACAGGCGGGAGGAGAGCGAGCGGGTGAGATCCCTTGTTTCTTTCTTTCCGCCGCTGGTAGCGAGGGATAATAGTTCTCCCGTGAATCGCCGAGTGCAAGTAATAAAAAAAAAGAAGAAACCCCCATCTTTTTATTACCTCTCGTGGCTGACACAAACATCACATTCGTACACGATTAGATTCCATTCAAGTCACTTTCACCGGAGCACGGACAGCCATTTTAGCTTCCCCGGGTCTCTCTAGGTGGAGGACGCCACGCCGCGTCAGGCGGGAGGGAGGGAGGGCGGGGGTAAGAGGAGTTTCACAGTTAAAGCCCCCCCTCCTCCCCTTCTCGCCTCCTCAAAAGATGCATCGGGGCCGAGCGGGAGACGGATAAAGGAGAGGAGACGCTCTGACTTGGCGCTGATGGTGGCGCCGTGTGGGCGGACGGGGAGGGAGGGAGGGAGGGAGGGTGATGAGTGTGAAACTCACATTAGGAAACATCTCCCCCTGTTGGAGGGACGCATGCACGCGCGCGCGCAAAGCGCAGCAAAGCGAGGGGAGCGGATTTACCGCGTCGCGCAGCCGGCCCGCCGCCGCGCGCAGCGACCGGCGTGCGACCCGGTTCGCCGTGCTCGGCGTGGGAGCAGCAGAGTCGGATGACTTTTAAATGTGGGGGAGGGGGGTGGAGGAGTGAGGTAACAAACAAGGTCTATAAGCTTCGGGCCTTCAGGTTTACCTCATTGACCTTCTGACCTTTCATCTCCCACCCCCCTCTCCTCGCCCCCTCATGCATCAGTCCGTCCCCGCCTGGTTGGGCCATAAGGGGTCACATGTGACAGCGAGTCACACAGCAGCGCTGCAGAGATAATTGCCATGTGATAAAGAGGTGATTGCCTGCTGGCACCAGGGGAGAGTAATGCCATCAGGTTGCAATAAAAAAGAAAAGGCAGATGTGTGACACTAAATGAATGCTGCTGCGTGAGCTCGGGCAACTTTCTTTGCTGCCTTTCATCTGGCGCCGCTTCTCTTTTGTCCCCCTTGTTTCTTGGCTGCCTTTTTCTTTTCAGAAAAAAAAAAAAGGTTCCGTCTGTGAAGACGAAGACTCGGCTCATCCTCCCGCAGACGCACTTGCTATCTGCCGGGGACGGCATAAATAAAAGAAACGGGAATGGCTTTTGAATATGATGCCTTTGTCGTTTTAGAGAAGGAAGAATGAGGCATATACATATGAAAAGCGAAATGGAACGCCTTTGAATACCTCTGTCAACATTACCCCTCTGCTTCCTGCTCTTCATCTTTTTTTTCAGCGGCGGTTTGTAATAACCACTCCGGTGTAATTATATGCCCGGGCTTCCAATTCTCTGAACTGGAATTTGGAACGAAGCGTCGTAGAACGCCGGAGTTGTAGTCGTCCGCGGCGGTTTGACGGACGGCGTTGAGGATTGCGGCATCAGAAAAAACAAACACCCACCCACAGGGGAGGGGGGGGGGTCAGCGTCCTCTCTCTCTCCCTCTCTCTCCATCCGGCCCCTCGACTCATCTTCATCCCGTAACACCAGTCCAGTCGAGCCCGGCCCGCCCACATCCTAATTGGGGGGGGGGGGGGGGGGGGGGGCGGTCTCTGCATTGCCCCCCCGCGGCCCCTCTGGACCTCTTTGTTTGTTTTTGTGTCGCTGCTTTTGTTTAGTTTCCCCTTTTTCTGTCTTTTGAAGCCGTGCCCCCCCCCGTCCCGTTTAAAGCTCAATCCATCTTCTTTGGAAAAGAAACGGATGATTCCCATTTGTCTGGTTGGAAAATATGCAAATGACAAAAGGCGCTAATAAATAGCGGCGGCGAGGCGTGCGGCTAATGGATGAGGTGCCGGCGCCGGGGCCTTCTGCAGCTGGACAGCCACTTTCAGCCCTCCTGACAGGGCCGCAGGGGGAAATAATTGGCTTTTTTTTTGTTTGCAGGGTCCCCCGATGCAAACGCAAGCAGTGGCGTTCTGTACCTGCAGGGTCTCACAGCGGGGTCATTAGTGCCCATGCAGTATTAAATAGATGCTCAGAGGGGGGGGGGGGGGGGGGGGTTGATTCCACACCAAACCCGCAACCTGCAAGAGCCAACGTACAGCGACGCATTTTACTGGAGTTGGGCGTTCAGTATGTGTTGTGCTTGTGTGTGTGTGTGTGTGTGTGTGTGAGTGTGTGAGTAAACACAGCGTGGGCAGCATTTGGTGGGAAATAGTTTGGATTTCTCACTGGGTGGAAATGCAGAGTGAATGAAAGGCTATTGATTTCATCTCTGTTGGATTGTCCGGCGGGCGAATACCGACAACCTTTTCAATTTCCTGACTAACGCTGCTCCACCACTACGAACGCGGCTCCGGAGTCCCAGCGCTTCGCCTGCTCTCCTTGTTTCTGTGACTCCGGCTTCTGATTGAGTGACACCTCAAAAAAAAAAACAGACTGACCAAAGTAAGCGGCTTTTTTTTGGAGGCAAAAAACAAAAAAACTGGTCCTTTCGCGACGTTGCACCCCCCCCACCCCCCCCTCCCTCCGCCCCCCCCCCGGGCCCCGCTGATGTCTGACTGAATTATAAAACAAAGCGTAATCTCTTGGATTGAATGTCAGTCTCCGAGCAGCCTTCATTACAAATACATCAGAAAAAAAACCCAGAGATGCGACCGGAGGAGAATATCAGATGGCTGTGGCGTTTCCGCACGGCCGAACAGAGTGAGAAGAAATGCGTTTCAACTCTTTCTGGAAACTTTTTCCTGTTCCCCGAGCGCAAAGATAATGTCCACATGCCAATGCCTTGATTTGTATGAGCCCGACAGACAGCTATTAAATTGTTTCTGCGGCGGGTGACAGGCCTCCTGCTGGGTGGATAGACGGATTCACTAAACATAGGTTGACAGGCTTCTTCTTTTTTTTTTCTTCCTGCCCTTTCTTTTATTCCGCTCTACTTTCTCTGTACTTCCCGTGCTTCATCCATCCATCAACCTCAACACGCACGCCTCCCCCTGTCCCCTCTTGCTCTCTCTCCTCTCTCGCTCCCCTTCTCGCGTCTTTGTCCCGCTCCTTCTCAACTTACTATATTTGTCATTACCATCTGTCCTCCCCGCGCTCCATCCAACCCTCCTCTCCTCCTCCACCCGTCCCTCCGTGTCCCTCTTCTTCAGCTCATGCAGCAGCAGGCAGCCATCATGGCAGCAAGCCACGGAGGTTACCTCACGCCCAGCTTGGCCTTCCCCGCCACGCAGATCCACCAGATGGGGGCGCTCAACATCAACAGCCTCCCACCCACCACCATGACTCAGGTGTCGGGCGACTTCCATCAAGCCCTGGGTGAGTAAACTTTTGTATCGGATCTAATTGTGTGTGTGTGTGTGTGTGTGTGTGTGTGTGTGTGTGTGTGTGTGTGTGTGTGTGTGTGTGTGTGTGTGTGTGCGTGTGTGCGTGTGTGTGTGCGTGCGTGTGTCAGTCCGTTTGTGAATGCAGAGAACATTTGTCTGTTACGGCCGAGCAGAATACAGGAATATCAATACGTTTACAAGTTTACGGACACGGCGCTAATTTCCCAGTAGTGTGTTGACCTTGTGCGTTGAGCCGCGTGCCGCTGGTTTTTGTTTTCCATAACAAACGGACTTTTTGAAACGCCCACCGCGCTGCATAACATTTGCTTATTCAGCAGCGCTTCGTTTTTTCCTTGAGACGGAGGAAACCTCAAGATTTCCCCCACTTAAACAAAAGCACGAGCCGAAATGAATAATACAGTATCCGAGTCTTTGTTGTGCTCCGCTCACCTGCTTTGTCAACACTGCAGTGTGGAGTTTTTTTTAAGGTGACGACTTTGGTAACTTTAAACCAATCGCTGCGAGAGAGGAGCCACCAGGCCCGTCGTACATCATCTTTAAAGGCATCATAGGAATCCTTGCTATAAAGTTGCTGCACTACATCAGACTCTCTCTGCGCCGCGTCCCCCCCCCACCTCGAACCCCTTAAGTCGGAAACTGTGTTCACTTCTTCCTCCACAGACACAAAGAGAGAAGGCTTGTTTTTGCTTTAGTTACTTCGACACAGTCCGTTCAATTGGAATAAACCGGACGAAGCAGGTGTGCAAATCAAAGCCGCCGGACCCGTATTAACCTTTTCATCACATGCCCCCCCCCCCCTCCTCCCACCCAACCCCGCGGTCATAGAGTGTGATGACGGCACACGCTGCACTGCATGGGTACGGCACATCCGCCGCCTTTTTTTCCTGCGACGTTCAATACGTCCACGGAGGAGATCCATTTGTCAAACATTCGCAGAGATGTTTCCCGTGCAAAGTGTGCACTTTTGGGGCGGGCGTAATCAATCAGGGGCCCTGATTAAAAGCAGAGCGCCGCCTCGCTGAGAAGCCTCTTATTCTGATGCACTGACAGCACGGCAATTCCCAACGTTGTGTTCCGCATGCATGCCTATATTTTGCAACACAATACTGCTGATGAAACATTGTGCAACCGTGGAACCCTGTGTCCGTCTGTGTCTGTGTGTGTGTGTGTGCATAGGAGTCTTTGTCCTCCAGTCTGTTTGCATGGCTTGTGCTGTTCTTGCGTCTCTTTTGAACTGCAGTCTCCCAAAAAACCAGAGATCTGCGCCTCCCGTCTAGAGGAAATATTTGCCGTGCGTTGTTAGACGCTCTTTAAAAAAGCCAAACAAACGGCAAAGAAAAAACCCCAAATCACTTCATGCTTGTGTTACGAAGAGGGGAAGAGAACACGCGATGTGAGAAGCGCTGGCGTTTATCTACCGTCGGGCTGATTGCTTTTCATTATTGAATGTGATACATTATTAATCGTTGAGAGAAAGCATTGGCTTTGGTCACTTCTCGAGGACTGTCATGAATACGGAATGTTTCCTCGTCCGTTACGAGGCCCCCAGTGGCGGCGTAGCGCGCTGCTCTTTGTTGTACACACTTATTTTCCCCCCCTTCCTTTTCACACTTGTGGCTCTGGCTTATTTAGAGTCCGTTGAAAGGAATGCAACGTTACTGGCTGTCTGTCGAAGTAGGCCAAGAGACTGTGACACCAGAGGCGAGGGGGGGTGTGGTGTGGGGGGGGGGGGGGGGATGTCTGCCTGCAGTCGGCGGAATTATTCATCGTAATATCTGAATCTGTTTTAGGGTCCGGGAGCAGAGTGCTTCTCTTCCTCGACAGTGGTGTAATTTATGCATTAAATTGGATTTCAAAACAAATCTATACCTTTTGACATTTGGCTGCTGCGTCAATTCTAAAGTGTAAAAAAAAAAGGAGGAAAAGGTTCCTTCCAAAAGAAAATTGCCAATTGACGGCTCGTCCGCCCGTCTCTCTGAGCAGACGCGGCTCCGTATCGACTTCTATCTCCGGTGGAAGCTCAACAAACCACACCTCATCTCGGGGCAAATGCGTGACATTACTCCTCTGCAGACGATCAGTACAACCTCTGCAACAAGAAAGAAAAACCCAAAAAGTCTGTTTGTGACCGCGAGCCAAACAGAGAGGCCCAGAGGTTAAAGGGTGTTACTCCGAAAACAAACAAGACACCCATTTGATCAACAGATGCAAAGCGTTTAAGCTCGATGGTGCATTTCGCCGTCTGCCAGATGGCTCAGCCGATTAGAGCGTGTGTCCTTACAATGATGCATGATGATGCTTTTTGAAAATAATGCTCACCAGGTGCCGCCGCCTGAGCGCTGCGGATGAAATGAAAGTTAAACAAAGACAAGGGAGAGAGAGAGAGAGAGAGAGAGCGAGAGAGAGAGAGAGTAACAGGAAACAGAGAGGGAGGAGGGGGGATCAAGGGGGTGAGGGAGGAGAAGGATGCGCCTCCCGCTGGGCGAACGTTAGGAAGAACACATCGTGTCAAGGATGCTTTGTTAGGATGCGAGCAGTGTGTAATCAAAGTCCCTGTTAATGTTCTGTTGCGTGGCAGCGCTCCACAGCAGCTGCGTGTGCCGCGGCCTTTTCCTTCCCACTCCGAGCACGGCTCCACGGCCTCGGCTCGCGGTTCCACGTGAGATGTGCACCTGTCCTCCAGGACGCGTCGAGCTTGTTTGAATAGTTTAAAGTGTCCTTGACACGCCCCCCATCCCTCCCCCTTCCCCCTCCCCGGTATCTGCTGTCGTGTGGCCGTATAGAGCTCCATCATCAGCGTACAAGCCAACATGAACAAGGTTGTCAGTGGGGACAACGAAACACTTTTATAAAGCTGCTGAGAGCAGAAATCCCTGAAATATTGCGCGTCATTGGTCTTCGCTATGAGACGGCAAGTTTTTAAATAAAAACAAGTTTACTTCCAATCTTGAATATGCCTCTGGTGCGCAGGATACCGGGGACATTAACCATCTGCTGTGCGTCATCCGGACTGTGTGGGTGGGGGCTGATTGACAGCGGCCCTGGCACAAAAACAAAATCTTTCATGTGAAATACCCTCCAAATACCGAAAATAGGATTTTCTCGTAGGAGCAGCTGACTCACAGAAAGAATCTGTAGGTTTTCAGCGCGTCAAAGTGAAGACATTCTACACGTCCCACAACGGGAAGTCAATGATTTAGAATAGTGTTTGCATGAACGTGGAGCTTCATTCTCCTCTCGCTTCACAAACACAAACGCGAGCGACCTCAGCGGCGGCGCTGAAGGTCACATCCGCCGTCCTCGGCGTCCCAGCCAGCGTCTGAAACCCCCCCCCCCATTTATTATTCACACTTTTAGGAGCGGAGAGACGCTTTCTCTCCCAGTCTAAATGCATCTCATTTTGAATCGGTTGGATGAAAAGCATCTGTTTGCTTATTACTGGCTCCAGAGGAAGACGGTCCTCGCGCCGGTAATGACTGCGCTCTCCAGCAACCTCCGCGCGCAGCATCGCGCCTTGATTTCAATGCGTAATTAGCATAATAAATGCTCCTGTCGCATGCCAAGACTTCTTTTGTGCAGCAATCGTGGCCACGAGCAAATCAACACCCCCCTACAAAAGCGGCCTGCAGGACTATGAACATAAATAAATGTGACACACACACACACACACACACACACATTGGTAGTGTTTTGCAGCGCGGGCCTCTTTCTCGCGGTGATAACGGTGGAGAAGTGGTAGTTAAGAGCCGGCCGTGGAGAGTACGTCGTCTTTCTGTAGCGTGTAGCTCCCCGAGTGGGGCAGCAACGTGCCGTTACCACGGGGGGGGGGGGGCCCACGTCCCGCGCTCCACAGGATATGGGGTCATCCGAAGGGGGGAGGGGCGGGTAGAGGTGGCGGCGCCAGCGGCCTCCTCGTGTAATCGTCGTTTCGTTGGCCGTGGCCGTTGCTTCTTTCCGTCTTTCCCCTCGCAGCGCAGCCCCATTTTGCGCGTGACAGCATTTGATGGCGTTCTGCTCGGTTTAGCGTTCCTGAGCTTTGCCGCTCTGCAACACCAACGCTGCCGATCTTTATGCTCGTAACCCTGCTGCGACGTTTTCCAGCCCGACCGGACTCGCGTGTCCTCCTCCTTCACCGAGGACGTTATGTCCAACTGCTGACCCGAGAATGCATGTTATTGCGTTGTCAGGGTTCCACGCAACCAGCTAGCGCTTCACGCCGCCGCTCCTGCTAGCGCCGCCCGCCCGCTACACAGACGCGGCTCCCCGCTAAGCCTCGGAAAATGAATTTGCCTGATGATGGAGAGGCTGCATTATCCGGCGGCACAGTGCAGCGCGTGTGGCCCGAGCAGACCGGCTGTCTCCAGCCCCTCAGAATGGGAGCGCCGGTCTCCTGGGTGCTGGTGGGAGAATAGGGCTCAAGCTGCAGTCCAATTCATCACAGCTACGCGGGGAAACAAGCCGCCGTGGGGGAAGAAGAAGAAGAAGAAGAAGAAGAAGAAGAAGAAAAAAACGGTCACAAAACACAGCGGCTCTCGCTCGACCCCGGGGCCTTCGCCGTGGTCACCGGGTCGTCAGGCGTAGAACGCCGTGAGGCCAGGGAGCGGGGGGGGGGGGGGGGGGGGGGGGGGGGCAGGGGGGCAGAAGAAGCAGATCCAAGTGGGTACGCGGACGATGTTACTTGGCGGCGTATTTTACGGCGGCACTGGCATGAATCTCAACCTGTGCTTCGTGCACGCGGGACGGGACCGTTTAGCCTCTCGGCACCACCAGATTGCGAGGACACGGCCTGTCGGAGTGTTTCCGTGGCAACCTGGGCTTTTTTTCCCGTCCAATTGGGGGGCGAGGCTTTCCAGAGTGAGAGGTGGTCCTCGGGGGAGCCGTACTTCAGCGAGCGCGGGTGCTTCGCCGCGAAGCGGCCCCCTTTTAGAGGGACCATCACGCAGTGAGATTCGGCTCAAAATGGGTACTTTGATGTTCCCGGCATAATTGGAAACACTTGCCAAAGGAGGGTCCTTTTAAAATGCATCGCATGAGGGGAGAGAGGGAGCAGCCAATTTCAATTCCACTCATGAAGCATCTTGCAGCTGCCTTTCAGGCGTGTCCCATATATGTTATGACCCACTCGTTTGTCAAACTGCCAACTGTTGTTATTTTGTCTTTTTTTTGTCTTTTTTTTTTTTTACGATGTATGAAAGTAAGAGGCGCCTTTTTAGTTTCTTTGCTACAAGATCATTCAACCAAATCGCCCGCTGTAGTCTCCTTCCATCGCCCCCCCCCCCCCCCTCTGAAGTTGCATAGTGGTTTCATCATCTTGAGCAGTAGGAGCCAGCAGGGAATCGCACAAACACTACGGACAGGCTCATTTTTCACAGGTCGACTCCCCGGCTCTTCTGCAGGATGTGTCACGGCGAGCGGCGGATCTGTGACAGACTCCCGTTGCACCCGTGTCCTTGCATTAGAGATGCTGTGTGTGTGTGTGTGTGTGTGTGTGTGCGTGTAGACTCTCTGTGGGAAAAGCACGTCTGTGTTTGTACACCTACGTCTTAACACGTTACTGTTTTGTAGAGAGAACCCTTAGCTGCGAGACCGCACGCGTCATTCTTTTTGTTTTTTGTTGCGTTGCGTTTTCCCAGCAGGCCTCAGCTCTCCACCAGCCAACATCACCACCTCCGCCGTGCCCAGCCTCGTCACGCCCATCGTCAACGGGTTCACCGGCATCCCCCATCAGCCCAACGGACACCCCGCCGTGGAGACCATGTACACCAACGGCCTGCCGCCCTACTCCACCCAGAGCCCCACCGCCGCCGACACCCTCCAGCAGGCCTTCACCGGCGTGCAGCAGTACACAGGTGCGAGGCGGGGGAGGGGGGGAGGTCTCGAACGCAACATCGGGGAGCCTGATCGACCTTAAGCATCCCCAACATCGTTCCCTGTGGGATCCCCAATTCTGACGCTTGCCCCGCCCCCCCTCTCCCTCCTTCCTCCCCTCCGTCCTCTGCCCCTCTGCAGCAATCTACCCGACCACCACGCTGACTCCGATTGGCCAGACGCTGCCCCAGCCCCCCCAGGTCATCCAGCAGCAGCAGCAGCAGCAGAGAGAAGGTGAGGGTGAGAGGACATTATTACTTTTCACACACATCTCAATCTCGTGGGAATAGATAGAGAAGACGAGGGCGAGGAAGCGATGCTACCTGAGCACAGTGCACAGTGCTCACCTCCCGCCGCGTAACCCTCACGCAAAGAAGGGTGAGGCAGGAACGTCAACTCTGCACGCAATTCATCCTGTTTGATGGACAAGTAAAGTGGAGCAATGTTACTGAAAGCAGTCCTCGTCTCGTTTTAGGTGATCGATGTACAACATTTGAGGAGGATGCAACAAGGTTAAACCAAATGCATTAGGATGTACATAATCGACATAGACACATGCTTTTTTTATTTGTTCTTTTTGTTAAAGCTTATGTCATGAAATCCACTGCTGTCAGAATAATGTCCCTGCAACCCACGCGGAGCAGATAATGAGAATGTAAATATGGGGGTTACGAGAGAGTTGTGGCAGCTCAAGTGTGATTGAAGCATTAAGGCCCTCCGTTTTTAACACGAGACGCAGTTCTTTCTTTCTTTTTTAACAGGGTAACACTTTCTATGAAGCTCTTGCAATTCAATGCATTCCGAACAGTTATAAAACGCATAAAAAAAAAACACATTAGAATATTTTATAATGTATTATAATCAGTTTGTATTCAGGCTGGTATTTCATGCGACTAAAAGCAGTCACTGCCTCCTTTAAGATGGAAAAAGTACAAATCTATGCAAGAACAACACTCAAAATTATGCAAACTACATTTTTACTCGACCACCTTGAATAAATGAAATCACATTATATCAGTGATTATGATGCTTTCTAAAAAGACTGTGAGACTCATAATGCACTGATTCTGACTCGAGTTATTCGAATCATTTATATTCCGTTCATTGTTATTATAAATTGTTATAAATATACGTGTGTGTGTGTATTGCAGTACTGTCCGTGGGCTTTGAATACATGCATGTTTGTGTCTAATGATTCTGCTGCATTACGGACATCAGCGCCACAGAAAGACTTATCTAAAACTCTTTATCTTAGATATTTGAAAATTAAATTAGATTTCTTCTGCGGCAGGTTGATCGAATCGCTGATAGTTCACATGTTGATCGGAGAAGCTTTTTAAAATGTAAATTGAAAATTGGAATACTCTCTCATCCAGTCAGTATCAGCAAATCAATGCAACAAAACTTTTTTTCCCCATTTATCTTTGCGTGTTTAAGAACAGTTTATGTTTTTATCAGTGATGATGTCACAGACGTCCCGAAAATCCATTTCCACTTATCTTAATTTAGTCGAGACGAGACGAAACGACAAATTAAAAAAAAAAAAACCCACCCCCCTTACCCCATCCTCACCCCCTCCCGTGTGCGTGTTTTCAGGTCCGGAGGGCTGTAACCTGTTCATCTACCACCTGCCGCAGGAGTTTGGGGACAACGAGCTCATGCAGATGTTTCTGCCCTTCGGCAGCGTCATCTCCTCCAAGGTCTTCATGGACCGGGCCACCAACCAGAGCAAGTGCTTCGGTGAGTCGCTCGCACGCAGCGGCTACCAGGGGGAGGCGGGGGGGGGGGGGGGGGGGGGGGGGTTTCTCCCCAAAATATCCTTTTTAGGCGCCGTAGGCCTTGAGGACGTTTGACAGCAGCCGGACACGGCGGATTGAAGCGTCTCACCCCTGACAGACTGACTGACTCACTGACAGACTGACTGACTGACTGACTGACTGACCCGAATTTGCATCTTGATGACTGCTGCGTTTCGGGCGTTCCTGCGCCGTAGAAAATGTGCTGAATGCGTCCGCGGCCCCCGAAACCCGTTCGTGGCGCGAGTCGATCAGAGCGGCCGTGTCCTTGTTTCCGTTTGGCAGCCGGCGTGACCTGAGAAGCCGGAGCTGCTGCATCAGCATCCACATCACCGCTCCGTAACCCCAATATCTGTCAATAGGCTCGGCGCCGGCGCTGATTCACACGGCGCCGCGCCCCCCCGTCCCCCCGTCCCCCCCGTCCCGTTCAGCTCCGTCAGCCAACACGCACCAGCGGGCCCCAGGGCCTGGAACAAACTTTGAGGAGAGAAGCAGCAGCGGTGCCGGGCTTGGGGGGGGGGGGGGGGGCAGGGGGGCAGGGGGGGGGCAAAGGACAATTATGGATCAGCATTTGTTTTCACTTCAGGGAGCAGCGGGACCCTGGGAGAAATTGATCGCCGGCCCCCGTCGGGACGTAATAACATATAAATTCATGAAAGAAGAGCTATTTGCAGTATTGACTTCTACACTATGCATTTACAACATAATGTTGGGCCGGGGTGGTGGGAGGGGAGTGCGGGGGGGGGCGAGCACGCTGGTGTAATTAATCTGGAGGGGAGAAAGAGGAGGATAAACGTTGATTGATGGTGTGAAGAAGAGAAGGAAATGTTGGAGGGCGGCAGAAAGAGAGAGAGAGACCTGAGAGAGAGACCTGAGAGAGATCTCCACGGCGCCTCGTCCCCCCGATTTGGCGGACGTCTCCCCCAGGTGGACGGGCCCCCCCAGTGGGTTTTTGTCTTCCCACTCGTCCCGTCCCGCCATGAACTGTGTTGCAGTAAGTGAATAGCAACAACTTTCATACCCCGAACCATCGCGTCCATCGCTCAGAAGCTTCTGGACTGCATTTATTTCATTCTCTCTGATTCCAGTGAAATCAATGCAGATGTGCAGGTTTTGGACGTATAAAAAAAAAAGGCCGAAGACATCATCAAAAAACTCACTTTCACATCCGGCTCCGAGCGCGTTTTTGCTTCGACCGAAGCGATGAGACAAACCCGGTGGAAGGTTCCGGCGACGTTCCTTTTCGTTCCCTCCCAGTCGGAATGAGGTGTGTTTTTCAGGTGTAATTACTCTAATTGAAACACGTGTCGCGCGGCGGGTGTCATGTTTCCATCAGAGCAAAACGCCCCGGGACGACTGCAGAGCAATTAGTCCTGGGAACGAACGCCGAGGGGGGCAGGGGGGGGCGACCTTCGTTTTTAAAAAGCCGAAGCAGAAGTTTTTCCCGGGAAGGGGGAGGAGGGTTGTCGAGACGATAACGTCCCGCAGCGTTGGCTTGGTTGAGCGTTCGTTGTGTACACGGAAAAGACAGGATCTGTTTTAGTTTAAAAGCGTCTTCTCCAGACATGGGGGGGTCACTCCGATCTGAACCCGCCGCTCTCATTTCGCAGGTTTCGTGAGCTTCGACAACCCCGCTAGCGCCCAGGCGGCCATCCAAGCCATGAACGGCTTCCAGATCGGCATGAAGAGGTTGAAAGTGCAGCTAAAGAGACCGAAGGACGCCAGCCGCCCGTACTGACACGGCCTCAGGCAGGGTTCACAGCAGCAGCACAGGTGAGCCGTGGGAGGGAGGGGGGGGGGAGGGAATGGGTCGTAGCTTAGAGGAATGGGTCTTTGGGGTCACAGCTTAACGAGCAGCGAGATCTTAAATGGCACTTGTTTCCTCTACGTTGCAGGTTTTTAGAGGACACGTGAAGATATCTCGGAGGAGTTCAACTTTTTTTTCCTTTGAAAGCAAAATATGTTTAAAAAAAAACAAAAAAAAACAACACATACGGAATTTTTGAAGACATATCAGCGTTTACTTACGAAGATGCAGGATGCGGCGGAGGGGGGGGAGAAAAAAAAAAAGAAGAGGCAAAAGAAGAGTCACCGGGGGACTTAACGGTAACAGATGGCACAGTGCAACCAAGACGAGCGGAAGACAAAAAAAAAAAAAAAAAAAATGTGACGAGACTGAACGACGGAACTTTTTCTTGTTGAGACTTGAATTGTTAATTAAGCAACAAACTAACAAACAAAAAAGCAGCAACAACAAATAGATTTCTATATACATATTATATACACATATATATAAGGGAAGAGGCGCTTGTGGCTTTTACTGTACTGGACAAATGAGGGTTAAAACTTGAAGATCAAGAAAAACAGTGGAGGAAAAAAAAGGAGCTATTCTATTGGTCCACTGACAGACTTTCTTTCTCTTTCCCTCGTTCTCTTATTCTCTCACCGATCTCTCTCAGCAAGCGCAGAACTACGACTCTTGGAGGTCACTGAGGTTTCCATTAGCAACAGCAGAACTGCAAACTCTTTCTCCCCTAAGGGACCAAAGGACCAAACGTTTTTATTGTTCTGAACAGTAATATATAGTATTAATGATACTAATACTACAAACTACTACTAATAATATTACCAGTTAAACATAAGAAGAAATACTAGCTTCAGGTTGAAAAAAAAAAGAAAAAAGGAAAAAGAGGAAATGGGTTTTGCTTAGTTTTCCTTTTACATTTATAGCTACTGGGTTTAAGGAATATTAAAACAAAACTGAAAAAATATGTATAAAGCTATACTATTTTAGTGGCGTAGAATATGTGGGTAAAACATTGTTTCGGGCATGTTCAGATAATCTTTTTTTTTTTTTCTTTCTTGCCACTCATTGCTTCATCTGCGTCGCAGTATTTCATCTCGGGTGGGCGGGGGGGCAGGGGGGTTTGACCCGGCGGTGTTGGTGTGTCAGAAAAGAAAAAAAAAGAAACCCTCCCCGTAGTGCCAAAAGTGAGCGACACAACGACCTCACGCCTTGATGTCAGACCACGTGACCGAGCTCCTCCAGCTGCGCTTCCTCTCTCTCACAATTAGGATAACGATAATATCGATCAGATAGGGGGGGGCCGGCGGGGAGGGGGGGGGGGGGTCAGGGTTAGGCCACCGCGGGGCAAGAGATGCTAAATCAATTACGCGTTGGCATTTTGAATGAATTGACTGAGTGACGGAGTCCATTTTGTCTCCTCTCTGCTAGTTTTGTATTAGAACCTCACTGTATTTGTTTATTATTATTTTCGCTATAACATTATAGCGTGACATTTGTGCCAATAATCTTCTAGCACAGGTGACTCTGCGTGGTGGGAGGGGGGCTTAGGGCCCCCCAGAGGCTCGGGCCGGCACTGCCCCTAAAGGACAACAAGTGGTTTCCGAGGTGTCACCTAGGAGTTGTTGGGTGAAGAGCAGCTGTGCCGTCGCGTGTTTTTTCCTGTTTCCAGAAGGTGTCGTGGCTCCCGGAGCCTCGGGGGGGGGCGGGGGGGGGCAAACGAGGGGGGCCGGGTGATCCGTCAGTGAGACGGCGGCGGCCCTGTAAGTGTAGCTGCTACAGCTGCTGCCGCCATTAGCAGCGGCGGGCGCACGCGGCTCCCCGCGCGCTGCGGCCACGACGCATCAGATGGGATCCCATTAACTCGGGGTGATGATGTTGTTGTTGTTATTGTTTTTACAGAGAAACACACACACACACACACACACACACATCCGAGGTGAAATCTGCTTTCACTTTCATTTAGAATTGTTTTTTCCTTCCCATTTCACTGGTTTGAATTGTTCAACTAGCATCCAGCTGGCGTGCATCGGCCTGCAGTCCTCCGTCCTCCTCTTCTCATTGGTGGAGCAGGAGGCCGCTCAGCAGACGTTATTATCCCCATTCGCTGGACGTTGTTCTCTCGCTGGCAATACTTAGATGTTGTAAAAAAAGTCTTTAAAAATGCCTTTTCTCATCATGAATTGCCAAATTATGCAAGCATATCCACTGCATTTCCTTATCAGACCTTCAACGAGTGCCAGATTCCTTGAAAACGTCTTCTGTTTCCAGGAAATGTTGATCCGTGGGGAGGAGGTATTTGATTTTGTGATGCAGCATAACAGCGTAGGAGGGAAGGTCCTTTCAGGTTGTAATTTTATACAATAGAGCTTTCCAGTGAAAAGGTTAGATTTCATATATATATATATCTGCCAGAAGACAGCTTGGCTCCCCCCCCGGTGAGTTAGTGTTGGTTTCCTCTCTGCTGTCAGCGGCCAGCCGCTTTAGGAAGCTGTGATATACGCCCTCTTTACCCCGGGCCATGCAGGGCCTTATAAACCCACTCCAAAAAAAAATCTCTCCTTATGGGATTTCGGCTGGAGAGTTTTTTAAATTATTAAAATCAAATTAAATGTGGCCTTCACAACAGCTTGGGTAATGCAAATTAAAGATGCCAGCTGTGGCTGCAATTTAATGAGTTTGAAAAGATGTTGAGTTAATTTCATTCTGCCGAGAGAGAGAGAGAGAAATGAAATTTGATTGAAAGCAATTAAGACAGTGAAGGTTCGTGGATGGAGAAGTATACATTTCCACTATGAAATTTGCGAATGAGGCGATGTAATGAAACGACTGGGATCCAAGAACTTAATTGGGTTAACATTTCTGAATTACCGGAGCTGATTGGAGCTCCGCTGAAACCCGAAAAAAAAGGAAACCGGTCCAATTCAGCTGCATGTGGTCAAACTGAAGTTTTGTTCTTCTGCATTGTTTTCACTCTTCCGCATCCATTTCAATCTCTTTTTCTTCTTTTAATATGTGTCATCCTGCCATCGGTGCCCCTTTCAATCTCTGAGCATGCTCAACGGGGCGGCTGGGAGGCTTAAAGATTACGGTACTGCTAGTATTAACGAAATGATTCTTTATGGTTTGAATGCTAAGGATAGTAGCTTATTATAAATATGAAATCTGTATATTATGGAAAATCAGCACAGGACCTTTCTTTGGTTAAATGATAGATTAGGGTTTGAATCGGGGGAGGGGTCGGGGGGAGTGGGGGGCGGGAGGGGGGGTGTTCGCTTTATAAAGATGTTAACTTTCTGGTTTCTCAGCACAAAGCATACTAAAACATATAAACGGCAGTGTGGTCGGTGAAGACGACGCCGCCGACATGCAGGAATCTCGGTACTATTCTTTGAACCTTGAGGAGAAGATGCAGTTTTACAGGTTGTGTTGGTTTTTCTTTCTTTCCTTCTTTTTTGAAAGGAGAGCGCCACCTGTTTTTGTGGCCGTGTCAGTGCAGCATGGATTAACTGACAGGGAAAGCAGTATCTTTTTTATAAACTAAAACTTATTAAATAAAAACTATGTGTTCTGTATTAGCCTGAGAAACCAAACATTTTTTCCCCCCTGTTGAAATTTCTTAATACTTGCTGCTTAGGTTACTTCATATTAATGATTGATGATTAAATAATTTTATAATTAATTATCGGGTCAAGTATGTAACTTGATGTCTATTTATTTATTGATCTATTTATTTTTATTTATTTATTATTTATTCAGCCGCATTTCTTTTTTTTCTTTCATGGTTATGGTAAGATAGAGATATGTATCAAAAGGAAATGCTTATTGGGGCTTTTCTCTCTTATTCTCTCCTTTTTTTCCAATTTTACAATAAAAATTCAAACAGGATGTTGTGTTTCTCCCAGTTCTGTTGCGTCGATTGGGTGTGCCGGGTGGAAGACTGAGGGAGGGAGGGAGTGGGGGGGAGTCGGTTGTTTCTCTGCCTCGGCTTCACCTCGAGATGCTGCAAGATGTTTGACTTGGATGATCTGAAGGCTTCACCTGTTAGCAGGTCACGTGATGCCGCTGTGCCGAGGGGGGAGGGGGGGGGGGGCACACACTGGAACATGTGTCAGGAGGACACGCGTGATGGGGGTTTTGACAGGGTGGGGCGGCGAGCATCCGTCAATTGATGCTGCAGCGTTGCCCCGGCGACGGGAGAACATCTGTCGAGCCTTGACTTGCCTGACCACGTGCGCTTTGTCATCATCATCATCATCTCCTCAACATCTGAAGCCGCCGCGGCCTCGCGAGCAGCTGAGACGTTCCGAGACAGATAGGAGAAGGAAGAGGGGGGATGAAGGGGGGCGAGGGGGGGGGGGTAGAGCCACTGGCTCGTGGAATAAATTGTCCCAATTACAATAAAGTGTGGCTCTTGGTCAGCGTGCGCGGCAGGCAGTTCATCTTTATTACAATCAGTTAATGAAAATCAATCCCCCCCCTGATAAACTCTTATCTCCACGGGCCCCTCGTGCAGGGAGATAATAAATTAGGGTAATATTGCCTTTGATGAGGGAGTGAATTGCAAATTATTGTAACTTTCCAAGATTTATGATGCAGATGCTTCATTTCCGAGCTTAGTTTTTAGGGGCGGGGGGGGCATCTGTTAAAAGTTTGGTGACACAAGCTCGTGACAACCAGGTGCTCTCTGGGTTACCGTCGTGGGATTGAGGGGGGGGGGGGGGGGGGGGAGTGGGTTGGAGCATAGGAGCACATGGGATGCAACGTGTTTTACAAGAGTAGGTCTGCCCCCCCTCCTCAATCTGTACCACAGAACAGCGTGTGATTCGATAAAGGTCAATAGGTCAATACCCGCTCAGGTGAGACCCAGCGGGTCGTTGCTCGCTGTCACTCTGATTATTGAGGAGACACGGAACGATTGAGTCGGTCAGGTGTGTGTGTGTGTGTGTGTGTGGGGGGGGGCTCAGGTGCGACTACAGCACAATCACAAAGTGGACCTTCGTGCTCCTGCAGACGTCCTCTGTGTGATTCCCTCTCACTGCAGCTGCGGCAGATTTCAGTCCCAGTAATATTTTTGTGAAAACCAAGAATTTATTCTTATGGTTTAGCGTTCTGCAAATATACAAACATTGCCGTAGTTTCATTGTGTTTCCTTGATAATAAATAGTTGATAAAGGGATTTTGTCTCAAGGAAAATCTGTAGGCTTGAAAAGCAAAATATGGACGTGAATGGAAGCGCCAAATTGTTCCTGAGGGTTATTTTTGCATTAAGACAGACATCAATCTATCCATTATCAATCACACACCACCATCTATTTATCTTGCCAAGTGCTTTATTAATATCAAATTAATCTCCCCCTTGAGGGGATCAATCACTCGGGCGGTGTTTTTGTTTTGGGGTTTTTTTCCCCCCTCAACTCATTAGCTCGCTAATTGTCCTTGTTTACAGGAGAAAGTCAAGAAAGGATTGGACATCTACGTGCAGGCGTGAAGGTCCTGGGCCACTTCCTGCAGCCGCAATCATTCATTCAATCATGTATGTAAGGAAGCAAGGTGGCGAGGGTGTGGAGGAAGTGTCCCAATTTTAGACGCTTGAAATGTGTTTGACACCTGGACAACGGGAGCAGAAAGACAACCGGAGACCCAAAAACAAATAAGTAAACTCAGTCCGTAGTGTCCAACACTTTAATACAAACGCATATTAGTTCACTTTCCTTACAATATTTGAAAATAACCTACGAAAAAAAACACACCAAATGTAAAACACAAAACGTCTATACACAGGCAAATGTACACTATATAAAACACATATATACACTTTTAATATATTATTATATAAAGATTTGTGTTTTGTCAGCTTGAAGAGGGAGTGTTGACCTGTTGAATATCACACCACATGTTGCAGATAGGTAGTTGGATCCTGCGCGTTTTATCGTGGACAATCTTCTGAAACCGACAAAGAAACGACATCCGAGTCCACGAAACGTGCCGCTCGGACGGCCGAGCGCTTATTGACGTTGTGGGATTAAACGGGACGCCACGTGCAGCGTCATGCACGCCGAGGTGTTTGAAGGCTGACGAACGCCGTTTAGCTGAACCGATCAACAGGGAACACGAGGAGCCCGAACGCACACAAGTTCGTGCATTTCTGTTTTGTTTTTTTGTTTTTTTAACTGATGATATCGCTCATGAATCCCACGGAAAATGTGAAGTCTCGTTTACGCAGCATTTCTTTACAAAAGCAGCAGCAGCAGCACGGCGAGCAGCAGCGGGAGCTCGGGGCCCCCGGGCGCCGCCGCCGCTCGGTTGTAGAGGCGGGGAGTCCTCGGGGGGGTCTGCCTCAGTTTGCTCGGCGGCAGCGCCTTCAGATCCTCCAGGGCGCCGTACGCCGCCATGGAGAACTCCGGGTCTCCCGTGGTCAGCAGGTCAAACACGCAGGACTGAAAGTACACGTCCTCCACCTGCAGAGTCTCCCGGCACCTGGCCGTGGCCCGCTCCACCGTGTAGACCTGGTGGGGGGGCCGCAGGGGCCCCAGCTCCGTGCCGGCGCCCTGCGGCCGGGGCTGCGGGCTCTGGCGGCCCAGCGTGTGCTCCTTGATGAGCTCGTTGCGCGGGCAGCCGTGCAGGCACAGCTGCAGGCCGCCGTTGTCCTCCGAGAAGTCCAGCTTGTCCTCCGGCATGCGGATGGCGAAGGTCAGGTAGCTGCCGACGCGCCGGACGATGATGGACGTGCCGATGTAACGGGCCTGTATCTTCACCTGGCGGCCCGGTCCGGAGCCGCCGCCGCCGCCGCCACGCTCGCCGATGGTCAGGCTGCCGCTCTCGCCGCCGCTGCGAGTCCCATCCTGAAAGGCCAGCGGCAGGTCTTCTGTGGTGGCCTGGTACACCTTCTGATCAGTGCAGCCGTGGAAGGACTTGAAGATCACGGTGATCTGAAGAAGAAAAACAAAAACAGAAAGAGAAGGTCAGTCCCCTTTACTTAAAACGTAATGGCAAGCATTACAAAGACATGCCCCAGTTTCTTCTTGACGGGCAGTTCCAGCCGCAGCCACACGGTGGCAGCAGGAAACCAAACATTGCGGCCGCTGTGGACGGGCCGGCGGCCCACAGAAACGGCGGCTGCGGTCGGCGGCCCGGAGGATCGTTGCCACCCAAAGAGAAACTGCTCAAATAAACCACCGTCATTGTGTGGTCCTTTCCCACCTGAGAAGATCCAATGCCAACTGCAATACCAAAAAGGGAAGGACCCCCCTCTCCCCAAGCCCCCTTTCAACAGTTTCGTAACAGCCTCGTCTCTTCCAACACGTCCCCTCCGCTGTGATTCGCTTCCCAGCTGAGCTTTGAGAGAAGTCGGGTCTCTTGACAAAGCGGTCGCTGTGATGGATGGTTTCCTGTCTCAAGTCTGGCAGTTGCAAACTACTTTCCAAAATCACGATGGGGGCGCGCGGGTGCCGACACAGACGTACCCGACTTACAGGTATGCGCGCCTAGATGGCCCTGTCAAATGCCCCTTTGGGGTTTATTCTGAGGTGCCTGGTCCAGTATTACAGTTTGTTTAGCATGATTAACATTGGTAACGGGGGGTACTAAATGATTTACCATTCAAGCCTACAATCCCAATAATATACATTCTTAACATATTTTAATTGACTTTATTTGACACACCAATGCGGCATCGAGTAATAAAAGATTCAACAATTCAAAAGCATGAAAACTCGAGCCCTCGCTGCCGCCTAATTATTCCCTTATTTTTCCACATTATTCCATATTTACACAAAAGGAAACCCAGTTAATTATTTGACCAGAGGGGTGAAAAAACATTCCTGGTCGTCGCGGTGGAGGGAAAATGTTTGAGTGAGCGTTAATCACAACCATATGACCACCCATGTGTTAAAAGGTAGAGCGCTCAAGCATGTCTGTGATTCAACACCGCCGGAGCCTCCCCCCCTCTCCTCCCCCCTCCTCCCCTCACAGATCTGAAGGAGCTCTGAGGAATGCTGGAGGCTCCAGAGGCGCCGCGGAATGACGATTAACTTCACGTGTGGATAAAACGGCCGCGGCTTCAGACTCCCAATAATCGCGGTTTGCAGTTTTTTCCCTGTTTCGTTAAATGGATTTCTTACGAAATACTGAATTGTGTTCAAATAAAAAAAAATAAAAACAATAAGGAAAGAAACTAACAGACGTAAATAATGGGTCACGTGACAGAGGAAAGTGGGTCACACTGCTCTAAAAGAACTGTCGCTCATACTTGATCTTATTCTTTACGCTCGCGTCTAAATGTCGGAAGCGGACTCCGCGGGATGAAACGTCTAGAAACCCTCGTCGGTCGGTGCCGTTGCCGCCCCCTTGCGCCCCGTCCTCACCTTGCTGGTCGCCGTGGCGCTGGAGCCGAGCACGACGGGCACGTTGGTCACCTGCACCGACAGGAAGCGGTTGTCGATCAGGGGCCACGCCCCTTCCACCTTGCAGGTCTGAAACTCGTCGCGAAAAGTCCGCAGGTGCGGGTCTCCGAATAATCCACAGTGGGCGTACTTCTTCTGCGGCCCGCCCGAGCCCGCCGCCGCCAGCGCCCGGCTCTCGTAGTCGCACTGCTCCGGCACGGCGGGCCGGGCCGTGCCGGGCGCCTTGGCGGGGGAGGTGGGCCCGTCGCTGGAGCAGTTGTGCTTGGTGAACAGCTCCTTGATGCGGAAGACGGCCGAGTGGTAGACCAGGTCGCCCCTGCAGCTGCGCGCCTGCCGGCGGGTGCACAGGGCGTAGGCCCGCAGGGCGATGCAGTAGTCCACGTCCGCCGCCGCGTCCTCCTGCAGGCCACTAGAGGGCGAGGTGGACGCCACGTACTCCGTGTTGCAGCGCTGGATTCGACACTGCTGGCAGTGCGCTGGGGAACGACAAAAAAAATAAATAAAACGGGCATCAACGTTTTTGCACTGCAACTAGTCCCAGTAATCTCCCCTCTTTAAACTCCCCCCCCCCCCCTCCCTCCCTCCTACCTCCCTCGGGTGAGTAAATCTACCATCTAAACCAAAAAAAGAAAAGAAAACAGAGGCATTACCTCAGCACACTTTTCCACCATCAAGTTTAGCTCAACCGGGAGAGCCATTAAAAGCACGAGGCCGTGATCCCACGCTGGGCCCCCGAGTCAGTCAATCTTATTTCCCCCCAAACTGGCCCTCGCCAACAATGGCGTGGAGCCGCGCCGCAGGAGGAAAGCAATCTGTGTTAGTTTGCCTGAGGGTGTTGAATGCGGTTTGAGCTGTTGCTGGGGTAATTGAAGTCCATTAACCTGCACTGCATGGCATGAACATCTCAAAAGGCAACTCTGAAAAGTCCAAACTGGAAGCTAGGGGGACGACGGCGGGGGAGGGTGGGGGGGCGGGGCATTTGGGAGGTTTGGGCTGAATCCTGTGAACGTACGACTCTCGGGTTGGGTTGTTTATTACGGGGGAAAACAAAAGCGCCAGCGATCTCGGCGCGGATGTTTTGTCGCGTTCGGGTTGGATGTCTCATGCACCCTGCGATGGAAAGTCGGAGATACATTTTACACTTCAGCAGCATCCACAATACACCAGGGGGAGGAGGAGGGGAGGCGGAGGAGGATCAGTTGCATCAGACTGATACTCTATCGCAACAGAATACGCTTCTGTTTACTCCGGAGCTCCGTCTGATCTCCCAACAGCGTGGACAAAGGCAACCAGATAAGCGCTGTCATTTCACATCGTTTTTTTGTGCATTTTCCCGATGTTTTTCCCCTCGTGTGTCGGATTCACCGGAGGCGGAGGCGGGTGAGACGGGTGGTGATTAATGCCTCTCCCAGCCGCGGCACTTCAACGCGAGCTCTGATAGTAAAAAAAAATAAATAATAAATAACCGAGATGAAAGTGTGAGGAGGTCAAGTTGGAGGCGTCCCGCTTCCCTCCCTCCTCCTGGATTCCAACAGGCCTCCCTCGTCTCACGGCGAGCTCGCTGTGATTGACGCTTTTGGGCGATCACTTGCCTCCCCGAAGGGTCTTTATGCTCGGGGCACTTAGCAGGCTACCAACGAGAGGGGCCAGAGGGGGGGGGGGGGGGGGGGGGGGGACCGCGGGGAGAAGCAACAAGCAAACTAACACACTGTATTTCAGGGGAGATTTGGAGGTTCAAGGACACTCAAAAGGTTTAATGAAGGTGATATAGACTTATAAAAAGATGCCCACGTTAATAGTCTGCACCTTTTTTTGGCAGCATAGTTTTCCCATCAATAAAGAGGAACCTGGGGGCCTCCAGGGGTCAATTCAA
Source organism: Apeltes quadracus (assembly GCA_021346845.1). Lineage (NCBI taxonomy): Eukaryota > Metazoa > Chordata > Actinopteri > Perciformes > Gasterosteidae > Apeltes > Apeltes quadracus. Next base: position 2,791,373 of record CM037924.1, on the reverse strand, counting down.
TGTTGTTTTTGTTTACAATGCATCAGGTAGTTAGTTTGTATACGTTGAGGAAGTGGCTCGCAGTTATGTTGGAATACCTGACATGGCCAAAATCTTAAAAATCTTGATTAAAAAGTAAACATCTATGTATCAAAAATGGTAATAATTAACAGGTGTGTCATTTTAACAAAAGTACACAGACAGCACTGAGTCATATACAAAAAATAACCGGCCAAACAGATATGAAAACAACCACCTCGTAGTGCAAGTGTAAGTTAATGTCGTGATTTCTGATCTCTAACTGGAATGAAGGAGGCCAGAGAGCTGGACACGGTAACTTAACACATACAAAACAGTCCTAACTAAGCGTTTACGTTATACTCGGGACTTTAAAAGCAAATATCAACAGGTGTCGTCCGATTAACGGCTTTTTTCTGTAGTTAAAAGAAAAAGAAAAATGAGAACCGCTTCGTGTTTTTTGTTGCTCCCGTTAGACTGCGGGTGCCAGTTGCTAGCTAGATAGCAAGCTATGCTAACCCGGAGCTAAGCCGTAACTTGACCGCGACTCGATAGAACCGCGTCCCATCGCGCGGGTCCCGTGACACCGAATAGCCGCTCGGCGGTTAACTCGCGCTGCCGGAGCGGCCAGCAGCGGAACAAGTGTTGGTCTGGAGGCTGAGAATTGTTGCTTTTGTCCCCGGTAACTTCTCGAAGAACAGCGGCCCCACTTGCCCCCCCTCCATCTTTTTTTTTCTTCTTTTTTTTTTTTTTAAACACCAAAACAAACACAACTTTTTTTTGCGCGATAAGACATTTCAGCCCCGTTGAAAAAAAAAGTTTCAAAAAAACTTTTCTTTGTTGTTCCCCTCCTCCATTGCGAGGGGCAGCGGGGACGCGCAGCTCCAGCGTTTCCCCGGCAGCGCAGCGGAGAAAACATATAAACAATAAAATAATGAAAAGGGGGTAAAAACAAGACTCACCTGGTCGAAACAGCAGCGAGAGCAAAACCATCGTCAACGTTGCACAGTCCAAAAGCTGCCGCTTAGCCGTGCTCTGTGGTCCGCTTCTCCCCATACCAATCCATTCAGTTAGAATGGAGCCCCTCGACTGCTTCTCATCGCCGCTGCGGGGGAAATCAGACCCGAAAAAAAGAGTCGACTTGCTTCCCAAGCGCTGTCATTCAACCCCCCCCCCCACCCCTTGTCTTCAGGGCGGGGTCTAAAGCGCGCGCCCCCCCGGAGGTGATGGCTGACCAATGAAACACTAATTATTCACTAACCGCTTGCTATTAACGTGCAGTGTCAATTGTTTGGATGAGGACAGAGAGAGAGAGGGGGGGGGGGGGGGGGGGGCGTGAGGGAGGGAGGGGGGTCATGGGGGATCATTGCCCTGATTATAGTTGAAGAATCACAAGGTGTTGATGTTTATAAACAGTATAGCACTATACTATTACCTGCATTTACACTGTTACTTGTTTGCACTACAAAGGACTGAGGGACAACTGTCCTCCCCCCCCGCCCCCCCCCCTTCTTCCTGGAGACAAATGTTGGTGTGTTTTCAGCTTTTAGCAGGATTCTCCCACCTGTTGTTTTCTCACTCCACATTTGGGCTTTTGAATAATAAGAGTTTGTTTGTGTTTGATAAACGTGATGGAGGTAGGATTGGACTTCTGGATCTTATGCTGAAATGATTCGTCCCATGTGACCTCCGTTACCTTCATTACACCGATACATTTGCGGGGTTAATAAATCCCTTCTTTTGCCACTTTGTTTGTTTAAACAAAGCACGTAACCCAACACGCGAGGCCATTGTCTGCCTTTTGTCTCCGCCAAAGAAAACACACTAAGATTGTTTTCTCTCGGCAAATTTTTTCCATTACATTTTCAGTTCGCAACTTGCAGGTTACTCTTTTCCTCATCGCGGCCAACTTTCCATCTCTCTCACCTCCTTCAACTGGCACTCGTGTCTTTCATTTGCACAGCTGCTGTGAGGCCGGACCATCTGCAAGGCACGCACACACTGACTGCACTTTTTTTATTTTTTATTGTTTTTGTTCACCGGGACACCCCGGGCCATATACATAAAGAAATGTAATGCGCCAGCCCAGATCCCGTATAGAAAACAATATTATTTGACAAAAAAACAAAAATCCACAGTTGCAGTTTTGCGTAATCTTTCGGAAGGCGAGCGAAAAAGTCAAAGCTTTGTTTTGGTGCAGCTGGAATAGCTGGCTTGTAACTGTGGTTCTCCCCTCTGTGCCCCCCCCCCCCCCCCCTCTGCCCTCCACCCCCCCTGACTTTATGAGAGAGAAGTGAACCCAGACACTTATTGGATCACTGGGTTTTCTATACACATGCGGGCTCCTCCGGCCGCACAATTGTGTGATTCAGGTGCCCCGTCGGCCCCGTGAAAGGCCTCCACAGGCCCGCGTTGATGTGCGGATGATGTATATAGTGGAGGGGGAAGCGAAGACGGCTCAACCCGAGTGGAACGTTTGGATTGTCCTGAGCTGCCAGAAGGGCCTCTGGCACAGTGGATCCAGTGTGCCAAGTCCCCCCCCCCCCGCATCCCGCCCCCCCCCTCAGGCCCTTCTACCCCCGTGGAGCTCTACCTCACTCTAATTGTTCAGCTAATTTTGGAGGCTCGGTCGGCCCGTCCGCTTTATTGCTGCACTTTGCGGTCCGGGGTTTTTTTTTTTTTTTTATCCCATCGAATGAGGGTCGCGCGCCACCCGGGGGGGGGGGCCCCCCCGACGTCGCCGAAAGGGAGGCGCGTCTGTCTCACCCGTTGCGGCGCCTCTCCCCGGGAGCGAGCGACGACATCTCCTGCAGAAGAAGACACACGGTTTACGTTACAGTCTGTCCCAGCGCAGAGACGACACAATCCCGAGCCTCAGTTCCCCCCCCCCCCCCCCCCCCGCGAGCCACCACCTAGGGATGGTTAAGGAGCCTAAAGGAGGACTGATGAGCAGTGGAGCAGGCGGTCAATGGATCCAGGTGGACGCTAAGGATGATTTCAGCACATGAAAGAGACTCCCTCAGATCGCCCGTCAGGCCTGATGGGCGGAGGAAGACTTTCTTTCTTCCCCGCGTCTTCTCATTCTGGGCGCCTCGCGTTGCGTGACTCCAGCAGCGGTTCCCACGTGCCACCGGCTCTAACGCAACTCATCAGGGTGAAAACTATAGGCCCCGGACATCGGTCACATGGTCTGGCAACGGAGGAAAGAAGAAGAGAAAAAAGGCTTTCGCGCGGGGTTTTACACAAACATTGAGGCCTAACGGTGGGGATTGAAACTTAGCGACCGAAAATGAAGAGAGTGAGGCGAGAAAAAGAAAGAATGGGGGGTTGGGAGAAGAAGGGAAAAATAAAAAAAAAAAGAGGGGAGGGGGGTGGGTGAGGGATTGGGTTTCCTCTGACTGTGTGTCTGGGCAGCTCCACATGTTCCTCATTAAGGTCCTCACACTGTGGGACCAGCTCCACACCGGGATGCTTGTTTTTGTTATTAGGCCCAACGTGCTGTGGTCTGGTGGAGGCCCGAAAAAAAAACAAGGTCATCTCCTCCGCTCGCCGTCCTCGGGGGGGAGGGGCGAGGGAGGGGGGAGTGCAGGAGGGGGGGGAACACAACTGCAGTGACCTCACGTATTTACGCCGCAATATGGTCAACGTACGGAGCGACGTGAGAAAGATGTCGCGCTGTTAAAACGTGTAAATACAGCGAAACTGCGTTGCTGAAAACACCCTGAGCCGTCTCTTCTCTTCGGCTGCAGCAGGAGATGTAAAAAGAAAAAAAAGAAAAATGGTCCTGCAATGTTTGCAAAACAAATGAAAAAAAGCACAGTTGCAGGAAATTGTTGAATTGCCGCGCTTCTGATTTTCGTTCAATTTCATGCCCCTCTAGATTCGTCAGCCTAGACGTGTATCGTGTTGCTCGCAGGGGGGAGGGGGGAGGGGGGGGAGGCGATAACATCGGAGATTGGGATCGGGAGCAGCGCGTGCCCTCTGCAGCTTCCACCAGCGCCACGCGGTTGCAATATGGGAGACGAGCTTATTGAATTTTAAACAGGAACCCGAGCAAATTGACTTGTTTTTTTTCTTCTGAGCCCCCCCCCCTGTCCATCCCCCCCTGAGTTGGAGATGCAGAGCGATGCAGAGAGCGAGCGAGTGTGGCTCGGGTTCTCTTGTTATCTGAGCGCAGATAAGGGAAGCTGTGGTGTGAGTGTATACGGGGCAGCGCCGATAGCATCTCGGCTCAAGGGTCCCACTTACGGCGCCCTGATTGATAGCTGACAGCGCACACGGGGGAGGGGGGGGGGGGGGGGGGCTCGGGACTCTTTCTGTAGGTGTCCACGCAGGCACCTGTTTTGCGGGAGACGCTTTGGATTTAACGGGAATGATCGCGGCTTGCGTGGCGTGAAGGCGGGAAGCCTGCCGGTTCGGGGGGGGGGGCATGGGGGGTTTTTCATTCGCTCATTTCCCCCTTGAGGACAAATGTTGACACAGCGTCAAGCCCCCGTGCTCGCGGACAGACAGTGCACTGACAGGTAACCCTAGCTGCGGGGTCGCGGGGTCGCCCCGGCCTGATGAGGGATGATGGGTAAAATAAATGAAAGAGCAGCGCACACAGGGACCTCTGATGTCCGCAGCCTCCAGGGAGAGTTCAGGGCCGTTTGACCTCCGACCCCGAACCCTCTGCATATGTGTTTTGTGAGTGTGTGTTTTGAGGGTTAAACCTCTCCCCCCGATCTTGGATTCTCGAATATTTTTAGTTTTTTCTGAGCTGGCCGAGTTGTACCTGCAAGCTGAAGCGGTTCCCCGCGTTGCTTCACGGAGCAGCCCCGTGACTCTGTTTGAACCTGCCTCGTCTCCCCGTCCTCATGACGACACTCCTGCGGCTCCAGTCACCCGAGCCGTGTGGTAAAGAAACGGGCAACAAATTGCTCCGTAATGAGCCACAGCTCTCTTTGCTCCCAGAGAACCCAAATGTTAGTCCTTCCTCCTCTCAAGGGGTTACCATCCAACGTCCTTATCACTACTTTCAGTGTGCAGCATCTTTTGAAACCACCAAAAATGTACTTTATTCAAGGAGTCCTACTGTAGTTTGTTCATACTTCAGTTGACGTTTTCTCTCTCTCTCTCATTTCAATAGACTTGAACAGATTTTGCAGATGCAGATTTTAAAAGCCCCCCTCTCAAATCTTCAGCTTAATCTGCAGATGCATTCGGGATGGAGCCTGTCCATCAGTTGGTATTGTTTCTACCGCGGCCCACCCGGGCGACTGCCCTGAATAGACAGACAATAAATTTAGCCGTAGTCATCTCCAAAAGGTTTCACCAAGAAGGCCTCCGCAGAATGTCCCCTGCCGCTTGAGTCGACGGAAGGCGCACAAACATGGAGGAGCACCTCAGGTTTGAATCCAGCACGGAAACGCAGACCTGCCAGGCGGAGGAGAGCACACGTTTCCCCCCGTAAACTTAACTGTAAGGGATCAAGCGCGTCACACACTGCTCCACCTACAACGACACTCCGACACGTCGCTACCGAAACGAAAGTCCCGTTGAAAGCCGGTGTTTTCCGATCAACATTATTTCATCTGCGCAAAAAATCTCGATCAGCATCCTGCATCCCCGAAAAAAGAAGAGCCGCCTGGGATTTACCTGGGATCGGTGCGTTTCGTGGTGTTTTCCCCGTGCTGGAGTTGGAGTGAGCGGGCGGCGGGCAGAAACCCTCTCTGGTTCCCTCTGCGGCTTCAGCTGGCCTACTGAGGGAGCCCGGAGGCCTCGGGGGCAGATAGCCGTCGGAATCAACAGCTGTCTGTCGCTGGAATCGGCACTTTGATTAGTGGAGGATGGTAGTGAGCGATGGGGCCTAATTCCCACATATCTGGGTAGGGCACTTCTCAGAAAGAAAAGAGAGAAAGGAAAAAAAAGAAAAAAAAAACACTGAACGGAAAAAAAGATTCACGCGCGTGCGCACGTTCAGGGACGTGCACGCTCGCGAGCAGCACACCCACACTTATGTTACACTTATGCCGCTTACATTTCCAGATATTCATAGGCGAGCATGTGTCACTGTTGGAACGCTTCCCGTATTCTCTAAAAGTCCATCAAACACACGGACAGAAGGATATGAGAGCAGCCGACCGTTGCCCCCCCCCCGCCTCTCCGCCCCCCGGCCCCCTCAGTGTAAACTGAGCATGTGTGCAACGTGAATAAGCCCTCTGTCTGTTATTACGGGCCGACCCTCATCCACCGCTGCCCCCCGGCCCCGCCCTGCACACGTTATCTGCGCCTCCCCTTCAAGAGTTATTGCTGTTGTCCAAAGGTGTACGAGAGAGAGAGAGAGAGAGAGAGAGAGAGAGAGAGAAATTAATTCAAGTCTGACAAATATTCTGCAGGAAATCCACGCAGACCGCTCCATCAATTCTTTCGGACCCCCTGGTTCTTCCGCGATTGTAAATAGCAACTAGTAAAGAGTTCCACGTTGTGCTTTAGTTTCCTCGAAGCGGTAACACATCGCACTGTTTCTGTCTCGCCCAGACAGCACAGAAAGTCTCTGCAGACTCCCTGGGAAATGCGCCTTGGCACAGATGTGAATTTCCAATAAAAAAGGGATTCTTAATCCTGCGTGCATTTCTCTTTTTTTTTAAAGTCTCGAAATTGCAAAATACCTCACAGGCTTGATATGATATCATCCCACATTGTCCCCCCCCTCCTCCCTCCCTCCCCTTCCCACACACTGTCTTTTCAGGCATGCAGCTGTTCGTGCAGACAGCTGCATCGGACATTCATCGCGGCCGAGAGGCAATTAAAAAAAAATCGAGTCGATGTTGTGTTTCGGTTGATCCATTGCTATTCCTACATATAATCCCTCTCTCCTTTACAAACACACACTAGCTGCTCCTCGGTCACGCGCACGTGCCCGCGCTCCGTCGAAGGCCGATGGCGGGCGGCCCTGCGACCGGGCACTGATGGATGCGAGGCCTCGCGGAGGCCCGGGGGTCCGAGTAATCTCCGAGACTTACCGGGCCGCGGATTCTTTCCATACCATCTACCGCGGAGGTATGAAGTCTGCCTGGCGTCGCTGGCGTCGCTGGCGGCATTCGGGCTAAATCGAGGCGGCGAGGGGGCCGCGCCCGGTGAACACGCGGCGTTTGTTTGCCCCCAGTTGTTCCCTCCTTTCGCGGCACACGGCAGGTGTGCAGTGCGATCGAGCCGGCCGGCCCGCCTGGCTGAGCCGCGGCCTTAACGAAGAGCCTTTTTTCCATTGCGTTCTGTTATGTGTGGACTGTTTTAGGAAAATCGATTTGGGGAAGGTCGAACGGGGTTAAGACACCGGCCGAGCGCTCCGGCTACCGAGCCCAGACTCATTTGCGATTTCAGGATGGAATTAGACCCACCGCGTGTCGTGTTGTGTGTGACGGGTGGGGGTTTCATTATTTAAATGAAGTACCCTCTTTGTTGAACGCGCTTATCGTCAAGGCGCTTCGGATAAAAGCGTCGGCCAAGTGACAAATGTGGCGCCAAACCGGCTAAGCGGTCAACGCCATCGGCCAGACGAGTTGCAAAGACACCGACGGCCTTTGGGTGGAAGGGGGGCGGGGGGGCAGCTCTGTCGATGGGAGGAGACTCAGCCAATCGAACGTAGGCGATTGACTGGACGAGAGGGCACATCGGCTAACTGACCTGCAATCAGATGTCGGTGACTTTTCATGATTGCCTGACTCTCCGACATCTCAGGCCTGCTCTCGTCGATCTCGTGCAAATCTCCCCTTTTGTTGTGTGGAAGCAGAACGTGATCAGAAATGCGATAATGAAGCAGCAGACTTTTGGCTGGACATCTTTTTTTTGTTGTTGTTCATAATCACGGCATATTCTGCTAATGGTAAAATAAAGTACCCTTCAGCCGCGGATGAATGAGGGATTCAAGGAAAAACGGCTCACTGCCTCCTCCAGGCAGTACTTAATATGCTGTTGTTTCTTGGTGCACTATTCCCGTCACTTTGTCAGCGCGCAGCATAATGCCCCAAACTCCCAAAGTGTGGTGCCCGAGCGGCCTCTAGGGGGGGCACGAGAGGAAACACGTAATGGTGCTCAAATAGTAAAAAATCGGCGTGGTTTTTACACAAAATTAAAATAAAAAAAAAACACTCCAGCTCGTCCTTTTACGTACACGCTAGCAAACGTTAGCCTAGTTTGTGCAGCTAACGTCAGCTAACAGCTAACTTTTGGCTTGGCTGAAATCAGGAAACTGTCAGGTGGACGTCTGAAGCGATCAGTCGCGCGACACTTCTCTCCCCCTCTCTCTCTCTCTCCCTTTCTCTCTCTTTCTCTCTCTCTCTCTCCCTCTCCCTTTCTCTCTCTTTCTCTCTCTTGTTGCAGTGTTTCAGTAGTAGTAGTAGTAGTTTTCCCATGCTGCCTTGCACGCGCGATTTATTTCGCGCTGCAAGGCAGCCTGGATACCATGGAGCAAATTTTCCCCTGAGATAGGGCACCAATCACAGAGCGGGGAGGATGCAGCCAGACGATGACGTCGAATATAAACGGCTCTGGGCTTTCGTAAACCACGCCTCAAATACGAGGAACTGAACATGTGGTTTCCAGACCCCGTCTCATTTGAGATCAGGGTATGACGTTAGCCAGGCTAGTGTTTCAGGGTAATTATGTCGGGTTTTTTTTCCGGTTTGTCCCGATTCTGAGTTAATATGTTAAAATGTGGTAGTCTTCGTTCACGCTGCAACCTTTAACAGCGGGCTAAATATTGTAAACAAACACCACCGTTAGAAAACTATTCGGACATTGGTTCTTTTTCAATGCAGCTATAAATAGACTTTTTCTTTTTAAGTGCGGGGGTGTTGGGGTGCATGAACCCGGTTGGGATGTTCAAGGGGCGCGTTTGGGAACCGCTGCCTAACCCAAGAGACGATCCACATGATTTATCCCTAATGGCTGGTGCACAGACAGACCATTATATTCTTTGAATGAAAAGCTCTAACCAGCTGTGGACACACTGTTTCCACAAAAACACACATGCATTTAGAATTGCTTTTTTTCTAAAGCCCCCATCCCACAGAGGGGGAGTATGCATCATATGGAGTGGTGATTTCTGACTTCCTCTGCAGTCTTGTCTAGTGATTGCCGGGGATAAAGGGGGGCCATCATCTTTCCGGCTCCCCCCCCGCCCTCCCCGTACCTCCAGACCCAAGCGCTTCCTGTCTGCCACATGTGTGCTGCAGCATCCAGACGTCCAGCGTGGACTTTTCCTCTCGGAGTCCGGGGTGAATGCTCGACTGACGCAGCTGCCGATCGCAGCGTCACGGGCTGCTGCCGACTTGCTCTAAATGTTTAGAAGGGAAAACGACCAAAATGTGGTTCTCAGTGTCGAATCAAACACGTCTCTTGCTCCTCTTCATCCCTCTCTCCCTCTCCTCCTCCTCCTCCCGCTCCAGACAGCAGCATTACAGAGTAATAGCAGTCGGCTAGCAGCGCTTTTGTAATTGCCTGGGCTCATGTGCTGTGGAAAGCCGGGGCAGGGGCCAGCGGCATCAAAGCCTGGCTGATCATTCCTCGGCCTCCCTCCACCGAAAGGAATTGGAGGCGAGAGGGGAAGGGGGAGGTGGGGGGCGGGGGGGACACAAATACAGATGGACAAACAAACTGAAGCAGATGTGGAGACAGCGGTAGACGGACAGATAGGCGGGCGGACGGACGAACGGATTCGCTTCGACCTCCCACACCTGGTAATATTTAACAAACTACGGAGGCAGTATGGTAAGAACATCAACCCCCCCCCCAAAAAAGGGTGATGTTGATGGTGACATCATGGATTATTAAGGTGGGAGGGGATCTAATAAGAGCCCTGCTCTCGGCCCAGTCGCTGAAGAGGGCAGGAAAGTGAGGCAGAAGCAATTTGAGAAGCCGAGGCCTTCGGTCTGCAGCTGTGCACTCGGTCACACAGCTGCAGGACTGACGGTGAGTATTTTACCCGCGACCTCTCCTCCACTTCAGAGTCCAATGCATGTTTATTTGAGACATGTGCTATAAAAGAATACGCACAAGAATCTTTAACCAAGAGGCAAAAAGAAAAAGGTTGTGGAAGGCCTTTTCGAAAAGCCGTGCTGGGCATCTTTTCTTTTTTTTTTCACTTGAGGTCAGCGCAGCAGCTCGCTTCTTATTCGCGTCACGTGTTTGTTTTTTTTCCTCTCATCGAGACGTTATAATACGAGAGGCGGCTCGTACCGGCAACGTGCCCAGAGCAGGGCCGGCCCGAGGCATAAGCGAACTAAGCGGCTGCTTGGGGCCCCAAGCAGCCGCTTAGTTCGCTTATGCTGCAAGCAGCCCTAGTTTTGTATTATAACCTCACTGTATTTGTTTATAATTTTCGCTATAACAGTATAGCGTGACATTTGTGCCAATAATCTTCTAGCACAGGTAACTGTGCGTGGTGGGAGGGGGGGCCCCCAAATAAAATTCTGCTTAGGGCCCCCAAGAGGCTCGGGCCGGCACTGCCCAGAGCACACAGACAAGCACGGTGAATGAAAAGAAAGGGGAGGATGCGCGAGGACACGCAGCGCGATCACAGCCGCACGCAGACCAAGAGATGTCTGCAGATTGCGACGCTGCGCTTTTGAACTACTAATCAAGCTGTGTGTGTGTGTGTGTGTGTGTGTGTGTGTGTGTGTGTGTGTGTGTGTGTGGCAGTTCTATTGCTCGGAGAGGAGTGTGCGTCTGCATCTCGAGCCAAACACAGAGAATTTATCTCCCTGGATCTTTTTATTGGCCGTGTTTTAAAGTTGCCAGATTGCGAGCAGCTTTTCCACTTTGCAACCGTGTGCCCGCTCGCAGCGTCACGCCGCCGCATTCGTCTTCGCAGACGCCTCAATTACAAACCCGACGCGATGCCCTTAAAGTCCAAGAGGAGCTGCTCAGGAATGCTCCAACGGGACGACTGGCAAGCATTGCTGTGAACACCATGGGGATGCGAGGGAGAAGGGGGGGGGGGGGAGACGGGGGAGGGGTATGTGGCACCACTCTGAGAGCCGAGCCCTCCGCCACGGCACTTTTTAGTTGCCAGATCACAACCAGATGGGCCGAGTGTGTCCAAACAGGAATGACTGTGTGAAGGCAATTTTCAGCAATTTGTCAGATACTGAGGGTCGCCCCCACTTCCCCCCCCCCTCTGCCTTTCTTTCTCCCCTCCCCCTCCCCGTCCTCCCTCCTCCACCTCTCTTGAAAGACAAAAACAAACGTTGGGGGGGCAGAAGAATCCTTTCAAACAGGCTCACGAGGAGTCATGTGGTGAGAGATATACGGTGTAACGGCTGAGCGCGGAGGGGCAAGACAGGGCCTGCTGTATTGACAAATAACCACCCACCTAACTTTCATGCATCAGCATTGCCGCGTCGATCCGACTGAATGTGCGGCGCTTCCATTTACTCCTTGTTTGTTGAGTCAAAATCCCTGACGACGTTCACACTCCCCACATCCATCATCTTAACTCACTGTGTGTAAGGCAAAGCAAAACAGAGAGAGACAAATAGAAGAAAAGGCTTGTTAATCTTTCTGCGGGACACCTCGTACGTTTCAGCCCCGCTCTCAAGGTTGCGCGAGCGGTTAAGAACGACGTTGTCGCATTGCCCGCCCGACTTCTTTCCGCCGTTCAACCATCAAAAATGAAATAAAGCGTGTTGCGGCCAACGTGATGTCACTCCAGTCAGCGTCCGTTGGGGCTAAAAGACGATAAAGAAGAAGCCCGGGGGAACGCGCCCGCGCTCCTCGCCTCAAGCCTGCGCTACCCGCTGCATTGTGGGTAGCCCAGGCGCCAGGTTTCCTGACAGCGAAGCGAAGGAAAAAAAAGCGAGGATTAAGAGTGAAAGGGGGGCGACGGGTGGCGCTCAAGGCACAGGGATGCCCCCTTGGATCGGCGGTGCGTTCGATCGAACACAGGTGTTACCGATCAAACCGTGTACGATCGCATTCTTCTCACTGTGTCCTTATTGATTACACCTGTGTTCACCCTGCCAAGACGTGTCAAAATGGCCGCCGGTGGCGGGGAGGATTGGCCTCAAACTTCTTCTTTCAGCTGAAGGTCGATGGCCACGTGAGGCGAGACAACCCAGGCGCTCCGGGACAAGAGCTGATTGGAAGCTGCGCGGTGTGTCACGTGACAATCATCGGGTGATTTTTGACAGTCCCCCCCCCCCCCCGGTTCCTCCGGTGAGTGAGATTCACTGCCGACGCCTCTCTTTTGATTCGTTGCCTCTCTGCTCTGGCATCCAGGATCATTTGTTAATCTGGCTAGACCAGATCTGGTTAATCTGGCTAATCCAGATTAGTCTAAAAGTTTCCCGTGTTTATTGGCTCGTGCTGGTTAACGAAACGGTGGGAATTGTAAATTACACTTCATGAAGGCTGTGAAGGACCCCTCAACCACTCCATATTTCAACATGATTACATTTGCAATACTCTGAAGGTGCCGTGCCGTCGTGCACCTCCGTAGAATAAAAACTGTGTTTTGAAATGTATTGTTTTTTTTTTGCATTACACCAGTGAGAAGTTCTGGCTGCGCGGCCTTGAGTTCTGATCACGACTCAAACCGCCAGATAGAAAGACGTACCGTCAGTTGCGGTGAAGACATCCAAGAAATTGAGTTAATTCCATCCAGTAAATCTGCAAAGTTGTGGGTTTTCCCTCCTCGGGGTGTGTGTGTGTGTGTGTGTGTGTGTGTGTGTTTTTTCTTCTAGCATTGCAGCTGAAAGATGTACGGCAGCATTGGAGTTTACTTGCAGGAATCTGTTTGGGCGTAAGAAGGGTTGCTCATTTGTGTGGCGTTTGCGTGTGTTTCTTTGCGTGTTTATACTATTGTGTCACAACGAAATAATGTCTTTTCTCTTTTCTCCGGGGCTTTTTCGCTGGCACGTGTGCAGACCAGATGCTCCTGGAACATTCTACGCGCCATAGTTTTAGTTATCAGCCGATTAATTCTGCTCGCGGGGGGAACGTGTGAGCTCGGGTGTGCGCCTGCCTGTCTGTCTGCATCTCCAAGTATGGGGCCCTATATGTGGGAGTGCATGTTGCGCCATGCTTGTGGTTCCGTGCGCGTTTTCCGTTGACACAATTGTGTCTGCATGCCCTTTTATGCATACGGCTTGCGTGCGTTGGGAGAAGGTGCATTAGTGCGGGGCTGCGTGTGTTTGTCTATGCGGTTCTGTGGCAGCTGCTGGACACCACCTGTGGTCCAGGCTCTCCCTCAGGCCTGTTGTGCCCCCCCTACGGGCTCACAAGGACTCTGGCTCAGCCTTCCAATTCCTCCGTCATAAAAACCCTGTTACTTTTCTGAGAAATCCCTTTGTCTCTCTCACCTCGTCTTTCCTTCGCTCTCTGCTGGAGGTTTGTTTCTTTGGCTGGATGACAGATGTCCATCAGCTCTGCTGTATACCCCCCCGCCTCCCGCCTCCCTCCTCTCCCCCCGCTACCGCCGCTTCAACACGTCAACGAGAGAACCCGGCAGCGACTGCTCGGTGAAGCACAGCCCCATAAAAGGACGCCCAGCCTCCCCCCGGCGGGGCGTTTCTCGCTGGGCCTGCGTCTGAAGTCGGCGCTGATCCTTCAATCGGCGGGTCGGGAAACAGTTTAGTATCACAGATGGTTTCGCGTGGATTTGTGTTTACTCCTCGTCTTGATGAATTGCATTAGTTCTGCAAACTGAAGCGAAGCCTTCTAGACATGTGCGTAATAATGACAAGCAGCGATTCTCTGGCTCACCCGATTGTGAAAAAGTCCAGGGGCTTAGTTTTCATTCATTACCTCCAATAACTCAATTTCCGAGCCCGGCGGCAGATAGTTCCAGCTCATAACTTTTTAGGTACGATTACTAACAGCCTGTAATTAGTTTAATGCTGGGGAGAAGAGATGGAGGAATTTGACAAATTAATAGAAACCTCCAGCTGCATGCAGGAATGTTAAACTGAATCCCGAACATTTTCCAGCCTCATCTTTTTGTTTTTCTGCAACAATCGCTCGCATTGTCTCCATTCGCTGATCCGATAGGAAGCAAAGCCAGGACATTGTGATAAACAAGCTCCAATTTGACTTGTGTTTTAGTAGGTCATCCGTTTAGCGGGGTGGGGGTCGTCCTCAGAGGCGGAAGAGGACGTCGGCTGCGCCTCGATGAAGCGCCGTCACATTGTGACGTAACACGTCACACGCTGCCATTTTTCCGGGTTCGAGACTGTATGTGTTAGCAATTTGGAAACTTGGATGTGGGAGACGGGGGGGGGGGAGGTTACCGGTGTCACGTCCCACAATGCACCGCTGGATTCCTTTAACATGTGGTGAGTCAGGAAGAGGGGTGGTTGACCTGCGCCTTCCCATGAGCCCCTTGGGAGCAGCTGGGCTCGGCTGCTGGGATCACTGCACGAGCTGCCGCGCTGCTTGTGACTGGAATTGTAATCACCTCATTGTCCTTCTCCCCCCCGACTCTCCCTCCCAACTGCCCGACTCTCGGCCTCACTTCCTCTTTTTTTTTTTGCTTTCAGGGCCGTACCGTTTTTTCGTCTCACCCTCGAAGACTTTTCAGTATCCGACGCTGCACGTGCAATCCATTACGCTCGGGCGGAAGAGGGAGACGCAACAGGAAGGCGAAGGTGAAACGCACCTCTGCTTTTTTCCCCTCGGTTTCCCTGCACGAACACATTTCTGTGTGTGTAATATAAAGGGAGGTGAATATGGCGTCCCCCCCTCCTTCCCACATGACGTTTGAAGCGTATGAGGTATAAAATGAGCTGATCTTCTGTGCATCCATGTGGTTTCCTTTAGCCCCGCCTCCCAGCTGCTCCCTTTTTTTTTTGTATGCAATATTTTCTTCGAAACGCGTCATGGTGACCATTTTTTTTAATTTTAAATCTGACCACAGTTAAAATTTTTGCTAGTTCCTATTTCCCCTCCCAGAAGGATACTTGGGAGACGGACTCCAGACTGTGATCCTTTCTGCACCGGAATGTACCACAAGTACCGAAGCTTTCCACACGCTCTTAACGTTAGCAACATTAATATATATAATGTTGGTCCTCGTCATCCCCACCAGGGCCGGACCGAGGCATAAAAGTTTGCTTACGCTGCAAGCAGCCCTAGTTTTGTATTAGAACCTCACTGTATTTATTTATAATTTTTACTATAACATTACAGCGTGACATTTGTGCCAATAATCTTCTAGCACAGGTGACTCTGCGTGGTTGGCGGGGGGCCCCCAAATAAAATTCTGCTTAGGGCCCCCAAGAGGCCCGGGCCGGCACTGATCCCCACTGACGCCTCCTTAGTGGATCAGTTAAAAATGCCTTAATATTAACGTGAAGAAAATGTCTCCTGGTTGCTCTTCGGCACCAATCCGGATCTTTTGGACCGTCTTTCACTGCGGTCGTCTGGCGCTGACCTGGAGACACTTGAAGGACGGCGACATCCAACACGAGGATAAATGTACAAAAAAACTGAAATGATCCGTCACAGAATGAATAAATGAAGTTATTTGACAGGTGCATTAACTGGTGGAACAACGCTCATCAAAGAGAACCAACTGGACGTCACCGAGGCGTGAGGAGGGTCCGGGTCACGAGCGGCATGTGTCCCCGTGGCTTTATTGCGGCAGTGAAAAGCGGCTGTGTTTTGGGGACGAGTGGACCGACTCAGCTTGAGGGGGGGGGGGGGCAGGGATGGGCGAAAAGGAAATAGACAGCTGCGCATGGGGTGAATAGGAGGTCCCTTTGTGTCCTGCCAACAGAAATCTGTGACCAATTATCTGTGTCTGTCTCTCAAGGGGGAATTCTCGAACACTTTGGGGGGGGGGGCAGTTGTGGGAGAGTCTTTATCTTACGCCCGGAACTTTTGGGTCGCACGGATGGACTCTTAAAACCCTCAAGCGCTCAAAAAGTCTTGTGCTTTGCATCGAGGCCAAAGGTAGAACATTATTTTGCGTCCCCATGTGTCTATTTTAAGCGCAGGAAAATAACAATTTGTCCCACGAATGCTGAATTACCCCCCCCCCGCCCCCTCGTGCTGAGAGAACCTGCCATTTGTGCGGTTAGATTTCCAGCAAAGTGCGTCCTGAAGAGCGGAGGGGAAAGTGGTTGGGAGAAAGGAAGTCGGGCCCTTGGAGGGCCTGTAAGCCATGTGTTCGGCATTAAAGGGCTAATTGCACTTTTAAAATCTCCGCGTTTACCGCTGAGAAAAAGCCCCGTTAGGTGTATTTTACTGTCTCCCCCCGAAATCATTCATCCTCGACCAGCTCAATCGACATTATCATAATCACCGACGTGACTGCTTAATCGCGTCTGCGGCGGCGGAAGTCGACCGCTCCTCTCTGACCGATCGTCAGAACACAGGATCTGTGAGTCAAGACGGTTGTCGTCGCCCCCCCTCCACCCCCATCCCCCCTCCTCCCTCCCTCCCCCGCCCCCCTGTAACGACACGCTCTCACAGTATTTAGCTCAGGTGCTCGTGTTGATGCCATTCATCATTCGTAGGTGACAAGAGAGGGGGGGGGGGGACCGTCTGCGTCGTGAACTTCTTCACCTGTCAAAGCAAAGCTCTGACTAAAGACTCGCAGCTTGAGGAGAGGAAAACGAGGGGGGGGGCAACTCGTGACTTTGTGTGTGTGACTGTGATGGAAACAAAGGTGCCAGTTTGGTTGTCGTCTGCGAAAAAAACCAAAACAAACCACAGCTCAGACACTCGTGGTCACCATGGCAACAACAGCTGATCCTACAGGACACAGTTCTCGAGCAGCTGTATTTATCGTCATAAATGCAACAGGAGGCGCGGGGGGGGGGGGGGGGGCAGCTGTGTATCTGTTTACAGGGTAGTCGAACAGACTCTCACTACTGATTGCTGCAGGCTTCACACACGGAATCAGAATGGGGAAGAGAGAGAGAGAGAGAGAGAGAGGACCTGCAGCCTGAAATGAAAAGGTGGGTCAACATGCTCATGAAAGCTTCTCGATGAAGGAGCCCCGTTTGCTTTTGACCGCTTTGGCGGCTCCGTCTCTTCTGAAGGGCTCTGTGAGATCCTCCATGGGCCTTCTTTGTCACGTGGGAATCATCTCTCCCAAACCACCCCTTAGAAAGTGCTGTGGTGGATTGGGTGTAAGCACCTGAATTATTTCTAATCCTTCGTCTTTCATTAGGCGAGATTAGAATAGTTGTTTAATTCCGGGACCGGAAAGCTACATGGCACGCGAGTTTGGCCGAGGAGGATCCGCTGTGGCCAGAAGCGTTGTTGTGAAATGGATAATAATAATAATAATATTAATAACTTGAGTGAGCCAGAGGTGGAAACCCTCTTTCAATGCCCTTGGCGTCTTTGAAAAGGAAGAGGAATGAGAGCGGCAACGAGTCCCAATCAATCAGTCGGCAGGCAGCAGGAGGTCGGGCTTGTTTTGCATTTCTTCACTTTGTTTCTTCCTGGGATTTTTTCTTTTTCTTCTCTTGACAGGAGGCGCCGCGAGCACACCAGCAGTTGAAAGAGGAGGCACATTCTTTCAGCGCGGATTCCTCCATCCCTCTTTTGTTTAACGTTTGTGTTTGTTAGAGGGACTTTTCCTCACCTTGAACCCTTTTTTTTTTTGTTGCAGATAGACTAAACTGATCTCGGCCCAGCTCGGTGCTCGCTAACGGCTGTTATTGGCCTTTTTCCCCAAATGATTCCTAACACCAGAAAAGGCCTCCGTGTCGTCGATGAGTGGCGGGGGGTCACTCCGTAATGTCAGGCCAGTAGGCGCATGCTTTTTTTTATTGGCCTTTCGTGTGTCATGTGGTTTCCGTCCGAGTGAAAGTACAATGACAAGCCCCTCGTGTTTATGGGAGCAGCGATCCTCACTAAACCTGATTGAAGTTGTCTGACTTGAGGAGGGAAGCCTCCTTGTAAACACTCACTAAGCCCACCCCCTAAATCATGAAAAGATGGGAGTCTAACATTCCAGCCACCCCCCCCTGCCCACCCCGCGCCTTCAGCCTAGTTTTTAGTCCCATTCAGCCCCGGATGCTTTCCCTGCCGAGCTCCACTTTTCTTGCACCAGGGTTAAGAAAACAAACCTTGTGTCTTCACACCTGGCTGGGGGGAGGGAGGGAGGGGAGAGGGGGGAGCATACATTCATCCACGAGTCATTGTTGCAGCAGAAAAGCCGCACGGGCTCGCTCGCCACGGAGCTG
Source organism: Apeltes quadracus (assembly GCA_021346845.1). Classification (NCBI taxonomy): domain Eukaryota; kingdom Metazoa; phylum Chordata; class Actinopteri; order Perciformes; family Gasterosteidae; genus Apeltes; species Apeltes quadracus. The sequence continues at coordinate 2,773,197 of CM037924.1, read as the reverse complement.
CAGGGCGAGCGGACGCCTCCTCTCGGTCTCCTCTGTGTGGAAACGGAGGCTACCTGTTGCACGGAACAGCGGCGGCATTATGCACGCTGCTGGCCCGCCCCCCTCAGGGGAAGGAGAGCGCAGACTTGGCGGTGGGGCCTAAAAGCACATCTGGTACGCGTTGTGTGGACGTTTTTTTGGTGGGTGGGGGGGGTGTTTCTACACAGTGCAGATGGTTTTGAATTGTTTCAGAAAAAAATAAGAGCCGTGGGGAATTTGTACTTTTCCCTTCGGGGATCTACGCTCGCTGGTTTGTGTTCCTAAGCTCTTTGAGCGCACACGCGGAGGAAGTGCACGATGGCGAACAGCGATGCAGCTGCAGAGCAGAGGCACGTTCGGCCAGTTCTTTCTCCCAAAGCGAGGAGACCCAGGCGACGACGTGCGCAGGAGCGCCGAGCGTGGCGGCGTGGCTCCTGTTGGCCATGTTCTCCTCCGGCAGCGGATCTGAGCCCGTATTCGGGCCTCTGTCCTCTTCGTCAGCCTCTCGCTCCTTTTTTTTTCTCACCCGCCTGCCCAGGCGGCCGCTGCTCCGGGCTCGACGTGACCAGCAAAAAGGTGTGATGAACTTAATTCTGAAAGGAATTTAGTGGTTTAAAAAAAACGGAGCTTAGAGGCTAGACCAAACAATCTGACTTGCGAGTCTCTGCATTAGCGCGCACACACACACGCGCACACACACACACACACGCACACACACACCACATGGGCCTTCTCGGGCAGTGGCCAATTGTCTGTTGACTCACCGAGGTGCACCCTGCCAGCTATTCATACCTTCCTCCCACTCTCGTTTTTATTTCTCCTGCAAAATTGCTTCGCCGGCCAAGCAGGTGGGGAAATTCAAGAGTACAAACGAGAGCTGCAGAAAGTAGAGAATCTCCCGGTGAGAACCATGCAAAGTCTTTATTTGCATTGTACTTCTTCTGTGTGTAGTGCACACAGAAGAATCTGGCGAGCGGGTCGAGTAAGCCTCTTGGATAACACCTTCTCGGTTTTCGTCTCCTATAACGTATACAGCCGCTGTCATCCGTCGTTATTGTCAACACAGGTAGCAACCGTCAACTATACACGCAAAAAGAAAAGAGAAACGGGGTGAGATGTGGGAGATCAGGCCGAGCTGCGGCGTTCGTCCGGCTCTGTGAACTCGTTCAGGCAGCAACAATTTTAAACCAACATATTATGTTACACGATTTAAGTAAATTCGCATTCCGCTGCAGTGATGTGGTTCGGGATTCTGGCCGCACACAACGCAGCCGAGTACACAAACGGCGACATCAGACGCCGTTTGTTTGCGACGAGCCCTTCGCCGCTCGTGGAAAATAAAAGGGGGGGGTGGGCGGGCGGATCGACCGTCTGCAGACGTGTGTTGATGATGATGATGGTCGACGAGCGGTTTGTACACCCATTTCCCTGGAGAACCATCAAGGAACAAAGATGGGCTGCCCCCCCCACCCCCACCCATCCGGCCCCCAGACTGAAGCCCCGGTCCGGAATGCAATCTGCGTCCCATCTGCACGGCTTTGTTTGATATTCAAACAAACACCTGTCAAAAGTCCACGTCTCGTCTCACACGGCTCTTTTGGCAAAACATCTCGACGACCTCGCAACCAAAAAACGGCGGAGAAGAAGAAGAAGAGGGGCAAAGCGTGCGTTTCTACCCCGACCATCTGTGCACGTGTTAAATATAGATTTGCACGCAGGGCTCACCGGACTAGTTCCTACTTTCCACTAAAATGATCAAAGTGTTTGCACAATTGTGAGGTTTTTTTTTTTTCTTTTCTTCTCTTCTGCGGATTCAGCTGGCGCTGCCGATTGGACAGAGGGTGTGCAGTCATGTTGCAATGAGGCCAAGCGCTTTTTGGAGGATGTTCTCAGATGGACGAATAGTCATGGATCCTTTGTACAAAATCTGTCCATATCCCCCCCTCCCTACTTTTTCCTGCTCTGACTCCCTGCTGTTTTCCACATTTCTTTTCTCCCTCGTATTGAGATGAAGGGCTTGCTTGGCAGCCGTCCAGGCCCAACATCTGCCGGACTGCTGTTCCTCTCTTAAACCCCCCCCCCCTCGCCCCGCCCCCACCCAAACAGCCCCCAACAGTATTGGTTCAGTTGTCAGCCCCATTTCAGGGTCTGTCTCAAGGTCTGCAGATGTGTTTTTTTTTTTCCCTCGGAGCAGCAGTGATGGACTCTCGCAGAGATCTCTAGTGTGAGTGACTAATGGCGCGGAGGCATCTCTGAAGGCATTGACGAATGGCTTCATCCAATGTCATCTATCACACCGGCCTGTCACTGCCAATATAGCAAACGCCTGATGGAAAGCACACACTCACCTTTTGACTCAGTGGCTCCTCAAATAAGGGGGGGCAGGGTGGGGGGGGGGGGGCCTTCAGGGGATTGCAAGATACAATATAGCTTTGAGAGGAAAAACGTGTTTAGTTTAAGGTGCGTTCAAAGGGGAGCTTATTTTGGTTAAAGCGAGTATCTCCGGCGCCGCCCGGTGTCCCCGTGTCGGTGACCGCGGATCGTTTCGGGCCGTCTTTCGGGAGGCCGTGCGACTTCAGTCTTTGTCGTCTCTTCCTCTCGCCGTTTGGCGGCGTCTGGCGTCCGCCGCCAGTGAGGCTTAGACGGTTTGACTCTCCAGTGTGTCATCTCGCTACGGGTTTTAACCTTGAATTAGTCACTGACAAGATGACTAGAATTCCTCATAAAAAGCAGTGGCACATAAAAAAACGGCATCCATTATTCATCCGCTCAGAGTCGAGAGCGAAGGCTATTTCAAACTCTTTTGAATTTACCTGCGGGGTCGGCTCAGGCCGAGCGCTGACAGACCGCCCTTGTCACGCGACGGCGGAGTTCTGAGATCAGAGTTACTGCAGGTACGAATCTGTTCAGAAGGTAACCGCATGCTGGAGACCCTTTAAAAAAAAATATTATCAGTATTCTTTGAGAGGGATAATAAAAAGATGGGGGACCGATCCAAAGAATAATGAAGCAGAAAAAGGAGCACATTCCAGTGGGTTTTTAGGACAATAAACCAAGCGGCGAGTTTTTATGTGAAGATGTTCTAACTGGCGGATGGGGGGGGGGGGTGAAAGGGAGAGAAAGGTAACAAGGAGCTGACAATTAGGGACTAACTAATCACCAAGTGTGTAGCCAAGCGCGTCCCCCCCACGCTGGTGCCAGCGCTTGCACTGTGCTTGAACCTTTGCTCAATGCCAACGGCAGACAATTATAAACCCGCGGGGCAGGCCCGCTGTGTGCGGGGGGGGGGGGGGGGGGACGCGGCCCTCCTGAACTCCTGACCTTCTTCACACACACCAAGCGTCTGTTGTGGGTTTGTCGGGAGGTGCAAGATGGGTCACGGCGAGCCGCGAGGCAACTGTGGAGGGATCGACGCGAGAGGAGCAGGAGGGGGATGACAGAGGGGGGGCTCTGAGGGGGAGGGTGAAAACCTTCAGCAATCCCTTTTGTTGTGCCTGTTTTTGGTTATCTGCTCTCACTTGATCAGCATTCATTAGGTGGGAGAATGTGGTCCGTCAAGAGCCCTTTGTATGCAAAGGGGGCCCTTTTTTTTTTTTCTTTGAGCCGCTTCATCTTTTAAAGTGGTCTTCACGCATCATTACATTGTGGAACCTTATCAACGGTCAATTATTTAAATCCCCGGTTCTTAATAGTTTTAAAGGCCCGATCGCGCTCGTTGTCGACTCATTAAACCATACGAGGATGATCACTGTGACGCGAGCGTCAATGTGACGAGTATTTCAGAGCCAGGATTCGAAGCCAGCTAGAGTTCCTTTTTAGCTGCGTTGCGAAGACTGCTAGCTAACTTTGGCTAGCTGTCTTCGCGACGTCTGAAGTCGGCTAACTCAGTCAGTTTGGACTTGTGTGTCTCGAGTTCACTCGTGTTCTCATCAACGTGACGATATGGAAGAAGTGGTTCGCGTTTTAGAGAGACTGAAAAGCTGTGACCGAACCAGTTGGCGTCCGTACCAGTGCTGTCAGCACGGCGGCTAACCGCGCCGCCCACGGATATAGTGTTTCTGGAGCGCCATTGAGACGGTTATCTAACCCCTTCAGCTCTCACTGGATATGTTTAGACTTCACTTAAAAACCTTCTCTCGGCTGTATTTTTTACAATCATCACAGTCGCTTGCATTGATTGGTGTACGTTGACCCCGCCCCCCGCCAGCGTTTTGACATACGGCTTTGGCTGCGAGTTCACACACGGATCATTTTTCCACAGTAGATTTGTGCTTGCCGTTGCATTTTTATTTCACGTTATATTTCACCTGATACTTTTAGTTTTTACTTGGCCAGGTTTGAATTATTTTGATCTATCATTTTTTTTTTTTATTCCCTCCGTCACGTATGATCCGTTCACTGCGCCGTTTACTGCGACACGAAGGCGTATGTATCTGAACTGTAAAGTCAGAAATGTCAGCGGACCACCTCGGCTCATCTGGCCTCCTGCTCTCATCATGAAGATCTCTTCTTTGCACTTTGCCAATTTCCAATGATTGAATGTAATTGGGACCAGATAACCTCTCTCTCTCTCTCTCTCTCTGTCTCTCCTCAGCGGTCTTTGATCACTTCTGACCTGGCTGCGGCCCAACTCTGACACTCTGGAAACTATTTCTTGGGTGGTTCGTGATTGCTCGCAGACAGACTGTGAGATCTATTGAGTATTGATGTGTAGGCCTAAAAAAAAAAAAAAAGCAACAAAAGAGTCTTACCGGCATGAATGCATCTGCAGCGGTGGAATAAATGCGAGGGGGGGGGGGGTTGTTTATGCATGTGAGCGTGCGTTTCATGAGTGATCGTCTTCGGGGACCAGAACAAGATGTGCACAAAGATTCCCCGAGTTGGATTCAGAAGATTTTGTAAATCCTGTGCAAATTACCGTTGCCTCTTTTGTGTTCTCCCTTTGAAACTCGTCTTCTGGGGCGATTGCTCCCAGATGTAGAATATTAGACGTAATCACTTCCATTTGCCGGCTCTTTTACTCTCACTGCGAGGTGCCACCCCCCCAACATCAACTCACGATGGACCATTACCGGGCACTCATCGATCACTTTTGCCGAAGAACTTTTGACACCCAAAATCTGGTAGAAATCAACGTGTGTGTGATAACCTGGAGGACTCGTGTGCATAGTATGGTCATATTATCTTTAGATCGTTTGCGGGTTCTGCTGGACGTGCTAATTAAACGGTAACTATACATATATGGACATAGCGTATGTATCTATATATCAATCTACCCCCATGTTCGAACCCTCTCGTTCCACCCGGTGTTGCATGCATTCCTCTGCCTTCATGGCCTTCTCCCCTCCTGCCCTCCCCCTCTCCCCCCCCACACCCTCCCGTCCCTCTGTCCTTCATCCTCTGAGCCGGACATTAGAGCCAGCTTTTCCCCGGCTGACCTGCAGCTCACCCCTTACCTCCACGCCGTCACAAAGCGCCGACGCGCGGTGAGTTACGGCCCCTCGGACGTGGAGCACGACGGCCTCTTTGGCCGGCTGAGCGCCGACGCCATGGCGAGGGCTCCCGACAGGCCCGCTGTCACCGCGGCCCAATCGACGGAAACTCTTGATCGAAATCAAGCATGGGGGATTTAGGGGGGGGGGGCGAGAGAAGAATGTTGCAATGATGGAAAGAGTAAATCGTGTTTCCCAGCGAGCGAGGGAGAGACCTGTAATTGCAGTCAGACCGAAGCGACTCCTCTCACATGTGTCCGTTCTGGCAGGGGGGGGGGGGATGGGAGAGAGGGGGGAGAGAGGGGGGAGAGGGGGGAGAGGGGGGGGGAGTGGAACCAATTCTGACAGCCATCTAATTCCAGGCACGTGCTCCTTTCGGCTTTTCTCACGACCCTCATTTGACGCAGTCACATCGCTGACCTATGGATCCGTTTGTTTGGTGAGGACAAACTGTGGCTCATGTGAATCAGATGTTCCGCAGAGGAGGCCGAGTGCTCCTCAGCTGCCCGGCAGCTTAGGAGGAGGAGGAGGAGGAGGAGGAGGAGGAGGAGCACCTGTTTCGAAATAAATCTTGCGATAAAAATGATGTACTGTAGCTCGACAATTCGTCTGGAAATGTTGAAACGCATACCGCGCTTTCACTCCCACGTGAATTCTCAGTCCATCTCCCCCCTCACACCCCCCCCTCGCACTCTCCCCGCCCCCCTCTACTGAGCTATTAGTTCCCATTTTGCACTCTCATTTTTTTTTATTTTTTTTTTGTAAATCCCAGAATTCAGGATTTAAAGCAGAAGCCAGGGTCACATGTGTCCATCGTAAAGAGGCCTGCAGAGCGGTTTGACCCCCCCTGGCCCCCCCCTCCGTAGGAAGCATGGACCGTGTCGGGTCATGTAAGCCCTCCGCCAGGCTTTTACATGGATCAAGCCGGTCCGGCTCGGTTCCGCACCACCGTGGCCCCCACCAAATGACACCCGAACAGGGAGAATTCCACATTTCGTTTTTTGCTCAACAGCTGCTTCTTTGGATACTTGATGCTAAAATTTTAAATGTAACAAAAGAAAAAAAAAACAATAGTTATCAACGGCCACAAAGGATTGTGCATTTTTACATACAGACATTTCTATGCAAATTACGGCATTTAAATATTAGATTCAGAAGTAATTTTATAACAAAAGGTTAAATGTCAATTTTTGAACAATTCTCTCTATCTGCGAAAAGCTAAAATAAACCTTTTTTTCACATATTCCATAGTACTCCCAAGGACTTTAAATCCTTTCACTTAAAAGGTAATGTGTTTTCAGACCACATTGTGATCTAACGGGATCCAATTCGGCTTTGGCTCCTTCACTTGAAATACCCAATTTCACCCCAAAGTAAAGAAAGGGGAGAAACCTGGTGCCAAAAGGTCATAAATTGTAGAAGCAGAACCGGGTTAGCGGGGAATTGAGTGCCAGCAGAAGCTCCCTTTTTAAAGAGCCAAGAGGTCTCTGTTCTCCCAGAGTTTAACCCTCTCACCTCTCCTCATTGGCCGCTCTTTTATTAGGACGACTGATTTATGGGAGTTCACGGGGGAGAAATACAAGACCAGCGCAGCCATCAGCCGGCCTGTGATAAACGGCCCACGCTGCTATCTTCATCTCCAGGGGGACCCTGCAGTTCCAATTGGCGAGAGTGTGTGTGTGTGTGTGTGTGTGAGGGGCGGGGGGGGAGATTGGGGTTGTGTTTACACCCTTTCTTTTGCATACAATTCGCTGATGGAGGGAAAGAACACATACAAGGTTTTTTTTTTTTTGGTGGGGTGCATTTGGCTGAATATGACACACGGTGGAAAACAGTTTTCAATGTCTTTAATGTCTCCATGTATCTTTGCCTAACCCCCCCTGCCTCCCTCCTCCCGCCTCCCCCCACCTCCCTGGCACCCACCCATCCCTGGTCCCGCCCCAAATCCAACACAGCCCCTCCTCTCCCCAAACGAAATTCTTTGGAAAGTCATTTTCTATCACCCTTTGACTGTGCATTGAACTGTAAAACCACCCCATTGGAAACCAAATAAAAGGATAGCGGGGGGAGGGGAAGCGGAGGTGGGAGGGGGGCAAGGAGGAGAATTATAATTCTTTGCAGGCCTTTGGTATTAACCCGAACACCAGAGCTGTCAGCAGTTCAGAGAGGGAGGTGCGAGGGGCAAACATTCAGTGTTAATTGGCACTTTGTAAGCTCTGAGCCTTCCTTTTGTGAGGGGAAGTGGAAGAGAGTGAGTGAGCAGGGGGGAGGAGGAGGGGGGGAGTGTTCAGCACAGAGTGAGAGAGAGAGAGAGAGAGAGAGAGGGAGGGGGAAACAGAGAGAGAGCTCTTGTTCCTGTAGGTTTGTTGGGCCTTGTTGAGGGTGTTTACGGTTCACTTCTTATCCCTTGTTAATTGGGCTTTCTCGCCCCCCCCCCCAATGAAAAAAAAGAATTCATGTAAGCCCACCTCCCCCGGCCTGCCACCCATGCTCCCCGTGACTCCCCCCACCAGCCTGATCAGCAACAGAGGGGTACATGACCAGAGCAGAACAAAAGGATCGTCCCGCGAGCATCATTAAACTGAAGCTGTGGGGGTCTGAACCCTCGCACATCCAGATATATAGTAAATATATCACAGGATAATGTGAAATAATAAGCACTTCTGGGGGCACCGGTCTGGGGGGGGGGGGCTGTTGGCATGAGGCTGGTGCTGCACAGCACCTCTGGCCTCTTTCTGTCCCTCCCCTCGCTCTCCCACTGACTGATGTAAATGATAATAGCGCCGGTGCTGAAAGGACACAGGTGTCAACCATTGTGCCGCTCTGAATGGACCTGGGGGAGGGAGGTCAGGGGTCACAGGGCCACCTCGGCCACCTCTCACACCCACGTTTTTTTTTTATTCACCGTGACGCTCCCTTTCATTGGTTTTCATCCTACGCCCCCGCCCCCCCCCCCTCCCCCCCCGCCAATCCCTCTTCTGTCTCTCCCCTCTTTTGTTATCGTAGCTCAATGTTTTGGGGGAACTTTTCGGCGTTCATACGCAAACTCCGTGTTCAGGGAGATTAACATTCTTTTGATTATATTTGGGGGTCACACGACGACACCGGCAGGTTTTAACAAGAAGAGGCCAACGAAATTTGGTCTTGAATATAATTACCGGAACCAACAATGTATATTAATATTTGCCGTTTTAATACAAGCCGCCTTAAGGTCAAATATCACAAATGATTGCAGTGCATTTGCGTCACTGCTATGATACAGTTGCTCCAAGTATTTCCTCTATCTGAACCGATCTACTTTACATTGTGAAAGCATTTAAAGGAATAAGCTGCTTCGCTTTCTCACCGAGAGATGAGAAGATTGTTACCGCCATCATTTTAAGCACAAAGCAGGAAACTGCAGTGATCAGGTTAGCTTAGCTTAGCACAAAGACTGGAAACCAAAAGCAACAAAGTATCTCAAAAGCGAACTGTTTTACATGCTTTATATAATGTGCTTCATGTGTATATGTGTTTTATTGGCAGCAATTGAGATAATCCCTTATACCTAGAAGACTTTTTGAGTCAAAACGTTAAGAATTTTCAATAGCCAACTGATTTCTAACAGCCGTCTTTTAATTGCATTAGAACGTTAGAATTATTTTGAGCTGGGACGTGTGGCCGGAGAGCAAGGTACTGGTCCTAATGCTAAGCTAAGCTAATCGGCTGCTACCTATGGAAACGCATTTTTACTACACACACACACAAGGTACAGCATTTTGAACGGTTTCTCCAATAAAAAAAAATATAAAAAGAGTGAACTAAGTCACCAATTTTACAGCGTTTATATTAATCTTCTGGTGCATAACTTTGTTTCGGTACGTAGCGTCTTTCTTCAAGGAGAGTGAACCACTTGGTCAGTGAGTCCCCCCCCCCCCTCCCTCCCCATGGTTCACGCTCCCACTTCCACTTATCCTCAGCCCGTTGGTCCCAAGCCAGCGAATGACGAATGTCGCACGCACACATGTAACTCACACGCACACACAAGCCGGGCCGGCATGCATGACACTGTGTGTGTGTGTGTGTGTGTGTGTGTGTGTGCACGCGCACCAAGGCCGCTCTCTCTGCAGCGCTCAAAGTAACGGATGGATGAAGCCCGGCCGGTGATCTGTGGGCCGCTGTCCCTTTGTGCTCAGAGGAGCAGCAGGAGAATGGACCATAAATCGGAGTCGGTGCTCGATGGCGGAGGAGGTGCGCTGTGCCGTCGCCGCGGACATGTGACTATTTATGGTCCACGACGTAGGAACCACCGCCGCCGCCGCTGCTGCCTCAGCAAACGCGGTGCCCCAAACAGTCGGCCGAGGACGCGCGGAAACCACCACTGCTAAACCTGCGGAAGTGACAGTCCGGCCATGTTGGTGCTTCATGCTACATGTTGTGTGTGTGTGTGTGTGTGGAGGTGGAGATGGAGATGCTAGAGGAGGGTGCGAGGATTTATCACCTGCCATTGGGATCACTGATCTGTTGCAGGTGTTTCTGGCCTTCCCACCTCCACCCGTTTTAAAACGTTTAAAACCATCTACGCAATCCTGTCGCATCACGAGTGTGTGAAGATCGGGATGCAGGGAGAAAATGTACTCCGACGCCGCTCCCACGTCTGTCACGGTTACGAGAGGCCAAAAGCAGAGCGAGGTGCGAGAAGACGGTCGACTGTCAGGGCCGTTCGTACCCGTCCAGGAAAAAAAGGCACTTTGTTTTTGTTTCCCCCCCGAACTTTTCAAATTCGCACTACAATCTTTTGTGTTCGACAATGACAACTCACTCTGGGTATACGGTGGAGGGGGGGGGGGGGGGGGGGAAAACAACACTGCGGGGCACAACCTCTGAGGTGCATTACAATGAAGAGCCGGCCACCAGGATGGATTCAGCCAAAGGCCTCACGGGGAGGGAGGGGGGGGGGGGGGGGGGGGGAGCCTGCGGTGCTTTTGAGGGGGGGGGGGGTGATGAACAAAGGGTTGACTTTGTAAAAGAGGGAACTGAGTGAGAGAGAGAGACAAGAATGGAGAGGAAATCCAGGGGTGGAGAACAGGGAGGACAGGAAGAGGGTCGGGGGGGGGCAGGGTTGATGATGGCGGTTTAAATAAAGAAAAGGGATGATTCAGTCTGTGAATACCAGCACGTAAAGAATAACTGTTTACCACAACACCTTCAAATGCATGATAGACCTGTCATGGATCCTTTTTTTTTCTCAGAGAACCTGTAAAAGGACAAAGTAATGGGGCTTCACTACTTTGTCACTACTGCCCTCATGTGGACGATCACAGTACTACGCGATCCTCACAGTAATGTCTCTTTCTCAATCGGTTTAAAAAAGACTCACTCATTTTTAACGTTTAAAAGTTGTGCAATCGGACCTCACTCATCACATGCCCACGCTGCGCAGTGTTTAAGGAGACACCTGAGGTCAGTGAGTCAGTTAAATTAACTTTTGTGGAACTTTTACTGTGCATTTTCTTAACTGTATGTTTGTAAGCAGTTTATATTAGATGGTCAAAAGATCTGTTTTTGTTTTATTGATGTATTAGAATCAAAAGTTTTTACGGAGGGGGTTTTGGATATGTCTTTAGCATTTAGCTCGTGTTTGCAGAAATAAAAAGTCTGTGTAAAAGGTTCAGCATGTGTGTGTGTGTGTGTGTGTGTGTTTGCGTGACAAAAGAGAAGGCCCATTCTGAGAAAAGGTCTTTGAAAGGGCATTTTTGTATACTTTATTATAAAGCATTTTAAAAGCCACAGCAGGTGAACAGTCATAATGAATGTTTTTTTTTTTGTCTAGCGTTCAAGTTTTCCATCATAACTATTACCGATTTGGCCCAAAAGTCTCGACCAATCAAAGCAAAATTCTGGTAGCGGAAAACAACATCAAGTGCGGAGTTCCCGTTGTTCACGGCGTGAAGTTGTAGGTGTTCTGGATGACGTAGTCTGTGGCGGAAGGGAACAAGTCTTTGCTCAGGACGACGGCGCGGGTGAACCAGGGGTAGAAGAGCTCCGGCTGCCTGGTGGCTCCCGTCACCATGATGTTGAAGGCGGCGTCCGAGGCGGGGTAGGCCGGGACATCCGTGTACCCCCTGCAGAGGACACAGAACCACTGTCCCGTCAGCGGGCCTTGGGAAGTTGACACGGAGCCAAGCGCCCGGCGGTACTTGAACGCATCACTGATCCCCCGTCACTGACCTGACTTTGTCCATGGCCGACTCGGTATCGATGAGCCCCAGGGTGCATATGGAGACGGACACGTTGCTTTTCTTCATAGCCAGCTCGTGGTAAAGGGACCCGAAGAAACCGTTCAGGGCGTGTTTAGTCGAGGCGTACGGGGCCACGAAGGGACTGGGCAACTTTCCTGAGAAGCATTTGTAACGATTCGATTCGGATATAAAACGCAACATTCTAATGTGGCCGTCTTTGTGCTCATCTCATGACATTCACATCCAGCACAAGATGAATGAGGAACTATTCTTGGATTCATCTATATCTTCATGCTTTTAAAAGGACACACCTTCTTGTTTTACCCATTTAGACCTGTGCTGAGATTGTAAAGCCTCCTTTTTCTAAAGAAATGTCTTTTTTTTAAATGTGATATTTATACAGTGAGTGCAGTTAGTGACAGCGTGGTAGCCATGGTAACGCAGCTCTGACATCTGGATGAGTGGTGGTCGGGTTTTTAGCAAAGGGTCAACTGATAAACTATGAAAATACTGGATGTCAAGTATTTCTAAAAGAAATACCCGATGTGTCATAATTAGTATAAACTAAACATAATCTCAAATAAAAAGGGTAAAATGTTGATGGATCAGCTGATCAGGTCGTGTCTGTCCCGTCAGGCATTTGAAGCGCATTCCAGAGGGAGCATCTACTCACTACTGAGCCAAGGGTCGGAATACTTATGACCATGTGACATTTCAGTATTTCTTTTTCAATAAATTTGCAAAAATTTCTACATTTGTTGTTTTCTGTCAGGATGGGCTGCTGAGTGTACATTAATGAGAAGTAAAATGAACTTTTTTTGTAGGGATGCACGATGATATCGGCACAACATCGGTATCCGCCGATAAAAGTTTAAAATGACCATAATCGGCATCGGCCGGTATGAATGTTTCTGCCGATGAGCCTTGCCGATAAGGTGGGCATCCGGTGGGCCCTTTCAGAATAAAACATATAAAGTGGCCGGGTGTTGGTTTTTGTGCGATGAAATCATGTGATGTTGAGAAGGAGCCATGCGGTGGAGTACAAATGGGTATTCTGGAAAGGAGTTTTATTTTCATTTCATAATTTTGATCACATACAATAACAATGCTATGTGTAACATTACAGCACAAACATAACATAATAAAAATGTTTATATAAATCGGTATCGACATCGGCCAAAATGAGTTTGAAAATATTGGCATATCGAATATCGGCAGAAATCCAATATCGTGCATCCCTACTTTTTTTATTTTAGCAAATGGCTGCAATAAAACAAAGTTTAAATTTTAAGGGGTTTGAATACTTTCTGTACCCACTGTAGTACTTTTTTTCATTAAAAAAAATTCTTAAATATGCACTGACACAAAAATTGCTTTCAAAGGAGGTTGATAATATGTTTAATCACGTAAACATTATTTAAATGTTTAATGTGAAAATTAAAAATAAGACCAAAACCCCACATGGTAAAAACAATGTCATCATGTAGTTACGCGTCACAACTCACCCAGAAGCGACGAAACGATCACCAGCGATCCTTTGCTCTGCTCCAGGGAGGCCAAAGACCTCCAAGCCATCTGAACATAGCTCAAGAAGTTGACCTTTTGGAGAGCGCGCGCACACACACACACACACACACACACACACACATCAGCGCCTTCCCCTCCGATCCCCGACCCCCCGTGACCCACAAACCTCCAAAGCGCCGCGCTACCTTCATCAGCCACCGGGTGTGCTCCACGTCTCCCTCCCACATGCTGAAGGGGCTCGGCCCGATGTGGTTGAGGACCAGGTAGTCCAGCCCTCCGAGCTCCTCCAGGGCGAAATCGACGACCGCGTCGGGGTCCGACTCGCTGGCCATGTCCGCCGCCACGTAGAGGGCCTTCTGGGCTCCCAAACGCCGGCATTCCTCGGCCACCTAAAAGCGGCGATGACGCGCAGCGATGTTTTGATGTGACGGGACGCCGATGGCGACTGCTGGAGGACGCGCGTCGGGTTCACTGACCTTCTGTAACACCTTCTCCCTCCGCGCCGTAATGACGACCTGGGCTCCGAGGCGGGCGTAGTGGTACGCCATTTGTTCACCGATGCCGGTGCTGGCCCCGGTCACCAGCACCCTCGCACCTCTGAGAGACTCTTGAGAGACAAAAGAAACTCACAAAACCGTTCAGTGGACTCTGAGCCTGGAGGTACTCTACATAGATACCGTGTGCTATAGGCCGCGCCACGCTGCTAATTGATAGGTCGGGGTTATCGTAATGTCGTCAAAGTACGTGCATACGTCGAAGGGACTGCTTATCCAAAAACCTTTGAGCTGCACGTGCAACAGACTCAAGTCCTCCCCGGCAGCATGTGGATTGCCGTGTCACAAGAGGCTAACGTATAGTTTACATAAACATCCTTTATTATAGAACGTTGTGATGGCACGGAGCCCATTTGCCTCACAATCAGATGGTCCAGGATTTGGATTGGTTGTCCGTATGTCATGTGATGTGGCCTGGTGGGTGTACCGGGTGTACCGCCCTTTCACCCCATTCCCCCCCAGAACGAACCCTGTGGCTCGACAGACAGTGAGCGGATGAACCGCTGTGTATTGAACGTTTTTAGATCTCCACTGCACTGTTTTAGGTTCTCTCCTAACCTTTCTTTGGTTGCCCGAACTAAAGGCGTCAATAACGGTGAACGCCTCAACCCATTTTTAATTCTCAGCACTAAATATGGACAGACAGTTCTCTCGTATGTGAAATGTAGAACAATTATTTTCCTTGGAAATTTGCTGTAAAATGCATTCATACATTTTATTCTGGTATTATTATTAAACCCCATATCCACCTTTTAATATTGGAGACAGAGGTGGCTTTTAAATGGCACGGCTAACGTATTAGTTAACATTCTATAATAATCCTTATTGTAGAATGTCTATAATTCTATAATAATCCTTATTACAGAATGTCATCAGCCAGGAGAACACAAACAAAAACAAGAATGAAACATGTTGAAGCACGGATCCAAACGCAGCGCGTTAAATCGGGAATACAACAGCTAAAGCCTCTTAGGTCCAACGAGGTGTCCGCAGCAGCCGCCCGGAACGCCAACGCGATGGGTCAACGACCTTTACGGGAAAGTGAGCCGTTTCATGGGAGATGAAGAAGATCTCCACTCGCTCCCTCTTACCTGCGTCGAACCGGGGCGCGGTCCACCTGGCCGCCAGGAAGGCCACGCACGCGCCACTCAGGAGGATTTTAGCGAAAGTTCCCATTTTTGCGAACTCGGTTCTGCTTTCCGGCACCAGGTGAGTGCGAGTTTAGTGTTGTTACGAGATGTGCCGAGTGCCGCCGACGCTTCGGAGCGTTCGTCGAGTAGTGGAGGAGGCGTTTCCCCCAAGCGCGTGTCGAGGCCTGCTTCGTTTTAGGGGAGGAGCCACAAGTGATGACGTCCGAAGCCTCGCTGCCCGGCTGCACCACGTGACTGCTTCGGGAAGCGGTTGAGATTTCGCCGGGAGGTTTGACAGCAATAGAAACCCCTCAGGCTCCATTCAAAATGTGGGTTGTTGGTGGAGAGTTGCGGTCATTTGAGAGTTTGGATAGTTTGGACGGCGTTTATATAGTTTGGAGAAGAACAATAACAACACCTCCTTCATGGTAAGGCATTACCGTGCCTTGCATGAGAATAAGGAGGAAACTGGAGCTTTACCCAGCCAAGGTAAGTTATTACTATATTACAAATGCACCAACACAATTTTTCCCTGTTCACTTTTGTTTATTGTGCAAATAAAGACAGGTAACAGACACAGTATTTATTCTCTTTTAACCACCAGAAAACAAGAGCTGGAGGAAATATTGTATCAACATTTATATAGACTTACTCTTGTGTTTTTGTGCAAGGCAGCATTTTTTGTACCCAGCAAAAAGGGTGTTTTCAAAGGCCGGAGAGGTTGTGTCAAAAAAAGGAATCGTTTAAAACCACAAACTGTTGAGAAACTGGTATTTCTGAATAAAAATTAATAAAATGTCCCCTGTCCTGTAGATCATTGTTACACAAGCCTATTCAGTCGCCTCTTCCTAGTTCCACAAGCACTTTCACTGTCCTCTGCCTGCTTAAGCCCATGCCATTTCCCTAAAGTGACAAAATAACATTGTTACACAACCTGCCATAATATATGATACTACCATTGTGGGGAAATTTACACACACAAAATACATTCAAAAAATATTTTATGCATATGGTTGATAATTTATGTAGAGAAATTCTTTGGCCATACATTTTTGTAATTCAGTCATTCCCAACAGCCATAACAGACACGAAAAATGCAATCCATCACATTATGTGGTTCAGTTACAGCTGCCTGTAACTATGCACTTGGCCAGTAGGTGGTTTCGTGTGCACATGAAGCATCAAGAAATGACCCTTTCTTTCGAACCAATTGGCTGAAGTGTTGCAATGCCTCCATAAGGCGTCATCTGGCCATCACTGCTTTTAATAATATTCTAATAATGTGTTTGTTTATTTAAAAAAAAAATACGTGATCCATAAGCTCAGTCAATGGCTACAACAAAAAAGTAGACGAATCTGCTGCTCTTAAATAACGTTATCTTTAGCTTTTGAAAGGAGAACTTTATTAACACAACCTGCATGCACAGACATCGGACAGGGTTGTCCTTCAGGCTGAGCTATCCAGACAGCCTTCACATGAGCATATTCCCGGCATACCTGGAGTAACGATTACCTTAAATTGAAGGAAACTACACAGCTGTGGACCATGGCGGCAAGGATTTTGCCTGTAGTAAAGTCAGTATTTTAATCCCACCCGTAATTTCCCTTTAGTCTTTGCTGCTGTGGCTAAGTGCTATTAGCATGTTGGCTAGCTGACCATAACTTTAACGTTAGTTTCAGTCTGTCCCACAGCTTTCCAGCTGTCCTCTTCAAATACTGCCGTTTACTGGTTGCATGACTAGATGGCTCAATAACTAACTAGTAAAATCATCTTCTGTTATAATGTTTGTTTCGGACGTGGCCTAATTTGCATCAACGTTAGTCGATGTTTTACCAGTTGCTAGCCAACAGCTAGCTGCTACGTGATCTTGAGTTGGACGTGTTTATAATCTCTCTCTCTCTCTCTCTCTCTCTCTCTCTCTCTCTCTCTCTCTCTCTCTCTCTCTCTCTCAGGCTGGCCACCAAGGTGACCATCGCGGGAGGAGCTCTGTACATCGCCTGTGACTCCGGTCTGTTGGGAAGCAGTGAGCAGGGCTCCGAAGCACTAAACAAGGCCAAGGCTGCCGTCCCCCCCGCTGTAGAAGAATGGATGAAGTACTTTGGCCTGGAGGTATTGTCACAGATAACAGCCCTCCTTATCTTTTTCTTTTTAGGGGGGGGTAGGGTCGTATAGACCACAGAGGTTATGATGATTCATACCAGGACGGAATGTTGTATGAAGACACCTTTTTATAAAAGTATGATGGTGCTCAGCTTACACAGAATTAGTGATTTTAAGAAGGAAACAAACAACGACGGTAATGCAATTAAGGCTATTTGCCTGATTATTGTCCCAATTGAGAGACGGCATACCGGTTGTATTCCTCATATTTCTATACCCGCGTTATTCCGGAGTAGTAGGCCTTCTCTGTAATGCGCCGCACTGTCGGCCCTTCGTCGTCCCTCCCCTGCCAGGCCCGGCACACTGTTGAACTGTTAGTATTATGAGTGAATAGGGCTCAGCAAAAAATCCTACCCTTCACGTTGCCCGACATTTACTCCCTGGACTAGTTTTCAAATGTCGCGGTGTTCGTTTTAGAAAAATCATACTCGACAAAGATGCAAAATCATTAAAATGGGACATTTATTGAAATGCTTGCATGTAGGAGCAGAGTTGAAACATGTACGCAGGCGTCTGTGTAGTTGCTGCTCAGAGGTGTGCATCTCCTCTGAATTATACAGTGGAGATGACTCACGCATTTGTTATGCATCAAGGTCAAAGGTCGGCGTCTCAGTCTAGGGTCACAAGGGTTGTACGTCACAGACTCTGTGGCGTTCTAAAGTCGTATTGTTTGAACTACGGTTATTAAGTTCTCCTGATAATTCTAAAAGGGCCTCCTCCTTCTCTGCACAGACTCGGCTTCCGACCATCCCTAAAGTGGAATTCTCCCCGGTTCAGGCGTGGAACTCTGGTAAGAACCGAATATAAAGCTTCTTTCTGTCACTTTTGAAAAAGGGGGAAAAAAAGAGGTCACTCACTTGTTAATGTCATGAGTTAACTAATTTTGCCTCGTTTCAATTGATTAATAATTTAGATGTGCTTTTGATGCCTCAATGCCTGACCACTAATTTTATTTCAGGGGTGCGGCGGTCGATTTCATCTCTTTCGGAGGCGCCAACTAAAGCAACTCAATACACAAATCAGGGATTGCAGTATCTAAAAGACCTCGCCAAGTGAACAGGAACTCTGCTGACATCACGTCTATCTGTCTGTCTTGAGTTTTGCACTTAAGCAATGACGTTACTTCTTCAAAAGTTGTTCCCTCCCAAGAAAGAAGAAACACCCCGACATGAAAGAAAACGGAAGTTGTAGGAAACTCTGCAGCGTCTCTGGCTGCCGGGGTTGTTTAAATGATTTTGGCTTTGTATTGTACAGAATGCTAGGAAGCTACATTTATTTTTCTGTGTACCACCATATTTAATTTTGCTCAGCTATGTCTGAAATTTAGTAGTTTGTTCCCCTTTGTTGGAAAAAACACCAATATTATGTTACGAAGAGACTGTCCGTCGGGTAGTTGCAGTTTCACCATTTGTGACTAAATAATGCATCCATCTAAACCGCCTCCCGTCCTTACTTTGGTTTAATAGGAGTGTATAAATGGGCAGTGTTAAAAGAGCAAGCCAAGTAAATGTGCAAAACACTTTATTACTCATGGCAGAATAACAATGACACACGTTGCCTGTTGTTGCTGCTGCAGCTTCAGAACAGGTGTTTTTAATGCGTTAAGAAGACGCGTCATTTCCCACACGCCACCACTAGCGGCGACGTACAGTGCAAACACGTTTCGTTTTCATGTGGGTTTCACAAACTACCGATCTGCCACGTAGAACAACAGCGGACCTACTGACTGGTTCACCGAGGAATAAACGGTGTCATTTGAAGAGGGCGAGAAACCAAGTTGGGAGGGAACAAGTGTCGTGTTTGCGAGACAGAAATGCAGACCGGAAGTATCTCCTTCTTGGCCGTCAACAAACTGGTGTGTCCGTTGGTTATACCGAGTAGTTTACAATTTATTACGACCCTATCACTAGAAGCTGGTGGTTCTGATGAGATATTCATAGAAATGGGAGTAATCACAACAGGCAACATTACAAGGCATTTTACACAAGTTGTACATATTGAATACTGTCATCTAAATGTATTGCAACACATTTAGATCTTTTCTCTTCATGCGTGGAAGCATTTATTCTGCCACATTTGCTCTTACGGATAAAAGCTATTTGGGGGAAACTATAAAGCGTACCATAACCTAAACATGTAAACTTTATACAATAAAGTGCTCCCCACAAGATCAACAGTGAGCTTACACAACCAATGAAGATGTGTGTAATATTTATAGTACATTTTCATACGGCATAAAGAGCAAAATACAGCACTTAAACTAGATGGTTGCGAAACTTTCCTCAAGCTGTCAGTGTCGTCCGAATGAAAAGCAAAGCGCAGCCTTCACAGGCGGTGACTCGGTGTCACAGACGCGCTATGTACAATATTGCAAAATGACAAGCCAGAAGGCACTTTTATGATTGGTGTCGGATTAAATTCAAATGACAATTTAGCAAAAAACGCGTCTTCACCAGTGCAAAGGATCCTATGCGATGCTAAATATGGTGCAGGTGTAGATTTCATCTGAAAGACATTTTGTAAATATTTGGGTCCCACTATCATGTTTGACTTCAAGTACCAACACTTGAATGGGATAATATGATCACATCAATACAATACAAAAGAAATCTATCGGCCCACTTAGTTCAACAAACCCCTCAGTGGAAGGCATCTGTCTCCAATACAACGTGTGTATCATGCTTATGGGCTAGTTAGATGAGGCAAAGAGTCTCAAAAGAATATTTTGAGCAGCCTTCATATCACATTTAATTAAGATAATACTTAAGGACAAATCAGAGTCTCTCAAGGTCAGTGACGCAAACGCAGCAACAGCTGCACTTTGCAGCAGCGGACTGTCCAAACAAAACCGTATAAAGTTGAACAGCAACAATAAAACAATCCAATTCTCCCGAAATACAGCCAAGCATAGCGGTGCTACAGTTCTGCTGTGCATATGAAAAACAGATTGCACTTTTTTTTGTCGTCTTCTTCTTCTTCCGAAACAATAAAGCATAATTATTCAATCCCCCAACGTGGTTTTGGAGAAACAGACGGGGCCGACGTGTGGAACAGAAGCAGATGGAGGGAGGCTGGCTCCACCGTCTCTAGGTGGTTTTCACCAGGTCATAGACGTGGATATGAAAGTCATCATCATATTTGATGTAGTAGACGGAGGGCTTGGCTGGGACCTGGTAGATGACCAGGCCTGTCCTCTTCACGCCCTTGTCGGTAACATACTCCACCTGCTTCCCCACCAGGCTCTCCGTCTCTTCTCCCGGCTTCCTGTCTGCCGGCAACAGGTGTTTGTTTTCTGAGGAGTGAAGCAGTGAAACGGGTCAAGATTGAGCTTGTCTGGCGTGACAACTGGTAGCTTGTGTTAACAAGCAAAGCGTTCGTTGGAATGGTCCATGTCACCGTTACTCTAATCACAAGCAGTGCTTCCTCAATCCAATTTATTCAACGTCACCACTGCGCCAATATGTTTATACAACTAGGAATAAAAGGAAACTAAAATTGTCAAAACTATCCAGGCAAGCCTAAGAGTCCAGTATATATAAATAAAAGATGGATCATGGACACAAAGCCTAAACAGACTGAAGTAATATATTGCTATTAAACTCCAGTTTTACAGGCCTTAGTCTCTTGCATAATGCTCCAGTATTCAGATGTTAGTTGGTGAATGTTTCACTGCAGCCATTGCCTCTGGAACAGCTGTTACACGAAAAACACTGATTAGAGTGTCGGATCATTGTGGTCATAAAAGTCCCATTTCTCAAGAAAAGACAGCCTTTGTCTCAACACAGCGTACTCGCTTCCCCCCCCCCCCCCCCCCCCCCGCTCTCTGGACAGCGTAACACATCAAGAGTATCCGCTTCCAAGGCTGCGGCGAGGGCTCGTCTGTGCTCCTCGGAATCAAACCTTGCGGCGTGGACTTGAGATAAACACAAACTTCAAGGACTGGACCGCGACCGATGCTGAACTTACATGGCATCCGTGTCAAGAAGAAGGGTTAAAATTCCTCAAAAAGCGTGAAACAAAATAATATGAATACATCCATTGAAAAATGTCACATGGCAGATGTTTCAAGACTCACGGCGACAACGATTCAATGAAGCTTTACGGAGGCATCAATCTGTCTTTGTCACACACACACACACACACACACACACACAGTACCTGCTTCAGGCAGAATCCGGAGGTCTCCATCAGCGTAGTCGTCCCACAGCTGGTACATATAAAGTACGGGGTCCTTTTCATAAGTGATATAATACCAGTTGGTCATGATGGGAGCTCTGGAGAGGACCATGCCTCGCCACTCGTTCTTCTCTCCATCCTCCTTTTCAAACAGATGCTCCACAGCTTTGCCCACCAGCTCCTCCGCCCCCGGCGGGATTTTAATCTTGTTGTTCACTGTGGGGGACACAGCCGCGCAACATGAAAGCGAGCAACGCGGCGATGCACAATACAAGTGCCCGCAGTTGCGAAATTAAATCAACTTTATTTATTTTAATATAGAAAAAAATAAGAGGTTAGAAAAAAAGAAGCGTCTCACTGACTCACCAACTTTCTCCGTCAGGACCTGCAGGCTCGACACCCGCTCATCCTTGAACAGCTCGATGCCGTAGACGCAGTCGAAGCCGTCGTACTTCACCATGAAGAGGGAAGGGTTCACGCTGAGCCGGTCCAGCACCGTCCCCTTCCACTTGCTCTGGTTGCCCTTCTCGCGCCAGTTGTGCTGGATGCGGACTCCCAGAATGCCGTTGGGGTCCGGGGTCAACGTGTCGCTCAGCTCCCCGCTGCTCCGCTTTCTGGCAACGCGATACGAATAATGCCAACAAATTCTTCACTGATACGCAGCTGAGAATTGAAAATCATTCCAGATGTACATGTATGTATATAGATGTGTGTGTAATAGGTATTTACACCACTGTATATATAGATTGATCCCTTTTGACATTATAGCTATTATTACATTCCCATCATGAATGGGCATCACGTGATGACATGGAGGGTAGCTTTGATTCTACGTACCTGCCCCTTTTCTTGGACATGCCTCCAGAAAGTCAAAAGGCCACTGTTAAAATGAAGAATGAAAGACAGGGCAGTTATTGTGTGAGTGAGTAGGACAGCTGCCAAACATCACATGTACCGTGGCACCACGTACGGCGGGAGGAAGGCCTCCGCCCGGCCGCAGAGACCCGAGAGTGACACCACCAGCGGCCAATAGATCAGCGCGATATGCAACAACTTCCTGGTAATTCGCTTTAACCACACAGCCATGGAGGTCACGGTTTGCAGTTTGTCATTCTCGTTCAAACGAGCAAAGAAAGCCAATGCCCCCCCCCCCTTTCCCCCCAAAAGACAACATTCATATCAGGGCTGAGACAACTTTAAGGGGACGTGTCAGCCATTTCGCTGTGCTTGACGAATGAGCGGTATGTCACGTTAGCCGGGTGCGTTCCAGAGGAAACAACTTGTACATTAGCCGCACACATGTAACGTATGATGAGGCAAAGAGGGCCGGTGAACTACGTGAGCGGTGACGACGTACACCGCCAGTGCCGGACTGCGTCCAACAAACCTCCGCCGCGGGTTATCGCAGTCACCCGTCAGTGCTAGCATTCGATGCAGATGTTACTGAGAGATAAGTGGAGGCGGCTAGCTTGGGAGCTAACCGCTCCCGCACCTCGGTGTCCCTCACCGACGGGTAACGAACACCGAGCACTAACGGCAGACGGTAACGGTGTCTTACCGTTACCTTTTACGCAGATTTCATGTCGGGGTTATCGTTCGGTGCGCCCGGCAGAGAAATGCTGCCACACGTCAAAACCAGCCTGTGAAAATCTCGCGAAACCTGTGGAAAATGGGAGATGCGGCGACGAGACTCAACTTCCCGGCGAGCCCTCGGTCGCCACGGCCGCAGAGACGTAGGTGAACGAGCGCGCAATGGACGGTGGGAGTTTGAGTTTTTTTTGTGACGGTGGTTATGGATTTTTTTTAATTTTTTATTTTTTTTTAGTTACACAGGTGTTGTAGTAGACGGTACTGCATGCTACGTTAGAGTGTTTTCGGAAAAGACGCGATTGCGACATCAGTGCGTGTGATTGACGTGAAAACGTGCACGACACAACCGAGCGTCACCGAGGGAAGTGAGGCCGGGATTTTCTGTGACGCCAGAATTTCCTATAATTGGTCTTAAAGGGGCAGAGATAAAAAATGAAAAAAATGTGTGTCGAGGTATAATTCTCATTGATTGTAAAGTTCTTATGAATGTATTAAAATGAATATTTTCATTCTGTGTAATTTAAATTAATTAAAAATTATTCACAAAATGTAATGGGTCTTAACTGTGATTTATTTTGGTATTTTTTGTTGTTATTGGAACGAATGTCTTTTTTAGTATTTTTGTAATTATGTTTCAGAGTGTACTCTTTTTAAAATGTACTTCCCATTCCAACATGCTGCTTCTTTAGTTTCAGAAATCAGGAAATTACATTTCCTAAATTAAACTTGTGCAGTTTCAAATGGAGGCAGCCGGGGGTTATGTATACGTTTTCCTGAAATACGGCCCTCTCTGCAAGAGGAGAATTAAAATTAATGCATTAAAAAAAAGCATGCAGGCAGGTTGTGGTTGACATAAACTGCAATAAATTGTTAATAAATTGGCACCCGCATTTTCTTTGCGTACCAGCGGTCCACAGGTCATGCAGCTAGCAGCCAAAGTTTGTTTTTTAAATGTACTCTACAGAACTTCATTTATTTGTGACAAATGTGATAAAGCGAAAGTTACTTTTTTATTTCTTTGCAGACATGCATCAAGCTTTTATTCATTCATCCGAATCAAGGACAAACCGCGATGAGTAGTAGAGAAGTAAAGCAGAACTTTAAAATGCATACATGAACAGAAGTTGATCCGTTAAAATACAATTTTTTTCCAAAGATGCAGGCATATCGTTTCATAGTCAAGTAAAGCTGCATGCCAGGCTTGTATGCTAAAAAGAGCCCAATCATGTCACAGCTCCCTCTAATCTGCTTAGTTATTTCTTAGCACGTCTTCGATCCATTGCATGAAGGACGACACGCGCGTGTAGACATCAGGGGTCCTGGGGTCTCCACATCGGCTTCCAGAGAAGGAGACGACGCCCGCTGCACCTCCTTGACACACCAACGGTCCACCCGAATCCCCCTTTAAACAAAAAGAAAACACCAGACCGTTAACAGGCGGTGCGCTTAGATTAAAAAAAACTCCTTTTTTTTTCTTTTCTTCTGCGTTCATTAAAAGCTGCTCACCGCACACCCTAAAATAAAGTTGCATCATTTTGAGCTGCAGAAAAACTGATCTTTCTGTGAACAAGGTCATCTGAGATCTTTTAGAGAACAAGGTTTCAGGGCCTTACCGAGCAGAAGCCTTGAATGCCGCCGGCCCCGACGCCACAGACCATATTCCCGGTGATGGGAACGCCCCTCCATCTCCTGCTACAAGTACTCTGGGGGAGGATGGTCACGTTGACTTCCTGCAGGCTCCTTGGCTGGGCGCCGGTGTCCGATATGGACCCCCACCCGGTGGTGAGGCACGGGCCGGCGGGGTTCACCAGGCCGATCAGCTGCACCTCTGGGGTCAGACTGGCTCTGCTGTTGAGCTGAGACGAGCACATCGATGGGGCAACCCGCCCCCCCCAATTAGGATAACTCTTCTGATTTAAAGTCTGATGGCCCGCTGCGACGCAAACCGTCCTCACCTTTAGGAGCATGATGTCGTTGTCAACGTTGTCGTAGTCGGGATGTGGGAAGACTCGGACAGCGCGGAACTCCTGCTTCGTGGCCTCGTTGGCGGTCAGGGAATGGGCTCCGAGGACCACGGTGTACTGTCTAGAGATCAGCATTTAAGGACGTCTGGGCGTTAGATGGCTGATGGTGACCTCTGGGGAAGGAAAAACCGCTGCTCGAAGCACAGTTCAAACCGTCGCAGACTTAAAAAGTGAACACGTTTTGTTTAAAAAAAGAAAAGACCCGTCTCACCCGCGTATCTGGCAATGAGCTGCAGTGAGCACGAAGTCCTCCCGCACCAGGGCCCCGCCACAGTTGTGCTGCCCCCGGATCTGCAGCGACGCCATGTAGGGACGAGAGTGCGGGGCGGCATCGCGGCCTCCGACGATGTGCGAGCCATCGGCTCCTGAGACCCAAAATCACGGTA
This sequence comes from Apeltes quadracus, assembly GCA_021346845.1. NCBI lineage: Eukaryota > Metazoa > Chordata > Actinopteri > Perciformes > Gasterosteidae > Apeltes > Apeltes quadracus. The sequence continues at coordinate 2,747,918 of CM037924.1, read as the reverse complement.
GCGTCACTTGTGCATCCAGGTCGTTGATTTGCTGGTTCGATCGCAGGTTCGTAGGCCTTCGCTACGAATGGGCCGCTTACCGTTCAGGCCGAGGAGCAGCAGCAGCAGCAGCGCGGTGGTTGCCATGGCGTCTGCTCACATCCACACCTTCCACTCGGAAGGCTCTGTAATTTTTAAAGAAGAGAACGTCTTGCGTATCCCGCGGTGTTTATTGCTTCAGTGTGTTTGCTAACGGGCCAAGTCGTTGGTGATTACGAAAGATGCGGTTTTTAGATTTTTGACAAAACCCGGGCTTCATAATTGATGCAAGAGGCTGAAATTGAACCGCTGCGCCGAGGCCCCCCCGCGAGGGTTCACACTCAGGAAAGGGACACTTTATTCGACTTAAACATTTTGGGATAAACGGTAATTAAAGTCCACAAGGTATCAAAAAAGAGAAAAGCTAAATCTGTTTTATATGGTTATATTTGTATGTACGTTTGTTACAAAATGGTAATGCTTGGATTTATATCTTGCAAAAGTTTGAAGAGTTATTTGGCCTTCCTCTTTTCATCACGTTGCAATATGTTAAAAAAGAGTTCCTAACAAAGAATGTGGTTTTGCGTAATTTTTCTAGTGAAAACCGTTGCTCTACCAGTGTCCACATTACATCGGTGTTGAGCATTGCGCAAGAACCTTTTTGTACTTGCTTTATTGACTTGAATACAAGTTTACATCCCCTGATGGAGACCGTTACCACATAACGCAAAAAAAATACAGCATTTTAAATTGAGATTAAGTTGCCGTATTTTTAAGTCAACTTTAATGATTAAACAAAGAAACGATAAAGAAGGAGCTCTCCTTATTTTTTGAGATACATTTTTTGATTTTCAAGGTATATGCATTAAAAAACATTCACACTCCGCTTGATTCGCATGTCCAAAGATACCCTTATTGTTCCCTTCAATACAATTTTATGTTTTTCAATCTTTTACATTGTTGAAGAAGGAAATCAAACGCTGCATTTTAAAATGAACTTTTATTGAAGATTTTCGATCTCACCGATTCGACAAAACCTCCCCATTGCAGTGAGTATCGCAGTGCGCTCAGGCTCTGTGGGATTTTCAGCGGTTGTTTTCGATGGTCTCTTCGATCCAGCGACGGAACTTGAACACGTCAGTGTAGACGTTGGGTACATTCGGGTAGGTGCAGTTCTCGTACTTGTTGAATGAAACGATACCGACAGCCTTGCCGTCGCACACCAGAGGGCCACCAGAGTCTCCCTGGGACGAGCAAGAGGATCTGTTTAGCTTCTTCATTCTGAGGTTTTCATTGTCTGAAACGGTTCTGCTAAAAGGGAGAAAACCCACCTGACAGAATCCTTGGTTGGTTGCATACCCGCCTGCACAGATAACCTTCTCGGGAAGACCACGCCAAAGGTTCCGACATGTTTCCAGGTCGATGATGGAGACGTCCGCCACTTTCAGAACCTCACTTCCGAGTCCGCTCTCCGTACGTCCCCATCCAGCCACTTGGCACCTCTGTTGAGCCTTTGTCTCAGAGGAGGCCCAAGGAATCAGTTGTACCTTTTTGTCCAGTTTGACCTTCTTGAACAGCTGGAGACACACAGCGTTAAAATTAATCTACGGTCTGCAAAAATGACCCGACAAAGTTAGGACGTCACCTGGAGAATATTTGCTTACTTTGAGGAGCATGATGTCATTTCTGTATCCCAATTCTCCTTGTATATAGCCTGGGTGTTTGTATTTCTCTTTAATTGGCCATATTCCATTACTTTTATCGTAGTAATTGTTGGTGCCAATAACAACCTCCAGAAGACGCCTAAATGAGAGATAGCATATATGAACCGCCTGGTCTATCTTGCTGCATTTCTTTTTGACTCATAATTACATGATTTAAATGTTACTCACTCTTCGTCACAGTGCGCCGCAGTGAGCACGAAGTCCTCACTGACCAGGAACCCCCCACACCAGTGACCCAAGGCTCTGTGCACCGACACCATGTATGGCATCGAGTGCGGCGGGGCGACCCTCCCGTTTATGATTTCGCCCCCATCTGCTGCAGAGATGAAGAAGAAGATGAAAAAGATTCGGTCCAGCTCACGTAAAAATGGATGCGGTTGTGGAATCTTACCGATTCGTCCGAGAGACGCCAGGAAATGAAGAAGCAGAAGTTTGTGCAGAGCGAGCATGATGCCAGCAAGACAAGTGACCTCTCCTCCTGCTCCTCTGGGCCGTCGAGTCGACCCTCTTATATACGAATTCTTCCAGCCCCTTAGCCGCGAGCTTAGATCCATATCTGTTTGCAAGCCTACAAAGGGACCTTTGCACGCAATGTCTGATTCAAGATCTGCACGCAATGTGTCACCACCTTCCTCCTGCACTTTTTTAGGTCAATCAATATTCACTCTGTTAATATTACTTTTGCTTTGCTCATGGTTTTTTTGCCACATCCTTCAAACGTCCGTTGTGCACCCACTTCCCCGCGCAAGTTCACAATAAGCCCACTTTAACGGCGTAAATTTGACGACGCTCTCACACTTTGTGGTTCATCTCTTTCACGAGAAAAGTGCCGCATGGTCCTGACGTTGACATGTTTGTTCTCGTCATTTGGCTGTGGGGTTTTCTTTGCGTTACAAAGGACTTTTAACACGTCTGTGCTCTGCAGGCAATTTGTGTTTTAGTTACTGCAGCAGAGTGAAGCATGTGTGTGACTATTTTCTTGTGTGACTATTAGAACACTATTTCGTGTTCCCTCCGCGTTCATTTCGAAACTGTTTGTTGATGGAACTTGGTCACAGCAAGTCAGCAAGTAGTGCACGGATGCAACTAGAACATTCTGAGGTGTTAATCATTATCTGCGTCAAACCACAATAAACCCTGTTTGTTTGTCGTAGTTTTGTTCCCACGGTTGAGTAACTAACACCAAGAAGCACCAAACTGCACAGAGGTATGTATCTAATGTCATCCATTATATGGTAGTACACTAATATTCACCCCTCTTGGATTTTTCTACATTTTGTCATGGTACAACGACAGGTTAAAATTGATTTCATTGGGATTTTTATGTGATGGACCAACACAGTGCTTGGAATCTTTGCCATTCTTTTTTTATGTGTTTTTGCAGCACCGTGGTCAAATATTAATCACATGATTGTTCCACTCGAAATATGGTTTATGATACAAAGGCATCTAAATATGGAGAGACTCGTTAATGTCTTCGATGCGTCATTATCTGGCCTTTTGTTTTGTTCAACCAGTTCCTTCATAACGTGTCCTAATAGATTTCTGGTTTGTTTATTTATCACTCCATTTATAAATGTATACCATGCATTTCCACGTGTTTCTCATATCGTGACTTTTTTCTTTTCTTAGTTTACTTTTGATGTTCTCTTCTGTTCACTATTTCGAACTGATTAATGCACATAAACGAATGACTTGCTTCTTGACTGCTGAGTTGAGCTCTGACCAACAGCATTTAGTCACAAACGGCTCCTTGACTCGTGTTACATCAACGTCGAACGCAGATTGGCTCACAGAGGTTGTGTCCAAATCCGACTGGTTTAACCAAAATAGTGAACCCCCCCCCCCCCCCCCCCCCCTGTCGGCTGATTGGTTCGGAAGCAGAACAAGGCTTGCACAGATGACACCTGCTACGTTGAAAACAACATTTATTGTCCAACATATCAGCCAGCTCATGAAGATAAAGAAAGTACGTCATTTGTTTAGAAAGGCCAATCTGGGAAGGAGAGTCTTAAAGAGGGGTTTTATGTCAGCCGGCCTGATGACGAAGTGGAAACCGGCACCACGGCAATCAAATTAGGCCTAATTTACACAGCTTTTTTTCTTGAGAGTCTTCTTGATCCAGGGAAGGTAGGTTATCAGATTTGTGTAGACGTTGGGTACATTTGGGTAGTCACAGTTTCTCATCATGTTGTAAGACACAACACCAACGGCCTTCCCATTGCACACCAGAGGGCCCCCGGAATCACCCTGTGAGGAGGAGGAGGAGGAGGAGGAGGAAGAGGAGGAGGAGGAAGAGGAGGGAGCCTCGTTTGTTTATTCACCTTCACAAGACGAGAAACTGGTGACACCACATTTCCGTAACGAATGGACAGGAGACGTACCTGACAGAATCCTTTGTCCGTGCCGTAGCCGCCCGCACAGATGACATTGGCCGGAAACTTACCGCTGACTTGAGCCCATTGCTTCTTGCACTCCTGCAGGTTCACGACAGGCACGTCGACCATGTTCAGCTGAGTAACAGCTCCATCCCCCAGTCCTCGTCGCACCCCATCCGGCTACTTGGCACTTTGATCCGTCTTTGATCTTCATCCCAGCGTTGGGAAGTGGAATCACTTTGAGTTTTTTATCCAGGCGAGCTTTCTTCGACAGCTGGAGACGCACAGAGAGACAAAGTGACACTTCACAACCAGCAAAGACCGATTTACCGCACATTTGAAATGAAAAATAATAATGAGTGGAAGATGGGCGGCTCTCAGTGTTTTCGTTATTGATTTCATCGTCACCGCTACTTACCTTGAGGAGCATGATGTCAGCCCCCTGTTTGATGTTCTCATAAGATGGATGCTTGCACTTGAGTTCTATGTCGTATCTGTTGACTTCCTGAACCTTCTGGAGATCGTGGGTTCCAAGAACGACGCTGGTGGGTTCGCGTTTGCTGGGTGCGGCGGAAATAACTTTGATGTTGATAATGCAACGTCATGTTCCTTGTATTTCTCAAAGAGGAACGTGAACTCACCCGCCCGTACAGTGCGCCGCGGTGACCACGAAGTCTGGATCGATGAGGAACCCTCCACATACGTGACCTTTTTCGTCCTGCAACGAGGCCATGTACAGGAATTTCTTCTCCGCCGCCTTACTCCCCTTTATGATTTCACTCCCGAGTGCTGAAAAGACAAGAGGGGACGACGGACGGGTCAACGCTGCCTTTGGAGTCCGATGAGCGGACGGGGCCGGTCTTACCGTGAAGTCCGAGACACGCCAGGAGATGACAAAGCAGGAACCTGCGAGGAGAGCGCATGGTGCCGGCGGTGCTCGAACCCTGAAGTGTTGACGCTTTTATACCCCACTCGGCACTGAGAGCCCCCCCCAACCCGCGTTAACACACGTACACCTCACGCTGAGGTCAGTAAAGACAGGAGGTCTCACGGTCTCTCACGGTGAATAGACGGCGTGTGGTTGAGCTGCCCGAGCCGCCTGAAGGTGAGAGAACGCAGGACGTGGTCGGCGCGGTGAGCGCTTTCATATGACCAGCCGAGTTTCCTCTCAATTTGGTGTATTGATACTTTCGGTAGCGAGGCCTCGGTGCACCGTGGACAGAAATCGCCTGTGCGCTCTGTGATCATGGCACTTTAAACGGCCGTCGTCTCTGTGGTTTCATGGTTTCCTAAACTTTCCTCTCCCGACATTTTAGTCCGATGAAGTCCATCGAGCTGCGACCTCCGGCGATCTTTTCTTTGTCTTCTGTTCAGTCTGATGTTGCACTACGAAACTAAATGAGTCAGAGAGAAGAAACCGCAGCTCTAAGTCTGCTTATTGTCACTAGTGTGAAGGACACGTCATCACTGACTGACAGCTAGTCGTCTGGTGCGGTTTGGTGTGTGTGTGTGTGTGTGTGTGTGTGTGTGTGTGTGTGTGTGTGTGGCTCGCAGTGCTGGAGCTCGCAGAGCAATTTTTTTTTTTTTTTTTTTACTGCAACTCAATACAACATGAATCAGTTGAAGGACAATAAGTTTAGCATGAATCAATTTCTCGTACCGGTCATTTTCACTTTCCATCACGACAAGTTTGTTGCCTTAATGCCCTTAATTTGTGTTCTCGTCTCTCCCTTGACCCTTTTCGTGCAGACGGTGATGAAACAAAGATGAGTTACCGATATCGAAAAACATCCTGGAACCTCTAAGATGGTTATCTTACTTTCCACAGAAAGTGCAGCGGCAGATCTGAGCGTCGACGTTTCCACATTTGTGAAACCACATCACATCTTTCATCACCGTTCAACAGGCAGCGGCAGATGTGTTTTTCATTTATTTATTTATTTAAATGTGATGATATATAAGTGTGTAAGATACGTATTTATTTATTTTATGCTGAAGGCTTTATGCCAACCAGAAACACTATTTGGATCTGTGTTTTTATTCCATTTGACCTTTTCACTGCAGGAGTCACACTTTAAACCGATTTAGAATCCCATAATAATACATTCAGTATTTGGACCGTTTGACATAAGGATTAGTATTACCATGGTACAAGGCAAGGCAAGTTTATTTGTATAGCGCTTTTCATACACAAGGCAGACTCAAAGTGCTTCACATCATAACATGTCATACAAGTGAAATAAAATGCAGGAATTAAAAGACAATTTAAAAAAATTAAAAGTTTCTGTGCAGAGTGAGAGATTAAAATCTTCAGAGGTTAAAAGTGCAATGTAGGTCAAATTTAGCAGAAAGAGAAGGTGCGGGTACACGTACAATTCATTCTTATATATAGATATACAAAACAGACAAATCTTTATCTATAGATATTTACTATATATTCTAGTAATCTTCAGTAAAGCTTGTTGTGTTTTTTCAGTGTGCTATTGCTGCTCGTACTGGAGAAACGGGTTAGAGTACTTCTCCCTCCGCTGCTTGATCTTGATCTCAGCACTATTTGGACATTCGCACAGCGAGCTCGACTCTCAATCTCACACGGACGTGATATTCCGATACAGGGACGTTTCCGTATCGGAATATCTCTACCAGAAATGAGAAATGGGTTACTGCTTAAACCTTTGATGCGACTCGATCTCAAAACCAGTTTGGTTTCTGTGGTTTTTGGACGGCGCCTCATCACTGCGACCCTCGTGACACAGACACAAGGGCGGAGGGGGGGGGGGGGGGGGGGGAACCACAAGAGTCGAGGGGCAGAATGAAGCAACGCTCTGAAGAAAAACGGCCTTCATGAACCCGCAGCAAACGTTTTCACTCGTTTCAACGGGGGCCGCTTGTATCCATCTTTTATTAGTGAACAAACCAGCCGACGTTCCAAATTGAAGCTGAGTCGTGACGCGCAGAATAAACACTGGTGCTCTTTGTGGAACTCACTTGGGTTTCGTCCGAGTGTGACTTTGAAGGGGGGGGGGGGCAGCTGTTCACCAATGAATGCAATATGAATCAAACACAGTTAGAGTCATGTATGTCTTCAAATACTGTGCACATTAACATGCCGTCACGATTTAATGTCAAAACCTGGGGACGGATGGCAAATGCCGTCCTTTATGGATTTCTCGCAACTTCCTTGGGATTTTTGGGGAGTTTTTTCTCCTGTCGGGTATTAAGAAAAGCAGCCGAGTGAGGCAAATATCTGGAGTATCGCAAGATATGATGTCACATTTTGCGATGAAATGTGATCTAATATGTTGTGTTGTAAATGAAGATGTCATATTTTCAAAGGACCAAAGCTGGAAAAGAATCTTTCAGCAGCCGCTTTGATGAGTCAGTCCGAGAATTCTCTACTTCGCGAAACATTTAACCATTAACTACTATGTAAATTGTAGACAAATTTATTCCTTGCTCACTTTGTTTAGTTATTAAATACTTTTTGATTTTTTAAATTCGAGCCAGGCGACTCTTTTGATTCATCATTGTGTGATCTCCCGTCGAGGGCCTCCGAGCCCTTAGCGGTTGCTCCTCCGTTAGCACTCGACGTGACATCCAGCACAGAGGGCCTTTTGAGGTGGCTCTGCCGCTTCACACCACCAGAGGGTGCCGTCGCCCCACCGGGGGCAGAGCTAACGTGGTCAGTTATCTCGCCCAACGGCATCCGTCCAGACTGCACGTGGGTCTGAGAGGCGGTTCATGAAGTAGGACAGCGTTATTCGAAAAGCCGACCCGATATCTGATCAACACGGAAACGGAACCATGCAGGTTTTGCGGACGAAACGGTGACGTCGGTTTGAGTCCGGTGCTGAGGCCGAAGGGATGGACATGAGGAGAAAACCATGCAGGGTTTTATTCACCTACCCCATCTGTGAGGTTGAGAGGGATTGTTCATACCGTCGTCGTAGTTTATTCGACCTCGACTCTTTCTGGCTTTGACGCGCTGTGAGCTCAAAGGGGCCGACGACTCAGACAAAGGAACATTGAGAAAAGAGGGCGTCCACGATCAATATGAACATTATATTCAGCCTGCTTTTAAGCTTTGGCTTTAGCCATTAGTTGAGTTCTTTCCCCCTTGGACATGTTCACGGCCCTGGACAGGAGCAGGAGTCTGATACCAGTCGTCTGACTTGAATCAAAACTAAAACCTTTCCTGCTTCATGTAAATACACCTGTCAATCTTCACCTAATGTTTAAAAAAATGGACAGAACGCAGCGTCTGTCTGGTTCCACCGGCATGAAGAGTTACTTCACACAGGGGCCGGAGTGGGAGAGGGGGGGAGGCTTTGGCACGGCTAAAACTTTGCATGACTTTGGTCTTTTCCAGCCACTAACAGCCAAAGACAACCATGCGATGTTGACCGGGACCGTGGCCAACATGCTTCAGCTCTATAGGAGATAATCTTCTGATATTCCTACATTTTATTTTCCTTGCTCACGTACATTTTCCTTTCCTTTGCGTTTCATCTTCCTGCTGCGTGTCAGCATCTCGGACCGAATAGCAGCGCTCATACGAGAGGTCGATGGGAAGATGGAGACCGCTCTCATATCCGTGCGCTGCGTGTGCGGCTAGCTGCTAAATTACCTGCAGCCAGCTGCTAATTCGATGATGTCAGCACAAAAACTGGCCCTGCCTCCATCCAAAGTTGAAAAAGAAATGTGCTTACCAGCAGCTATGAAGCCTGTTAATTACCGCATTGTATCCCCATTTGTTTGGTCTTGAGTCTCAAACGGTTGCTCGGCAACACCGCGGTGAAACTTACTGCTCCAGGCCAGGGAATTGTTGCAGCGCATAAACACCTTGCTGTTTTCACAGTGAGCTCCATATAACTTAATTCATGAAACGTCTTATGAAAGAGTTTCAGAGGTGCTTATAGGTGGAATTTTCTTCCAGACAGGCGGTTTGCCACCAAGTTTCCAGATTCTATGCTGTGTTACTGCTATGCTATGCTGTGCTATGCTATGCTGTGCTGTGCTATGCTGTGTTGTGCTAAGCTAAGCTAACCATTTGCCGTCTCTAGTGTCATATTTGCTGTCTGGACATGAGGGAGGCATTGACCTTCTCATCAGGACGCAGATAATGACTTTAAAAGGATGATTCTGTGCGGCGTGAAACTGAAAACCTTTACTGAAAACTTTACTTTCAACCCAACAAAATAACTCCTCTTCCTTCTCGCCACATCTTGCCGACATAATTCACTTGTCAGGGTTTATCCGTCCGTATGAGACCAACAATCATTTGATTTTCTACGCTTTTTCTTCTCATGCGTCCTGATTCACCCAACCATTTCTCCCTCCGCCTCTTCGGCTTGTCCCCTGGTGTCTGGCACCGACTGCAGGCATCCCGAGAATGCATACCTGCGGCGTGGCACGGCACGGCACGGCGGGGCTTTGGTGGGGGAGACGCGACGCGCGTGCCACTCAGCGGCCCCGTCTAACGTGCAGCAAGTGGCCTCAGACGTGGAGGCGAATCCACGCAGCGGTGAAAAGGCCGCCGAGGCCGCCCGAGCAGCCTGTCGGCGTCCAGACGGAGCTCAGCGAGGACAAGCGGGAAGGCTTCAAAAGGGGAATCGTTGATGAAAACTATGATGAAATCGCATTTCCCTCTGGAGGTATCTGAATGCGATGAATCAATTTGTTCACGCTTTGCTTCTTTCTTATGAGATGTTTATTTTCAAAAGGAGACTCGGGACGGTGAACTCTGTCCTTGTCCTCAGGTGCAGTCGGAGGACATATGAAAAGGCAGCATGCGGAACGGTTAAAAGCCCTTTTGGATTTTTTAAGATTCTTTTGACGGAGCAATGTTGAGTGAGACAAGTGGAAACCTTTGACCTTTTTAACGAGCTTTGATGTTATTACTGTTGCTTTCCTCCGTTGCATGACCTCTTCAACACCTAATTCTCCCATGTAACTTCTGCATTTTTCACCACATATTTTGATTTTGATCTTACCACGAACCGCAGACGAACCGTGAAGCTGTGTGTTTACTCGCACCACCTTTTCTATGGTGAGTATGAACTCGGCTCAACAATAAGTTAACTCATCTAACCTTTTGGGCGAAAAAAACGGTTACATTTTAAATTCAAATATGTGTTTGAACAGGAAAGAAAAGATGGTCGTACAGGAATTTGTGCAGGCAGTTCGGCCATGTTGTAATGGACATAAAATGGTTTGAACCTTTTGTGTTTAAAAAGAAAATCCCAAAACAACACAAGCCAATGATACGCTCACTCGTGTCCAAAATGTTGGACTTTATTTAATAAACATCACATGTTTAGTGTGAGGGATTCTGTTTTTGATTATTTATAATCTTTGTTACTGTCTGGAAATCAAAGCTGCAACAAAGGAAAACTACAAACTATAATCTTTGCACCAGCTTATGACATTAAATTGAATTTAAGACAAAAACGCAAATAGGTTCTGCTGAATTGGGTTAAACATACGTGTAGCGTGTAGCTGCCACACACACACACACACACACACACTCACCCGTCGTCCGCCCTTTAGTCCGTCCATTCAGCGTTATAACTCGGGCTGTTTTTGTAACAAAACAAGGCCTAATCCTAAATTCAGGGAGCTGTGAATGCGCCTCAACAAATGGCAGACAAATGAGGAGGATTAGCGAGGCGCCGCGAACGAGAGAAAAGGTCCGCCATTGATCTACGGTGGTCCCGTTCTCTTTCAGGGCCACTCGGTCTGAAAACCCCACCGAGTGAGAGCACACAGGGCCACTCCAGAGCCCCCTCGGCCGCCGAGAGACGCACAAGGGCCACAATTAGTGAGCTGTAATGGCGATTCAATAAGCGCTTTAAAATGTGTGCCTTAGTCCATCTGCCACGACCCCCACCCCCTCTCCCAACCCTCCCTTTTTTTTTCATCTACATGCATAAGATTGGTATTATGAGTGGCGAGGGGGCCCTTTTTTTTACTTTCTTCTTTCCCACCCACCACAGTTCTTTTGAGTCACTGTGAGAGAAAATGACCACACAGGGTTTCAAAGGTTCCAACAGGCTGCGGGTTTGTTGTCGCTGACGCAGCGTGACTTTGTGCCCCTGCAGATTTAGGCTGCGGCGGCTTACTTCAACGGTCAGTGTTACCTGCTCCATTTTTTTTAGGAGGGTCGCGCGGGTCGTCCGGCATGCATGCATGCATGCGACGCGCCCTGGGATGGGTGGGCCGGACGTTTCCAGCCCAGCCCAGGAGGACGTGCAGCCGGCCAGGTGCCGTCTGACAGGCGATTTTTAGCAACAACATCAACCGTGACTCCCTCTGTCTCTCTCTCTCTCTCTCTCTCTCTCTCTCTGTGTTCTGTTTACACCGACCGGATCAAACGCGGCCCAAACACCTGCTCCCTGGACGTCAACGCGCAGCCGGCACCCTCTTTGGGACATTCCTCGTTGATTTTGCACAGTGGTTAGGTTTTTTTTTTTTTAAAGGCCGAAGCTTTTGATCAGGACTTCCAAAGGGACCCCTGTCGTTTTGCTGGCGAGCCCACTGACAGGACGGCGGCGGAGCGACGATAATTAACATTCATTCGGTGAAACCTGGAACCGGCACCGACGGCCGTGTGCACCGGCAGGCCGAGAAGGAGGGAGGAAAAGAGAGGAACAGAAGGCGAGAGCAGAGGTAGAGGAGGAAAGGGGGACGACAAGCTGCCGAAGGGGATGGAAGGAAAGGTGCCTTCGTGCCGTCAGAGTGTGTCTGAGTGCAGGACAAGAGAGAACGTGTTCCCCACCGCTCCGCTAAGTTCATCTGAGAATAAGACGGCTAAAATAATAATGTATGTTGGCATCTTTGGACTGAGGATGAAAGGCTGTTTCCGGTCTTTACGCTAAGCTAAGTTAGCGCTCAGTTGTAGAGGCGTAGGAGAAGTATCGGTGTCATCTGATCTGAGCATGCAAGCGGGTAAACATATTCGAATAATATACATTTACAGTAAGAAGTGTTTTTTTTTTTATTTTTTTTACCACGAACAGTGTTTTTAAAACCATTGCATGGCAAAAGTACCACAGCACCCCCCTCCCCCACCCTGATTTGTGTGTGCTCTGCACCCGGAACCTCTGGAGCTGATCTACGGTGTGACTTCACGCCATCCTGACCTGACATGTACCCCCCCGCCCCCTTCGCCTCCCGTCCCAGTGATCTCACATCATAACGAGACGAAGGGTCGGCCTCTATTCCCCCCGAACAGCCACCATTCATCCCTCTCTGCTGGCTGAAAGCACCCGAGTGGAGGGCTTGTCTGTGTGCGAGTGACCTCGAACGCTTCGGGTGCACAAGTCAGAGCCGCGAGGGGGAGGGGGGGGGTCCCGCGTGTCAACGCTTCTCCCGCTGTGAGTCTTGATAAGGGGGAACGGGGCGGGAGGGGGGCATTATGTCTCCGATGGAGATGTTAACCGAAACGTAACAATCAGCGTCGCGCATGAGTCGAGATTTAAATGCCTTCTTTTGGAGACACGAGGCGCAAATCACCATTTATCCACATTTTTTATTGAAATTTACCGAACTCAGCACAGATTAAGGCACTCAAATGACTTTACTTTTCTGACATGAACCTTCAGCTATATATACATATACATATATATATATATATATATATATATATATATATATATATATATATATATAGTCTCAGATACAACCTACTATTACAGGCCAGCAGCTCAGAGCTGTTTATGATAAGTGGATCACAAGTGTACCAATATCCAGTAGTAATGAGGCAAATATGTACATGATTAACATTTTTTTTTTAAAACAGCATTCCTACACTCCAACACAAAAGGTACACAATAACAATAAACATCAACCTCAAACAGTTAGAGTACAAAATGTTTTAAATATATTAAATGTTCTATTAGCAACAGCCTTGTTGAGAAAATGTTAGCGAGACTCAAGAGAGAGGCAGTACGCATCAACCCTTTACTACCGTGTACCACATTATTGAAGCTGCTGCTTTACCTATAATGCATTAAATGACTCAAAACGTACATCTTTTTTTTTTTTTACTTTGCAAAGGATCCGAGGCTGTGCGTGAACCTGCCCTCCATTAGCCGGTTAGCAGGAAGATGCATCTGCAGCGGGTTCCATGAGCAGGGATTTCAGAATTACTGGTCCCCCCCCCCCCCTCCCAAACCTTCGTCATTATTTGGTTTTTTCGTTCCTTTTATTAACACTCCTAACTGCACCTTGACTTGAATGACTTGTTCTTGTTCAGGAGTTCGTTTTAAGTGCACGGTGAAACCACGTAGCAGTTCGTGTGAGTGCATACGCGACGTTGTGTTTCACGTTTCCCATTCGAGGCAAATGTGCACTGGTGGTCGACGTGTGACAACGATGAGAAGCGAGTTTAACGTGGAATGTTGAATAGTGAAAATGTAACTGTGGAGAGAAAAAACCCTTGAAAGACGTCGTCGATGATTTTTTTTTTTGCACCGTACACGTCCGTTCCCACTTGGCGTAACATCTGGAACAGCCTCGCTGTCCCGCCTCCGTCCTCCTCCAGCCTCCTAAAGTCACCTCAACAAAGTTTTCATGCACTTCAGACACACAAACCGATACTGTAGCCAGACAGATGCCCGCATAAAGTCTTAAATTCTACTGTATATTTACCGTATTACTGAACATAATTAGAGCAAATAACTTATACGTACATATGCTAAATCTACAATTGTTACAGCACTCAATAAATGTACAATTAATGCGACGCGAGGATGGAATAACACAAATAAAGATGGAGATCAGCACTAGAGTGGGGAGGCCGGTAAGCCGGGAGGCCAGCTTGTTGGGGTCAGAGTTCGGACGCGGGGGGTGGGAGGGGCAGCTAGGAGGGCAGCATGGGCAGGAAGTGAGTGGACGGGTGTCTCCGTCGAGCCTTGTGACCCCGCCGCGGCTTCCCCCGCCCGTTCAGCGAGACGAACATCTGCCGGCCGCTGTGCTTCCATCGGAGGGAGGCGTACGTGTTGTAGCCGTTCTCCTCGATGCGCTCCTTGAACTTGCAGCTCGGGTTGTACTTCACCTGCGATCAGAGAGGGGGGGAAAAAGGGGGGAGAGGTGGGGTTGTGTTAAAGAGAGGTTTAAGAGGCCATTCCCGCTGCGCTGCGTCAGATCAGCTTCCCAGTGGCGCACAAAGGTCAATGTCTGTTGTTGCAGTGAAGGATCCGGCTGGTGTTGCCAGTTTGTCGTGTTTGCGAATCAATTAGCTGGTTGGTTTTTTTTGAGGCCACAGTTGTCCACAAGTTATAAAGGCTTGGGTCAAAAATGTTGCCGTCCTTTTTAATGGTTTCAGTTGCAGGAACAAATCTCAAAACCCACAAAATACCACACAATTTTAACACAGGTAATGTGAGGTAACACTATTCACAATGAACAAACCCGTAAACAACGTTTTTTTAAATGCAATGTGAAGTTTGAAATCTATTTTCTATTGATAAGAGCCAGTGCCGGCCCGAGCCTCTTGGGGGCCCTAAGCAGAATTGTATTTGGGGGCCCCCCTCCCACCACGCACACAGTCACCTGTGCTAGAAGATTATTGGCACAAATGTCACGCTATACTGTTATAGCGAAAATTATAAACAAATACAGTGAGGTTATAATACAAAACTAGGGCTGCTTGCTTGGGGGGCCCCAAGCAGCTGCTTCGTTCGCTTATGCCTTGGGCCGGCCCTGATAAGAGCTTTGTCTTCATGTGTGTTAATCTGTGACGGTATAATCCAACGGGAAGAAAAGCCACTTTTCCAGGCTCGACAGTGACAACAACGAGGCCCTTCCTGCCCGCTGTGATTCACCTGCCTTGTTGTTATCATAAGGGAGCTTTTCAGGGCCCTTCAGATCCGCTCGCGTGCCATTTACAGCGCCGTCTTGTCGAAAAGGGCACTTCTCTCACCGCGGCCTGCTGACTGATTGCTTGTCCCCCTGATGTCTTCCTCCTTTTCTGCAAACGCACGAGCCAGACACCACACACCTCGGGTCTGATGTGCGCCTCGGTCGTAACAAAGAGGGGAGGCGGGGGAGGGGGGTGGGGTAATTGCGCTTCAAAGCTCGCCTGTGTGAAACACCAATTGGCAGATGGCACGCGAAGACTTTTTATAAAAGGAGCTCAGCTGGCTTTTTGTTTTCCCGGTGTCTTCTCTTCTCTCTTTGCTATTTGTTTTGACGGTGGAACAAGCCCAACTCGAGCTGCAGGTACCGTCAGCCGTTGGCCAGGTGTGCGGCCCTGATTGATTGATTGCGACGCTCTGACCTGTTTTCCTCCAGCGGGAGATCCCCTCCGCTGACGCCACGCTAACGCATGTTTGGGTAGACACTCATTTGGGACCCCCGTGCACATGATACCTCCCACTAGCCTCCCCCACTAGCCTCCCCCCCCCTCTTCCCAGCCCTTTTCCCAGCCCTCCCATCTTCACCTGAGGAAAACAATGTAGCCGGGTTTGTATACGCACCGATCCAAAGAGCGTGCCTTTCTTGGACATGGCTAAGTACAGCCCCGTGCTGACAGATTTGATGGCAACGACTCCCACGCTGACGGATCGGATTTCCATCAGGCCTGGAGAAGAAAAAAAATAGAAGAGACAAGAGTCTGGGTTAGAAACCGGTAGCTTCGGGAGTTTCCCCCTCAAAAGCTACCATTAGCGATCAGGGTAACAGACAGCAATACACTCTCGGGGGGATGGAGACACAGATACACATGAGGAGAAGACCCGTAGAACTTCTCGCATTAGAAGGTTGAGATTCGGTCATCATCAGCAAAGGCAGGAAAATCAGCTCAGTGGAACAACTTGACTCCATTTGTAACATCATTCCGCCTCAGCGCCTCCACACCAGTTCTGTTGACTGCGGGACACGAAACCCGCTGCACCCCAGCGAATTAAAGAAACCTGGCATGCTAGCGTGCTAATGGCTGCGAACAAGTCCCACGAGGCTCCTCTCTCGATCGGTTTCATCGGTTTGTCTTTTTCTCTGCGCGATGTGGCTGCGGTTTGGTTGGACACCCACATTTATTAGTTACGTTGAGGTTTGGGTTTATGGAACCTCTCGGTTATGGTTTCAGAAAGCAGGTGGTTTGGGCTGAAATGACCACTTTGTTACGCTTGTATGAGCTTTCACGGCTTCAATAATAAACTCTTTGGGGAACAGCTGTGCTCAGAACCCCCCCCCCCCCTCAAGTGGACATCTTCTCCCGTGTTACAGTCGGATGTTTTGTTCCCTGCCTGCCATGAATCTTCTAAACGAGAACATCTGAAGAGCTCCAAAACAACCCTACATCTGCTGCCGCCATCGTCCTTAACACGCGAGTATCTCCGACTGTTCTTCTTCTTTTATGGCGGCGCCCTGAGCGTCCCCAGCGGGGCGGGGGGGGGGGGGGGGGGGGGGTACCGAGTGAGGTTGTGTACTTCAGGCACGCACACAAACAGCCACAAAGAGAGTCAGAAGGGGGGGGGAGGGAGAACACAAGGAAAGTATACTGACACAAACTCCTCGGCTCGTGAAGTGAGTCTCGCGGGGGGGAGGGAACGGCGCTCCGTCCAGGTAACCGGCCCAGCTGCCCCCCCTCACGCCCCATTCCCGCCGTGCCTCTGATCCCCCCTTTAAACACTTTGATGGTGCCCCCCACCCCCTCTTTCTCCTTTTACGAGCTGTGTTTACAAACAGCGGGTGGAGCGTGCGAGGGACTCGCAGGCAATTAGCCGAGGCCTCGGCCGGCGATCGGAGCGCTGCAAGGGTTTATGGGGGATTAGTCCAGGCCAATGAAAACTACTGGTGCCTGTAAGTGGTGCCATGCAGCCGTCATTTGCTATTTGTTTTGAGCTCAAGGCGCAGTAGGTGCGCTGGAAGGATGTTACATCTGCTTAATGGCCTTTGATGACTATATTCTTTAACTTTAAAGGGTCCCGGCTGTTATTGTTGGTGGCACCGATCAAACAGGAAACCTCCACAGCACGTTAATGGTGTCTCTCCTGCGGCGTCTCAGGTAGCCTTCGCGTCATCTCCTTCGTGCATATGCAGCACATGAAACGGGGATTTCGCATTGTCTCGAGGAACCACTTGGGCGCGTGGACGCTTGACCACACACCGATAAAGACCAGTTAGGTGAGAAATGTGCTGGATTATTGATGCAGTTTTCTAAATATTGCTTTTTTGACTGAAACCTTTGGTCTTCAATCATTTATTTGTTGACTATTGGTTGTTCTTGAGAATTTATAAACCTATTTTTCTGTGTTAAATGAATATATCTGATATTTTAATTGCAGCCTGGGGTCAATCCCATCTTTAATAAACTCTCATTTTCTGACTGTTTTAACACAAACACAGAGGAATTTAAAATCTGCTCTGATAAAAGGATCCTTTTTTTCCTGATCTTTGTTTGAGAGAATCAAACAGTTTTCAACCTGTGAACAAGTTCTATTGAATAACAATTTAAAATCTTTTGAACGGCATCACAATCGGAGAGAGGAGAGAGACAAATTCCTCCTTTGTCCCCGTGTTGCATTGGAAACCGCAGGTCGATCCCGGTCGTGTTCTGCTGAGCGAGGATCAACCGGCGGCCCCATTGAGTTTCATGAAAAACGTCCAATTGGCGAGGTCTCTTAACCTTTGACATGTTGTGTCTGGGACTGTCAATACGCTCGAGCTGCCATTACAAGCAAATCCTGCACCAATACGTGTCCAGTCAACTGTGGACTTGCCATTTATTTCTCCTCTATGGGATTTCTAAAAGCATAGAAAGTTTTTTTTTACTCTTTCTTCTCTTCCCGTGCCCCATTTTTTGGACGTTGGCCCAACGTCAGATCATTGTAGCCTTTTCTGACTTTGGGGGAGAAAAAAAAGCAGAAAGGAAAGAGAGAGACACTCTCACGGGGTTCCCTTTTGTCCGACCCATGGTGTGGGGGAGGAGGAGGAGGGGGAGGGAGGGAGGGAGGTGGCGGCGGCGAGGACAGGGCGAAGGCGCTGGTCGTAGTCCTGGTCTTTTGTTACTCACCTGAGAGGCGAAGAGCCAGGACGAGACCTTATCCGAACGGGGCTCTGCAAAGCGTCGCCAAAACGGCTCCTTGCATCCCCGAAGAGCTGAGCAGAGCGGGAGGGAGGGAGGGAGGGAGGGAGGGAAAACAGATTTTCCTGCTCCCTTTCCTTTCCGTCTTCCTTTTTTATTCCCTTTTTTTCTCGGGGGGTCTTCAATGTCCGGGGTCGCCCCCTCAGGCAGCCCTCCGTGGCCCGGCACTCGACCGGAGCGGAGCCTGGGAATCCCGGGCCCCCCCCCCCCCCTCCCCTCCTTGATTGACACACCTTTTCAATCATTTCACAGTTTGCTCGCTTTTTAAAACGAAGCGGGGGCCTGTTTTTTTTTCTCTCTCTCTCTGCCCAACCTTTTCAAAACGGAAGCTTTTCATGTCGGGTCGGGGGGCCGAACGGCTGTGACCAGCACCTTTGATCTGCCGTGACCCCCCCCACGTTGGAAGGGTCTGGTGCAGGGCGAGGGCGAGACAAAGGCCGCATCACTCGCTGTTGCTTTAAACACCTTGCGATGTTACCATGCGAACGGGCGATGTGGAGACGTGGACCACGGACACCAACGAGCGAGCCGCCGGGACGCGATGAGGACGGACGTCCTTTTTTCTTTTCCTCCGTTCATCACACATAACAGTTCACGTTGTTTCCTTATGCTTCGGCCTGTTTTCCGCAAAATACTGAACTCTTCTAAACAAATTAAAAAAAAAAAAAAATGGTGACCTTTTTAGCGTTAGCACTTAGCATGCGGTGACCGATCAAAAGAATTCCTGCTTCTGTGTCAACGGTGGAATAAGTATTCAGAACATTTACCTCAGTAAAAAGGCTGCATTCAAAACTTTCTGGTAAAAAAATATGTATGATCAGCTAAATGTACATAAAGAGTGCAGTCAAACGTCCCCTCTCGGTGTTTTAACAGGATGTTTCCGGTTGTGTTCATTCTGACTACTTTAAATACGGTTATAAGTTATTTGCTAATAAAGTACCTTTAGTTTGTACCTTTGAGCGAATGCACACGTGTTAAATTCCACCACCGAGAGATGAAAACGGAGCATTGTTTGTGCGACCGCCGGAATAGACGCTGTGCGGCACGTGACACCGGATCGGGGATGATCTCATTGCAGCGACGGGGGCTTCAAGTGAAAGCTGATCTTCAATTTGTCGTGCAGTATGACAGCGCTGCGGCGGCGGGGAGTTAGTTTACGGGAAAACGCTGCGTTCCGGGCGGAAATAGCTTCAATATTATTATCAATCAAGTCTGTAGAGACGAATGAATCCTTCAGACAACCTTCTCTTACGTTCAGGTCTTTAATAAGCTTCACTGTTCGAGTTTAGACTGAGCAGAACCACTTGAAAGCAAAACATGTTGTATTTTTCATATGATAATATATGTATTTATTCTTTTGGGCGTATACGTACTGCCTCTCTTTCATCACCAGAGGAGCGGGACGGCTCAGGGATGCTGATCGGCCCCACGCGGACTATCAGCTGAAACCAGAGGACAAAACAAACACGATCCTCCTGATGAACGTCAGCGTACTTCCTGGTGAAGTATACTCTGTCGACCACGAACTTTTGACCCCGGGGGGGGGGGGGACGACAAACCCGTCTCTTGATTAGCGGATAGCGAGCGATTTCCCCCGGATCATCTCTTTGGTCCGACGGGGGAAAAAAAAGAAGTAACTTAGACTTATGTGTTCATCTGCGTGCTTTTTAAGCGCACTCGCGTCACAAACAGTGAAACCGTAATGTTCGATGTAGAAAGCGGCGCTGCGGCACAGCAGGCCGGACCGCACACGCCGCAGGTGTTTTACGTCTGCTTTTAAAGGCAAAATAACCTGTTCTGACTGATTGGCCCATATCTCAAATAACATTATAAATGAGGCCTTCTTCGAACCAATTACTAATTGTGTTCAGGTTTTTGAAAGCATGCCAAAGGATATTGCTCTTTTTAAGCGGTTGTACATTGCAGGATTACTCTCCCACTTTAGATGCTTTTTATCTAGTTCAGTTGTTGCCGCTGTGAACACAGGTAACCAGGTAAATGTTTGGTCGGGATTTTGATCTGGGTTCCAGTGAGCACGTTGGTTCAATAACGATACCGTACTTTTCCAAGGGTCCGAGTACACCGAGTAGATGAGAACAGCCGCATATTGAAGGCAACGTCCCGAGTCGTTCGCTTCCTCACATGAGCCGGGACCGTCTTCGAAGCCCGAACAGTGTTTCTGCTGCCTGATTGGGCGAGGATCCCCTCGGCCTGGCCCGTGTTTGCTCAAGCAAAATGTATAAAGTGCATAATTAAAGTATCAGCAAAGGAAATGAGAAACAGCATAATTTTTTGCTCCTTTTCCTTTTCTCGCCCACTTGAACTTACACAGGTCCAAACAAGCCGTCGCTCTCAATCACCGCGTCCGGACGCACGTGCACGCGCGCCGCCTTTTGAACGCGGGTGTGCGCGGCGGGCCTCGGAAGCACGCGGGACGGAGCGTTCTGCTCGTGTGCCCACTTCTGCGAGTGCTTTCCCCTTCGCACGCGGGCCCGCCCCATCAAAGGAAACAAGGACGATGGAGAGCAAAGGAGAGAAAAGACCAGAGGAGGGCCGGCCCTCTCCGACACATCGCCGTCCCCGCATTCCATCGGACATCTCTGGAGGCACGAGAGTCAAGATGAGGCGCATGAGATTGTCTTTTTCATCTCCGAACATGTTCAATGGCCACAGCGCCCTGTTCCCCATTTGGTTTCATTTGTATCCACATCGTCGATGCTGTTATCATTTATGGGGACCTTTTCCACTGAGAGTCTCTCGACCGTCCGCCTGACCGAGGTCATCAAGCTCAACTGTTTCATCTTTATTATTATCCATGAAGACATGACAGATTACAAGCCAGTTGTGTCCCGGGCCAGTTGCCCCTCATGGAGGCGTAAAGCAAGCGACAATCTTCTCCTCCACAAGCCGGGCCCATTTGTTTTAAATTTTTTTTTTATCTCTCTTTAAGCCATGTGAACAAGCCACACGGTGGTGATCCGCTGAAAGCCGACCCCCGCGCTCTCCCTCGGCACCGGACCCGTCCGCGAGGGGTGACATTCTCTCGCACACAATCCAGAGACGGGCCCGTTACCCCCCAACCTTTCATACGGGGGCTGCTGGGAGAAGCACTCCAGGGATTAGCCCGGCCAGGTCTTTCAAAGGCCATTAGAGCAAATTACAGGTATCCCGTTACCGCTGCGCCGGGACGGGCCAGGTGAGGGGCGCAGAGGCCAGGCGGGAGAGCAGGGGTCAGCCCGGGACAAAAAGACGAGGCCACCCTGGGCCCCACTCTATCGGAGTGTCTCCCTGGCTCCGAAAACTGCAAGGCCGCATCCATGAATGGCTCACTTGATGAGACCTCAGAGACTATTGTCTCACCACCGTAACTTTAGCCTTTTTTTTTTGTTCTTACTAACCCTCCCACCGACCCCCACATCTCACTCTCCCCACCCTGGTTTTTTTCTCGTCTTTCGATTGACGCGGGCACGGCCCCCCCCCCCCAAAACGCCTCTAACGCATCGGAAACACGACGCAAAGGCAACGTCGGTATCGAGAGAATGATCCAGAACGTGGCCCGGGTTCTGCACCACCACCGCAAAAAAAAAAAAAAATCTCCGGGCATAAAGACTCAATTTCACCAACTTTAACTTTGCTGCTTCCAACCTGAATCTGAAATGTAACGGCCTCCACACGACGTGTCGGTGCGCTGCGGGCGTCGTGAGGCCGATGCTGTTGATAACGCCGTGGAGAGACGGCCGCTGGGAGTTCCGCATCCTGCCATTTTCTCTTCTCCGAAACCGGCGGCCACACACACACACACACACGCGCGAAAATGCACAGACCTGCCCAATCGCGACCGCTGGATGACAATCTAGCGGAGGAGTTGCTAGCGGAAGTGTTTCACTAGCCAATTACCGCTGGCCAGATAAAAGCCTGCGTTCCCACAGTCCGCGAGGCCAGGGGGAGCGGGGGGGTCAAATGTGACCAATTACCCTCCATCCCCTCGCAGGACAGATTAGTCGGTCTGATTTATCCCCAGACAGACTCCGGAATCGCCACCCACATCTGGATGCATCTGTGTGCACGTGTGTGCAGTTTTTTTTTCAGCTGTGGCGGTGTTAAAAAAAAAAAAAAAAAACACGGCAGTAAAACGGGACACAAAATGTATTAGTTTAGGGGTAAACGGTGGCGAGGCTCAGGGCTCATCTCATCTACCCCACACACACACACACACACACACACACACACACACACAGTGATTAGTCCCGTTAGCACGCACTCCACTCGCAGTTACCACACTGAGCGCTGACCTCCTCGGACCTGCTGAGCGGTGAACATCAGCGGAACATCAGTCCGTTCGTTAGAGACCTCCAGGACTGATCAAACCCCCGAATGCACACGGAGGCAGGCCCTGCAGAAGGTAACACTAGAGGCGAGCGCGCGAGTGGCGGGGGTTGGGGGGAGAGGGACGGGGAGGGGTATGGCAGAGGTGAAAAAGGTTAACGAAGCCCACGGTACCGAGGGGCCACTATGTGGCCACGCAGAGAGGCCTTTTCTCTAATCAAGGAGGGCAAACTGCCTCCAAATCATGCATCACATCCGTAACAAGCGGACAGCGAGCTATCAAAGGCTTCACAGATAGTTACAAACAGATCTGCCCGCCGAGAGCTCTGTGACTCACGGCTTCTGCAGCTTCCTGCGCTTTGGTTCGGGGGGGGGCGACTGGGACAGCGGGAGCCGCATTACACTGAGGTCATTCTCCTGTGCCACTAAGTTGCAGCGGGCTGGTGCGGCGTCGCATCTGCGGCTGGTTTGGTCGGCCGTCCGGACCAGACGCAGCCGCCCTGAGTGGAAACACAATCAGGACGAGAAAACAAAAACAAAAACAAAGGCCTTACAGTTTACAGTTTCCTGCCGTCGTCTTCCCCTGGCAGTTACTGGAGAGCCTCCCTCCGCATGTGAGCCAGACCAGCGTCGCCTGTCAGCGTCGGCCGCGGTGAATCCCTCAGGTTGAGCATCTTACTTCAGGACGCTTAGATTTCCCACTGCTGCAGAAGTAATTAAGGAGCATCTCATCTTGCAGCTGACGATTGTCCCGACTGGCTCCGCTAAATCTGCAAAAGGTTTCACCCGCGTCATGCCCAGACTCATCGCCATTCCCCCCCGACTTGTAAATGGGGCTCACGTCCGGTTCCAGGACGCTTTTCTGACTTTGTGGGGCTGAAAACCAAACAAACATGGACTCCTCACACGTCATAGTGTTTTGATTGTTGTGTCAAAGGTTTTTGAATGCACATTTTAGTGACTGCAAACATGGAGCTTATCTCACTTCATGTCGTTAGGAATACTACTCCTACAAAAGCTATCGCACAGTGCATTTGTCTCCGGTTTCTCTTTTCGCCAGAAGCTCTGTATTCAACCCACCAACTCCAAGTTAGTTTGACGGAAAACTGGCACCTGCAGGTGCTCAGGTGTGGAGCCGCGTTCCAGTGGCTGAGCACCGGGATACAGAATATCCTCTGTGGCCTGAGCCTGCCCCATATTTACATTATTAAAATGAGATGGGCATACGGGGAGGTGAAATCAGGGCTCTGTCAGAGCTGTCACTTGCTCCACTGGCCAAAGGGGCCTGACCCTAATCCTATCCACTGCAGGGGAGGAGAAGGGGAAATGGAGACCGCAGGAGAGAGAGAGAGAGAGAGAGAGGGGCAATGGTGATGGGTGGACGGATGCAAAAAAAAGAATCAAGTGGATGATAGTGAAAGATGTGTGTATAGAAATAAACGGACGAAGGGAAATGGGCACGCAGAGAGGGGGGTCAGCGGGGTTCACGTCCAACCGGACCTGGTTCCTTCGCGTCTGTTTACGGGGCAGAAAAATGTCAACCTTTTCTGACAAAAGCCGCTAATCTCGTAAGACGATGTCCTCCGAATGAGGCGTTGCGCCTTTTACAGACTAGAACATAACAAGCTGTTTCGTTTTAAAACCAACACGGGCACGTAAACGTTGTAAAAACACAAGAACAAACCCTTCAGCAGTGTGCTGTAAGTGGCATTTTACACTGCATAAATTGCCTGCATCCTTTTCAGGGTTGCACTGAAAGAGCCTCTTCAGTTAGCCAAATGAAATCGGCAGCCGCAGCTGCACCATCCCACTCCGGCCGCGTTCCAACGGACGCACAGCAAACTGGAATGGAGCGCAAGGTAAAGTCTGGTTCGTATTAGCCATTAGGGAAGAGGGAAATGCACATCTTTTTCAGTTTACGGGTCCACTTCATGCTCCTGCAATGGCACGAGTGTAAACACAGGCACATGCTTTTTTCTAAAATGTACACACAGGTTCAAAGAGCCCCGACGCGATACTCACATCCTGCTCGCGTTCGTTTAGCCGAGCGGCCCCGGAGATGAAGAGCAGGTACGGGTGGACGTGTGCAAACGCAGAGAGGACGCCGCGTGGCCTCAGCCTCTGCTGGCATGCGCAGACGGGGCATCAAAGTCGCTGTTTTTAGCCCTCGACGTTTGCATTAATTATCCCGCCGCCACGGGAGATATGTTCACCGCTCGGTTACACGGAGCAGACGGACTTTTCTAGCATCATTGTTGAAGTCCCAATCGAGAAATAAACTAAACTTAATATCGGCGCAACCTTTTTGTAAATACATGCAGGCTTAGCCTTGTATAACATTGCCTAAAAGAAATAAGAACTCACACATAAATACATCATGGGAGGTCTGAATGATATGAAAGGCCTTCTGGTATCTGTATCTGATTTGCTGCATTATTGACAGCATGTCAACATTTAACTGCAGAGACGGACGAGCAGGTTGCCGTGGCTCTGTTTCCGTGTGTCAGCTGTTTGTAGGTGAGGCTTAAAAGCATCAAACAAAAAAAAGCCCCAGATTGATCTGAATGTCAGCCGTGAGAAAAGAAGCGCCTGATTTTATTGCTTCTTATTGCTTCCTTTATGATTCGGACCAAATCCTCCGCGGATGGACGGGCGCCTGTCTGCGGGGCAACAGGTGCGTTGCATTCCAGCTGTTATTGCTTCCTGGTCATGGACTCCTTGTGATTTGAGGTTACATTTTGAACACTTTTTAAACTCCTGTGGCTTTAGTGAGTCAGCCGTCTGTGTATTTAGAGATGTGAGTGGTGAGGATTTCATTCTGGGGGAAAGAATTCAAACATGGGTTGTAAGACGCTGACTTTTCCCCTCTGATCTAATTATGACTGATTGTACACCTTTCACACCATGACAGTGCTAATGTATTGCTATTGAGAAAAAGGACAAAATCCTTACCCCCATTTAAAAAAAAGGTCTCCCAGGTTGCATTTCTGTGCTCTGATCTATTGTTAATTGAAATACAGAATATAGCTTCTATATTGTTGAGGGATGGTTTTATATTTGTTATTGTGGAAGAATAAAAAATAGCATAATGCTGATTTTGTTTCAATCGTTGTCGGCATCTCTTCCTGCACGTATTTAGAAATGGATATACTTGAACCTTGTATCCAGCGTCTTTCTCCGTCTCAAAGAAGCCTTTTCAGAACATCGGTGCAAACACCTTTCATCAATGGCCTTGAGATCCAAGTAGCTGCCCGCTGGCACTGTGAAGTCTCCCCCCCCGGCCCCCCCTTTGTGTCCCCCTTCACACCCACAGGATGTCAAGAGCTGTGAGACGCTACAAAGGGTTCGGCTGCCGGAGCCAAAGTCAGACTCAATAAACCCGCTGATGAACCCAGTAAATCCCGCTGAGCCGCCGGAGCCAGACGGCTAAAGGTTGTTAGCTACTAATTGCTACATTTCCAGAAGCCCATTCATGGTATCAAACCCCGGTGGCAGATACCAGGGATCCTCGGCTAATTAGGGTGACACTGACACTCTTGTCCTGCGACGTTCCCAGGACAGTCATTGTGTGTGTGTGTGTGTGTGTGTGTGTGTGTGTAAGTGCATGTTCAACATGCATGCGTGCGCCCGTGATGTTTTATTTAGCTTTCGGCCTCTTGATACAAGACACAGCCGACAAAAGGGCGGATTTTCCATTTGTCTCCCGCAGGCCCGAGGCCGTGCACTGTCGTCATTGAGGGGGGACGGGGGGACGGGGGGGGGGGGGGGGGGGGTAATAAATGCGTGATTCGTGGGATTTCGCCCTCCCGTTGGCGTCCTGAAAAATGTCCACCGATGCCGCTCTCAGCGGAGGAGACGTGAAAATAAACCTTATTTTGGGGCAAAGTCATCAAACTTTTTCAGCGATTTTTATCATATTCTACTGCTGTTTCTATACATGTGGTTTTTATGTCCCGATGACCCGTGGAAAGTGCAGTTCTGACTCTCTGCCCATTGATTGAGATAGGAGGCTGGTCTTGTTAGAGCTGCGTTGCAAAGATGGCGGCGAGTGGCATCACTTGCCCAAAAGGACTTTGTTTAAATCCAATCTTGCACATTTCAGTGGACCTCTAAAAATGGTTTTGTCTTACAGGAAAAATACAACACAAAAATCTATCTTTCTTTTGGATGGCTGTGATCTGACATTTTTCACTATATTCTGATTGTCATTCTCAGTCAACAAGAGCCTGAGTAAATTGTGTGCTGCTGTTCACGAGTGGTGGCGTAATGATGCTATTTCCCCTGTATGAGGTATGAACACACTCATACTTACTCCCACACTTAAGTTTAATTGACCAATAAATCAAACAGATTTCCAAATGTGAACTCCTCACTCGCGGGTTTTATTTTACCGCTGCGGGTGCGTAAACAAATGTCCGGCACCGTTTTACTGCTCAAACCTCGCAGTTGGATTCAGTCAGCCGTCTGAAGAGTCCGTTTTCCCCTGTCCGAAGCAGCTTTGAAACATTTTTTTTTTTTAGGCCGGGGGTGGAAGGTTTTCTTCCCCGCGGGTCCCGTCCAAGGCAAACACACACACCGGTGAACTGGGAAAAAACTCTCACATCAAAACGGCGAGATGTTGCACGCCGAGGGAAATTTGGTAAACAAAACACGGCCCGGCTGCAGAGCCGGTGACCTTATTTCCTTAGGGGTGAACGGGGCCGTCACTACCTGGACGGCCGCCGCCCAGAAACCTTTGAAGCCTGCAGCCACACACACACACACACACACACACACACACACACAGACACACAACATTTAACACTCCGTCCAAACAAGATCCATGCAGCCAAAGCCTTCTTAACTGAATTTGACGAAGCGCCTTCGTCCTTTTTGATTGGACGTTGCAGACGGTCGTGGAAGCGGTTGCTGGGCGTGTCCCCGCACAGCTGTCTAATTAGCAGCAGGCAATGGCCGATGACCCGGGGCAGGATATGACGCGTACCTGCCACTGCAGCTTTCGTAAACACTTGGGTGTGTTTTTTCCCCTCGGTCATTTTCTGCTTTGCCACGGGTCAAAAGGAAAACATGTCGGGCCCCCCCCCTCACCCATCCTCTCCCTCTCCTCCCCTTTCGGTCTCCCTCAAAGCACTGTTGATTGTCTTCTTCTTGTGGCTCTGAAGTTATTTTTGGAAAACTTTGAAAATTCGTAGCTGGTTCTATACTTAGAGGCGCGCGGTCCGATAGCTGCCGAGTCACGCGGCTCGTCCGATTTTAATCTCACGCACGCACCGACATGCCGGTAAATGTAAAGCTTGATTCGATTCTGTCAACAAATCAGGAGCAGATACCTGAAACTTGAGTGAGTGTGTGTGTCTGTGTGTGTGTGTGTGTGTGTGTGTGTGTGGGTGGTTGAGTTTGACTGAGTGTGTTTCCGCGTGAGTGCCCACTATTTGCCATTTGGTGATGAAACCGATACGCGCTCAGCCTCTCCTCTCTGTTTGCAGATGAAAGTTTTGAATTCCGTCTCTCTGTGTGAGCATTTAAATCCCTCGTCTGTCCTCGGGTGAGGTCTGACGGGGCATTTCAACGCCTGATGCGTGGCGTTTTTGAATGTCGCGTATCCCTCGCGCACTATAAAAAGGCCAGACTGAAACACTGAAATGCGTTTATTTGCCCATTTGTGTCCGGCATTTGTCTCCACCGCCCCTCGACCCCCGTCCAGCTACCTCTCTTCCTCCCTCTCGCCCTCTTCTCTCAGCTGTTCCATGCCGCCTGCTCCTCCGGGATTGGTCCAATATTTTCCAGCCTCAATTAGCCGAGAGCCCTGTTGACTAATTCCCGACTGCTTTTGCACCTGAGAGGGAGAGCTGGGAGTCGGGTGTGGAAAAACTGAGTGTCCCCCCCCCCCCCGGTCAGCTGGTGCAGGACGGAGGCGAGGGCCCGCGGGCGCAGCAGAGCGAGAGCTGTCGGCGCGTTACAGAGTGCGGGGGCGACACAGAGGACAAGAGGAGCGGTCTGCCGTCCCGAGCTCAGGTTGGTCCGAACAATAAAAGAGCGGGAAAACGATGACGTCGAAAAAAATTAACGCATTAACGGTCAAAACAACACGACTTCGAGGCCCGTGGCTGATATGTGAGATAGAACCAAATATCAACACCGACCACAGCGATCCGTGGCGCGGCCACCGTGTCAGTGACGAGAACCCGATTGAAGTCTTGTTGCAGTAACGGAAGCCTCGCGCAGAAAGCAGCCCTCAAACCAGATCGGACTCCGGAACCACAGACCGTCCACCAGGTCCACGCTCATGTTGCCAAACTGATGCTGCTAACACGTCTCCGGCGTGACCTGCGGGGTGTCAAATTCATGCAATGCCATAATTCATCTCAACTTTAGAATTTCTACCAGCGTGTGTGTGGTTCTGAAAGAATCTGCTGCTCCCGACAGGTTGGCGAAAAGTCGTCCAGTCGGCAGCTCGGAGCTCGTTGAAACGGTGGCAGTTAGCCGGACGCGGCGGCTTCTCCAGGCCCCCGGTAGCCGTACGGGAAAAACTCTGACTCACCCCCTCCCTCCCGACCCCCCACCCCCCTTAAAAAAAAGCATAAACATTACCGTCAAAGGCATAAAACGCCTCTCTAAGGGCCGTCCGGTCCGTCAGTCAGCCGGTGACTAATGGAGAGGGGAGGTCAGATGGTGACCGGAGTTGGCTCGTCTGACCTGGTCAGGCATCTGAAAGACGGCCATTGATGGACGGCGGCTTCTCGGGTGTCCGCCGAAGCACATGTTGGGCACGGACTGCAGAGAGAGACCCGCGGGGGGGGGGGGGGGGGGGTGCCTCGAGCGCAACTGCTTCGTCACATGCCGAGCACTCAGAGGCATGATTCTGCTGGAACGTGTTCACACCGTGTTAGAAAATAGCAAGTAGGGTTTTTTTTTTCAGTATCGTCACTTATGCCAAGTCAATCTGTGAACCGCACGCCAGAAGCAAAGCGTCCCCTCGCGAGAGGAATGTGTTTCCGTTTACACCTGCTGCTCGCAGCAGATGCACTTCTGTCACAGTTTTGACAAGTTAATCGCCGAAGAAACTGAAGCTTGTTTTTTTTTTTCTTTTTTCTCGAGCCCACTTCGCATGGCCAACTGATGCTCGGTGTCTTTCCTCAAGTCGAGCTTTCTTTTCTGCCGGCTTTTCCCACGAGGAGTCTAAATCCACACGAGGGTAATTCCCCACCTAGCAACGCGCGCCTCCAGCTCTCAACACCAAACACAAATAGCTCAGCGGCCACCGAGCCAAAGGGTATCCCTACGAACGGGTAAGAAAAAACGAAGCGAGGACGTTGCGCTGTCGTCCCCCCCAAGGTGACTCTCAAGGCGCATCTCAAACACGGAACTCGCGGTGCACTTACTGTCTGCGTAGTTTTTCCGCCGCGTGCCGTCGACTTTGCCCGTTCCGTCGATGAAGAGGAAGAACTTGTTGGCGGAGTAGAGCCGCCGCAGTCGGACGTCGCCCTCCAGGTGGTTGTAGCTGCGCGTGTGCCTCTCCAGAGTCCACGAGCAGTTGCTGCCGCCGCCGCCGCCGCCCGCCACCGCCTGAAGGGGCTCATGCCCGACCCGGGGAGGACAGGCCCCAGTGGCGGCGCCGGCGGTGACCAGCAGCAGGCTGACGCATGCCAGGCAAAGGGAGGCTGCGCTGGGTAAGGACAGAGGTCGCCCGGTGGTGCTGGTGGGGTTGGTGGTGCCGAGGGCAGGTTCAGGACAGAGATGAGCGACGGACGGCGTCCATCTGCACATGGTGGGTCAGACTCCCAAGGTGCACCTGGTGCAAGCTGCAGGCATGCTGATGATGGGGGACGTGGGGGGGGGGTGTCCCGGCTGAGGGATGCTTGGAGTCCTGACGGAGGTCACCCACCTCGGGCTGACGGCAGGCCTCCCTAAAGCCACGCGCTTCCTCCCGTTTTCATCCTCGGCGCGGGGCTTTAAGGATCCACCTTCAAAAGTTCCTCCTTGTTGCTCGGGCGGTTCTCCTCCTCGCACTCAGGTCTTCTTTCCCGTATGCCACAGATAAAGTCCTGGCGCGGTTTGAAGATGCGCGTGTGTGTGTGTGTGTGTGTGTATCGTTGCGTTATAAAGTGTGTGTGCGTGCACCTTGCGATGCTCTTCTCTTTCCAGCTGAATAGGAACAAGGTGCCTGTCTGAGCTGCTGACCCGTGGCTGAGAGGCAGTTGAATGAGGAGGATTGGTGACTGACTGTGTGCGTGTGTGTGTGTGTGTGTGTGTATGTGTCTGTGCGCGTGTGTGTGTGTGTGTGTGCGTGCGTGTGTGTGGCACTGAGAGCAAAGGGAGAGAGAAAGAGACGCAGTGAGCGAGCGAGTACGGGAGGGAGAGAGAGCGTGTGTGTGTCTGTGTGTGTGTGTGTGTGTGTGTGTGTGTGCGAGCGAGAGAGGGAGAGTGCGTGTCCGTGTGTCAGCGAGTGCGCTGCAGGCAGCCAGTGTGTGTCAGCTGTAGCACAGGGCAGTGGAGCAGTAAAAGGACGGCCTCACGCTCAGTCAGTCACTCCCCTCTTCTGCATTTTATGCTGGGCCGGGCCGGCGTCTGGGGGGTTGAAAGAGAGAGAGGGGGGGGGAGGGGGGGGAGGGGGGCGTTGGGGTGGGGCCACCTTACTCATTCATAACCATTTCAAACAAATGAGAAAGCCGGCCCTTTTTTTTCTGCTGCTGCTTCTTTCTGCGGCTCGCAGTGCTGTGAGAAACGAGCGCTTTGCTTCTCGCCTCTGAGGATTTCATCATCATCATCATCATCATCATCATCATCATCAGCATCATCATCCTCTTCTTCTCTTTGCCTTTTGCTCCTTTTCTCCGTCACGGACGCCTGCAGAGACTTTTGCATCCTGTCTCTGCTGTCACACAAGCGCTTTCTGCAACGCGGCCAGTAAACTGTCCAGTGAACCATTTTTTTTGTGTGTGTGTGTGTGTGTGTTTTTTTTTTTTTTTACACCTTTACTCTCTTTTCTTCTCTTGGCCACATGTGGCAAATTAAGGGAGGCGTTGTTTTTTTTTTTTTTTATCGCCCCTGCTGGTTTGAATCACCGAGCAGTCGGCAGCACAGAGCAGGTTGCAGGCGTGTCGGCAGAGTTAGTCCAGAAGACGCCTGAGAGACTTTCTGATCACCTGTGTTAATATTTCAATGCAACACCTTCTCTGATCTTGGCCGTTTCATTTGGGGGAGCAGGGCGGAAATGAAGAACACCTTTTTTGTGACTTCCCACACTCTTGTCTGTTTTTTTTACAAGCCGTGTAATGAACCTTATTAGGGTATGAAGTGCCATTCGGGTTTACGGGGATGAACCTTTTTTTTTTCCAGCATTCTTGATGCCTTATTAGTACGTGAAGAAAAGGGGAAACCCCAAATGTCCTTTCCCACTGTACAACATATGCTGAAGTGCTTTCTTGCTGGAGAAGAATAATACTACTCGGCACTAATGACAAGAATTATCCCCATCTAATGAAAAGACTTGAAAGTGTCTCAAGCCCCATGAAACGCCGGGTTTCCAAACGCCAAACGGGCCAAACGGGGCAATTATAACTTCAGGGATGATACTAATGATTAAAAAGGAGACATCTGTTACTCGTTGGAGCTTTTTTTCTTCTTCTTGAATAGTCCTTATTAATATAAGCTGGTCCTAAAAGTTGTGAGATGGACTAATGACTAATTATTTCCCTTTGTTCGTTGGTGTGAATGAGAAAAAGAAAAAAAAATCTTCGAAACTAGTGGACTCCCTTGTAAAAAAAACAACATCACATGTTTCGTCTGCACGTGAATGAGACACAATATAATATTCACAGGAGCTTCTGATTCCGTGTCCTTTCAGATTCAGGCTAGCTGTGTGTTAGCCCCGTGGTGTTGTCTTTTTGCTAAGCTAAGCTAAGCTAAGCTAACTGCCTGCTGGCTCCAGAAAAAAAACAGCAACAAGAAGTGTTCCAATATGCGAGCGTCCAGCTGACTTTTCTAGATCACGTGCGGATCACGTGCGATCCACACGGACTCGGGCGATGTGACAACCGTGAATAAAAAAAAAAAAAACTTTCAAAGTGAGATGATGAAGCTCATCCAGAGGTTTCTCAGCAGTTCCTTCCTCCCTGTTTCAGTCACGAGCGGCACCCCGAGGCCTCGAGGTGTGTGCGAGGCGCCCGGTGAGGGTGACAGTCACTTCACACTCCCCGGGCCCTGTTAACTGCCCCCCCCCCCCCCCCCCCCCCCCCGGAGACTCGCTGTCGCGCTCGCCACCTTTCTATAAACCTGCCCACCATAAAAAGACACACTCGTGTGAACGAGACCAGTCGCCGCTTTCTCCAAACGCGGGGGAACGTGTTTTTGGTTAAGTGACATGGTTGCAGTTTTTTCGGGACATCTAAATGTTTGCAGGCTCGGCTCAGCATTCCATCTGTTGTTCTCTGTATCGCAGCACTGCAACAATACTTTTGGGTAACAGTCGCCCTCACTTCATTGTTCTGAGCTGCATCATCTTGAATACTGCATCAGTAGTCCTTAAAAGTTCAAAGTTAAGGCTTGAATGAGGCAGATTGTTGTTGTTGTTGTGTTGTCAGATGATGCTCACAGACTCCAACTTTAAACTCTCCAACAGCCCGAAAACATTTTTTTTTTCTGTATGAGATTTATAATGTTTGGCGCAACGTTTGGCATTCAGGCCGTAGAAGTTAAATAATTTATTCTACTGTAGTGATCAGCTGATGGTCAGAGAAAAGCTCATTTAACTTTATTTGGGTTTTGTATCTCATACGATGTACAGTGATACTATTTTGATATTTAATATCAAGCCAATCAACTGATTACTGAAGGGAGAATTTAAAGGCCTGGAAAGAAAAATAAACTTTAAGCTATTATACAACTTTTTAGAATTGCATCTGGAAGTTTTCCAACCACTTTGGAAACCAACATAATACAGTAAAATGCAATACGTGCACTTGATCACTTCCCGTTGGTCCGGAGTCTCACATAGAAGTACAAGCAAAGAGAGAAAAGAGTAGAGGAAGCCACATGAAGTTCCATTTGTCTTTCCTTTGTCAAAATTCCCCTCCGGTAATTAAAATCATACAATTATTCAACGTGACTTGTGCCCTGCGAGGTCAGAGACAAAGCTCGGGCCTCATGTGAGTGTCAGATGTGGCGGCAGATTGCTTTGTGGTGTCTCGTGGAAGCAAATGTTTGGCCGCAAGACGCGAGCGCAACGCGTTTCTTTGTCGAGCGTCGTAACGTGCGATCTCCCGCTGTTTTACAGTGTGCATTTTTTTTTATGTTCGAGACGCAACTCCGACTATTTAGATCGGAAACAAGAGAAAAACTCCCTAAAATGCCATCCCCTGCAGTCAATTCTTTTTTTTAAACGGTGTGCTTGATTTAGTATAAACATTGCAAACACATTTCAAAATATATTTCATGTACGGGAAAAACAGGTTTTATGTTGTTTTTGGTTACTTAGTTTCACTGAACAACACATACACATGTGTTCAAAATGCAGCTCCTTTTTTAGACTGCTAGCATTTGCTAACCGATGCCCGACGGGAGCGGACGTCGGTCATCGTCAGTGGGGCTCAATCCTCCGAGGGCCGGGAAGATCCGCCCTAATCCATCACGCAGTTGAAGAGGTATTTCGGTCTGGACTTGTGTGGGTTGGCCCCCTCCCCCTCCCCCCCTCCGACCAGAGGAACACCGAGGAGGATGTTCTCGAGTGGAGGAACCTAATCTTTCCCAGCAGGAATCCAAGCGGCTCTGTAAGTGTATGAATAGAGATAATATCTCCATAATGAGGCCTGTTTTGTACCATCAAAGTCTTCAAAAGGGGCCTGAAACCCAACCTCCCTCCCCGGCTCTGACAATCCCTCAGTAATAGCTCCCTATTATTAATTGTTTTGCCTGCCCACTGAGTTCTTGTCTCTCCCTTTTCTCCCTCTTGTCTCTCGCGGTGGTGTTTGAGCTCAGCCGTGACCCGGTGCCCTTTAGGAGTGCTGACGTCCGACAGGGCCCAGTGGACTACAATCTGCTTTCTCCTCGCCGTGGACATGAGGGAGTTATCTCACGCGCGTTATTCCCTGCCGGTGCAGCGTTGTGATTTCAGCCCGTTATGCTATTCTCCGAAATCCACCTCGCACCTGCACGGTATTGGCTGACAAACAAGCATCCGGACGCGGCCGGCCCTCCTCGCGTCCCGCTCCGTGTCCATCGTCTGCTGCTGCGGAGAGTTCTGAGAGATCCAGCCGGCAGCGAGCAAAGATCCAACTGCCTGGTAGGGTTTGATGGAAGGGGTAAAAAAAAAAACAACAACAACAACAAAAAGGCTCTTCAGTGGCGACCGAAGCCTCTGTGCACCGCTAATGTGGTGCATCAGGAGCAGGAAACACAGGACGGGGACGCTTCTTCACGCTCCCTGCTGGCTTCGTCCGAAGGTCGAGACGCAGAGTCATTGACGTTTGAAGAAGCACCCAAATGATTCTATCAACGTGCGCTTGTAAGTGGTAGCGTGACACATCTTAAGACATTGTAATTGACCCTCTAATTGAATCCATCTGTGTGAGTCACGGCAGTCCGGTAAAGGCCCGACCAGAAGCCTGAGGGATTGTTCTGTCTCCCTGTAATGGACATAAAGTGTCCGCTGTGATGAGTTATATTATATAATTAACGTTGGAGGGGGGTGTGTGTAATAAAGTTTTGAAGCTTAGCTCCAAATATGACCTCTCGGGTGACACACATGTGGAGTCTCGCGTGGGGAGCTTCTTAAGACGCAGGTTTTTACACAGGTCACTAATTCCATGTAAGTGGTGCGTACACACACACACACACACACACACACACACACACACACGCACACGCAAGCGACTACCACACAAACCCACGGCCAAAGGCTTTTACCACCACAAGCATCTCACGGAGAAGCATCTTCAACAAAAAAAAAGCAGCGCTCTCTCTCCATCTGTTAAACAAATAGGCGGCCCCCACAAAGGTGTGCAAAGGAGCCCGCGTGATCAAAGTGTGTGAGAATGGCAGCCTGGTCCCGGGCCCGGCCATTATCGGGCCCCATGAATGCCTGTCTTCTCCTCTTTTGTCGGCGGGGGCATTGACAGTCACTCACCCGGCAATGACTGTCACACCAGCGCAAAGAGCCGGCCGCCGGCGGGGGCCGACCACATCAAACGAGGCTGTCAAGGGCCCCCCCCCCCCCCTCCCCCCCCCCGCTCGTGAACCGTGCCAACAAACACCTCCCGATATGCTCACCTACGGCTCAGCAGCAGACGGCCCTAACCGCTGAGAAAAGATGTACTGCCCCCCCCCCCCCCACCCCCCCCCCACACACACACACACACACAGCCCCCCCCCCTCCCTCTCTCACTGTCAAGTAGTGGTCGCGTTAACCTCCAACCGGCCCGAGACACAAAGGGCCGCTAAAGTGTTTAAGAATGTTTTATGGATGCATGACAGGGGGAAGCTGACACTGCCATGGAGGGGGGGGGGGGGTCACAAAGTGTACAGGATGTGAATGAAATACATTCCGTTTTACTTTCAATTTGGAGGCCGAGTCACGCTTGATTTAAATCGCACTTCAAGAAGTCCCGCAAAAGAAGCGAAAGAACAATAATTTTAAATTGGCTTTAGTGCGTTTCGTGGTGAGGTCGGTGTGTGTGTGTGTCCATGTTGCACGGGTGCACTACCAGCGCGTTCTATCAGATCAAAGCCATGGAGATAAATTCAACCTATGCTGCTGGTTTTTTTTGCCAAATTTCATTGGCTGTTTCTGTTCTCATGAACCAAACCGTTAAACATAAACTTCAGAGATGGATTAAAGCGTTAAATCGTCAAACTAATCTCGGTGCATCGCCTTTGGCACTGTCGTTACATGATTACATTAAGAATGCATTTATGTATTTTATTGTATTATATTGTAAAGTGTCAAATTGTTTTGTAAACACAGTCCCTATTAAAACCTTTGTATTGTTAATGTTAGGCTAATCATTTGTAATAACTTGCCCAGCGACTGTAGATCAATAGTTGTGCTCCAGCTAACAGTGACTTCACATTTATGTATTCATTAATGGTAAATTAATAAATACATCAAAGTAAAATACACAACCTTTCAGGCTGCGAACTCAATATTTAGTCCTATTTGTGTGCCAGAATCTCAGTTTCAACCTATTGCCTCACATAATTTCTCTGTATTAACTTTATACTGTAGCAATGATGATACATTTGTATTAACAACAAAGCATCTCAGAGAATCCAATTTTAACGAGGCTGTAAATAACACATAGGAGAATACAAAAATGTCTAATTTGTGATACAGACCAAGATACTCGTTTTCACCTTGGTCTCCTGGTTGACCTCTGGTCTTTGTTGGACTTTGATAAGACTGCCACCTGTAGGCCACATGCAAGTCAAGTTACATTCACAGGTAAATAAACATTAATATAATGTGGGACATAACTACATTTAGTTTTTTGAAAATACAGGTATAGATGTAACCATATAATCTAATTTGTCCTGAATCCGCTGCCGTGATCATTTGCAGCTAAGGCAGGAGATACAAACCAAAGATCCAAAAGAACTTCAGCTCCAATATCAAAACAAAAACAGAATAAATCATAAAGCCAACAGCTGGGAGCCTTTTTCTTGTTTTTAATAAAACCTTCAAGAGCGGAATTAGAGTACTTTTTTTTATCATTTACCATCTGTATTTAACGTTTAATGTTATGGCCATATCTCTTTTTAAAAAGAAAACATTTATTGGAAATTAGAGATTTCCATTAAGATCTCCAGGCCCAACAAAAATAAAAGGAAATCGCGACCATAATCAAACAAGCAGCATCAGGAACCATTAAGCGGTCGTCATGTCAAAAATCCTCATCCGCTCGATTAATCTGCGATCCCTTAGCCACGCCTTAACCCCCTCGACGATTGCACCTCTCGCGGCTACCTTGGTCTCATTCAAGATGGACGCCTAGAGCTCAGAAGTAACGCGGATTTCTTTAGATGTCAACATGTCGCTCCTCAGAGTCTGTGCCTTTGCGAAATGCGTGAGTCGCGGCAGCTTGTTCGATAAGTGCGCCGCCCGCGTGTCTCCGGCGGAGCGCCGTCGGCTGTTTCTGTCCACCAGAGACGGCGGGGTCAGACGAATATCCGGTGAGGGTAGTAAGGACGCTTTGTGGACCCCCAACGCGGCGGTTAAGGGCTCCTTCGTTGTTGTTGTGGTTGCACTAACATTGACCCCACGTCACACTGAGTGGCGGCTGGAGCTCATGTGGACAAAGGGGTCAGAGCGGAGGTTCGATAGCCGACCCCCCGCCTGGTCCCTGAGCTGCCCTGACCATCGTGTGCCTGTGTGATCTTAGAAGTATTTGTTTATGGGCAGAAAGTATAAGTAACTCTAATGTGATGTTTTTTTTTTCCTTCAGAAACTACACTGCAGCTTCAGAGAAGAAACGTTTCATTTATGATCCCGAAGAGAGACGACGCTAAGAAACGTGTTGTGGAGCAGTCTCAGTTGTTAGACGGTACGTCATCGTCCTGACGTCATGACGTCACAGTTCTCCCGACCCCTGCCCACCAATCTGTATCCGTTTCCTGTTTTAGCCCAGGACTTGTTTCTGTAATGTCGTTTACTCACATTGGATTTAAATTTAAAGTATTTTTCTCTCTCAGTGCTTCAGGCCAGAATCCAGCAGCTGCAACCCGACGTCGTTTTAGATGTCCACCATGCAAACGTGCAATTTGTCAAAGGGCCTTCCTCCGGGAGAGGGGTTTTATCCGGCAAGGGCCCCAAAGTCGCACCCAAGGAGAAAACTGACATTCCCAAACACGCGCTGAAAGCCGTGTCAAAGTCCAAGACCAGCCGCTGGATGGAAAAGTTAACCCTGGAGAAGAAAAACATCCTCAGAAAGGAGGAGCGCCTCCATCAGAAACTAAAGAAGATTGTAAAGGACAAACCGTCCGGCAAATCTAAAGGAAGCAAAAGCGGCTCGGCCCTCCCCGGGACTTCACACAAAGTCCTATCCAACGCCGCGCCGTCGGCTAAGAGCAGGGCTCCCACGCAATCGTCCGACGAGAGACTCGCCGCGGTTTCTTCAACAGAGCCGGTGCACAAGGGTTCCAAAGGGAAGCAGGCGGCCTCCAAAAAGCAGGAACCGAGGCGGACCGAAGACCAGGCCGGCGCCGAGGAGCCGCAGAAGATCGTCGATCAGCGGGGGAGCCGGCGGACGCCGTCGAGCAACCCGCAGCGGCCGCAGGAGGACGAGGACGGCGGCGAGGGGGCGGTGGCGGCGAGCGGGGACGTCCAGCAGAGCATCCGCTCTTACTTGGAGGCGTGCGTGTCCGCCGGGGACGCGGAGAGGGCGCACCTCTTCCTGCTGGGCCAGCACCAGTCGAGGAGTCGACGTAAGCGGCTCAACACGGACATCTACAACGTCATGATGAGGGTGTGGGCCAAGAAGGTGAGCGCCTGAGTCGGGCCGCAGCTGGTATTTGTTTTAGCTGGTTAAACATTCAAAGCCGATTTTTTTTTTTTTTTTTTTTTTTATTAGGCTATGCGGTTTAACTAACTGGTGAAACGTGCGTTGTCGCATGCCACCCTGCGATGCTACTCGTGTACTTGCTTCTCAAAGACCGCGTGGAAGCAAAGACTCATGGTCCTGCCGCCCATCTCTCCGTCTGCTCGCAGGGAACGTGGAATCAGATCGGCCGCTTATTCATTCTGTTGGAAGAGGCAGGTCTGAAGCCCAATCTGGGCTCCTACTGTGCCGCCCTGGAGTGTATGGGCCGTATTCCTGACTGCCAGCCAAAGCTCATCACAAGGTATGTAAACACACACACACACACACGAGCAAGACTGGTGATGAGCTGTGTTTGTTGGTTTGAGACTTCCCATTTGAAAGGAGACTAGTTGTAATACAGTAGCTCGCCAGCAGGGGTCATACTGCTCTAATGGTTTAACGTCCTCTCTGAGTTCTTGCCTGTTCTATTTATTGATGACTGAAGCCGTGATCATCAGCGTCCACGGCCAATGAATGCGTAGAACAATGGTGTTGAGAAGAACTAACCTGTGGTTTTCTTTCCCCAAAATCACTTTATATATTTTCTCCATGATGTCATTTATGTTGTTTTTTTTTCTTGTGGACAGTAAATGAACATGTGTGTTTTGAGTACCGCACAGCGTCTGTGATCTCTTCTGCATCCAGCCGATGGGATCGAGTGTTCAGAGCACCCAACTTCATTTGCTATCTCTCTCTCTCTCTCGCTGCTGATTTTGTTTCCATAGCAACCGAGCACTACATGGCTTTGATTTGTTCCAATTCCTTTGTCTTTTGGTGGGAGTTTTTATTTTAATTTTATTTAAACAGTTATTGTAGTGTTTAACCACCCAGACTTGATTTGGTTGCGGCGGCATGCTGACGCCGTTAATCACGTCGGCTGCGGCTGCTTAAACAGTTCGGTGACAGCAGAACACTGCCGTCGTGCACCGCGGTGAACTTGATTATTTTGTTTTAGCTCAGACAACCTTTGCAAAATTCCACAATTTTTTCAGTTTTCACCGAGGGACAACCGGCAGCTCAGTTGCGTCTCAGCGGTAACTAGGTCATGGTGACAAAATCCCCATCAAGTGTTATTAATCAGGTTTGTATCTCACTGACTGTGTGTCAGACAGACACACACCGATTAATTGCACGATATTTAGCACAAACAGTGCGCCGCCCGGGCTCGCTACGTGTGTGCGTTTGTTTGCGTGCGTGTGCGAGCTGGCATCCGATACTATCAGCCCCGTGCAAATATAGACCTACATACTTATAAATATGGAATTCTCTTTTAAAATGAGGGGATGAACCGTGCACGTTCAGCACCCTGACATGTGGACGGGTCCCTCTAACTCCAAAACTCCGCTTTCGCGTTGCCATTTAACATTTTATCCAAAGCGACTTCTAATAAGTACGTTCGTTCAAGAATCAACAAATTCGTGTTAAGCTGTTAACTGTCTGCATCACCCTCAACAAATCCAGTTATTTGCTTCTGATGTGAATTATTAACTACGCGTTCTTTGCCAGTTTTGAAAAATATAATTTCTTCAGTGTGTCTGTGTTGCAACTTGTTAGTGAGGCGTTGAAAACATCGTTTCCTTTTTGTAGTTTTTTTTAAATTACATTTTTAATACCTTTTTAGGTTTTAAAAGTTCTGGCTGAGTGCGCTGTATGTTTTTTTTAATGCTTTTGTAGTAGTGAACTCGTTGCGACCCCACGTCTGCTCGGGTTGCTTCCTCGCTAACTCGTTGTGCGTTTCACGCTCCATCTATTTTACAAACGTATTCATTTTGGCAAATTAACGACATTTCTCTGCTTGATTACGGTTTATTTCTACCTGCATGTTATTTGCTCCCCAGCCTGAGCATGTAACTCCTACATTTCTATTTTATTCCCATTATCTGATAATAAATCCATGAATTGCTGTGATCTCCCGTTGAATTTAAATTGATTTAATTTAACTGTTTGTTATTTATTTTTCTACATTTTGGTTTGTCCACATCTATCGTCTTTAAATGCTCTTGAAATAGTTGGGCCTCTGTAGACATCACGCTATGCGGGGGGGGCGGGGGGGTGAGGTTATAGGCAGGTATCAGGTTTGTCCATCGATCACAGTAAGCCGATGCTTATGTAACATCGCCGCCCTGCAGTGCTGCAATTCCCCCCCCGCCCTCCCCCCCCCCGGGCAGCCTGTCTTTCCTCAGTCCTCCCCACCATCTTTTTCTCCCGTGTGTTTGTGGCCCGCCTGACTTTGTTCTCGACCCTTCCGCCCTCTCCTTAACATCAGCCGATGTCGCCCTCTGCTCCTCCTCCTCCTCACCTCTTCCTCACGCTCATCCCTCTGACTTCCTCCCCCTTTCTGTGAGGGAGCTGCGTCCTCCCCGAGGGCGCCAGGCTGATTCCGCTCTACCTTTTTCCAACCTCCTCGCTGTCTTTGTCCCACTGGTCCTCGGTGGCGGCACCCACACGGATGCTCCCCTTTGTCGGAGGCTCGCTCTCGTTTTCTCTGACCCACATTGCATCGCGCGAGGCTCCGAGGCGCAAAACGCGCAAAACACTAACGAACTACTGCACAACTCCAGACGCGGATTATTGCGATGCGCGGCTTTGTCGGTGGTGTTTATTAAATAATGTGCAGAGCCCTGATCGTCACTGGTTTCTTCCAGTCGGCGGAAGGTGCTGAGCCAATAGCCCCCCCCTCCTCCCTCCCTCCTCCCCCCATCCCTCTCCTCTCCTCCCATCCCCCCCAGGCGGCAATTAGCTGGCTGTTTTTCATACGTGGTGTTCAGGGCTGTGCTCGATGACGGGTGGGGTTTCCTCGTTTCTGCCTCTTCGCTCCGTCATGTAGTTTGGTTGTTTACCTCGGGGGAGCAGTGCAACCAAACACCATCCGCAGACGTCCCAAAGTACCTAATGGGGGGGAGCGCAGACTCTCAAATAGAACGACATCGGCCCAATTTCTACACCAGAAGAATACGTCTTTGTGCTGTTTTTAATAATGGCACTTCCCCAAATTCCTGGAACCTTTTACACAGGCCAGATGGTTATCACCGAAGCCGCCCGAATCTCACTAATCACACGAGAATAAAGACGCAACCAGGCTGAACATATTAATTCAAAGTCCCTCTGAGGTATCGTATATCAAATGCGCCTCTCATTTGAATTCCAGGGATCGGCCGCACGCCGGTGTCGCCTCGTTTCTGCAGTCCGGTCATGGAGACGAAGAGACTCTATCTGAATGTAAAATTTGCTGTAGTGCAAATATTTGAATTGATATTCTTCAACTGTTGATTGTGGAATGCGAGAGAAACACGACGGAGTGACGAGGGAGCTTTTTAAAAGTGGAATTAATCAGCAGGTCATGTGATTATCGCACTGTCATTCCCACATTGACAGGCGGGTCAGGAGGTCGAGACCCCCAAACTTGTGATCAGACTCCAAACTCTGTGGCAAACTTTCTCTATAATATATATATATATATATATATAATGGGGAAAATGAGTATTTCAACCCCTGCTGATTTCGCAAGTTTTGCCACTTGCAAAGAAATGTGTGATGTATAATTATAATGGAAGGTGTATTTTAACAGTGAGAATCATCATCCAAAAAATCCAAAAAACTGCATTTTAGAATATTTATTTGATGCAGAAAATGAGTATGAATGATCAGGAATGATCATTGGGCCGGTTAAAGGCCCGGCGACACCAACCGAACGTCCCCGTGTGTCCAGGTGCCTGAGCCGAATGGAGGAGGACGGCCTGTCCGTGGACGACCTGTTCAGCGAGTGCGTCTTCCGCCAGGACGAGCGGGACATGGTGCTGAGGGCCGTGCGCGTCGTCCAGCCCGACTACAAGCCCCGCCTCCACGCCAGCGCCGCGGAGTGCCCGTCGCTGGTGCAGGAGTTCTACACTCAGGTACCAACCACACCGAGGGGGGGGGGGGGGTCGGACGGTCAGCTGATCCGAAAGGCCTCGGGCACGTCGTCTCGAATGGTTATTTTAAGTCACAGTTTAGAGATTTAAATTCTGGGCGGATTGCAGGGGTTGGATGTGATCAGCTGTTTCGCACCCTCAGTTAAGACGCGGCGTGGTGAGAAAGCGTTACAGACCTGCATCCACCGAGGAACTTGCCGGCGGCGGCGTGTGCTAACGAGGCGCGACAGAGCTGTGGGATCCGTCTCCAGCGTCTGATTGTCACCCCTTCACAGCCACGCCGGCCGCGGCCTATTTATACTGGGCCTAATGGGTCCCTCGTCTTCCTTGCCTTACCTCCTCCCACCCTCCCCCTTTTGTCCCCGTCCCCACCCTCCCTCTGCGCTGATGTTTCTCCCGTGATGATTCATTACCATCTTTTTGTTTTAATGGCCGTATTTTTAGCCCGCGTCCCGGCGTCTCCTCGGTCGCCACGTGAGTGACCGTGTTTGTCGCCCTCCCTTTTGCTTGTTGTTGACCTGCGTGTGCGTGACGTCGGCGGGTCATTTATTTTCATCTCCCCGGGGGGCCCGACGGTGAAACTCTCGCCGCGCGGTGA
Source organism: Apeltes quadracus (assembly GCA_021346845.1). Lineage (NCBI taxonomy): Eukaryota > Metazoa > Chordata > Actinopteri > Perciformes > Gasterosteidae > Apeltes > Apeltes quadracus. The sequence continues at coordinate 2,704,303 of CM037924.1, read as the reverse complement.
AACGGGTCGCGGTTGCCACGGCGGCTGGTTAGCGCGGCTGTGACTTTCCGGCGGGCTGGTTTTAATGACTGGAAGGCTGTCCAAATAGCTGCTCCGCGAGATAACAGAGGAGCAGACTGAGGCTCCCCGGAGGTTTTATTACGATCGGCGGCAAACACACAATCTAATTAGAATAATGTTTGTTTTTGTGAGTTTTTTTTTTTTTTTTTTTTTTTTTTCTAAGCTGATGAGGCTCGTACAAAATGCAGTTTGATCTGGCGTTAGTTTCAACGTGCCAGAGATTGTGTGGTGTTCCGTCAAATTATTCATTGTGCCGGTCTGGGAACCGGCCCCAATGCATTGTGGGCCAGACACAGAAGGGATTAGGAGGAGCAGTAGAGGTTTGGAAGTTTGATTTCACTTTTTTTTTTTTTTAAGAAGCATTCGAATAAAATTGCGAATAAAATAAAACAACAACTGCTACAATTGTAATTGACATAAAACTAATTCTATAAACCTGTTGGAAGCACTGAAGCGAACCAGATTTACCACTGAAGAATAAACCTGCAGCCTTGTTTCTGTTCAATATTTCCCACAATGCAACATGCACTCACAAAAATCTCCATTCAAGCATGCTAACGTGCTATCAGGTGTCCATTCCAAACTTAAAAGTAATAAACAACAAACTCTTTATTTACTCTCCTGGCAGCAGCCTTAAGTGGTTTTATAAACTATAAACTCGTTTTACTTTTTCCCCGAATTAATCCTCTGCGGCAAAGTCCGTCCAGCATCGAGGCTTCGAGGTGTTTGAAAGTAAAGCTGTGCGTCCGTCCGTCAATCGAGCACGAGGAAAGGAGGCCCCTCAAAGGTCCAGTGGGTTTGATTTAAAGGAACTATTGTCAGAAAGGGATCTGTGGTTTTCGTTGGTGTGAAATCATCATCATTATTGGTAGCTAAAAATAACAACACAACTATGTGTGTGCGCGCTTTTTAGAGGGCCGAACACCAGTACCCCAAACTGGACTTCACTCAGGAGGAGCTTCGGGAGCGTTTCGGACTGCAGCTCCGCCTGGAACAAGACTGCACCGTCACCATCGACTCTGTGGAGGCTGCCAAGCACGTCACCGATCACGTGGCCAAAATGGTAAAAATCCTAAACCTCAAACTTTGTTGCCTCCTGTTAATAATAATACTAATAATAATAATACGTGGCGTCGTTTGCGCTGTACTTCTGTCTCTTTAATCCGCAAACAGTCCGTCCTAATCCGACATTCTGCCTGACAGTACGAACGCAGTGTTTATCACATCAATACAGCACTGTTTACGCAGAGATGATGCATTTATTTATTTATCACCCCAGTGTTTCCAACGAATGAAGTTCTTCCCGATACAAACTTTTAAATGATATGGATTTAAATGGGACTTTTCTGTGGCGTGCGGTTATTTACATTCCAGACGCGCTCGCTGCCTCTGCAGACGGGCGACGTGGGAAGCGAGTGGGCGAGCGGGCGGGCGGAGAGTCCCACGTGGTCGATGGAGCATTTGCACACAAGCCGGCGGGCAGGGCAGAATAACGACGCATTTCTAATGTCACGTGCACAGAACACGCGCACGGATCCACGGAGGCTCCTTCGGCCTTCTTTGTTCAACTGTTTGATTTTGAAACAAGAAGCTCTGCTTAAAATGTGAAATAATAATTGCTTAAGCGAGCGACTTGTTCCGGCTTCCCCCCACATCCAAATTGTACACTTAAGACTGACTTTAAAGACGGGAGAGTATTTTTCCCTGGGGAAAACTAACGACTAACACAAGACCTTTTTGGGGTTTTAAAAAGTACAAAAATACTAAATTACCTGGGGAAAACTCATTTCGAGGTCGTTTCTGTAAGTGAAAATCCACAACCTGCTATTTTAACATTTGGTCTGTTTTTAAGTGTTAAACAAAATAAGACATCGCCACCGGTGGAAGCTCCAAGACGCCGTTCCGTTGGGTTCTTACGGGGTAAACGAGCGGCGCCGCCGGCTTGTTCCGCTTCTTTCGGGTTTCCCGCCGGCAGTCGCCTCCAGTAGATCAGCTGCGTTGTCCTTTTCAGCGGAAGCTGCTGGCGGATCACCGGGCTCAGTGGCGGAGGAGCCTCCTGCAGGCCCTGAAGGAGAGTAAGTGGATCCTGGCCAACACCAACACCAAGGGCTCCCGGCTCACCCTCTACCCTTACCTCTGCGTGCTGGGGGACCGCGAGTACGTCGACATCATGATGCAGGTAACGCGAAACCGCCTGGGCCAAAGGCGTCCGGCGGCGAAGCTTCGCTAGAATTCTCCCCTGAATGTTTCCTGCCGTTTGACCTCTCTCCCCCCCCCTCGTGTGTCCCTTCTCCATCAGAGCGTCGCCAGTCTGCCTCCCAGCGGGGAGGCGCTGAAGATCCTGGGCAGAGATCTGGGCCACCGCGTCTACACCAAGTACTGCGTGCAGCAGAAGCAGCAGAACCAGGTGGTGGAGAAGCTGCGCAACGTCTACAGCGCTTACACGGACCTGCTGGCCAAAGACACCGAGGTGTGTGGGGGGGGGGAGCGTCTCGCACGACGCGCCTTCTTGTGAATGTGCTTCTCGTGTGTTTTTATAGTTCCGTCCGAGAGCTGAACCTGCTTGTTGGTCCGAGCGAGATTGCTTTTGAACGCGCTTTGGTGCCTCGCCCACAAAAAGTGCACAATAATCAAAATATTAGTCTTGATCACAATATCGACTGCCTGCACTTGAAATAACGGCTTATTACTGAGATTCACATTTAAAATGCATATTAAAGCCAGAGCTTCCCAAACTAAGCAATAAGGTTTGAGAGGCTGTACTTTATGTCCAATAATGTAACAGTTTGAGGGTGTTGTTGTTATTGAAGATAAAGTAGTGCCTTATTACGGTTACCAGCGACATTATAAATAGTAAGTAAATAACTGCCTTTCAGCACAAAGTAGTTGTAGCCACCAAAACGTTGTGCATCTCATTTCAGAAGCCTTGTGACCAATAAACCTACGTGCGTGCGTTTAGATCTCTCGCATCGCATCGCTCATGACGTCCACCCTAACTGTCCGGTTGCGAAAAGCTCGCGTCGCACGAAATCGATCATTTGTGGCGTTTCGGGTCTCGTTAAAACGATGCCTGATTATTTGTTGTGCTTTTGTTGAAGTTATTATGACGCCAAACAATCGACTCGTTCTTGACAGCTCCCTAACTGGCTCTTCTTGCTTTTGACTGACATTTAAATACATGCCGCCTATTACAGTACTCGGCACATTTCTTTTAATTAAATCTCAAAAAGAGGAAAAAAGTTTTAACAAGTTATTTTGGGTCTGACTCTCAAAGCTCTCCTCAAACACCGTTACCTCCCTGCGACGACTCTCTCCTCGCCGAAAAAAAAATAATAAACACCTGCTTCCGTCCCGCTGCCTGCAGGAGTCCATCGTCCTGCCCAGCGAGTTCTGGGCGAAGGTGGAGAGGGACCAGAGCTCGGGCCCCTCGCTGCAGGGAGGAGAGACCCAGTGGCCCTACATGGTCTGCGTGGAGCTGGGCACCTACATGGTGGACCTGATGGTGAAGAACCTGAAGATGAACAGCGACGTCCTGAACCCGGCCTTCGAGAGGAAGCTCATCCCCATCCTGTACCACATGTACACCTTCCGTAACACGCGACAGGTACCGATGAGACCCCTCCATCAGTTTAAACTCTTATCTTCATTCTGACCTTCTGGAAATTGGGGACAATCAGTCCGGTTAACCAGGTACAGAGTTTATAAAAGCCCTTTGCCTCGTGCACCTGAGCAGCGGCCGATCAACTGTGAAAACTCCCAGAGTCGAACTCTAAAACTATTCCTCCCCCCTCGGGTGAATCGGCCAAGAGGGGAGAGTTGAATAAGTTTCCGGGCTAATCCCCTCTTTGGTGTCGCATTAATTGGCTGGTCGTGGTTCACTGCCGCGGGACGCTGCAGGAGGGCGAGCCGGCCGGCCGACCGAGAGAGAGAGGCCGAGAGAGTTATTGGACTTAATGCACTTTGACAGAACACCTCCTCCCCCCGCGTCTCCCACCGTCTCCCCCTCTCCCACACTCCATCTTTGGAGGTTAGCCCAACAGGGGAGCATCATAATGATTTTACCGCTCAGCACGACCGTCTGACTCATGCGAGCGGCTGCCGATGCGTTTTTATTCTCGGGCTTCTGTATTTATTCATTTGACGGATCTTTACGTTCGTGTCCTGTGTGAGTCGGACGCAATGAATCTGTCACATCGCCTCCGTTCTGCCGCCCCGGTTAGGGTTTAATATTCTGCGTTCATTTGATGAATAGCCCAGTCACCTTCACGCGTAATTAGACACAGACTTCGGATCGGTGCTCGTTGATGTCGTTGCTGTTGAGTTGGTGCATCCCCTTTTTTTCACGCAGCTTTCCTCTCGTGGGTGTTGGCTTTCTGACACCCGGTGACCAGTTGTGTGAACAATGAACAACGCTCTGCTTGTCTGTACTTTCTCTCCCCCGTTCCCCCAGGTGGGATTCATCAAGCCCCACCCCATCCTGATTCAGATGCAGCAGGACGCCATGGAGAGCAAGCTGACCTTTGACTCCTACGTGATGCCGATGCTCTGCCCCCCCGTGCCCTGGACGTCGGCCCGGTTCGGGGCCTACCTGCTGACGCCGACCAAGCTGATGCGCACGGTGGACGGGGCCACGCAGCACGACGTGCTGTTGGAGAAATGCCCGAACCTCCTCCCCGTCCTGGACTCCCTCAACCAGCTGGGCAACTGCGCCTGGAGGATCAACAAACCCTTGCTGGACATCATCATCTCCATCTTCAACGACCGGGGCAGCGACAAGCTGGACATCCCTCCTCCCATGTCGGAGGCCCCCAGAATCCCCCTCTTCAACGCGCAGGACCCGGCGTTCACCTCCGCCGAGAAGGCCCACATGAAGAGGGACGTGATCGACGCCAAGAAGAAATGCGGCGAGATGCACAGCCTGCGCATGGACGCGCTCTACAAGCTCTCCATCGCCAACCACGTGCGCGACGAGACCTTCTGGTTCCCGCACAACATGGACTTCCGGGGGCGCACATACCCCTGCCCGCCGTACTTCAACCACCTGGGGAGCGACGTCACGCGGGCCCTCCTCCTGTTCGCCGAGGGGAAGCCCCTCGGCCCGAAGGGGCTGGACTGGCTGAAGATCCACCTGGTCAACCTGACGGGCCTGAAGAAGAGGAGCTCGCTGGAGGGGCGGCTGGAGTACGCCAACGCCATCATGGGGGACGTGTTGGACTCGGCGGACAACCCGCTCGACGTCAGTTCCTCCCCCGTGGCTCTTTTTCCAAACTTACAGCCGGGGATTGTTTTTTGTGTTAAAGTGTGACGTCCCGTTTGCTGGTGTGCGTCTTCCTCAGGGCAACAAGTGGTGGATGAACGCGGACGAGCCGTGGCAGGCGCTGGGCTGCTGCATGGAGATCGCCAGCGCTGTGCGATCCCCCGACCCGACCAACTTCGTCTCCCATTTCCCTGTTCATCAGGTACCATTTTAAAAAAAGGGTTTAGAGAGTTGCAGGGTGGGAGTTGCAAGTCGCGTTGGATCTGCTGCAGGTGAAAACTAACTTTCAGACCTACTGACTCGACTTTGAGGGAAGTGCTTTGAGCACCGCGGCGGCCCGCTGCTCCACAGATGCCACAGCTTTGGCCTAAACGTGGGGGTCATGGAGGGAAACAGGGGGACAGGGGGACGGGAGGATGCAGCGAGACACTCGGTCAGAGGCCACGTTTCAACAGGGCAAATAAAAAAGGAAAAATAGTTCTGCTGCCGGCAGGAACGTTTCCAACTTGCACTGCAATATTCCTAATGGGCCGATTGCTCACCGGCGCGGATCCAGCTGATCTCATTAAAACCCGGTGGACAGCTTTAAGCAGTTCACGTTTTAGGTGAGAGACAATTGTATAAAGTACAAAGAAAATTCTTCGCGAAGGACAGGTAATTCACCAGTTATTTATGATCACAATTTGGGAAATGGAAATAAAATAAAATCTAGATGATTAGTCGTTCTTTCACCGGCACGTTCTTTAAATCATCTGTTCTTTTACTTTGACCTGTAATTGGCCTCGGCCTCTCCTGCAGGACGGCTCCTGTAACGGCCTGCAGCACTACGCCGCTTTGGGCAGAGACGTTATCGGGGCCACGTCGGTCAACCTGATGCCCTGCGAGACGCCCCAGGACGTGTACAGCGGAGTAGCGCAGCAGGTCGGCACCACGCGGCTCTTTTTATTGTATTTTGCATAGATTTTTTTTTCACGTGTGTCCCGTGCATTTCATCAAAGGGCAGCGAGGGTGGCGCAGAGGCGGGCGTGCACGGAAACACGATCCAAGAACTCTGCAGTTCTCGCATTTCAGTCATGTGTCAGTGGAACGAAACCTCTGGTGTTGCAGGTGGAGGAGTTCCGGCGGCGGGACGCGCAGAGCGGCATGAAGGTCGCCCAGGTCCTGGAGGGCTTCATCAGCCGGAAGGTGGTGAAGCAGACCGTGATGACCGTCGTGTACGGCGTCACGCGCTACGGGGGCCGCCTCCAGATCGAGAAGCGGCTGAAGGAGATCGAAGACTTCCCGAAGGTGCCAGCGCTCGTGACGCCTCCGAGTCCGGTATCTCGTGGCTGCATCAGCGAGGCCGGCAGTGTAACGCAACAACGGATGCATTCGATATCCTGTGCGCAGTCATTATCACTCTATTTTTAGCTCGGAAACCGTTGGACTTTGATTTAGTTGCCCGTAAACGGATCCACCCTTTCTGTCGAGCGGCAGCGGGGCAGCAGGGTGGAGGCGTTCCGTCTCCGTGGTGCTCATTGGATGTACTTCCTTACAATAGTTAACCTCGTTGTCCGTACGGATGGGGTCAGCGTGATCCTGCTGTCAGTGCAGCCGGAGGATTGTGCTAAATGACTGCTGCATAATGTCCCTAATTGTTTAAACAGGGAATTAGAGGGGCGGGGGTGGGGGAGGGGGGTGTAATTGTGAGTGATTACAGGGGAAAGGACGAGGCTGCTCCGTCACAGGAGGCGATCGAATCGAAAGACGTACACCACGCTCATTCAGCGCTTCAGTCTGATCTGCATCTTCTATTCACTTCCTGATTATAACTAAGAGCCATAAAACGCGTTGCGTTGTGTTTCCAGGATCACGTGTGGGATGCGTCCCATTACCTGGTGCGCATGGTGTTCAGCGGCTTGAAGGAGATGTTTACGGGGACCAGAGAGATCCAGGTGGGCTCAGCGCACCTGCACCACCACACGCACACGCGTGTTCCCATCAGACATTCCATCCAGCACCACTTGGTACTTATCGCAGGGAAGTTTAAGACCAAGGGCGACTAACGGACTTAAGGGAATGTTTCATTTTAAGTCTCAGCGGTGAACAAAAAAACAAAAAACAAGTCTTTCTTTGAGGTAAATGTTGCAATGGTTTTCTTTTAAAATCAAGCCCTTATGATCAAACTTACTTACTCACTCTTTGTGAGATAACAGAACATTTTGTTTGCAATAACTTGGAAACTCAAAGCAAAGCTTCTGACTACCGACCTACTACTCTGATGACTAGATTACTAATCTGTTACCCCGGCAACGAGACCCATTCATCACACAGACTCTGTTTTTACATGTCGGACGTGCACCTGGTCGGTTGGAGGGGGAGAGGGGGGGAAAGGGGGGGAAAGGAGAGGGGAGAGGGGGAGGGGGGGTATTATTTCCACAGGCAGAGAGGAGGCTGGCAGCAAACAGAAACACCACCCACGGCTGGTGTGAGTCCTCTGGGGAATGTGTCGCCGTGGCCCAGTCTGAGATGACAAATGCCCTTCCCCATCATTTCTTGGAGCCAACCTGGCGTGTGTGTGTGTGTGTGCGCGTGTGTGCGTGTGTGTGTGTGTGCGCATGTACATGCACCTGCTGCTTTTTAAATAGGTCACATCCTCCCGTATTTCCCAGCGGTGAGTTGGAGGTGGCGAGAGAAAAAAATAAAGGGGTGGGGGGGGAGACTGGAATGGTTGTGGTGAATTTGTGGTGAACAAATGTATATTATAATTTATAATATTTCTTTCTTATAGAGTATTTTCTTTTAACTCACCTGTGTATTGATTCACTGCAGCGCGTTAAACACGGCCGTGCACTGGAATTAAATCCGTGCCTCAAAGTTTCCACATGACTGAATCTTTGAGAGAATGAATGAATTGATTAGTTTGCTTCCCGGTGACGTCGTCGCCGTCACGTTTGCTTCTTATTCATTTCCCTCAAAGCGTCTCCTTCTGCCTCTCGTCAATCGATCGCGTAATCGCTCCAGCTCCCCCGTCAGCTTATCGGCTGCTCCAGTTTCTGTTCGCCTTCATGCTGTCTCGATTTCATTGTACCTAGGAAATATGAGGAAGCAAGGTGGGGTGTGATTTGGGAGGGGGGGGTGGGGGTGGGGGGGGTGGAGCAGGCCAGTCTGCTGCCTGGACTCGTCCGGACGGATACGAACCCTCCAACAGTGTGCCTGCATGTGTGAGGAGGCACCCGCAGGGACTCAACTGGGTCTCTGTTCTCGGGGCTCGGCTCTCAACCCCCCCTAGAGTCAAGCAGCAGCCCCCCCTCCGCCCCCCCCCCCCCCCCCCCCCACAGGAAGTAGAACAGCAGACTGTCTCTTATTAACCACAACCGTTTCTGTAATTGTTATGCATTTGAATTGAAACACACACACACACTCCCAGTGATTGGTGGAGAGCTTTGGTGGAGTGTGTGACCCCCCTCTTCCCCCCCCCCCCCCCCCATGTGTCGCAGGATTGGCTGACGGACTGCGCCCGGCTCATCTCCAAGTCGGGCCACACGGTGGAGTGGGTGACGCCCCTGGGTTTGCCCATCATTCAGCCGTACCACCGCACACGCAACCAAGTGGTGAGTCTCTGCACAAAGGGGCCGTGACCTTTGACCTTTCTAGGAGAGCCACTCTGGGGAGAGGGGGGGGAGGGGAGTCAGGTCCTAAATTGAAGAGATGATTGGTGTGTTCTGAAGTGGGGTTGAATGAGCCACTTAAGCTGTCTGATGATACCTTCAGTAGGTCACATGGTCACTTCCCCTAAACACGCGTCACAGGAGGGAAGGAATGTTCCGTTGGCCGGGGGGGTTGGGGGGGCTCAACTGGGAACAAATGAGTCACTCCAGTAATATAATAATAATAATAATTTAGATTCGTACGGCAACAGGCAGATTAAGAAAAAGTCTGAATCTATTTCAATGACGCGTGTGAGATGGATTATGATTTTAGTTCGTCGGAGTCGGAGATGTACGCAGACTCCAATCCGTGTTTTAGAGACTCCTTCTGTTGTCGATGAGTTAGTTCCTTTAACTTTAAGTGTGTTTGGAGACGCGCAGACCGAGCCGTCCTCAAACAGCCTGCACACACATTTTGCCTCATCGTGCTTTTGGCTGCGTCTCTCTGGCTCCCTGTCGATGTGTTTACTGTCCCGCAGGGACACTGAAGCTGAAGCTGTTTTTCTCTTTTTTTTTTTTTCAATGCCCAAAGATGATGACTTTGTGCGTGAATGAGGTTTTTAGCTTAAATTTCACAGATAAACTAGTTTTTATCCCCACGAATAATTCTCTAATCCAGTTGCATCATTGGGCTGCAACAATGAAACTTTGCACAGAGGTCACCTCCCCCCCCTCCCCCTCCTCCCTCCCGCGTGGCTGGGATTAATTTCAATCTCCCAGCCTCCTCTGCGCCTCTCCAATCCAAGGCCACCGTGTCGCTGGGGGTCGTCAGTAATTAGACCCTCGACGGAGCGGGAAGATGAAGTGTGATGCACCGAAGGAAAAACCAATGAAGTGGAGAGAAACTCCACACCTGTCACGCGGTCTCGGAGCGCGTCGCACGTGTCTCTTTGTGTGTCTCCGTGTGTGCGTTTCCCTCTGCATACGTAGCGTTTTCCACGCCTGACGGGAGTTGAGGAGATGAACAGTAGGACGGAGTATCTGCTTAACCGGATTGGGAGAAGCTAATCTGATCAGAGGTCGCTGCGTGGTTCTTTTTTCCATCCTCCCATCACAGGCGAGGAGGTCGCAGTGAAATCGCTCCCTCAGGGGACGGAGACGCGACGGCGTCGTCCGCTGGATGTGACTGTGTGTGTGTGTGTGTGTGTGTGTGTGTCAGAGTGGCGCGATGTCCTCCGCGTGGAGAAGCAGCAGTTGTGGTTCGTTGTTGTAACATAAGGCCACTGTCAACATTGATGGGAAGTTTGGTGTCATGTGACCTAAGCCGTTAACAGTCGATACTTCTTTTTAAATCAAAGACTCTGCTAAAAAGGGGACGTACGCTTCTTTCTGTTTGGTTGGAATCGGAAACATTCCCCGCGCTTGTGCAATCGGCTGGCTTTTCTATTTCTGGGAGACTCTAAATGTCGGCGCCGTGGCTCCCCCCCCCCCCCCCCCCCCTCCCACCCCTCCCTCCGCCTTTTGCCCGGGGACAGAAGCAAGCCGTTCCCAAGGTCTCGTTCATGCACAGACGCGCTATGATGAACGGGGTCTCGTGTAGGGGAGCGACACGTTCACGGCGCGGCGCCGGTCCATTACTCACGTCGGCACAACCTTCGTCCCTCTCACCCGTCGCAGCTTTCTCTCCTTCTAAACACTCGGCTGGAACAAAAAGACCAAAGAATATGATGGACAGATCCCCCCCCCCTCTTCCCCCCGGACGGGCGTTTCCACCCCGAAAGGCTCCTTTTTTAAAAGCCAGGCACCATCTGCAGGTTGCTGATTTTGTTTGTCGGAGGAAATATCTCAGTGACTCTCGATCAGTCGCAGTGACACACAAATCAATAATTGAAACCGCGCGGCCTGATTCCGCTCGGCCTTTTCCCACTTTTTAAAGGTGTGAAAGTTCCTCCCTGTCAGGGTCCATCAGCCATCGCCCTACTAAAACCATAACGGCACCAGGGAGAGCCTACCACGTGACATCACACACACACACACACACACACACACCAGGGGCCTGTACCATGAAGCTGGTTCAACAAACTCAGGGTTCCAGGATTGCTTCAGAATCAACAAAACCAAACGGAAGCAATCAGGCTTTGTTGGTACCATGACGCCGCTTATCAACTGAGTTTGTCAACCCAGGCTTTGATCCTTCAACTCTGATTACTCCGCGCAAGCGTGCACATAAAAGAGCGACGTCGGCACCGAACAACCAATCACGTTTGATATGGAGAGAGAGAGCGAGAGATTTCTCCGCGGAGGAGCAAGAAATTATTCTTCAGAAATATGAAGAATGTAAAAATGTTTTTCAAGCATGCAGTAACACCGTCTCTGCTGCCAAAGCAAGAGAACAATATTAGAGGAACATTGCTGAGAGCGTTAATGCGCAAGTTAAAAATATATAAAAATATAATTCAAACCATTTGCGGTGCAGTAAGTGCGACTTCGACGAGTCGCATTTGTTATGTGCGGCTCAACGAGTTCGCAAAGATAAGTTATTCCTTCCGCGGAATATCTGTATCTTACATACAAGGAAGTATCAGGAAAGTCGATGTCCGCAGGATTTGGAAGAAAAGGTGAAGCCGCAATGATCGCAACAGAGAACAGAAGCTAGGAGTTAACCAATTAACTTACTAGCGTAAGTTACCACGGCAACAAATACCGATTGAAGCCGAGCCACTTTTGATGGTACCGAAAACCCAGGTTTGGTGGAAGGTAAGCTGAAACTTAGCTGGCTAGCCACCTGAACCAGCTTCATGGTCCAGGCCCCAGGAGCTCATTGTAGACGCCGTCAGAGCGCCGAGCGGGAGGAGGCGGCTGCTCTGCCGTCAGCAGAAGCGGTCTGATTGAAAGAAGCCGCTCGGCCGACACGTCTGGAAGAAGAATTGTTTACGGCCGCAGCCGGGGGGCCGATGGGAGAGCAGAGCAAGTCAACAACTTGTATGAGCTAATCCATCTATTTTCTCCCCCTTTCGACCGGTTGCAGCGCTCGTGAGCCCCAAACTGAAAGGCTCGCCTCGAACCACTAAGCCGTCGTGCTGCTCGAAAGGAAATGATTTGTTTCCCCCGTTTTTCTTTTCCACGTATCGGCCCCTTAGAGTGGAGGAAATGAAATTGTTTCTGTCCTCGGCTGAGCCTCTTCATCATCAAAAGGCTCAATAAAAGCACTTTGGTAAACTGAGCGCTGCGCTCGGAGAGTATCGCCGAACCGAAATGGCCAAACGACATGTGGCCGGTGCTTTGAGTCTGAGCGCTAGAGGACCCGAAGGCTTAACAGCTGCCTGATGTGCTCTGATACATCCGGCCTTTTCCCGCTGACGCTTGGTCATCGGGGTCATGTTTCTTTAGAGGTATGCTATCGTGAAATGGTCGAACTTGTCTTTGATTACCACCTACTTCTACTGAGGTGTAACGTGGTGGTGTACTGTTTATTTCCTGTTGTTTATTTCCCCGCCTCGCCGCCCTTTTCCATCCATTTCCTGTGTGTGATGAATGAATTGACTCCATCTGCTGCCCCGTTGTGATTCTGTGGGACAAACCGGTGACAGAACCAGTGAAACGTGATGTCTTTGCTCGGTGAGGGATCCGTTTGCTCTCTAAGCTGAAAAGCAGGATCCAACCTTTTTGAACCTCGGCTCGAAGCGGCCCGCGGGGAGACGCCATGACCCACTTAAGCAGCTGGAAGATGGATGCTTATAGATCTCCTCCTACATCTGTAACGATGTTGGTCAGTTCATATCGTGTGTTTGTGCTTCCTTGATGACGGTGACTTCCAGTCCCAGACATTTAACTTATTAATTGTATATTTTTAAATGTAACTACTGTTGCTTTTGTTTTTTCCCCCTTCCAGCTGAAGAGCGCCATCCAAGACATCAACCTCCAGATCACCCACGACTCCAACGAGTAAGTCTGCTTCTCCGCGGACGGAAAACGCCTCGCTTCTCTCGCGTTAGTGGGCCGATGAGGACTTTGCAGTCACAAGTTCCTCCGTCTGCGTTTGGCTTTTAGAGGTCACATGATGATTAGCTTCCATTTATTAGAATAGAGTTTCCAGCTGCGTTGAAGCTGTCGTGCCCACTCAAACTCACAAAGGCCATTGGAGGTGTTTCCCTTTCCTGTTCAGAAAAATAGTACATCTTGGGGATGTTAAGCACAACTTATAATGAAAAGGCTAAAGGCTATGATACACAAATGTATAAAATGATACAAATGTATCGCTGAGCAGTGGTGCTCTTAAACAGGGAACAAATAACGGAGGCGGATAGTCGAGGGACGATGGGACGAATGCGTCAAAGACTCCATCTGACGTCTGAATGTATGTAACTGGAGTGACCGCTTCTTCATCCTCCTCCCCCCCCCCCTCCGTCCCTCTCGTCTTTGGGGCGCGGCCGATTATCCGGGCCTCTGAACTGCGGTGAAAGAAGAAGAAGAAGAAGCAGCAGCAAACATTAAATGCTTAAGCCCTCTGGAACGTTCATCATCTCCGCTGAACCGGAGGGAACCGCCGGCTCCTCGGGGAGAACGGCTACACTTTGGAGAGCCGTGATTGCACAACGCTCATAGCTCCACGGGAGGGGGGGGGGGGGGAGGTGACGCGTTTGTTTTTGTGTGCACATGTAGGTGTGAAACAAAGAGGGGGGAGGCAAGGGGGGGAGAGGATCTCGTCCAAAGACAGCTGTGAGCTTCGCAAGATGAATCTTGTCTTTTGTTCGGCTGAAGCCCAACGTGGCAGAACGAGGCTGACGGAAAGGCGTGTGTGTCTGTGTGTGCGTGTGTGTGTCTGTGCGTGCGTGTGTGTGTGTGCGAGCTGTGGGTTCGGGCCGTTCTCGCGCCGCTCGGCCTCCGTTCCCATTAGAGCGTTCTGGGGATTTGAGCGGCTCGTGCTGATGGGAACCGGGGACACGGATTGGATGGTGACCTGGTGCTGTTTCTTTTTCCCGTTACTTTCTATATGTCTGTCTCCTCATCTCGAGGGTGGTTTAGCTCGCAGGGGTCACATAGCAGGAAATAGACATTGATGCTGAAATCCAAACGCACAAAAATCCCTTTTCAGATCAGAGGACGTTTGTGATTATTAATGGTGCTATAACTGTCAGTATGATTTTCTATACAAGCTTCTCATAACTTTATTATTGACTAATCGTACAACACGAGGCTACGACCGTGATCACTTTGGCAGAATTCAGTATTGGAAGTTGTGTTTACACAGAAATATCACCCGAATGCGGCAGAATAAAAAAAGCTTTTAATCTCAAAGGTCCCTGTGGCTGCAGATTTCTTTTATTAACGTGCTCTGAATGCGCGTCCGTTGCACAGGAAGCCGGACACCGTCAAACAGAAGAATGCCTTCCCGCCCAACTTCATCCACTCTCTGGACTCCACGCACATGATGCTGACGGCGCTGCACTGCTACAGGTACCAGCCAGCACGCCGTCACTCATTCTACACGGGCAACGTGCTCCCGCCCTCCGCCAGCTTTCCCTCCCGTCTCCAATGTAATCGTCACCTCCGATAAGCTAAACGCGGCACGCTAACGCCAGCTGGGTGTGATGCTTCCCTCGTGATCCCGACACGGTTTCAGCAATTATCGCTGTGTAGTGCAACTTTTTATTTCTATTTGTAACGTCTGCTCTTTCTCTGATTTGGATCCCCCCGCTCTCCCCCATCTCTCGTCTCAGTGCCGGCCTGACGTTCGTCTCGGTGCACGACTGCTTCTGGACGCACGCCCTCACTGTGGACACCATGAACAAGGTACCGCAGCACAGGACCTGCTTTATTTGGCTAATTGATTATATTCTATCCATGCCTTAATAGCATTAAACTGCAATTCTGTGCACTTTTTCTATTTTATATATAATAATAATAATTTACAATTTGCACATAAATACATGAATACATTTCCCCCTGATCTTCTACAAGGGCTTCTTGGGCACCTGACTGGAGAATTAGCACAAAATGGTAATGTTGATTCAGCCAACGCAACCTGAGGGTGGAATGTGAACACAGTAGTTTAGTTCTGAACGCGTTCTTAAACAAGTTTATTGCCACTCGCACCGTTTCTCAATGGGATGCACTCACAGGTCTCTCCGTTGCATCTGCACGTTCGCTGGTTTGAGTAAACCCAAGTACGCTCCTCCTCCTCATCCTCATCCTCAGATCTGCCGGGAGCAGTTTGTCGCCCTGCACAGCCAGCCGATCCTTCGAGAGCTCTCCGACTTCCTGCTGCAGAAATACTGCACCGGGCTCCCGTGAGTTTACCCCCCCCCCCGCCCGCCCGCAGGAGCACGTTTGGCTGCGCACGCACACTCGCATACGCGTGGTGGCGGATGTGATGTTTCTACGGTCCATTTGTTAACCCCTTCCCAGACACGTTTTCACAAACTTGGTGACCTCTGACCTTTTCTGTTGTGCTGAGTCAAAGATGCTTACGAGAATTTGATTACCGTTTTTATTTGGTTTGAACATTCTTGTTCCCCAGAGGATCAATTGTACAAACTTAACTGATACCGCTCATTTGTCTATTACTTTTGTGTATATTTGTGACTAAATACCTGAAAAACTAATAATTCACCTCAGCTGTATCTTGTTTAGTGCTGATTAGCAGGTGGTGACCATGGTAACCACCTGCTTAGCATCATCGCCACTGTGAGCTTTTATTCCACCTTTTTGAGGATACCGGCTGTCTGTCTGCATTAAGTTCTACACAATGTCGGGTGGTAGAATCTAAAATGTGATTCCTGTTGAGCGCACCGCTCACATCTCACACACGGACAGGTGTATTGTGCCTCGTCTGGCACTTAACCTCAGACGCACTAATTATGCGCAGCTCGGGTTTAATTACTTGAATAAGAAGCAGCTCCACTTTTAAACTGTTCCCTCGTTGTCCCTCTCCTTTGTGGCAGGGCTGAGGCCAAGAACAAGAAGTACCAGGAGTACCGCAGGCTGCTGCTCCTCCTGGCCAAAGTGCCCCAGACAGGTGAGTCCGCACGCAGCGGGCCGGGCTTTTGTTCCACAGGGCTCACGTGCAGCATCAGCATCAGCATCAGGGCTCACGTGCAGCATCAGCATCAGCATCAGGGCTCACGTGCAGCATCAGCATCAGCATCAGGGCTCACGTGCAGCATCCCGGCCTCTCCTGATCACCTACGTCCTGAAGCTCTGTCCGAGGTTACCAGGAGACGACTTATCCTGTAGCTCTTTGTGTTGGCCACACGAGAAGGAGAAGCACGAGCAACAGTCGGCTTGTGTATCCCTATTTTCCCTGCAGGTGGAGAGGCAGCGTCTCTCTCTCTCTCTGCCTCGGCCAGGTGGGCGGAGGCTTTGCCGTTGCGTAACTCACTCGATCTCAATCTCCGTCTGTACACTCGGCGTCTGCTTGGCAGCGACAGCTGGGTCGCATAAATTGATTACTGATAATTGTGTCCCTCCTCTGCGTAATCAGCTTATGCTGGCTGAGGGCAGTCAGGTGGGCTCCGGAGGGTCGCCGCAGCTCAACGAGCAACACGCAGCGGGGTTCTGACCTCCTGTGACCACACGGCACACGTTTGGTATCAATGAGACGAGACAAATGCCTCTTTACGTCATCACTCTGTGTGTGTGTGTGTGTGTGTGTGTGTGATGCTGTAGTTACAGTAGCTTCATAAAGATGGAGACCTGGTTGTGTACCAATGAGCCACATCTGTAGTGAGCTAAACGTCACTGTTTCATATCATTTTCTAGCTACTGGAACCCTCCTGCTGCTGCAGCCTGCTGTCACTGAGCCAAAATGAATATTCAAGTGTTGTCTTTGTGTTCATGGTGCATAAACGTTACTGCTGGTGCCCGCTAAGTCCAAAACCTGTAGTTCCTCCTCAGTCTTTTTTTCCCTGGACAATATCTCAGAACAAACAACATACTTTAGTTCCAAGCAGTTTGCTTAATTGCTCATTAACCCCGTTAAAGAAGAAACAAATAAAATGCACAGATTTATTTTCTATCAGGACTAATTGACATGAGTGATTTTTTTCTTTTTTTTTTGGGCAAGTTGAAACGTATTAACATGCAAACGCTCTTCGCCGAGGGTAAACATTAAGATCTGCATCAGCGTTTAAATGTTGTACTGATATAGTATTTGGTGTTTTCTGATCACGTTGTGTAACTCCTGACCTCTGACCTCTCGCCCCTGCAGGTGATTTCGACCTCCAGCAGGTGAAGGAATCCACTTATTTCTTCAGCTGAGAGCCTCGCGAGGTCCGAGTCGGCGGAGGGAGATGAGTGGAATTGAAACGGGGAGGGGAGGGGGAGGGGAGGACGACGCGGGTGGCTTTGTTTCCACCCGCCCCCCGCCCCCCCATGACATCGGGACATTGATCCGGCCGGTCCGGGGGCCCCGACTGGAGGCAGCGCGCTGTGAACTCGCCTGATTAGCTCCCCAGCGGGCCGGTGCGGGCAGGATGGGAGACTCACCCAGGCGAAGTGATGAGGGAATCAGCACCGGATGGGAACGTTAAGACTTCAATCAGTGGAAAGCGGCTCTTACAATGGCCGCTTAGACTATATTCAGGGATACTTCTGTGTGTGTGTGTGTACATGATCCATACGAACCTCATCCCTCGGCACTTCTGCTGCTCAGTAACCCTTTCACATGCGAGCTGTGAGTGATTGGTGTGTGTTTGTGCATTTTCATGCTGTGAGGACCGCGGCGGACTCGCCTCTGCGCCGATCGCGTCCCTCGCCGGATGACTGGACGCTCTCTGACACCATCTTTAGACGTCGTCTCGCAGCGTGGACGTCGGTGGACACGGGGCTCTGAGAGAAACGTCAAAGGCAGAGTGGAGGAGATCTCGTCCTCGGAGCCACCTGACCGTCGCCCTCAAATAAAAAGTATCTGCTTGATTAATTCAGCTGTATTCTTGGTGTGCTTTAAAGGGGATTTTTCTGTTGTCACACCGGCTTCATTAATCAACTAAAATCTTTTTCTTTTTTTTGGGTGCTGCAACTAGTAGTGCAAATAGCTGCAGTGCTGCCTGTTCAAAGGGAGATGCTGGCTGAGCCAAACGAGGCCGGTGATGGAATTAATCCAGTGTGATGTTGATCTTAAAGGCGACACACACACACACGGAGGAGCTTGTCTTATATTTAACGAGTTTGGTATGAAAAATGAGAAGCGAACACTTTTAACCTGTGTTCAAATTTGGCAAATTCACCGACAGCGTGTTCTGAAAAGTCCAGTTTATTTCAAACGAAATCAAGAATCAACAGGGTTTTTTCTGCTAAGTATTGTATAAAAATGAAGCTAGAAGTATTTCCCTATGCAAAGCTAAGAGTTTTAACTTGTTTCTCTTGTTGGTAGTTAAACTTTTTTTTCAATTTTGTTCATTAAAAAGACGACTTGAGAGGGGAAACTTGCATAGCAGTTTCCAAGTTGAGTTTAAATGGTACTTCTGCTCACAAGTGTGATTGTCCCTCTTATCTGGGTTGCCCTTGGGGGGGTGAAGCTCTGTCTTCCAGCCAAAGGACCAACGGGGGCGGCATGTGGACGTGCCGGTCGTTATCTGCCATGCCTGGGGAGCTTGACGCCACTCTGATAGATTCCCGGAAAGCACTTTGATTTCCCTGCCAGGTTCCCCAGAAACCTGAGACCTCCCCCCCCCCTCCCCCCCCACACACACACACATACACCACAGAGACCTATCATCCCCCTCCCACAACAAATATTAAACAGCTGCGTCATTTGCATAACACTAAATATGTTTAAAAAGAGCCTAATGAGGCACTGAAACGCCATCAAAGGGATGAAGTCGGCGCTTTGGAACAACGGGACTGGAATGTGAGATAAGATGAATAAATACACAAATAAAACCTACACGTCAGAAGAAGTGATGCATCTCTTTTAATGCAAACTTTTGTTCTGCTTTTAATTATATGTTCAAGTAATATCGGTTCATACCAGATGATAATATGCGTCTTGTCGAAGATTGAAAAGAATTTCAAACATTTTTCTTTTTCAGTACGTCTACAGTTACAGTAAACTAGGCTAAATAAATAGTCTGGTTTACATGACGTTTACACATAGGAATAACAACCAAATCAAGTAATTATCAGCAAAAAGCACGGATAAAGATTGAATATCGGTTCAAAGTTCCTTCCAAAAACAGACTTGAGACTACGGAACTAAATTAAAGTGAAATATTCCTACGACAGGACTTCATCTCACTTTTTAAAGACTATTTCTGTAGAAATGTTCTGATCGGTACGTCGAGTCAGGGAGGATGACCAGTCATTTATTTCTAAACACTTTTAAAACTTGTTTTGAAACGGGTTAAAGATCGTTGCACATCAGTTATTAATATCGGCCCCGTTTCTGCATTTCATCAATTATTTCTACACTTCCGATGAAGCAAAACATGTCAATAAGTCACCTTATTGTCACGCTAGGTGCATTTTCTGTCCACAGAAAGAAGCTCAGTGAAACACCATCCTCACAGCGAGCCTCCAGTGGATTATTTCAGAGCGTCCAAATATAAATTCCACACTGCACAAACTGAGCATGAAACAAAAACAGACTTCAAAAACACTGTATAAAAATACTCACAAGCCTCCGGACTTTGTCCCGCCGAGGACTCCGGAAACCCGAAGAGTAAAACAAAACGAGAATGAAAAACGATCGTAGGGTAGCAACCCGTCACTGGCAATGAATAATGAAATCCAATCAAAGGAGCGTATTAATAGTCCCAAACAGACCCGAGGGATTCCAATTCCCACCCTCATTACCCAGTAATGGTCGGGGCGTTAACCAGACGCGTTGAATAGGATGACATGTCCACCGCTTGGCACAGTGACCCAAACTGCCACTGCACGAAATGTGAGGTTTAGAAATCAATGCGTTTCTACGTGATTTGGATTGTTATTTTGAAGGGATTTACACCTTTTGAGTCGTACAGAATTCTTTCTTGTGTTGCCGTGTTTCACCTGGCAGTGAGTTATAATTGCTCGGATACAGTAGAATACTTTTCACAAAGTGACGGCAGGTTTAATTCATCCAGACGCCAAATCTGCTGTTCAGCAGTAAGTGTCTTCTAGTCATTGGATCTTGTTGCAAGCATCACTGTCGAAGCTGCAATAATCAGTTTTCGGGCCACTTGGGGGAGGGGGGGGGGGACATAAACAAAACTGACAGCCCTAACGGATAATTACTTTTATCAAGTTGTCATGGCAGACGTGCCCCTAAAGAAACGACTGCTCACACATCCAGCTGCTCCACAGCTGGAGCTGTGTCTTTTTGCCACCTATTTCTACCTAAATCAGTCTACACAAACTCCTGAGAAGGAACATCTGGCTCTCCCGCTTGCTAAGGGTGCAGGTGAAACATCATTGGGGCTTTAAGGGGGCTTGATGAATAATTAGAAATCTGTGAGCTTTAAATGTAACGAATCAATGCGCCATTAGAAAGAAAGAAGGTAGAATCCTCTATATGAGAGCGGAGGGATCGTTCTCGGTGGGTTCACGACTGCCAGCAACGGCTTTTACATTAACCGTAGACTTTTGATTCACTCTCAGTACAAAAATATTGATTGATGCAACTTAAATTATGCAACCATGCAGACATTTCCCGTAGAAATCGATGGATCGGCCGGAACCAGGCGGTTGGTCCCCATTGCTCAGTGTGAAGGACGTTCACATACTGTTACAGGCCTACAGGGTCTAAAAATAAAGTTATCCACGTTATCTTTTTTTTAAATGAAGATAATTAAAAAGTCAGTTTTGTGCTTACAAATTTGGTCCACGGGGACAAACGAGAAAAAAAAGATCACGGACGTAAAAAAAAAAAAAAAAACACGTGTGACGTTCTCGTAAGATCGTCTTTGTCAAAATGTAAATGTAGTTATACCGAATTAAATTGCTCCTGATATCCCTGATTTCCCTTTAAGTCCTATTCAACCCCGACTTAGCGTTGACTTGTTGAATGAAAGACAGTGAAACAGATATATGGTGTCGACTAAACTACAGTAAATAAAGGAGTTGGTGATGGGAAGATGCTACTTTACCTTTTACTTTGCAACTACGGTTTCTGAGCACAAGCGTCTCAACGGTCCACAAACGGATCTTCGCGTCGTCTCCCTGCTGTCGCTCGCTCAACGTTCGCACAATCGGGGGGAGAGTGCAGCGTTCCTGCAGATAAGCCCCTCCCCCCCAGCCGCCATTGAGTCAGTCCTCCAACAAGAGTTCAAACGAGATCACAAGTTTGAAGGTAGCCTGGATCTGACTTTCGTGTGGTCGGTCTCGGGAAGGCTCACCATGGAGTCTTTCTTGGGTAAACCAGAGTCCCCCGGACCGGTTCCCGCACCGCCAACGGCCAGCCCCGCCCCGCCCCCAAAACCCTGTGCAGAACCAGTCAGGGACGCCACGGGGAAGCCCCCCACGGACATCTGGTGGGGCAGTGCCACCCTCTGCGGTATGGTGCCGCGGGAGCCTGCGTGACTTGAGGGGGTGTGAGGCGGTCCGATGGAAGTGGAGGAGACTCGCGTGGACCGGGGGGGACTGGCGGCCCCTTGTTGCGCCCCCTCGTGGGGCAGCGAGGGCTGAGAGGCGGACAGCGCCCGGGCGTCTTGGCTCAGAGTGCCCATTTGCAGCGAGTGGGTGCTGGTGCGCGAGCTGGGCCGGTGTGCCGCCGGGCCGGCCGCGTGCTGCTGGGCCAGAGAGAGCTGGGAGCCCGAGGTGGGACCGGCCAGGGCGCCGGACCCGTACTGGAACCGCCCGCCGAGCACCAGCGGGCTTTGGACAGGGGGGCTGGGAAGGACGGGGGCGAAGGCACCGCAAGCGAGGTACTGAGACGGCAGCGGAGACGCCGAGACGGGGCTGGACACGCTCTCCACCACCTGGAACCTCCTCACCATCCTGGGGGACTGCAGGCTCGCCGTCGAGTTCCCTTGCGCGGGGGCGCAGAAGTTCATGGCGACGGCCTGCTGCAGGGTGCCAATCGCCGAAATCTGGGGCTGCACGGAGGAACCGGGGGAGTTAAAGATCCCCCCGTAGAGGGGAGGCGTCATGGACATGGCCCGCGGCCGAGGCGCGTCGACCTGCTGAACCATCTCCCGGTCGTACTTGACTATCTCCTGGATCATCTCGTTCTCGCTGTTGTTGAAGACACCCGAGTTCAGATCGCGCTGGACTTTGTGCATCAGGATCGAGTTCTTCTTGCCTGCAGAGACGAGGAGACAGAAAAACAGCCTAAGTTTTACGAGTAAAAGTTTGGTCCCCCAGTGTCATCCTGTACCGTCTTTTATGCTCAGAAATAACTGTTACCCCGTTCACCTTCATTCTTTTCTTGGCTACGGTGGATAGCGTAGCCTGTATACGGGACTGTCTGACATTCACACATGTATAAAAGGAAAATACCGAGCATTATACATGCACCGATTCCTCGATAAGGGGAGAGGGATTTTGCAGAGTTGCCGTAGTTCTGACAACGCGAGAGAGTCTGCTGTCATTGCATTTGGTTTTTTTTTATGTACAACCTCTGGATAGATGACGCACTCTCTGATGGATACCGCCTCAGTGTCTCACGTTAAAAGGTTTGTCTTCTGGTGAGTTTTCATCATCCGATGCTGCAGGATGATTTATGTTGTACCGATCGTCTCTGGCAAACATCGCATCATTTGTGATATCGGCCAAAATGAAATGGAGTTGAAAAATTGGCTGGAAAATTCGCCTGGATGCACAGAAATAACTTCCTGGCTGGCTGAGTAATAGAATCCCACTTAGTCCGACGAGGAAGCGTAATGGTTAGATAGAGACGTCACAGCGGGGAGGTGTGCGAGAGGACTCTCTCCTCTAATCTCACGCGGTTCATTCACAGGCCGTGGCGGAGAAAGAAAACAGAGCGCGTGCGTCACAAGAGTGGCGAGGTTCCAAACCCCCCTCGGGTTCTCAACGCTGTCAGGTGGGTAACGCGAGCGTGTTGCAGACCGCAGCCTCCGAAACCTGCTGAGAGGGAACTTTACAAGTTCTCCCACACCGACGTAACGACCGCAAAGGGGGATTTAAACAGAGACGTCTGAGGTTCAGATGATGTGGTAGAAGAAGGGAGGATTTTTCCTTGACGGATGCTGTGCTATGCTACACTTTCATCCATCGTTTCATTGGCTGTTCCAGATGGCCGGACAGGGTCGGCACTGACTGTACCAAGCTCACGGAGCTGCCAGGGCTGAAAGGTTGGAACGTGCGGCGCAGCCAGGCGACGATGACCACGATGAGGACGGAGTCATAAGGTTGCTCTCTGCTCAACAAAGACTGCTGAGGGAAGAAGAATAGAATAAAAAAAAACCAAGATGTCCCGCCTCATGGCAGCCATCTTGGCTGCAGCCTGATGAGCCACGTCCTGCCGTACCTCGAGGACGAAGTAGCACTGACAGGAGACGGCAACGCGGCCCCCACTGTCCTTATTTGGTTAAGATACCACAGGTGGTCCAGAGAGCTGGAGAGAAGGCCGGGTTGTTAGTCAGCACAGCAGCTTGATCGGCACGTAGCAGAGAGGTCACATGGGCGGGGTGGTGAACTCGTCCCACACGCTCAGAAGCCCGGCCAGAAGGAGATGGACCGGAGGGGGGAAACGCGGTGAATCCCCCTCCGCCCTCCTGACATCCTGCGTGGGTTCCATCTGTGGAACGAACAAAGTCCAGGCTCGTTGACTATGCCCCCTCCCTCCCCCCCGGTGCAGTTTTTGCTGTGGAAAGGCCCGGGTCGAGAGAGTTCTTCTGCAATTTTAGGTCTCCTTCGTAGATACGGCGGGGAGTTTGAAGGGAGCACCATCTTCCATCTTCAGGGGGGGGGCAAAGAGATGCTTCAGGCAGCTTCTTTTTTTTTAGGGGCTGTAAGGATAGACTACACAGGCGATACAGAAGAAGCTGAGAAATAAAGTTGACACCGTAAAGGTATGCGTGGCCTGTGCATGTTTGTCATTTTATTGATGGATATTGGTTAGAATTTGATGAACTTTGACTGTCAATCAAACCACGCTTAGCATTATAAAATAACACCATCATGCCCTTGAGTCTGTCCCACTGTGTTTCCAACGCGATGCATTCAGGCTATGTGCCCGTCTCCATGTAGGAGTGGCTCACAGGTCAGACACCTTTTTCATAGAAACAGATGAATGGCTGCTGCAGCGAGCCTGGCTTCGTCAAAACAACACAAGCCATTATGTTCAGATGGTAAATAAGCACTGCTGCTCACAGATGCACAACAAAAGAAATCTTAAATGTGATGCAACAAACAAAGATTTGGTTGTTTTTGAAGCATTTGATTGTTGTCAGTCGCTCTCAAAGCTTGAAAGCAACACAGCTTTAGTCATTATTTTATATTTCATATGCTTAACGTCGGCGTCCAGATGGACATTTTTGACGGAACACTGTTCAACAATTATAGAATTCACATGGAGCCTAGTGGGAATATTTGGTCTGCGGTTTGGTCCTGAGGCCCAAACGTAGCCCCCCGCAAAATATGTGAGCTGACTGAATGCTACTCATGTGTGGAATCTGGCTGCTATGGCAACAGCTGGCAGATGCAGGGCTTTTAGAGTGTGGTCATGTGACACGAGCAGCACTGGCGACGATGGAAGGGAGGAACAACGCTCTCCCTTCCATCACGCCCGGAGGACAGTGAGCGGTTCCGTAGCGCGAGGAAGCTCGGCCAAGACAAAATCTCTAATTATGTTTGTGCGCAAATGAAATAAACCAGCAAATTACCATCGGGAGGGAACAGAGGTACAAAAACAATCATCCTGCTCAGTGGTTCCTGCCAGGATATGTCACACACGTTGAATGACTTGTTTTCAAAATATCAAATATCCAATTTCCACGACTTACAATCAGGAAACTAGACGATAAAATGATTTAGTCCTCCTGCGCACACGTCTTCCTCCTCGGGGCTCTTTCACTCAGAGGATCACAGCTGTCAGACAGCGCAGCGCTTTGACATCGAGTTAATGAATCAATGCGCTTCCCTCGCGCTTCGATTCATCTTATGAATGACTCATATGCTCGTGTAGACGAGACGCCATACCTGTGGCTGTAATCGCCGACGCGTGCGGCCAATTACCCGCGACTAAACCCCCGATAAATTAGGTGCGGATGTTAAGAGGATTTGTCCAATTTGTTATTACTCGTTAAGTAACTTACACGCTGTCGAGAAACTAAATGAAAGCAATCGACGTGGCAGAAGTTCTCAAATCTGTTTACAGTCTACTAGCGATGGGAAATTAGTCTAATGCCGTTTTGCGGGGATTTCTGTGTTAAAGAATTGCACATATGGGTAGAATGTGGAGTAAGAAAAAAAGATTATTAATGTGCAGTGCCGGCCCGTGCCTCTTGGGGGCCCTAAGCAGAATTTTATTTGGGGGCCCCCCTGCCACCACGCACAGTCACCTGTGCTAGAAGATTATTGGCACAAATGTCACGCTATACTGTTATAGCGAAAATTATAAACGAATACAGTGAGGTTCTAATACAAAACTAGGGCTGCTTGCAGCATAAGCGAACTAAGCGGCTGCTTGGGGCCCCCTGGTGGCCACGGGGCCCCAAGCAGCCGCTTAGTTTGCTTATGCCTTGGGCCGGCCCTGTTAATGTGCATACGAGTTCAAAAGGTCTGGAAAAAGGCCCCTGTGTGGTGCAGTTTAACAAACCGAGTCTTACCTATCCGGTCCAACCGGTCGATGGCCACCGTCTCGAAGGCCCTCCTCATCATGGGGTACTCCTCCAGCACCTCGTTGAAGTTGTCCACGGAGAGAGAGTACAGGCGGCAGTAGGTGTCCGCCCGCACGCTGGCCGTCCGTCTGCCGCGGGTCAGCAGACAGATCTCTGGTGGGGGGGGGGGGGGGGACAGACGGGACGAGGTCATCGTACAGAGGGACACATTGGTTGAGCGGTGTGGCTCGATGCGAGGCGTCTCGCCTTGTTAAATTCAGTTTTCTTTATCTCTTCTGACTCCTCTGACTGTTGTCTTGACAACCGCGTGGCCTCCTTTTCCTCACCCGCCTGTAAGGTCGAACCTCCTCTGACTCTGACTGGAAATAACGAGACGCGGGGAGACTCCCATTAAGACGTCCAGCTGCCAGCGGGACGAAAAGAAAAAACAGGAACTGCAGTTCAGCGGCAGAAAGCGAGTCGCAGACGTACGTGTGTGTCTTTAAAAAGGAACCAGTCTGTCCCTTTTTGAAGCTGTAGTTGGTAACTTTGATAAAAATACTTTACCAAACTGTCCTACATTTTGACAGCAGCACACGAGGCTCGGATCCTCTGCCGCCTCGCGGAGCTCCTGATGGCGTTTAGCGAGGTTCTAGCACCCCGGAGGAAAACAACCAATCAGCCCTGAGGAGCCTCCGACTGCACGAGCGCCGCGGGGATTGATTGACGGCTGCGTTGGAGACTCCTCGACTCTGATTGGTTGTTCTCATTTTGGCCGTGCGGGGCACTTAGAGGAAGTTTTGCACGTATTATCTGTATCAAGCCCTCCTGTCAGGAAGTTATTTTTTACTGTACTTATACGAAATGGGACTGTCAGCTTTATTACTGGAGTGTCCTCCTTTGCATGAAACCATTAAAAACAGATACTGTCACACACTCACACCACTGATTTTTATTCAGAGTACTTAAGTGTGACCTTGTGTGTGCTTCCTGCCTGATTAAGGATTTATATTTCCTCTGTATATTAATGATTAATAGCCCAGGCTAATAGATGGACAGAGGCTCTACTGCATGATCCTCACGGTCAGTAAAGTGTGTCCATGTTGTGTGGTAATGGCGCTGTTGTCTAACAATATTTAGTGAGTCAATTTTTCCATTTTTGAGGTGGTTTTAAGCCTTTTAGATTCTAGAGTTTAGTAAGAGTCCTCTCACACATTTCATTTTGGATCTTTCCGCTTACACAGCACACATATTCAAGCGTTTACACATCGCCAGCATCATTAGAGGGATGTGCCGGGAGAGAAATATATTCTAATGAAACCGTCGGGGCTGCATTAAAAAAAGAAGTCCAAATCAGTCGGTAACAACCTGCTTGGGCAAACTGTTTATGGGACGATGACTTTTTCCTTCCCTTCAACCTTGCTGCAACTATTTCATCTGCAAGAGAGGAAAGTGACTTCGGGGCAACCTTTATCTAAACACAGCCAAGTCGGCGCAAAGTCGCATGTTTGGCATGACATCACCGCCTATTCCCCACAAACACACACACACACACACACACACACACACACACACTTTCCCTACAATCCAAGTACAGAGAGAGAGAGAGAGAGCCGCTTTTCGCTTCTCGCTTTGCTTCTCGATGGCAGAGAAATCTATGCCTGACATTAAAGATGCCCCCGCCCCGTCGTCTGCGCGGTGCTAATTAGCTGTCACTAATTGGACGTGTGAGGTGCACGGGCCACTGCTCAACATTACTGCGTGTGAACCCTGGTCTGCTGCAGAGGACAAAAAAAATGCAGTCGGAATTTTATTTTAAAAACAAACAAACAAGACTTTGAAGAAATGTGTTGTTTGTTGTGCGTTTTTCTAGAAGCCACAGAGGGACAAACAGATGGCGAGAAGGAGGGAAGATCGAACAAGAAAGAAGAAATCTCAAGGCTGAACTGCTTCCGGCTACAATCGTCACGGAAATGGATGAGGAGAAAACAAACCTCCGAAGTAGGAGCCGTCCATCAGCTTCATGCCGATGCTCCCTTTGGTCAGGACGCTGACCACCCCGTGCTGGATGAAGTACATCTTCTTGCCCACGGTGCCCTCTCTGATGATGTAGTCGGCGGGCTGGAAGACCTCGAACCTCAGCTTGGTCAGCATCGCCGTCACGAAGTTGGGGTCGGCGTTGGCGAACAGCGGCATGGTGGCCACCAGCTTGCGGCAGTTGAAGTTGACGATTTCCTGGATTTCAGAAACAAAAAGTCTCACTGCGCAGAAAGGAGGAGAAGAACGGGCCTCTGAGAAGAACCCGTGGAGTCTTACCTCGCGCAGAGGCTCGTTGAGCTCCTCCAGGATGCTCTCCTCGTCGAACATCTTGCCCTGGTACCGGTGCTCGTAGTAGTCGTGGATCTTCTGCCGGAAGTCCGCCGGCAGCTTGTGGAACGACATGTACTGCTCCACCTGTTTGTACTGTGGAGGAGACACAAGGAGCAGAAACCCTTTGGTGGAGGTTTGAGAAGTTCATGAAAATACTCTTTCATCATGTGTGAAGTTAAGGGGCCTGGTGAATAATTGTGTGAATAATAAGTGAGGTATTTGTGTTGGGGATCACTATTCCGAGCAAGATGCTTGGATTGATAAACCTGTGAAGCTTCATCATCACATATTTGTCACCATCATGTTTGTCTGCATCAAATACAAGCCAGATGTTCTGTTCTCTTCTCTCCTCTTTCTGATGCTACGTAACTCATTTCACGCCTGGATTCCCTTTGAAAACAGCAGCCGGAGGAGGGAGTGAGGGAGGGAGGGAGGGAGGGAGGGAGGGAGGCAGCGGGGAAGGAGGGTGCGAGAGGGAGGGAGGGGGGTGCACATTGGCAACGCGTCAATCGAGAAACAAATCTCTGGCTTTCGTGCCCGATTCGCTGTACACAAGTGGAACGGCTGTGGGGTTTGTTTTAATCGTACCAGGACGATGGTACCTCGTATGTACCACACGCACACGCACGCACACGCACACGCACACACACACACACACACAACAAAAGCACTCCGAGGTAGGTGAGAGAAAGGAGACCAACAAGATGACCCCGAAAACCGGAAGCGGTTGGTTTCCCGTTGTATCAGCAGCAAACGCAGAATGAATGGAACCCGGTGCAGTTGGAACTTATGGCGACATCCGACCGTAATGCCATCGCCTGGATCTCTCTGTGTGTGTGTGTGTGTGTGTGTGTGTGTGCATGGATGAGTACTAGATGTCCAGCGGAGGGTCGGGGGAGAACCTCCCTGGTTCACCACGCGATCCAACACGAACCCTCGGAGCCCAAACGCGACGGTTAGAAACACGGTGAGAAATAAATTGGTGGCGTCCTGCGGAGCAGAGCCGCCGCCGCCGCTGTTGTTGTTGTTCACAGCTCACCTGTGGTTTTGGGGACGTCTGTCTCAATCAGCAGCTGTAATTTGTTTTCCTCCCACCTTTGAAGTTATTGTTGGCGTTGCCCTCCGTGTTTTGACCTCAGCTGAAGAATAATAGGCAGGACAACAACAACAAAAACCCAGTCTTTGCCTTCACTTACGTGCTGGATGAAATCAAATAAATTGTTAAAGGCTTAAAAGGGGCCTTGAAGATATCAAGATTTTGAAGGAAAATAAAAAACACTTAATATTTTTCATGGCTGAGAAATGAAAAGGAGGAATGAGTGCAGGAACAAACAGACGCCTCCATACAGGACACAAATAAATCACTAATGATGTGAATCATATGCTTTAGTGGGCAATATGGACCTTTTCTTTTAAAGACGGGTCCATATTATAAGCTCTTAATGGTCCTCCGTGAGCCAACACTTAGGTCTATTTCAAGGCTTCCTTTCTGATTGTTGACCTTAATGAACTACATTATGAAATTACATCAGCAAAAAAACTAATAACCTTTTATGCAAACCAATTTTTTATCTTAATCTCATTCAGTTTTGATTCATTTTCTGGGGCCACAGGTCTTCTGAAGGCACAAATACTTTTGGTTAATATTTAGACCTTGAACAACTAAACTAAATTTTGTTTTCCACTCATTTTCCACCCAACGGCACAGACGTTGTCCCCCTGCACGGCATTAATTATGCAGCGTCCACTTTTCCAAATCAAACTCCGGGGACGCAGATACGACCGGACTCAGATCCCCCTGCAGTTTACTACTTAAGTATAAAACTAAAAAATGCATTGCATTTCTAAAATCCAATCTGTCCCTCTTGGCCTCCCAACTTAGCTGGGGGGGAGGAGGTGGGGGGGCGGGGGCGGGGGGGGGGGGGGGGGGGGGACACAAAGCCCCGGGTTGCTGGTTGGCGATCATGATGCATGGCTGTCACTGTAAGCTGCCACAGACGGAAGGCAGAAATTGAATCGGACCTCCAATTAACGGGCCGTGTCGCCGGGCGCCAGGGCTCGGGATTTGTGACGAGTCTTATGTCTGTGCGTGTGTCTGTGCGCGTGTGTGTGTGTGCGCGTGTGTGCGTGTGCGTGTGCGTGTGCGTGTGTGTGTGTGTGCTTACAGGCTCTCATAAGTGTGCATGCAAACGCTTACTGCATCTTTGTCATTTCCTACTGTAACTTAAATATTGCTCGACCACCACAGCGAGTTCCAAATGTCCACGTTGTGAAACGCGCGACGCGTCCTGATTTTAAAGCAACAATATGTGTCTAATATCATAAAACTGTTCCAGCTAATCCAGGTCGACCTCTTAATCACATGTTGTTTCCTCTTCATAAATAGGGACCAAACAGGAAGGAAATCTGTATAAAGAGGATTAACTTGAGGGTTCGAGCAAATAAAATAGTGGATCGAGGAAAATGTTCCACCGAAAGGAAAAAACTGAAAGATATCCATAAAACCGGTTGGTTCTGCTTCAGGAACCGTCTCGCGACGCTACGGAAGGTCGTTAGAGCGAAGGTCGGGCCTCGCCGGTCGTTCCGGGGTCACGCGGCTCCTCGAGTTCCTCAAGTCACCGTCTAATTATGTGTCAGCATCCATCGCCGGAGGTCACCTCTCCCCGACTCCACAACTTAAACCCCCACCAGCTTGCTCACGAGGGGGGAGAAGTGATTGGGGGAGGATGGGGGAGGTGGGGAGCAGTTACGTAACGGCTTACGCCCTCCGTCCATGTGCGGCGTCCGCTGGCAGATGGCGATGAGGGCACCGGTCACCTCGACGTGAAAGGGGGGGGGGGGGGCTGCTCTCACTGCCTCGCTGACGACTGGTTAGCAAGCCAGCAGAGATAGCTACGTAAATGCTAGGTTCAAATTAAAAGTGGTTATGATTATCTAAAATGAATGGAAAAACTGGTAAAATAACAAAAAGCAAGGCAGCAAATGGTGAAATAATGGTTGAGCAAATTAAATTGTTGAAAAGTCAAAGTTCGAGTAAAAGTAGCAATTAGATAACTGAAATAATTAGCTACAGTGGAAATGCAGTTGAAATCCATTAGCTAAAGGAAATTAACAAACATTTGAATAATTAACTAGAAATAACATTTGAATAATTAACTAGAAATAATTGATTGTTCGGCTTCACTAAAAGGTTCAAATTCGCGAATTCAAACACTGAGAATTCAAACGAATGGCTGCGTCCGTCCCCCCCCTGCGCCCTTATCTCCCCTTTACTGTGCTGGTCTCTATTTATATTCCTGTTAGAGCCTCTGGACACATCGCTCACCAAGCAACATGTTTCCATTATGTGATAAAGCAAATAAATAAATAAATAAAGACCAGCCTGCTTTGTTTAACTCTTGATCCCACAGCAAACGGTTAAAACTCTCATCTGTCTTCGCTCCGCGAGGAGACGGCGCCTCGGCGCCGTCAGGGCGTTTTTGTCCCGACGCCCGAGCGTGATGCCATCTGTTTGTTCTGTTATGTCAACACAAAGCCGCGCGGCTGCCAGCGTTTACTTTTATTTTAGATAAATAATCAGTTTCGTCAGAAAGGCACGCTTCCCGTTATCTGCGGCGTGGCTGGGACCGCCGGTGGACGGCGAACAAACAGCCACGGGGGGACGGCAGGAGGGGACGCAGAGAGAGGGACGAGTCGCTCCGGTCGTGTTCATTATTCCACTGCCGTGCATCGCGGAGGAAGAGGAACACGAGACGTGTGACTGACACGTGACAGACACTCCAGCAGAGGCTCGGCGGCCATTTCTCATCCAACGTTTCTCCATTTTAGCCGCCGCGACGGGAGGACGACCCCGGGACACGTGGCGTTAATGTCAAACGGCACAACTGTGGAGCAATTACAAGTTCCTTCTTTTTACGTTCTCCTAGGTAATGTACCGAATTTAGTGACCAGAGGGGGAACATTTCTATGAGGTACAGTAACGGTACGGCGGCGGCGCCACTGTTGCTCGGTTACCACCAGCGTGATCGCAGCAAAAGGTAGCCTACTTCTTTGGGCCAAAAACTTTTAGCGCAAAAGGCGACATCGTTAAAAATATCTCGTACCGCAAACAAGGGAAGGAACCTTTGCGGGAGGCCAGCAAGGCGCCATCGAGGGCTACAAAGCTCGTATGAAACACCAATGTTCAAGCAAAGTGGTATTTTACAAATGGAGACTTGGATCGAGTCCACTGCTTGAAGTCGCCGGGAAATTCCACAAGAATGAAACGTGCCTGCTAACCAACAGCCAGAAGGAACAAATAATAAGGAAATAAGGAAACATTTGAAAGTAATTAGGTTAATTTACAGCGAAGCACATAGGCAAAAATGAAGTAATAAAAGACCAAAGGATGAAGAATTAAACATAAAAAAGATGTAAAAATGAAAAACATGATCAAAAGAAGAAGAAAAAAAACGTAGAAAATTAAATTAGATTTCTAAGAATGCATGAGGAAACCAAAGCAGGTTAAAAGTTGGTACGATCAAAAGGAAATTACATGAAAGCCCATCGAATTATACGATGGTAATGAGTTAGTGAGTGTGAACTGCAGAGCAAAGCAAAATCACTGTCTCAGTGTCTCAGGTTCTCGGGTACCTTCAGTAGCTAGCGTAGCATAGAAGTGCTAACACCAGCCATTGATAAGCTAACGTCCTCTGCTAAGGTTAGCGGCAACAGGTTTTAACTGGAGAAACGGAACCTTTTCGAAAAGCGTGTCTCATTCCAACCTCACGGTTACATATGACGGAACCGCGCGCCCTGGTTCTAGCGGGCGGATGCTACGCTAGGATAGGCCGCCTACAGTCGAGAGGGACCTCGTTTTGGAAAAATAATTTGTGTTCAGAATAAACCGACCTTTAAAATGATGGCTTATATCTTTGACCAAAATCACTGTGGCGAAACACATCGTTGAAATGTATTTATGTGCATCTATCATACACAGTAATACACAAGGTTCAGTATGCTAAGTGGGATGGAGTACCCCAGGCCCATTGATGATATTTCCAATCCCCGCCGCATTTACCATGCATATATTTCTGACACATGCATACAGTGGCCTCATTACTTCTTAAACACCAGCACAGCTGCTCTCCTGAGCCCGATGGTCTGCTATGAGCTCAACGCCACGGATACACGGATGCATTGTGACTGTTTTATAACCCGTTAACAGTAACTTAAACTCAAACCGCTTTTTGATCACAAACAAATTCCCTCCTGGAGTCTGATAATACGAAGGACAACATGGTTATTAAACGCGTCTACTTTTTCCCCTTTTTTTTTTTTTGAGCTGGCCCTCACATCTGCTTCCATCAACTCAAGCTGTAAAGCAGCAAACGAGCCGGATCCCAACCTTTTCCTGGTACTGCCGCCTGGAAGAGTCCAGGGACTGGATGAGGGCGGTGGCGTGGCCGATGAACATGGCGTAGCAGGTGGCTCCGACGATCATGCTGAGCATGGTCAGCCAGATGTCCGACATGCTCTCGGGGGCCTGCCTCCCGTAGCCGATGCACAGCATGTGACTCATGGCCTTGAAGAGGGCGAAGGAGTAGAGCTCGCTCCACGAGTCGTTCTGCGGGGAGAGACGGAGGAGAAAACAAGTGAGGAAAAGTGAATATAAGGAAGGTTATCGTGTCCTGGAATGGCTCCTTACTATGTACTTCTCACTTTAGCCCTTTCCACTGTGGGTTTAAAAAAATGAGACATTCCTGCGTGTGGCCCGATCGCCATCGCCGGCGAGCGGCCTCGCCTTCTCCCGGCCAAAGAAAAAAACAAAGCGAGTATTAATGAGCAGCCTGTAAATCTGCCTCCTCCAGTTATGCCCGTGATTGGTGCTCAAACACTCAGTCAACCCTAATCTCCCCGTGTACATTCATTACAAAGCCCTAGACGGGCGTCGCTGAGCCTCACATCCTCCCTTCAAACAGCTGTGGTTCACACACACACGCACATGCACACGCACGCACACATGCACACGCACGCACGCACAGTCAGTCTTCTGTCCCTCTCTGGGACGAGTGGAGTCACTGATTGACTGCTTGGATTCGTATCTGATTTGCTCATTTTCCAGGAACATTTGCATTTCATTTGAGATTCAGATTTGGTTCATTTTAGTCCGTTTTTTTTAAGGCGAAAGAGGCCGAACTGGCGGTTAAGATGAAAATGTGTGTTTAGAGAGACGTTACATTTTAATGTTAAAAGAACCCGTCTCACAGCCGCCCCAAAGCTTATGATAATCGTCAATATATTTCAGACAAACCCAAACAGAACAATTTACCCTCCGACCCCTCCCCCCCCCTTAACCCACCCCGCCCCCTCCGACCCCCTCCGACCCCCCCGTGAACCGAGCCTCCAGTCAGCCGTGATCACGCTGGGGGATGAACAGCAGGGGAAGGAAGCCCAGGTAGAGAAATAAACACCTTCTTACACATGGCTGCACCTGTCTGTCTGTCTCTCGCACACACACACACACACACACACACACACACAAGCACCAGAAAGTAACGTCTTCACCATCATCGGGATCCGTCCTAAACGTGGTTACATTACTCTGTAGAAAGAAAATAATAAAATATTTAGAATGAGCTGAGAGTAAAAACCTGTCTGGCCGTGATCTGCTGTCATCGATTTATACAGCATGGGACATTTATAAGACAACATCACTGCAAAAGCAGCGAACCCATCCGGTTTAACGTGACGTAAAAACAGACGGCGTCAATCTGAAGGTTTTATTCTGAAAGGGACGGTGAGCTTCACCCTTGATGGATACGAGAGCACGAATCCTCTCGTTTCCTGTGACTCTCGAACGAGCAGAATCGAAGTCCACGCGACGGAGACGACGCGTCCCCCTTTCGTAGTAACAGCTCGTCCCTCGCGGCAACACAATAAACGGATTCCGCAGGGACACCACCCTGTGCAAGGGGGAGCGCTAACCGGCCGTTTTGATTGGCCGTCGATCTCAGCGTGGACGAGAACTAATGGCGCGTAATGCGTTTAGGCCCGAAACACAGAGGCAGTATGGGACATCAAGGCCACACGGGGGGGCAGAATAGTGAGTGTACGTGCCTGCGGACACGTCCGTCTGGGCTCACATGCTGTTTGAGACTCAGCATGTATTTCAATGTGTGTGTTTCTTTGGGGGGGGGGGGGGGGGGGGCTTCTCCCTGACAGGGCCACGTCCCTCTCGGACAGTTTGAGGACAAACACTAACGTCGGAGGAGCCACATTTCGATCACACTGACATTTAGGATCCAGAACAGACCTCGTTACCGACGTTAGAATTCATCATTGATTCTCTTTGTATTCACAGCTGAACAGCAAACGAGTGCAATAATATTAATGAGGAGCGTTGACATTAAAAGCAAAGCGATTAACGATTTGTCTGCATTATCAGTGTGGATTGTGTGTCATTGAAATTTCAGTGTTTAACAATTTCAAACGCTTCACTTAAACATTTACTTTTCTCGTATTAACTTGTAAAACTAACTGCTTATCAAAGGCCAACTGTGGTACCGATTATTGATTTGTTCAGAGGCGTATTGGAGTTGTAGGACGTTTGGTCCCAATCTGTCAACCAGCACGTTTTAATGATACGTCACAATTTAATAACTTAAAGGAAACGAGTTGGCAGTGGAGTTCTCCCGCCTCGTCCTTCTTGGGACCCGGCCTGCGGATTGAGACGCAGCTGCAGGATCTGCGGCTGCTGTCGCTGTGCAACCGTGCGCGTCCAGAGAACGCGTCCCGTCGGCGGCTGCAAGCTGAGGCCCGATCACTCAAACCCAAAGCGCGTGTGTGCGTGTCGCTGCGATGGCCCGAGTAGGAGGGAAAGATGCCATGCTGCTTTTATATTCAACCACGTTGGGAAAAGCCCCACTTTTAATACACTTTAATACCACTGCTTAGCTGAATGCGACAAAACACATTTTCTTTCCTAAAATTGGGTTGGTTTCACTGGGCCAACGTGCCCCACAAACACTGCGGCTCCAAACCGA
Organism: Apeltes quadracus; assembly: GCA_021346845.1. Lineage (NCBI taxonomy): Eukaryota > Metazoa > Chordata > Actinopteri > Perciformes > Gasterosteidae > Apeltes > Apeltes quadracus. The sequence goes on along the minus strand of CM037924.1, from coordinate 2,668,260 downwards.
CTGGCAGAGATCTTTATTTGCTGTTGGTTTAAAACGTGCCTGCACCTAGTTTATTCAAGAGTTAGCGTTCTCCAAACTTTACTTCATTTGACTTATTAGCACAAAAAACACTGTTGTTCTAAATCACACACAGTTTGTGTTTTTTGTGTCACATGCATTTCACAAACGGATGTTGTGTTATTCTACTGCCGCTGACCCGTGAGCCAATCAGGATGAGGCAGGACACGGAGGCACTTTGAATAACGGGCCACGATGACCTGCTGTCACGTGATCACCTGCAGGGGGCCTGATCGTCGTGCACATCTTCCACCAGGCGCACGTCGTGTTTTGGATGTTTTGCGGCAGCGCCGACTACGTAACAGGAAGAAGAATATCTCCCTCTCACACACACACACACACACACACACACACGCACGTGCACGGCGGTGGCTGTAGGTGCGGCAGTGCACGTCGGAGTGCAGGGAATCAGGTGCTGTTTCTATTAGCGCCTGAGTGCGTGGAAGCTCCAGCACGAGGATGAGTATCATTTAACGCCGCGTCGCTCATCCGGAGCAACTCGGAGGAGGATCTCTGACCTCGGTGACCCGGAGGCCGCTCGCCGGCGTTGGGGGCATTAGCCTCGGATAATGGCGGCAACGGGGGGGAGAAGGGGGAAGAGGAGCCCGACAGCTGAGGGACAGCCGTTTATTTCTTTGGAGATGACGACCAACCATAATCCACCGGTGCAAAGTGATGCAGAAGCTGCCATGGGTCTGAGATTGCAAAGGGAATTGACATAAACACAAAATGCACATTTAAGTCCTTCTATTCTCTCAGTCAGGAGTTACACACTTATTGGCCTCCGTAGGCCGAGAGATGAAACGAGAGATAAAGAAGCAGCCGATGTGTTTTGGAGCGCTGGTGCTCAAACATATGAAGCGTCTTTCTGCTCGGGAAGCGTCCGGGCAGGACGTGTGTGCTAGGGGAGGAATCCTCCGGGCGTCGCTTTCCCCCCCCCCCCCCCCCATCCGACACAACAGTTGTGTGATGTTCAATCAAAGAAACGGAGCGAGACCACGAGGCGAGCCAGATGTTCGCAGCCTCTCGTGCCACAGTGGAGAGTCGCCGAACGAAACCGTATACGAGGCAAAAAACCAAGCGGTGACATAACCGGACCTTCGTTCACTAGACGAACGTCACGTCGCTCTTTGACTGTCCGGTCGGTGCAGACTGTCCTCTGTACGGAGGCTCTCCGAGCACACGTTGGGCATCAGGGGTCACGACCCTGCGTGGAGGGCTCCGCGCGACCCGCATGAATCCAGACGAATCCCAGGAAAGTTGTTCAGTATACAAGTGGAAAAGGAAAGGGGAAAGGAAAGGCGTGCGTGTGGAGCAGAGAGCGACGAGCCTGCGGCTCCGTCAGCCGGTTATCTCTCCGGCGTGTGACGGGTCAGACAGGAAGGACGGGATTAAGCCCAAAATGATAAACACACAAACGCTTTCTGACATGCGGCGAAAGGTATTGAGGTTTGTTGGAATGAATCACGTGTTGTGACGGAAGAGGGGAGTCTTTTGGTTTAAGTTTAATTTAACTTTACGTTGATTTGGAACCTTTATTTCTTCTGCTTTACTGGTTGTGGATTTTTTTTGTTCCTATTTCTAAACCTTGAGACGAGTTTTAAAGAGAAACTTAATGGTTTAAGAAGTTTGGCAAAACACAGGCAGGTCAAAGGTTTAAAGCTAAAAACCCACATGTTCAAAAATAATGATTTTTTCACTAATGATCCGGTCTAGATTGTCGCTGTTTTGATGCGATTCATTTTCTGTCATGTCAGCATTCATTCAGCAGATAACCTCTCTCCTAATGGCGCCCGTCTCCCAGCAGATGGCCGGCAGCTACCGGCCAATCAGAACGATGGAAGGACATCTGAGAGGAGACGTGAATCACAAAGAGAGAAGAGAAGACGCAGGAAGTGAAGCGAGGGGGAACGCGGCTCTGTTTCCATCCCTCGCACACTGGCTCGTCTCCTGGGTTTAACTAGAGACGCTTTAATTGAGGCCGGTGCTGAGTGGATGTGGATGTGCGTGTCCGTGTCCGTGTGTGTGTGTGTGTGTGTGTATGTGCAGACTCAACCTTAAATAAATCCTATTTCCCCATCTGCCTGCCGATAGCAACGCGTTAACGCTTCGTCTCTGCAGACCGCTCTGCGTGTTTTTCCGCGTTTTTCTTTGTTTTCTTTTCCGCTTACCACCATCTTGTTGAGGGAGACCCAGCAGTCGGACGGAAAGTCCTGCAGCATGGGGACGAGGAACTGGAGGCAGCCGTCCCAGTGGCACAGCAGCAGCATCATGCCGATGAGGTTGAATATTCGCATCACGGCGCTGGCCAGGTCGTAGGTCATGTGGAAGATCTGAGGCGAACGCAGAGGAGGGGGGAGAGACAGAGACGGATGTGTGATGGGAATGAAACATCAGGTTACACAGTCAAATCAAATGGATGGTAACGCAAACAGAACAATGTTAAAAGACAGTTTGGCTTTCGGCTTTCTCTTTAAACTGTATTCATTTACTCATTGCTTTTTTTTATTTGTTTTTTGGCTCGGGAGCAACATAAGATACGACGCACTATCGTTATTATTATTATTCTTTTTTTGAAAAACCTCATGACACTGATGAGGGCGGAGAGACTGAACCAAAAACAGTCCGTTAGAGGACAAGAAACCAAAACAATGAGCCTTTTTCACGCTATACGTGTGTGTCTGCAGCCTATTTAACACACACTCCAGCCCTGCTTTTAAAAAAACACAAAGGCAAATTTCTCACTTTGTCCGTCTGAGTTTCACAAATCCCATTTATTTCTTTAGGTGCTTTAAATGTGCTTCACACCCATTCGCTGTCTGTACAGCGCGTCCTCAGCATCAAGGTGTTGTTTCGACTTGGTGGACATTCAAACATCCATCAAATACACGCTGAGATTCTTCTTCTTCTTCTTCTTCTTCCTCCTTGCACTCGTCTGCGTGTCTGGAAGTTTTCTGTTCCTCCTTGTGAGGCTTTAATGGCTCACGGCCTCAGCTGATCTGGACGCGGGGAAACACACCGAGGGCCCCGGCCTGCGAATTAGGCCGCATTCCCGTCATGATTAATGGGGCTCCTGGACTAATGGCACCCGAACGGCACCGGGGGCCAATGCGTCACTGTCGCGCCACAATCTGCTGTCCAGGCACGGGACTGCGACCGCCTGAGAAAATGCAGATAAAGATCTGGACGGCGACGGAACCGGCTGAATATGCATTTAGAAAGGCATCTTCTCCGGAGCAGGCCGGCAAGTGGAGAGCCTCGAAACAAGCTTCCTGCCGCAGGAAATTGCTCTGGTTGTTCCAGAAAACGCTTATCTCTGCTTCTGTGTTGGCCTCTGCTGCACGCACACGCACACACACACACACGCGCGCACAAACACACACGCACACACACGCCGTCGGTCTATTCAGAGATCCTTTCAAAGACACCTGACCTGTTCTTTCTCTTCTGTTTTTTTTCTTACGAGCCCCGTGGTTGAGTCAGTGGGACTTAAGCGGGGAAATGATCTTCTGGGAAAACCCCCGTCGCACAGCAGCCAGCTTCCCTTTCTGTTCAAAAAGCACACAGCTGTTTTTGTGCACTTCGTATGAGAAGTAACCATTTCCTGATGTGTAATGTGATCCGAAGGCTTCAATGGTTCAAAAATATTACTTTTTTAAAAGGTATTTTAGGTCACCAGCTGTCACCCAGCTATCAGGCTTGTTGCTTTACGACTCTCGTCAGGGAGTAATTACAGAGTATTTGACCATCAAAGCGCTGCATCACAGCGTCTCACATCCAAACCACAAGCCGCCTTGTAAACACTTTCAGACGCCGTCTCAATGTTTACAGCATGTTTGTTTTTGTTGTTGTATGTTTCTAAATAACATCCAAGCCCACTTTGGAAATCCAATGTCTTGTTAGTCATCAGCCAGCGTATGAAGGATCGCATTGCATCTGTAATACGTCATCGATCAAGTTGCCTTTCAGCTTTCACTGCTGTTCCTTTGTAAAACTGTATATATTTTGTGAGATTCAATAACAAATAGCAGAACTTAATAACAGTGTGGAGTAGAGAGGGTGTGTTGAGAACCGTTAGGTTGGTGGTTTAAATCCTGGCTGCTCCATGTGCCTGATACCTCCTAATTGCTGCCCGGGAAAAAATGTTTACGCCATGGGTTAAAAATGAAATGTAAGCTGCTTTTGGATAAAAGTGACAGCTAAATGACATGTATTATTAAATGATACATGAACTAAAAATATTATCGTGGATATTTCTGTTTCTATTGATGGTTAAGATCATTCAAGTCAAATTCAGGTAATTTTTTGATGAATAAAATTGAACATAACACAAAAAAATCAAACATTTCTGCCCACATCCTTCAGGTTACAGACGGCACCGCTGTGTAGATGGCTTAGATTAGCGTGAGAACGACTATCTCCTAAATACTGCTCACGATCCACAACAGGCCTGCTCGCGTTCTCGCTTTCTCCCCCTCGGGTATTTGTTCCTTTCCCGAGGTCATTGCTGCAGGAGCACGTCAACTTTATCAGCAACGCGGTCGAGGCCCGACGGCGCTCCGTGTCTAAGTGGAGATTTACCTCCTCCCATTGGTGGATGTAGCGGATGAGCCTGGACAGCCGCAGCAGCCGCAGCAGACTGAGGATCTTGGTGAAGCGGACGATGCGCAGCGCCCGGGCCGTCTTGTACATCTCCGAGTCGATCCCCCTCTCCACGATGAGGAAGATGTAATCCACGGGGATGGACGAGACAAAGTCCACCACGAACCAGCTCTGCAGGTACTTCCTCTTGATCTTCTTGGGATCCAGGATGATCTCGGTGTTGTCCTCGAACACGATGCCGGTCCGGAAGTTCAGCACCAGGTCCATGAGGAAGAAGGTGTCGGACACCACGTTGAAGATGATCCAGGGGGTGGTGGTCTCCTCCTTGAAGAAGGTGATGCCGACGGGGATGATGATCAGGTTGCCCACCATGAACATCAGCATGGTGAAGTCCCAGTAGAACCTGAGGAGCAGAAGGAGGAGGAGGGGAAGGTTAGAGTTCCGCGAACACACAGCTTCACTCTGCTTTTTTTTTTTTCCTCGCTAAGGGGGCTGTATCTTCTCCTGGCGATGGTAACCTAAACCATCTGACTCAGGACAAGGTCAGGCCAAGGAGAAGCAGAGGAACAGGAAGATAACAGGAAATACAAGCCGGCTGCGGCTCATTCAAACTCAAAGGAATACAGACGCCATGAAGAGCTTCTGGAGGAGGATGCCTCAGCATTTATCAGAGCCGTAGCGTCCCACATGTTTTTTATGTGTTCTTAAACGGAATATGTTTAACCTGCTGGTTAGAGAAAACACCACTTTTTGAGAAGTCATTTTGGTGCTTTTTTCCTAGATAATAGACCCAAGGTGATCAGCAGAGGGAGGAACCGATGGAGGAGCGTTGCTGAGTCATGAATGTCCCCACACGTCATTCCCAGCCACAAAAAAATAATTTAATTCTGCATTTCATCACCTGATCTCATGTGTGTGAGCTCAAATGGGTTTATTTTCAGAGAGAATCGGGGGAGCTGTCCCTGGTGCTGAAGGAATTGTGCAGGTCAGCAATCAAACTTGGGAAATGTATACTTCTCCAACTTCCTGCCAAGTTTACGTTCAAGATGAAACTGATTGAAGAAAGACATTTGTTACAATGACAGTAAAGTTGCTACTGTAGCTTTTATCCAATTGTTGACTCAACAACATTGTTACCCATCAATAATTATTTATCAATGTTCTAAGCTGAATAAAAGCATATTCCAATATCAAAGAGATGCATTTTTTACTTGGCTCTAACTAAAGTGCTTTCTATAGTAAGCTCATGCATGCATTTCTCATATAACGTACCAGGCAGTGTGTACAATACCCATGAAAACAAACCCGGTTCTTTGACTGCCGTGCAACTTATTCTAAGGAGTGTGCACAGTTTATGGATCTGATTTTGGATTCGACCCGTACCTGAAGTCGCTGTATGGGTGGATAATCCAGTTCCCCGCAGACTTTACGCGCTCCTGCTCTTTCTCCACTGCCTTCTGGCTGCCAAACATGCGCAGGGAGAACTTGTTAACTCCGGGCTGAAGCATGGAACTAAACTGCCGCTGCATGTACGTCTGATTCTCCAGAGGATCTCCATCATCCGGCACTATCTGAGAGCCGTCCTCGGCTTTGGTGAATGCGACTGAATTCCTCGAGCGCTGACTCGGAGTCCGTCCTTTGCCGGTCGGCGCGTTGGAGAAGGACACTCTGGAGTCCTTTTTCTCCAGCGCCGCCGCGCTCCTGACCTCCGCCAGGGACCCCGCTGAAGTGACGGAGCCGTCCATGCGTGCAGCCGGTCCCTCCCCGTGCTCGGCGGCCACTACTCCATCCGCCCGCTTCTCCTGCCTGGAGATGAGAGAGGAGAGGCTCCCTGAACTGGTCGGGTCCCTTCTACAGTCTCCGTTTTTGTTGCATATCATACCGGTGGCTCCCTCTGCAATCACGCCCGCCTCTGGGACTGCGTCCCCGGCAGCAGCAGCAGCAACACCACCCGTACCGCCACCCCCCCTCCGGCACAAGAGAGCAGAGGCTGCGCTGACAGGTGCGGACTCCTCGTCGCGCAGAAGCCACAGCTCGCGGCCGTTGGAGTGTTTGCGCGCAATGAACGCGGCTCCGCCTCCTGGGGGGAATTTCCTCATCTCGGCGCTCGCATGGTCCTCGCGTCCGGCCGACCTGGGGGCGACTGGCGGGGGTCGAGGCTGCTGGAGTTTGGGCTCCTCCTCGCCGTCCTCCATCACAGGCGGAACAGAGACAGGACGGCGGATACCACCCACACGCGCACACACACACGCGCCTCCCCAACACATACACACAAAAGCGCAAGGTTCACACCTTGAACCGGAAGTGTGTGGAGTTCAAAGCAGCAACAGCGCACGCACGCACACACACATCCCTTTGCAATATCAGTGCACCGGCGGCGTTGCCATGGCTGCGTGTGCGTGTTTGAGACGAAATTTGTTTCATGCAACTACCTCCACTCATTGTATTGAAGAAAAAAGAACCCGACCGCGTCTTTAAAAAATGCATTTATACAGTAAGTGAACCAATTTGTAATACTTAAATAAACTCACCTGGCAGGAGTGACGACACAAGGTAGCAGGGAACCGCCCACTTCTTCCCGCAGGAGATCTCAGGTAGACCCTCGACCTTTGACCCTCATGTAGTCCAGAGAGCATCAGAAGGGTCCGACTGCTGCTTGGAGGTTTATGGAGTTCTGAGGTCCTCCATTTGGCTAAATGGCTCCACCTTGTGGAGAGAAGCAGCGATAAACATGCTTCTCTTCATGGGGAGGAAAGGCAAAGTATAGAGAAACCCAGAATAAGGAGAATAATTCCACAATCCTTTCCATGGATTCTTTTGAAGTCTTTTTAAAAAATATAAACAATGAACTTACCATCTGCTGGAGATCAATACATTTGGTTTTTGTAAACCAGGATAAAAACGTGCTTTCTGCTGGTATAGAATGTCTGGCTTGGACTGATAGAGGTTCCCAAACGTTTTGTCGAGCCGGCCTCTGATGATATGGGAACATTAAAGGTCGCCTTAGTTCAAAAAAAGAAAAAGAAAAGATATCCACATCATAGAGGGTTCCAAAGTGTCCTGTGAATTTAGCGGGCTTCATACGGTCGGCCGTCCAGTAGTCAAGACAGTCGACACGCTCGTAAAGCCCAGAGACTGAAACCGTATATTTTACTAGCATTTTGTGCCGTTGGCGTCACATCGCCTGATACAGCAGAGATGGACTTGCATCGCATTTGCGCTTTGAAGAGCTTTATATCGCTTTATACCCCCCTCCCGCTGGCCTGAAGCATGGTTTGGGGCCGTTTGGGCGTAGTGCACACAGCCAATGGAGTTCTTGGAGTAAATGCTCTGCGTGGCCCCCAAACAGCAATAAAGTCCTTTTATTCCACTTATGGTCCATCCGACAGTCAGAACATCCATTATACCACATTAGACTTTTAGTAACCACACTTTTTGTAATCGTTAACCATTGATACGCCAACAGCTGGTTCCAAAAAGTAAAATAAAACAATGATCATCTTCAGGCAGATACTTGGGCCTCTCTCTGTACAAACAGTCGATAACCTTTAATAGAAGAAGTAGAGTACGCAATCAAACATGTCAAATCAAATTCCTTTATTCAGTTTGTGCACGTTGTACAACAGATGGTGTTCCGTGTACTGGGATAGTACAACAATGGACACAATTCTGGCTAGGTCTTTTTGTAACATCCAATCACAACACCAAGCAGGTTAAATGGAACATTTGGCTTCCAAATCATCTACAAAAAAGGGCCGACAATCCAACAATCAGTTTGTGAGAAAAGAAGCACATCGCATAAAGAGAAACATTAGTGAGTGGCATTTCATTTTTATTCAACAAGTAACAGACAGCACTTGGTCCAAATAGATTGTAGATTGCCATCAAAAATGTCAGGGACCAAAACTTTGATTTAAATATGTGGCATGGAAAAAGTTAAAAGCTTCACTTAAGGAAAAATGCTTTTCTACCAAAAAAAGAAGAAAAAAAATAATTTCTCACGGCAAAACTTTCCAGCGTCAAATTAAACAAATGGTGCTTGTTAGTTTTTATACTTTGCCTAAATACTATGCAAAGGAAAGACTTAGTCATGCTGTTGCAGAAGGTAAAGGGATGGAATTCAAGCACATTGCAGCCGTTGCCATGGGGAACGCAGTGAGGAATGACCATGGACAAAGTTTCAGCTCCTCTGAACAAAACTACTGCGTCGCGAGGAACAAGTTGTGATGAGAACACAAAAGCAACGGTGAACTGTGGAGGTCCGTGTGGAAGCATCGGCGCGAACAGAAGATCACCACAAAGAGGCGTTCCTCACGTGGACGCCTACGACAAAACACTTTCCTATTACGTCATTTCAACTCATGCAATATTTGCCCGAGGCCTCAAGCAGAAATTACTTCACACTATGTTCTGTGGCTGCACAATGTGGAGAAAGGAGAACAAAAAATACAAATCCAACAGTTGAACACCCAAACACAAAAAGGTACTTTTAAAATAGCAGTAAAATATGCCGCACAACAGCTCGATGTCCATCTGGAAGAACATTTAAAAAGTTGCTTTAAAGTTCAATTAATGCAGTTTTAAAAATTCAAATATATATATTTGCGTATTCTGTATCAATAATCATAGTTTCACTCACCTCCTTCAGCCATTAGTTGCAATTCCTTTGCCTCACAGTCTTGTCTTTGTGATTCTCGTTAGAATTGCTCTTCCTGAAACCCACATTGAAATAATTAAAAATTATATAAAGATAACTTTATATTTGGGGATGCCGAGCTGCAGGCTGTACTTACAGAGGAGCAGCTCCTGAGTCGTCATCTGTCAACCATCAAGAAGAAAAGGAGGGCGAAACACAAACAAGAGTCAGTTAGGAGTCCGTTACTGGTGTGAGAAGAACGTGCCGTCCCCTCCCCACCAAATGGGAACACGCGTTAGAACATGACATCCTCTGCAACGGGATTATGATCAAATCCAACCCAACAGGAGCTGAAGCATGCCCGCCCGCTTCGGACAACGAATGATTCAACTAGCTGCCGCAAAAAGAACATCCACGCAGCAATTCCACCCACAAGCAGCCATGAGTGACACGTTACTAAATGCCACCCAGCAGACTGCTTCTCCATTAGAACAGAAAGAGGATTTGATCCTTTATAGTCATGAACATTTCAGTCCGTTGTCCAGAGTCAACCCCACTCCCCACATCGTCACAGAGGCTCATGCAAGACAAGCAGAAGGACACCAAAGGGACACTGCAGCTGCTGCATTAAGATCAGAAAACTAAAAACTCCTTTAATGTGGCAGAGCGCACGTACAGGCCGGCAGGTAGAGCGGCCGTACTCACAGCAGAGCAGAGCGGCTCCTCTCGGGAGGGAGACGAATGCAAATGACGTATTGACCTTAAGGAGGGTTGCCTATCGGATGTCATGCACAAACTGTACAAGATGCAGAGGGCATGCACACAGAATGCCTAGAAACGTCTCACTTTTCAACCTGTTCAAGTTCATGTCAAACCATCGCACGAGCTGTTGGGTCTCATTCGACTCTTTCATTGGCTCAAACACAGGACTTTTAGAAGCGTTCTCCGATTGCAGGGCCAGTGAAAGAGTAACCAGATCTTTGAGCGCATTCCTCTTAGAAGTGGCGACTATGAAAGCAGTTCATTCAGACTCCCATAGCTTTTGTTTGTTTCTCTCCCCCCCCCCCACTCCCCCAACGCAGTCATCTCAGCGCAACCACTTCAGTCTGACATGCAGTGCTGTCCACTTACCAAAATGCAAAACCAGCAGCGAACAGAGAAGTCAAAATATAAATAATAAAAATGTAAAGTTTTTCAGATTGTTTTTTTTTTACAAAAAGTGGCAAAATAACTTAAAAATAAATAGCACAACCAAAAGACAAGGGTTCATATTGAATGCATGCTGCTACAGTCACCTGCAGGTAAGTTCTGATCCTTTCCCGAAAAAGTTCAAAAGTTTCCTAAGAACCGACCGAGCGATTCTGCATCCAACGGCTCGGATGAAATAAATATCACTCTCGAGTTGCGCTTTCACCTACATCATTCCCATGATCATGAAAATAGTGGCAATGGATCTTTATTGTAAAAATGTTGCCTAACTGGCAGCTTTTAGCATCCGCTCTCAGTGCCTCATTCTGAAGCTCCTTCCACAGCGGCCCTCAGACACTAGTGGGCCTCACAGCTCCATCAAGTGGGCCACGGAGGTACTGACAAAATGTCAGAAAAGGAAAAAAAAAGGAGAAAATGTTTTTGGGTAACTATCATAGCAAGTCAACAATGTGTAAATTGGATCACGAGTCACTGAATCAGCTTTAGACAAGTGTTGTGCCATGAACTCTTTTTTTGTCTAAACCCGCACACCACACGCAGGTGGCGGTGGAGGCAGCGCGGCCTACTTACCGTCAGTGATCTCATCGGGCTTTCTCCTCTTCTCGTAGATGAAGATGATGGTCACCAGGATGATGACCTCGGCCACGATGCCGAGGAAGGGCCACAGAGCGGCCAGGCGGCTGCGGACACGCAGCTGGATCGTGTCGTTGTTGGTGCCCAGTGAGTTTGTTCCGAAGCAGGCGTAGTCGCCGGCGTCCTTTTCAATGCTCAGGTCATTGATGGTCAGAGTGGTCTTGTTGTTGGTGCTCTTGATCTCGTATTTGTCACTACTTCCGTTGATAGGCTGCAGGTTCGTTAGTAAGAGGGTTAGTTATTTCCTCATTTTATTCCAAAGTCAAGCACTTAAGCATAATTTGTCATCTGGAGAAAATCATTTTAACATAATCTAAACTACACCTTACGGGACACCTACCTGTAACTCCTTGTCCACCTTTTTGAACCAGGACCAGTCGGTGGGCAGTGGGTAGCTGTGGCTCACGCAGACCATCACCCCTTTGTCCTTCTCGTTGCCGTGCTCAGAGTGCTTGTAGGCAGAAACGTGCAGAAGAGCTGCAGCAAGAGGATCAACACATATCATTTAACAACTGGTTTGGCACATAATTATATCTTAGCTTAAATGTAAGAGCATACATTAAAACTGATTATTGGTCATGGAAATAGAGAAAAGATTCAGTTTGCTCGCAATTCCCCTGGGAACATAATGTTTTATACACAAAGACCATGTAACTATAAAAAGTAATTTTTATCCAAGCAACCTTCCATATGTGATATTAATGAAATAACTTACTTTTGACTTCAATTGTCTGCTTGACCGGTGGCTCTGTGAGGAACACACATTCATACTTTCCCCCACTGCTGTAGGTGATCTTATCCAAACTAAGGAAAGAAACAAAGGACCATTTTGAGAATTTCTTGCTAGAAGCCCGATATTTCTTTCCTCTGCAGACGTAGCGAACTAGCATGTAGCCGGTGCAAACTGCAGAGACAGTGATTTGTTTTCCACTTAGCCCAAGTAGAACATCCACAAAAAGGAAACCCGTTTATATGTTAAAGGACAAAATTAAAACCGCTTGTGCATGCAACAAATTCTTCAAATTTCCCTGTGTTAAGGACAATCAAGCGTTGTTTGCTGCTGCTGTCCCGTACAATTCTGCCCACTCTCCCTAATGGGGAATTAAGGTCAGGGCAAGCGAGCGCACTGCTAGTGGGCGGTTATCTTCGCTGCCAAGGCGATCAGCAAAGCCGCACGGCCCAGTTCGCTTTGCAGCCAGCAATGGAGAGACGCCAGGCAGGCAAGTTGGGGAACTCAAGAGGGAAACCGTACATGATTAAAGACAAATGTAATGTATTGTGACATTAAAGCAGCAGAGCCAATCGGCCCACATGGCGGGCTGGTCGAGCTGCTTACCGGAGGACGGTGTTTCGAGCCGCGTCGGTGGACTTGGAGTCTTCGATGACTTTGCCGTCGTGCGTCCAGTGGGAGCCCGCGACGGGAAGGCTGTAGTCCGTCAAGTTGCAGCTGAGGACTGCGGAGGTCTGGTTGAAGACCTCAGAAGGTTCAGCAATGATATTCGGGGCTTCCGAATAGGAACAGAAGGAAACAAATTGGTTAACATCCTTTCATAAATGCTGCTGTACAAAAGGAAAAGTAACATGATATTCTCTTTTAAAGTGGCGTAAAATTTGCAACTACCACAAACCTGTCGGATACAATGTATCAGGACTGATTAGTTACAGCACTCTGCCTTTATAGGGTCATTAATGACCATTACTTTGTTACTGGCATCAAAGTATTGCCATGAAGGTATCATCACTGGGTGCATTTTATTAAATTTATATTATAGCTTACAACACTCAAGAGAAGTCTTTATAGAAATTAAACACTAGATGGATGACCTTCACTCCCTGCAAAGAAATACCAGGTATGCAGGCTGCAAGAACAACTGCTTTTTTAATTGTCCCAAAGAGGGTATAAATAAAGTTGTAAACCTGCATTTACAAATTTTAATTGGTATGTTGTCAACTTGTCATGAGTGTCAGTGGAAAACAAAGCAGGATTAGTAACCACGTCCTTTGCATTATCCGCTCACCTGCCAAGTTTGAGACGGAGACAAAGCTGAGCCAACAAGAGTTGAATCAGGAACAATGCACAACAAGCACGCGCTAAACAAATGCTCAGATATTTGACTAAGAGGTGGACAAAGCTCCACAAAATGGGGAGATCTGTCCGACAATCAGAATGGCGGGGACGGGATGCAACACAGATCTAGCAGATAGAAGTCTACAACAAGGTGATGGAAAAGAAGGACCATATAAAAGAAACATGCAGAATGTAATCTTGGCAGTCACTATAACGATATATACGATGTATAATAATTGGCTATTTTTTAAAATGGTCGAGAAAACGACCAATTTTTTTTAAAAGCGACAATACTGGACCACAAGGCAGAAAGATGCCTGATGGCATGGCATGGCTGAGATTGCATTTTCTTTACCTAGTGTAGTAGTTGATTAGCTGCAGGACTGGTCTACAAGCACTAACAAGGGGGAATGCCGATGTTAGTATCAATTCAGGAGAACGCTAGGGAAACGAGCTACCAAGACGTTTCACTAATCAAGAAAATCTGACACCCCTTTTTGGTTTACTTATATGGTGCAACATCCCATCAAGGATCAGAATGAAAGAAGCAGACAACCTTTCTTCCCTTCTCCTTGAAAATTTCGGAGAAACATGGCAACCCTGTCCTATGTGTGCTTATAGCTTTTCCCTTTGTCCAATCCAAGCAGCATTTTTCTTCAGAAGCCATTAGCAAATTTCCAACCTTATGCCCAGTATTATATGAAAACTATAGTTGTACCTTCACGTAAAAGACTGAAGACACGTAAAGTGACCGTGAAGACCAGATGGGGGAGTGCCACGTTTTCTGAGCAGGTTCAGATTCTATTGCAGGACAACCGCGGAGCTTTGGAGGAGAGGGAGCGCGTGTACCGGGTGAGGAAGGGCGAAGGGGGGCGGACCAGGAAACATGGGAGCCGAGTGTCCAGGACTACACTACTGAGGCGATACGGGGCCGGCTACTTTCACCAAGGGCTCCTCGTGCTTTCTCTGCCACTCACTTTCAATCACAATAACGTTTGCCTGCGAGCGGATCCACTTGATTTTTGGCGCCTTCTTCAGTTCGTTGCGGTCGGGGTCATTAGAAGCGCGGCACTCGTATGTGCCGGAGTCGTTGAGGGCGAGGCGAGTGAGGCGCACGGCGCTCGTGGCGTGTGCTGCGTACGTTGCATTTATTTTCACGCGGTCGTCCCGCGCCCCGTCGAAGAGCTGCGTGAAGGTCTCGTTGGGCTCTTCGCCCTCGACGAACCACCACTGCACCTCAGGGACGGGGTATCCTATGACCTCACAGTGCAGCTCTGCGCTGTCACCAATCAGCTTCATCCGAGACATGGGGGACTTGATGAAGCCCGCTGAGCACCGGTTACAGAGCGCCCAGCGAATAAGATGTGGGTTTTGTTAGGGTGAAGTTTTAAAGCAAGCCAGTTGATTGCATGGATTTGTGATAAAAGGCCGCGATGGAAGAAAAGTAAACAGGAAAAAGAAAGAAAGTTAAAACACAAATTAAAAGTGAAAGCATGCACATAGAAAAACAGGGGCATTTTTAGCAATTTTGGGGGGGGAAATGTGATCTTTTCAGGTACTCCGACCCATCAAAATGAAAATAAGACAAACAGAAAAAATTTTTGGGACCCCCGCTGATTCAGATATAGGAGCTCTATTTCAAACCAGTGTCCCATTTCCAATGTATTTACATGAATATATTATTAAGGCAATATTTTATATAAAAATTTTTTAGAGTTTATAGTATGGCGGAAATGTATTCTATCATACTTGGGATTCCCAGCTAGACATTTTACATCAATGAGAATAGACAACCATTAGGTATGGGTGACTATTGCTGCGATATATTACATTCGTTATTGGGGGACTTTTACCAACTTAAATTTGTATATACACACACAAGTGCTTGTTTGAAAGCCCTCTAAATGCCAATATTTAATAAGAAGTTTTGACGGGGCAAGAGATTCCTAAAAAGGCAGAAAAAGAAAAAAAAAAAAAACACATTTAAAGCATTCAATAGCATTCATGAAAGCAAAACAGAACGAGAAAAGCAGACAAGGACGGAATGAAAAAAACATTGCACATAATAAAATTAAGTTAAAAAAAGGTTTAGGACATGCATGCACGATGATTCCTGTTATCTAAAAAGGATCCAAGTTTCCTTCCCCATTATAGTTCTCCACAAATCCATAGCAGGCAGGGGCGACTGGGTTGGCCACTGGGGGGGAGGGGGGGCAGTGGGGTTATGCCCTTTTTTTTTTAACCAAGCACCTTTTAAAATGTATTTGATTAAGATGTAATAAACTAAAACCAAGCTGACCAAAACGAGCAGACTTGTGACTAAATGTATCATGTGACCTTTCTAGCTTAGTGACCACCACCTCTATCAAAAGGTCACCGTCGTAGAACATGCTGAACTAAAGTTCAAAAATAAATATGGTGTAGGCCCTAGTCCCAACTGTTAATTGTGATGGTGCAACTCACTGCATTTAGCCCTCTGCTATTTAACATGGGAACCAGCTACATGTTGTCCAGCCCTTCAAAGATAGAGCTGCATTGTTGACATATGAGGTTTAACCTACGCCGATGCACAAATGACAAAGAGTCTGGAGATCTATATTTTTAAAGACTTTTTGGGATTTCATGCAATAGAAAAGTTGAAAGATTTGTTACGCAAAAAACAGGCAAATAAGCCGACACACTGGGGTTACGTGCTTTATCTTCAGTTTGTGTTTTTAGATCAAGATGAAAATTAACGTTGCTTCACCTTTTGAAAAGACAAACTAATCCTCAGGCAACTCAATCCTCAAGTGGCATAGTGTGCTGACATTTTTACACCAGAGGAAACGCTACGAGAATTTAACATCCTTCCCAACAGAAGATGGATGTCGTTGGTTCCAGCACTATGGCGGATGTGGCGCATTGAAACGCTGCAACGAGGCCATGTCAAGCTTCCAATTCAGCATCGTTTCATTTGGTCACCGTTTGCAAATAAGCATCTTGGGGAATGACTCGGCGCTCCCAACCCCTCCCCCAAAACAACCCATTAGTTTAACTGCTCCTGAGAGCAGGCCAACGGGGGAACTCAAAATGGTGGCAACTACTGAAGCCACATTCAAACAGTTACCCAATTTCTTGGACTAAAAAAGGACAACCCACTTCTCATGCTAAAGCAAGCACGAGAAGAATACGACACCCCCGGGAAATCAAATTATACTCCAGATGTATTCAGAGCCCGTTTGGTTATTAAATCAGGAAACATTCAAACGGCCTGTAACGTATGTAGATTAATCATCTGTTTGCAACACACAGGTTCTTGCTTTTATAAAGGAGGTTCGTGTCACAAGGTCAATATTCTGACATCTTAAAAATGAGCACAGATTTATTCCCCCCTCGAATAAACACTGTTTTGTGTGTTGATCATATTAAAAGCATAGCACGCTCGTGTGGACGAAGGGGGGGTGAGGACGCTTCCCGTCGTGTGATCACTGTAACCAAAAGCAGCTGACGCCAATCGGCGTGGAAACCAGCTCGACCAACCGACGGCGTATTGTGGCAACTGATGATCGTCACGTGACCCCACACGCCCCAACGAACAACTCTCCCTTTAATCGGAACAAGACAACGGTTACGGCGAATGGGGGGGGGGGCGCGCGAACCATTCTAACGGCGCAAAGCTCGGGTGTGAGTGAACGGCCGGCGTCCCGTCGGGACGTTACGCAACTAATCAGGAGGTCGGTGGAGGCAGCAACAGCGGACTGAGCCGCCATATTTCAAGACGTTACTTATGTGACCAATTACTCTGGCAAATACCTAACCTTATGCAACCATTGTTCGTTAAGCGGGTTTGATGGGAGAGAGTGAGAGAAGGGGGGCTTTTAACCGTAGTCACGGAAACGGACGGTTAGTCGTCCGAAAGGAAAAATGAGCTAACGGCTAGCGACACTTTTTTTTTAAACTGAAGCCATGGATACCTTTTAATAATAGAAAAATAGCCGCCAAGAAAAGACGTTAGTCATACAACCCAACGTTAACGAAGACGGAATCGGCGCGGACACGTTAAAATGTTCCGCGTAGGGAGCAAAGTCTTCAACCAACATGGCTGACATTACAATCGTTACCTGTGGAGGCGTCGACTCGCAAACAGCCCAGCAGCAGGGCGCCGACAGCCCAGAGGAACGGCATGGCGGATGACTTGGTGTTTCGCTAAAGCGTCGAACGAACGGCGAGGCGAATCTTCTTCTTCTTCCTCCTTTCCGCTGAACTCCTTCCAGCGAGGTGTCGGGAGCGGAACGTTCCACGGCGCAGGCGATCGCGTTCTGGTGCCCCCTCACGTACACGCTCTGGACGGCACGTAGGAATGACGTATGTTGAGGGGCGTGGTCGAGTCACATGACCGGCATTAGGGGATCGCTCAGGGCCGTTTCAACTGAACTTATTCGACAGAAAATTAGCAGATATTTTAAATTAAAATGTAATATTGCATATCCGCCATTTACAAAAAGTGTGTAAAGGGAAGTCTCCCAGTTGGTGGTGGATGTACGAGCAAAAACTGAAAGAAAAGCTCTATAATATGTAAAGACTAAATTATGAGGTTTCATCTCGCAGGCCAAATGTTAAATGATAAAGTAAAGATCCCGGAATTTGGGTGCCCTAAGGAAATTAAATTACACCTGCACACCCACACACACACAAACAACTATGTTTGAGAGTGATCACTGATAAATGTATGTTAACTGAAATATCAACAATGGTGATATTAAAAATCATTGAACGTAGTTGCACTGTAGGCAAAAAAGAGACAAGAGACATTCATGATGACCTATATTCGTCTAAAGACAATTTAAGTCCATCTCTGGTCAGACTACAGTAAAATGAATTAAATCAATTCATTCATTTCTACCCTAATAGTTCACATACAATCAAACCAGCCTATGTAAGTGTGGGTTCACAACAGCTAAATATATTTTAAATCAGTTTGTAACACTAAAAGATAAGATTCCTCCCATACAGATTTAGTTTTAAACTTGTATATCTACATTTTGTTATAAAAGCTTGCCATTTCCCACGGAACATAGTTTATTTGCATGAATACTTGCACAAAGGTAGCAATAGAAAAATGAATCAACTGCTTCACATTGTAAAATAAAACTCATCAGTCAAGTGTGCCGACTTGTCCTCTGGGTAATCAAAGTTCTAGTTCATAACAATCCCTTTGAAATTAAACCCCGGAGGAGGAGACAGGTACAATGTAGAGGAAATATGTCTGAACAATAAGAGGAAGCACAAGTTATTTGCTTATTGATAACGTATAAAAGGAAAGTGCCCCAGTGAAAGAATTATAGACTAACAACAAACGTGCCTTTGGACCAAGGCTGTACTTTGAAATCTTGAAACGTATTATGCATTGAAATCCCTTCCAGCTGAGCTCGTAGAGGACAGTATTGTTCTCTGGCACACAAAACGGAAAAGCTCATATTTAGACTATTAAAAAAGAAAAACTAACGATTACAGCTTAAAGACGAAGGGGGGGGATTAGAAAAAATAGAAGAAAGAGATTAACAGACATTTTGAGTGGTGGGACCCAAAACAGCTTTCATTTCACTTTTATTTTATTTTTTACACAATTATACTGCAAATCAAGTCAAACTGGCAACTTCTAAAAATATTTCAATTTAACTTTACATTAAAATCCCCAGAAAGGCTCTGACATGTTTGAGTGTTTCAAGCTTGCAGAGAAAATAAAAAAAAAATCCACGTGTGTAATTTAGAGATGATATCTGCGTCGTTATCCAAACAGCATCGACTTACTGCAACTTACCGGATCACTTCAAGTGGAAACATTTGTACCTGTTTTGTAACAGGTAATTTGGATGTCAATTGTATAAACCATTTGGAATTCTGTTTTGAGCAAAAAAAAAAGTCAAATGTAGCATCATTCTAAACCAAAGAAACTTAAGCGCATGTTTTTAACGGTGCACTTGTGATCATTTTATTTGTGAGGTATGAACACTATACAAAGGAACACGGGTAAAGTTGCCTTTGCATCATGAGCGACAGTGGATCATTTCATATTTCACACAGTCTGGATAAAAAAAATGTTAAAAAAAAGAAGGAACAGCGACTGTCGTCTCGTCTCGAGTCGTCTACCTTTGGATTCTTTCGTTCTCTCTTCCTGTGTGAGGTGATTCAAGCGGATCGAGACTCTTCGAGCTCCCATGCTCCTCCACCACCCGTCTCCCCCGGCTCCCGCCCCACCCCCTCCAGGCCTCCGTCCTCCCTTTGTTCGGATCCCTGACGAAGATGGAAGCAACGGGAAGGGCAGAAGTACATTGCCTCCCCCCTCTCGACCGCCACCCCCACCAAACGCCTTGAATCAGGCCTGAGCCCCCCCTGGCGAGATGCACTCGGGTCTCTGCCCCCACAGCAGGGAGAGACTGGAGGTCACCGCTCCGAAGAACAGCAGCTCGCGGGCCCTCTAGGAGTTATCCGTGGAGTTCTCGTTGCTGGCCGAACTGGAGGACTGAGGGGTCGAGGAAGAGGACGAGGAAGAGGAAGAGGAGGTAAAGTTCATCCCTGATAGCTCCGGAGGGTTCGTTGCAGTGTTCTGTCCACACAAGCTTTTTCTGCAGACTGGACAAGTGTCATGCTGAGGAGAGGCAGGAGGAGTCAAAATGAGCAAATGTTTAAAACGGTTACAGCTTTGGTTCTCCAATGTCTATTCTTTTTAAGGACAAGCAAGCTGCTATGTAATATCAGATCAAGTAACTTGCTAATGCTGGTACCTGTTCTAGCCACGGCACGATGCAATCGTTGTGGAACATGTGATTGCACGGGAGCTGCCTCACATTTTCTCCGACGCTGTAATCTTCTTTACACACTGGGCATTCCATTACCGACGCTAAAAGGAAAGAGCGTAATGTCAGTAAAACCAAGCTCTGGACGAGAGAGTTACAATCAGTTTAGAATTTAGAAAATAAACAGTCAGTAATTGCAAAAGACAAGTGTTTCCAGGAGGAGGGCTGGACGCTAAGCTAAGCGCCTTTAGCTATGCAGAGGCAGGTCTCTACAACCGGCTGTGATGGTTGTGTTAAGAAAATAAAAGCACCAGATACAGATGAGACATTTTGAAGCCAAACAGCGCTTATTATGAAAAAAACAAATGCTGTCCACCAATTTTCATCTGATCTTTGAAAGACAGATGTGTCTTGAGCTGTTTGACCAGCATACATTTTATTGTGGAATTATGCATTTGAGCTCTCGTAAATTATTATGTTCCTGGTGAGAAGCTTCTAATGAAAAATCTTAGAAGGCTTGAAAGCTAAAGCCCCATGAAAGAAAAGCAGTAGGAACCATTTTTATTGAACTTCATCATGTTTTAACTTACCAACGTGCTCTTCTGTAATTTGCACTGTAGGAAGAGTTTTTATTTTATCCCTGTCGGCTGGCGGAGGTCCCGTGTTCTCAAACTGGTTTAATAACTAAATACAGAGAGAAAAAAACAGCATAGAAAGGAATTAAGTATATTTTCAACATTCTATTCATGAATTTTTGGAATGAGCACAGCAAACACTTTAAAAATGTTTCGAGGTTTCTGCAAAATTACCTGAGTTATAATTGCATCTAGTCCATTAGCACCCCATGCATAATCCATAGGATTAGAGTGAAGAACACCCCTTTAAAAACAGTCAAAAATTAGATGAGATTAGATTCTATTTCTCGTTAAATAGAAGTATGTTCCAGACACTCACCAGGGTCCAACACCAATATTTGGCATTGCAGTCGGTGCAATTATTCCATTCACAAGCTGCTGAATGATTCTAGAAAAGAGAAGACACAGCTGTGATGCAGATGAATTGACGGAGAAATTAGAAGAGGGAAAGACGAGCACCGTTGCTGAAGGGTTACCTGTGCGCTTTAAACCTGGAAACTTTACACTTATGGGTTCTTTAGTAACAGATGCAAACCGTTTTAGTTTTTAAATCGGTCCAGTTTTTAGTGAGAACGCTGCAGACAGCCGACGCAACGAAGGCTACAACATAATAACCGGAAACTCCTCACCGCCAGTACAAAAAGTGCCCTGAAAGTTCTAAGAAGTGGATGAAAGTGGATGCAAACGACCGTACGGATCGACAATCCCGGCTGAGTATGTAGCCGACCTCTGCAGTGTGGATGAGAGGCTGGATTCCATGAACTAATGAAGTCACAGTGCCCCAGTACTTACCCCTCCAGCGTGGGAACTCCCTCGTGCCTCCCTGCCTGTCGCCTTGAGCCGTGGCGACTTCTCGGTTGCCTGGCACCATAACGTTGGCGCGACGCCGTTTCCCTTTCTCGCCTGTTTTCAGCATCTCGGTTATCTTCCGGACCGAGTCCAGCCCCGGTGTCGAAGCGGTCGTCGAAGACGCCGAGGGCAAACTGGCCGTAGCCAGACGGGAACGTAAACATGTGCTGGTCTGGACTCTGCCAGAAAAACAGATGATAGAACACAATAAAAAGCGTTGGGAGTATTCTGCATGCTCGCGAGTGTTTATTGCCAAAACAACACACGCGGAAGCAGCATTTGTGTGTTGTTGACCGTCAGGTCAAATTTCAACCCGATGGAAACTCTCGCTGTAATACAGAATCCCCCTGTTTGCTGAGATAACAGCAGCATCACAGCCTGGATACCTTTTACTTAAATGTTATGCCACAGTACTTACTCAAGCTACATATCAGGGTAAGGATGTTAAAACCGCCCAAACATTTAACGAAATATTACTATAAAACGGTGGTTGTTTGCAAAAGCAGCGGAAATCCACTTCCACCATCACGTGTTCTTAGACATCAGTAAGACATGGAATCGCTTTAGTGAATTCTGAAGACATAGTGGGACAAACACAGGGGTTTTGTGTGATAAGAGATTAGAGAAAAGAATAGGTTAGAAACCTCAAATGGTTGCTGGTTCTGGGGCCCGCTGGAGATGGTAGACGTGGCGCCATTGTCGGCGCTAAACAGAGGACAAGTAGTTGACAAAGTTATGTCTCCGCTCAGTGGTACTAAAGAATGGTTTTTCCACCGCGCATCAAAGTGTCCATCCTCCACAAACATGAAATGTCTTCCCCTTAACCTCGACCTTCACCACAATTGTAATCCCAATGCAACACCATGAAATATTGTGACAACAGTTACAAAAAAAAGGAATGAAAGACAGACTGTGATAAAGCTAATAATAACTAAAGCTGCCCAGGAAAAAGCATGCAACACATGCCATTTTGGTGATGCTGTGCCCAAAGTTCAAGTAAAAAAAAAAAAGGTAATATAAAACCCAAATACTTTTAATAAGCTTTTATACTGAAAGCTCAGACTCAAAATCAGCCTCACTGACCAAGTGTGTAAGGACTGTGACTCAGGTCAGGGGCATGTTGGTGAGTAACAACTGTTAGGGAAGGTGGGCAAACATACAAAAGAAAAGGATGTAAAAAGTGTCCATGGAATATTATTATTCTCCTTATAACAAGTTATTTCACTTTTCAGTCACACAAACCTCCTCTCCTCCAGTAGCTCCTCGATAAACCCGGAGTCACATCTCGGACACGTATACTCCTGTGAACAGACATAAAGCGAAGTGAAACCATCATAACACGCTCGACCGTCTACTGTATAAACCGCCTCACCACCCGCCATTGTGCAGGAAACAGCTATACGGCCCGTTAGGGTGTCAGCGTGCAAGCGAGTGTTAACGGCAAATAAACAGAACTCACAGCCACAGATGAAGAGGACACATGGTGATAATCAGTCTCATATGGGGGGCGGTGGGGTGTAATCCTGAATGTTTACCCGCCACGGCCAAAATTTACTTCGTTTTTGGGCGGAGGGGAGGAAATCGGTGAAGGCCTCCCACCCCTTCCTCACCACCTTCTATCAGGGACGCTGTCAGAAGTGGTCGCATAACGCAACATGGAGCCCAACGTCGCCAAGCCATCAGGCTGCTTCACACCTTCCAGAACCCCAACGTTCAACCGACGTGTAAACCGATTTCCATACGGCTCCTGTACACCTTCTCTGTGCTTACGCGGATGTTTGGGTTTCTTTTACGTTGTGATGATTTCAAACCCCTGATCCTGACAGAAACAAAGTGTCCAACCGGGGCATTTTCTATGGTTTTACCCAAAAACAAAAGTGGCGGACCGTTTTACATTGTAGCGGGTGCATGTGCAGCTCTGAGACAGATCATTCTGGACTGTGACTGACAGGCATTGCCACTTGTGTGCTTTATTGAATGCCTAAACACACAAAAAAAGAAAAGGACGCAGGGCCATTGTTGCTCCTGGATGGTTCACTCTACAGGAATTACGAACTAAAAGTCCGACTTGTGCTGACAGCGTTTCTCTTGCGAAAAAAATAAAATAATAAGTGGACGCGATCAGTGTTTCAGTTTGGCAGTTACTGCTAGTGAATTTCAGCAAGCTAACGTTAACGGTTAGGCCAACGTACTCCTTAAAAAAAAACGTAAATAAAAAATGATCAAGCCAACGTTGTTGTAAACAACCCGTGACTAAACATCAGTTGTCTGAGTGTTACGACTACGCAGTTAGCGAGTGTGCGCTGATGGATCCACTACTTAAGATAACAAGCTAACGTTAGCTCTCACTGATTAGCGTTAGCGAGATAAACTGGACCTCGCAGAAGCTAGCTAACGCCGCTAGCATGTTCTCCGTTTGCACCGCCGCTACGCCGTCTTATACCGAAACAACGACCCCACCACCGGGTTTTTTATTCGTCCCGTTTTCTCCGTCTTTACTTCCCGTTCACGGTACTCACGGGGAGCCGAGGGCTGATCTCCGCGGAGCATCTGTGACAGAAGAACCGGCTGGGCCATGGAGGAGCTTCCGCCATCTTTAACACCTAACAGGTAGCGAGGAGGAAGGACTACGGAGCCCCGGAAAGGTCAAACACCTCCGAGAAAATACGAATGACAGACTAAGAATAATGTGACATATCTAAATTAAAAACTAATTATTCCGTTTCATACGCTTCGTGTAAATATTAACAGCAGAGTTAAATAACGAATTCATACGCATTTGACAAAAACTACAAATTATCTGTGGTACCGAACACCGCCACAAGGTGGTGCTTTCGGCACCAGTTGTTGAAGAGAGTTGGTGTGTAGTTCATTAGTCAAAGGAGTGAGACTGAGGAAACAGTGCACTCTCGGTGTGTTTCCTTTAAATGTCATGATTTATAGGTTGGTGAGGTGTCCTGCATTTGTATGAATGTCAAAACTCCCCTGGCAAAGTCTGTATTTGGTATCACCGCACCGAGCTGGTGTTTCATCCCCCCCGGCTCTCCCTGTTCGCACATAAACTTAAGATTTGCTTTTGCAGTCTGGAACCGCATCAAATTGAGTTTTTACGCGTTTTTACTTTTCCATTGGATTTCTGTCAAGCACCTCTTGGGCCTGAAAGACATACTCCATGTGTCTAGAGGTAGCATCTGTTTTTGAGCCATCCATCTCGCCTCAGGTGGATTTGTGATTTTTTTTTCATGTGTCAAATCTGAGACATAACAAAGTAAAAATATAGCCACTCACATGGAAAAGACATTGTCTTGTTTTGTTTTTACAAAGCCAAGTTCTTTCTGGCGGCCCTGAGATAGGTAGATAGCTGTGAAGGACTCGGAGAGCAGTGAGTTTCTTAAGAGCTGCAGGCACATGTGATTGATTTTATGTTCTTCTCAGGTCTGCTTTTTGTTTTGGCCTTGTAGATTAAATCATTCTCTCTATTTATTTCTTTCACAGGTATCCTTAATGCGATTTCCCGGACTGCAGATTTACGGCAGTAAACAGGTCACACAAGTCCGGAGTGTCTTTGGTGCTTGGCAACACATGTTGAGAGCAAGTAGGAGTTCTCATGCGACCTCCCGTCAGCCAATCACGTCCCTCAAGCCGTCTCGCCTGATTTCTATTTACAAAATGTCAAATGCTGCGCTCCTTAGGAGAGCAGCCCGGAATGCGTGTTCCAATGAGATAACCGTGTAACGACTGCAAACTCACAGTGACCCAAACGTTTTATTCCCCAGCTCGGCACGCACGACATCGATAAATTACGTTTTACAATGTTACCTCGCCGGCTCCCGATGAGCTAATGAGGCCGGCGGTGTGTCTGATCTGGCCTTGTGGGAGCAGGAAATGAAGGCCCGTCCCATGGGGCTGAGATCAGAAGGGGTCCGATAGCACGCAGGTCTGCTATGTCTGCCTGGCTGAGGTAAGCTATTGTGTGTCTCTTTGCGTCACCCGGTCAAATGTTGGCGTGGCGAGAATCTGGGGGAGTGAGCGACTTCCAGAGACGGAGCGACCTTCCAGATCGCGGACCTTCAAGGACCCGGCTGAATCTGAATTGTGAACACTCGTGCATGTGCGTGCACACTTTGTGAGTCTACCTTCTACTTTTCCAGACGCTCGAGCCCGGGATTGCCCCACAAAGACCCTCCGCCCCCCTCACCCCTCCGTCTCCCCCCGAATCACACTGTAGCACACGCACAAACACACGTATGGACACACACTCACACACTCAGCAATAACAGCCGCCTGCTGGAACTTCCTGGGCCCCTCAGTCATGCGTCACTTGTTTTCAGTCCCACCCAGCTAAGAGTCTCTCTACGTCCAGACACCCACCCACACACACACACACACACACACACACACACACACACACACACACACACACACACACCATAAGATCTCTCTTGAAGGTCAACATTGGTGATGAGCAAAGCTGCCGGTATTTAAATGTTTGGTATCACATCCCTGGGCAGCTAAAAAAACATGGATGCTGCTTGAGGAAACGCATGTTTGCAATTAGCGGCTTGGGTTCCACCTCCTTTGTGGTGGTAAAGTGTTTGCGGTTCGCTCACTGTACGTATTTTGACCCACTGTTTTTTTTACAGTATAACATCTGTCCCAGGTATGGACAGTAGCTATCAGCTGGTTGTGTGCTAACACAATAAACTGAGAATGAACAAAGAAAAAAAAATAGCACCGGGCATCACAGAGGGGCCTTTTTACGGTGTTTGGGTTGCCAGGTTTGAACAGGTCAGCGCAAAGAGCCGCGAGGACGTCTCACTCACCGCGAAACACTCAGCAGGGGCCCGGCGAGAAAACACAAGGACATCGAGCACGGAAGGAAGCATGTTGGAAAGACAGCGTGTTATTTGTCCCACTCAGACTACATGGCAACACCGGACCGCAAACCCCCGCCGGAGAAATGGAAAAAAATCCCCCCCCCCCCCCCCCCCCAAAAAAAGAAAGCCTATAACATTTCTTTATGAAACTCTGTGGTAGGTAGATAAGTGAGAAACGAGGATATAAAAAAACAACTCCGAGGTGTGTATGAGAAGAATTAAAGGGAATATTATCCACTGGAATGTTTGGAGTGTTGTCTTTGGCAGGTATTTTGTTTATGTTTCAAGTGTGTGTGTGTGCGTGTGTGTGTGTGTGTGTGAAAGGGGGGATTTCCAGAGTGTGTTGTGTTGGTTATTTTGTGTGCATCTGTGTTGGAATGTAAATGCAGTAAGTACAGTTTACTCAAGTAATAATACTGCAATGCAAATCAGATCTCCACCACGACTCTCTTTTAATTAGGCCACATGAAGCATGGCGTGCGCACAACGGCAAATCAGACGTTCCGCGATAAACAACCAAACTTTCCATTATTTAACAACAGGCGGGTCTCTGGGCCGAGGCTTGTGTCAAATAAAAACGGTATTTCTGTCGAAGCCACCTGAGAACGCGGGTCTGAAATGATGTTTGGGTCATTTTTCAAGCCTCAAATTGCACAATTTCATTCAGTTTTGAGTCTGCAACGTAAGTTCAGTGCAATTATCGAGCTTTATTGACTATTGTTTTCCAGTTGTGTGCGGCCTTGTCGTTGCCATGGCGGCGGCGACGGAGGAGGCAGCAGCCTCACATAGCGTCTCCGGAGGGGCCTCACACAGTGCAATTGAAAAATCATCAGAAAGCAAACTAATCGCACATATGGAGCGACACTTTGCTATTTACATTCAAAAGCCTCACGGAATCCTCCCCTCCTGTGAGGACACGCGAGCCGGACCACACAGCGAGCCGGATGAGTCCCAGAGGTCACCCCGAGGAAGCCCGGCAACTAGCCGAGCATAATTGGGGGGGCAATTTGCATTTGCGCAACCGGAACGCCGGCGCTGATTTGTTGTTGGTGCTCTGATCCGGACCAGATCAGCGACACACGCTGCTCCCTTCCCTTCCCTCCCGACCTGCGTGCACTTCCTCACAAACGGGTCGCACCCGCGGTCGGAACCTTGACTTACGTTTCCCATCTTTCGTCACATTAAAGCACGAACCAACGGTTGTGACGTTAGCCTCCTGATAAGAGATAACCTTCACTAAAGATCATTAAAAGGTAAAAAGTCAAAGCAGCACAAACTGTGAAACCGGGGAAAACGGGCTGTTGCCTCATAATCAGCTCTCGAACCGTTTAATTCAATGCACATGTGGAATAGTGAAAGGAGTCGCAGGGCGAGTCAGGAAGCCGCGTGTCTGAGGCAGACATATTGTGATGGAGTGATGGATGGCGACATCTATTAGTTTCAGCTGTGGCGCTGCGCTGTTTACAACCCGGCGGCGCGATCCAGCGAGTGGGTGGTCTCCCAAACCGCCCCACCCTCTCCCCCCCCCCCCCCCCCCCTCTCCTCGGCGCCCGGGCCCATCGCATTGGGATCCCAACGCTGGCTGTGAACTTACTGGAAGTGGTTACGGCAACCTGGCGGAAGTGACAGCATGTGGAGGTGGTTGAGGGGGAGAGAAGCGCGAAAAAGGATTACGCACCCCTGAAACGTCCCCGTGGGCGTCGCACCTCCAATGTTTGTACGGACATAAACAACTCAGCCAGATGCGACTGGCGTGACGTAATGCGTGTGTGACTGATGCCTCGGTCAAAGCAGGGGAAATGCACACATAGTCGCACACACACACACACACACACACGCACACACGCAGGAGAAGCTGCGAGGCCCCTCGATGGTCGGAATGACACGCCGGGTAACGTGGGCAGAGGATTCCTGCGGTCCCACGACGGGTGTAATTATGGCACCTCTGGAGTGGCGCATACGCTTCTCTCAGGGATTATGTCATCGCCCCCAAACGCGTCACATCCGACCCCCGCAGGTGTGTGTGTGTGTGTGGCACAGCGTCCTGGCCTGCAATCATCCGACCCCCGCGTTAGAAGGTGTGTGCAGACAACGGGCCGTTTCTAAAGAAGGTGGTGTAGATCAGCACGTTAAAAGTTTAGATCCGGAACAGATGTATGTATTATTGGGAAGGGTGAAAAACAAAAGCGTCCCCAGAGTCTCCGCGCTGAGGTCACGTCTGCGTGCCGGATGACTCGATGGGATTTACGTTTGAGTCCCATCAATCATCCGTGACTTTAACGCACATTGTGCAGTAAACAATGATGCGTAAGTTCCTAAGGTTGTGTTTGTTTTATGCACGGGCACAGCAACGGCCCCTCGGTGGCGTTCATTATTTGCCCTGTTCGTACTAACAAAACACTTAGTTCCATTCTCAGTGTAATAAAAGGGTACTTGGGAATATAAACATCTCCCCAAAGCTGAACCAGATGCAGAAACGCAGAAAAACAAGGGAGGTGCTCCACACGGGGACGTGAGTCAGGACCCGGGCCCGAGCGCTGCGAGACACTCATTTCTCGCCCTCTGTCCCCCCGTCCCGCAGCGGGGGGACGTCCATTAGGGGAGACGGGACGGGGGGGAGAAAAAGCTGCCCGGCCTGGATTTGATTCCCGGACCGCCTCTCTTGACGTGAGGCCTCCGCGTCTGAGCAGCAGGCGGGGAGGCCTTCACGAGGAGTTCGGAGAAGACAGCCGCGGATCCGACCTTCTCTAAGCTACGTGGTCGTGACGCGACGGGAGACGCGTGTTAGTGGCTACATTGCTGAGTCATGCAGACAACATAAACAACCAGCTTCAAAGTATTACAAGTTGCTAACGGATACTGACGTGATCAGCGAGTCTGGACCACGATCGCTAGTTCTTGTGAACAGCCGAACGACAGAACGCTATTTAAATGTTGCCGCCGCAAAGAATTCTGGGACGGAATTAACTCCTTTCCCTTTGTGATGGATGGTCGGGTGGTGCCTATGCTAAAGGCGCTAAGTAGGGAAGCATTGAAGCTAGCATTAGGCAATTAAGCAAGGGTGTAACCATGGTTATGCTATGGTCGAGGCTTAGCAAACGGTTATATTTTCCGGCTGTATCTTGGGTGCCTGGGGGGGAAACGACCCCCCCCGAAAGAATGCGTGGTTACGGCCTTGCTCTTTAAGGGCGCGAAGCGTGATCTCATTTTTAAAAAGTCCAGATTTGGTCAAAGGTTGCAGGGAGGGTGACTGTTTCATGAGGTGACAGAAATAAAGAGGACACGTGGCAAATTGTTAAACGTTATATTGTTTTTGAAATGGCAGTACAAAAATACAAAAATATGTTGATGCATTTGTCATTGAAATGTCACAGTAGGCACACAGAGAGTGTTATTTACAGGAGAGTCATTGAGGTGTCCCACAGTGGGAGGGTTCGAGGAGCATCGTCATCAAGGTGGACCGATTGACCCGTGCGCTCTGACGGGATAATCGGGTTTATCCAACGGGCCTTAATTGAGGTCCATTCTCAGACAAATTTAATTTCCCTTCCAGTGGGACGATGCCAATTACGTTTTTGCATCCGGTAAGTTTCGTAGAAAGAATCAACCTCAAAAGCAGCTGAACAGCGGCCGGACCGAAAAAAAACCCAACACGTTGACAAAACGGCGGCCGAGCTCTCCGTTTGAAAGGACGTCGTCTGAGGAGACTCTTCCAGACGCAACAAGACGGCCAGGTTTAGGCAGAGCCTCCAGAGTAAACATGTGAGGAGGGAGACACGGGGGGGAGGAGGGATGGGGGGGGGGGGGGGGGGGCCAAAAGACAAAAGCCCAAGTATAGAAAATCTACTTTCCCAACAAGCGAGACTTCAGCTTACAAAAAAACCCCACAATAAATATGATTTATGCATCAGCTTTCCAGAGGATATATGGATTTGTTACTTGGGTAAAAACATAAATAGAGCTTGATACCTTCTCCAATAAATAGCAGTGGTATTCTATATACAATATGCACACATTCTCCCAAGGAGCCAATGGGGTAAATCCGTCTCGTTCATCTGCCGATGGCTCCCCGGGGTTCCGCAGCTCTTTTTGAGGCGTTTACACTTTCGTGGGTCTTCTAAATTCTACTGTCACTCTGGGTACAAAGAGGAGGGGCAGCGGTTATGGAAACAAAAAGGTCATCGAGGTCATCGAGGGAAGCTGGTGGTGCGACGCTGGGATATTGTGGATGTGACTCCAGGTTTCCACCTAGACCGCGTTTTCCTCGCTGCCTTCGAAGCGTTGAGGCTTCCGGGGGGGACCTGCGGACAAGAAGAGCGTCAGTCACCAGAAGTCCTCACCGTCCCGCATGAAGCCGGGAGGGTGGAGGGGAGGGGGGGGGCGCTCCCGAGGCCTTACTGTTGCAGTGGCCGAAGTGGCGGACTCCTATGGAGCGGCCCAGGAAGCAGGTGGCCCGGCGCAGGTGGCAGGCGCTGGGGTAGGTGATGTTGTCGTTGCCGCAGATGGGCTGCTCGGACAGCGAGGGGATCGGGCACGGGGTCGCGCGGCACACGACGCAGTGGGCGCTGTTGGTCTGGTCGGTCACGCAGGTGTGCGTCCCGGGACACACCACGTCGGAGCAGGACTCTGCGGCGAAGGGCCAAAGTGTGGCTTTAGGTTCCTGCGTGCGTCAGATCACCCGGCAAACAGCATCGCCTTGACACACTCGACCTTACTTTTGCAGTCTCCCTGGTACATGACCTCCAGGTCCGGGTGGCCCATGCAGCGGGCCATCAGCAGGGAACACTCATCCCGGTAGGACCTCCCGTCGCTGCCGCACACGGCGGGCCTGCGGGTGATGTGAGAGCAGTCCGGAGCGCACACACACTGAGGCCTCCCCGTCTTCATCTTGCAAACCTTCCCGGGGCTGCAGCGCACTCCCTCGCACGTCTCTACGAAAAAAGCACCGCGAGAGGTCAGCAGTGTTACCGCGTTAGCAGGTCTGCGGGCCGGACCGTGACACCATTTCCACCGCCAGCAATGTTTACAATAATCACATGTGTGTAGGCGAGGCTGCCAAGTTTTCATAACAGGGCTCCTCCGTGTGACGGGGGGGAGGATGGGGGGTCAAACAGCCGCCGGGCCGAGGAGGGAGGAAGCGGCGTAATCTTACACGCTGCACACGGGTTTTCTTCCCAGGACCTTGAGAGGTGATGTCTGCTCTCCTCTGAGGAACTGATTTCCTGTCTCTACCACCGCTTCAATATCCTGTTTTATTTGTTCTTTGTTCCCCCCCCCCCTCTTTTCCTCCTGGACAACTTTTGGTTGGTTCATATTATTCGTATTGTTTTGTCTCTCACATATCCTCCTCCCCACCCCCCCGGCCTCCCAATAACGCCTTTTGTACTTAACCGAACCGCTGACGAGGCTCCGCTCGGGCTCTTCATTCCGTACCCACGTTTTCCTCCCACGGAATTCCAGCTGATCGAGATAGTGGATCGCATTATGAGTCCCAGACATCTGGGCACGTGGCGGGCATTTATCCCAGACTGCAGGAATGCATCTTCTTACACGGCTCCAAGAAGCAATCAAACAACTACAGCTTTAGAAGAAATGTTCTCATGATGGAAGAAGGAAAGGAGGAGGACAGAGTTCGGAATTCCTCCAACTTCCTTCCTTTTTAATGCGAAAGTTGTGTTGGGAGTTTTCTTCAAAATGCCGCGGCTGCCTTTAATGAATTCAAGCCTCTGTGTCCCTGAGCGGTGGGGCGATATTTGGTCATGCATACATGCTCTCCCCAGCAGCTTTTCACTTGACCTTATCGGCATGCGTGATGGCTGCATTGCAAGTGCTGCTCATGTGACCAGAATGCTTTTTACAAGTGAACCTGAATGAACCCTGCAGGGCTTCCAGGAGGGGAAGCTGAACCGGGCCGGCCGGGTGGAGCCGAGTGGAAACCGTCTACGTCTGCGTTTGGTTAACGGACGCTTCCCCCAGGACCTCGTTGCGTAAATGAATAACAAGCTGTGTTATTCAGTGTAACATAGGAGACAACTTTTAAATCTGGAAATGATGCGTAAGTCGTGTTTTTGCTCACAATGTGACTGTAAAGAATTTAAATGTGGCAGTTCACCACGTGATGAGCAACACTGTGGCTCCGCGGCAGTAAGAAACCAAAGCAATACACCGCTACATTAAGTAATGGATTCCTTCAACGACTGACTTTTTTTCTCCTTTTGGTTTTAATTTGGGCTTGTTTACCTTTGCAGGGTTTACAGGACACGATTCCCAGGAAGCCCAGCAGGCTGACCTCATTCATGGGCATGCTGCTGTTGGACCACGCGGTGTCCAGGCGTCCGCCGGCGCAGCACTCCTCCCGGGTCACCCCTCTCATCAGCACCATGTCGCACCTTTGGTCCTGACTCCGCTGCAGCCAGCACATCCCGGCTGCGGAGGAAAGCAGACGTCATTCAGAGCCACTTTCTAACGAACACGTCCATCACCTCAGCCGAAAAGCCTAATATGTAGTCTCCTTATAGTAAAAAAGCAGATTAAAAAAAAAATTAAAAAGTACCTCGCTATGATAACTGCAGGAAGATTTATTCTTCTATTTCAAAATACAAAAATAAAAACTGACTCACCACTGGCAGGATTTTTCCCAATCTGATACAAAGAGAGAATCACCCCGAAAACAGGAATGAAAAAGATCATCGTGAACTCGAGCTCGTCTCCTCAAAAGTCAGCAAAAGAAGCAGCGACGTTCCTCCGGCGAAGCGAGCGGGTCACTCTGACTCAACTCCGCGAGCAGCTCTCCCTCTTTATGTGAATGGACGTGTTGTGGACAGGCGATGTCGTTCCCCCCTCTGTCTAAATATTTAGCCCAGATGGAATCGTGCGGCTGGGATGGGCGATCCTCTCAGCCAGTAACAAGCCGGGGAAGGACGCAGTTTGACTCTGACTCAACTCCCAGAGTCGGGAAATGATCCCTGCCCTCCAGCGCCAGACGCCGGGGCAATCACATGACCTCACTGAACATCCTCGCGCCATTGAGAACTCATTAGCGGCTAATTGAGTCCTAGAAGTTTTTCTCGCCGTGACTGATTGAATAGACTGTTCAGGTATTTGGGAAAATACTTTATTGCGTAACAACCTCTTAAAGTGAGCGGTTTTCTTAATAGTCCAGTGGGTGTTTTTCTCTCTGTTGTCTCTGTAATGAAACCTACTCGCTTTCAAAGCTGTAGTTTTCTGCCTACAAAGAAAAGTTAGAAATGACGTTCTTAATCCTTACAACCTCCTAAATCAACGTGATCCAGCATTGACCCCCAAGTTGTTGTCTCTTTGAAGTGGAAACGCGCGGGACAGAAGTGCAGCCGCTGCACAGCGGTTACTAACTTCAGGCCTTATCGTGTTCGATCAAATCAATGTCAAAGAGGCAAAATATCCACAGAGACAGTCCTTGGGTGGATAAAGTTGCCGTGCCTCATTCAGTTGACTGTCTCTGTACGTCAATGCCGATATTTCCCTACGCGGCTGCGGTCAGAGCGATACCGAGAGATGAGGGGGTTGTGGGGATGAAAGCGGTGAAAGCGGTCTGCCCTTGAGCAATATCTCAAGTTCAAAAAAGCACGACAACATCGGAGCTTGTCCAGAACATTCACGTCCCCACATTTTCAGTCGATAATCGAACACAGGCAACCGCAGCGAGCGGGACGGAACACATGGTGGAGTATTGTGGGTGTCCACACAGTGTCTGCGGATCAGACACCGTCACATCCTTAGAAAAAATGGAACACTCTCACAGCCAGGGGCTAATCAGCATCAGCATTGAGCTTGATAAGAACATCTGCTCCTCTCCTCTCTCCTCCTGCACTCGTTCACCTCCCTCCACTGAGAGTCTGCCCGTCTGTCACCACTCCTTTTATCTAACGCTTCCCATTGATCGCTGCGGGAGGAGAGATGAAGGTAGTCTCTGTGAATGATGTTGCCTGCGTCGGCAAAAAAAGATCCCCAGGGCAGAGGAAGGAATGCCGGCTGACCTCGGAGGAGAGGGAGAACCCAGGCCCAGGCCTCCTCGCCCGGCTCTCTGCAGATCCACTCAGCCCGTCATATGGTTTGGATCATTACTGCAGAGCTCTAACAATAAATACAGCGTGCTGGGGTCTTTGGAGCACCCGGTGACGTTGGATCTCTATTAGAGTGCAGCTTGCTGCGTCGCGTCTTTGAGACACACCGGGTTCCTTCCAAGTGGCTGGGTTCCGAGGGGGTCGCATGAAATTGAGGGAGCCTTTTGAGAACTGTCTGAAGTGAAATGGAGAGAGTTCATCTCAGGTGTGTGGAGCTTAGTTTGGCATACTATACATTTATTTTGCTGAAAAGGGGGAAAACGGCGCTGCCATCTAGTGGAGGACGAATATAATTACACCTATTTGAAGTTCCACCGATGTAGCTAGGTTTTATTTACTATAACGGATCACAGGAATAAGTAAATAGCCAATCTTAAGCCTTGAGTATTTTTGAAATATAATCAGAAATGGAAGCTGTTGAAAAATTCTTTTGGGAAACATCATGCAATGAAAAGTGGAACATTATGAGGTCAGTATAATGTCATAAAAAATAAGTCAGAAAATATTAGGTCGAAAAGGCTTTTGTTCAAAAAGTAAAACATATATGGTCAAAACTGTCATAGAAAGAAAATTAAAATGTCTGTGCTTTGAAAAAAAAAGTCAAAATATTTTAAAAAGTCAAAATATGCCAGGTTGAAAAGGTCTTGCAAAGAAAGTAAAAAAATATTAGGTCGAAAAAAAGAATACGGTTGAAAATTATCAGGGCAATAAAA
Source organism: Apeltes quadracus (assembly GCA_021346845.1). Taxonomy (NCBI): domain Eukaryota; kingdom Metazoa; phylum Chordata; class Actinopteri; order Perciformes; family Gasterosteidae; genus Apeltes; species Apeltes quadracus. The sequence goes on along the minus strand of CM037924.1, from coordinate 2,633,103 downwards.
AGATTTAAAGTCAAGACATTTCATGGCAAAAAAAAAAATTAAACGAAACATCAGAACAAAAAATGTAAGTGAACAAGCCAGTTTAAACCCATGCCAGAACTCAGACATCCGAGGGTAGCAAAGGAAAGCTTGGCTCATAGCTTAGTATGCTTAGTTAACAATTTACGTAAACAAATTCTGTGGCATTAATTCAAAGCTGTAAAGTTACAACTACAATGAACCAAAAGGACCAGATGAGGGCGCCGCTTGTCCGTCTCTCAATCCTACATCCTTCCCCCGGCGTGTTCGCTCGAGGTGTCGCTCAACTCTGAGGCCTCAATAAATCCCCACATGTCCCCACCTAATAAAAACGCCACTTAGCTTTTAAACGAGGGCATCAACGCTGTCTGGCTAAATGTGACTCATACGTGTTATTTCCCAAGATGCACCTGTCATCTCCTGGATTCATAAGGGACATCTGCCACGTTGCCCGCCGCAGCGAGTATATGTATTCAAATACATGCTTGCACTATCTGAGAAGAAGCTCATTCAACCCCCCCGTCCATTCTGCACACGCTCTTCCTCCTCCACCATCACCCTCCTCTTCCCCAGCCTCCTTCCTGTGTTTAGATTCTGCCCGGGGGAAGTGGCCCCGGCGGTTCACTAATGGGGAAGGTTACTGTTGACGCACGCGCTGCTCATGTAAGCACCCCCTCCCGTCCCCCCCATCTCCCTCTCTCTCTCTCTCTCTGTCTCTCGCTCTCTCGCCCCTCTCCGGTCGTGACTGAGGGTCTCCCTCAGGGTCACAGTCGCCTCCTCCTGCGTCCGCGAAGACACTGACACAAGTTCTCAAGTGTTTTTGTTCAACTTGAATTGGACTCTTATGACTCCGGAGGTCTGCGATGAAGCGTCGACTGCTGCCGATGTCACCATTTAATCAGAGTAAATTAACATCCATATGTATTCCACATATTGGATGACTTATAGCGTCGGTGTCAAATTACTGTCATTTGAGTATTTAATTTGCCATTTCACGGCTAATCACAACAGCCTCCGTCAATAGTCGTTTCTTTAACTGTGTTACTGCTGAGTGCGGCGGATGCAGGAAACTACTGAACGTTTCCTGAGAAAAGGTTCCTGCATGGGTCGTCACTTTTTTGTTGTTACATTTCTTCTTCTTCTTCTAAAAAGGCTTAGGAGTCATTCAATGTTCATAAAAGCATATTAAACATCTGTTGCGTTGAACTATTCTGTCATTGTCAAACATTTAACCAGCCTTTCAGTTTTTGTTTATTTCATTCACCACACATGGGGTTCAAAAGTCATGATTATAAATGTCTTGTAAGGTGTCATTAACGCATAGTGAAGTTAATAAACATCTTATAAGGGCAAATCGGTGTCAGAAGCGTGATTATCCCACCATTTTGTGAGGTGCGCATCCTCTGTTTCCGTTCATCAACCACTGTGAAGTGAGGAGAATTGGGAAAGGAGAGCGTCCCTCAGGGTGAAGGAGAGCAGCAAGGAAGCATCAAAGCATCTGTCTTCTGAGGCCACTTCTGCCACTTTCAGCCATTTTATTCACTGAAGAAAAAAACAGTCTAGCGAAGCCAGCGAGGTGCCATCAGGCTCTGAGTCACCGACAAATAAGAGTCTGTCTCCTGCGAAGGCGTTGTCCTCACTTACGTCCCACCATTTCACCACGCAATAGTTACGTGCCACTTCCCCTCAGGCCCGCTGGAGGAGTGATGGAAAACACCCAGGTCGGTGTCTCCTGCAGAGAACCTCTGGATGCCATCCTCCGCTTCCCTCCCGAGCAGCAATTCACTTCCCCTTCACAGGGAGACAAAGTGCCCCGAATGCTCGAGTGTAAATTACATTTTAGGTGAGATTTCTTTTTTTTCTTTCTCTGTCATCCGCAGAAAAAAACGATACGAGTCGATGGAGGTGTGAAAACGGGCTCATGTTGTGTTATTTGTGTTTTTTTCTCCTTCAAACGACGGAACAAGCTGCTCTCGAACTCGTCCTCTCGAATCCGTCAGCTCTCTCTCTCTCTCTCTCTCTGAAGAGCTGATGCTCATGCCGGCAGCAGTTACCATGGCAACAAATGACTGAAGTGTATTTGTTGCCGTTGCGCTGAAAAGCTGTCAGAAACGGATAAATAAAACCAAACAGAGGAGGGAAAGTTTTGATTCCGTCTATTCACGATGCAGCGAGACCGATGCTGCCGATGATTTCACATCACCACCCCCCCTTTTTTTTTCCTTTCTCGTGTACGACGAGCTGAGTTACGGGCCCCTACCTCTCACGCAGAAATGAATCCATCTCTTTGGCGTATGTGGCAGCAGCCTCCGGAAGGGCGACTGAAAAAAAAAACTGGCTGGCTTCGTAAATATTTGAGTGTGCAAAAGGGCAAGACGTGTCTTTTGAATAAAAGACCCCCCCCAACGTCAGCATGGCCTTCCAGTGAGTTCGGGGGGCACCACGATGGAGTCGATGAAGTATTAATGAGGGCCGATCACCTCGTGGAGAGCAACAATACGGGCTTCACAACCAAGCGGTACGGCCGCTATAGGAAATCACTTTTATTGATTGACTCGACGGCACTCTAAGTAAAGTGATAGCCTACTCATCGATTCTTTACTACGCATCGATTGCTTACCGCGGTAGTTCTCGAGTGTGCGCGCCGTCACGTGGAGAACACTGCGTGTGTTAATGTGTTATTGTGGATACATTGTGCATGGTTTCGTCCTGCAGCACCGCCGGGAGGGAAAACTCTCCGTTTGCACAGTAATTTGGTGTTAACCTGCTAAACCGAATAAGAAACAAAGGATAGCATCAGCTGGTTAGCCGCCGCTGTTAGCACGTTGACGTTAGCGTTAAAGGTCAAGCTCGTATTTCTTCTTCTTTTAGTTAGTTTATAAAAAAGCATATTAAACAAGGTTTAACTTGAAACATGATGCCCCTTCGTGTCTTAGGGTGTCATCTAATCCACATCGTTGTGTAATTGACTGCTTCGCCTGTTTGGCGTTAGCGTTTGGCTCCAGCACGTCCTCGCCGATCTGCGGCTTGTAAGGGCCGTCAGGCAATTCAACTGCCAATTGGCCACCTTATAGCCACTATTCCTCCTGTCATGCCGGTTCCTTTTCTTCCTCAGATCTCCAAATATATATGAAATAGTCAGTAAACCCATTTGGAGCGGCCTCTCGGACCTCTTGACAATGGAATCCAAACCCGGTTTCTTGTACAATCATTCCGATGAAAACATGTTCCATTCATCGACGGACTTGTTTCCAAGTCACAGGCATTTGCCCCTGTTGGTGTATTTTCGTGTAATCGCAGTGGCGCAGAAAAGATGAGCTGCTAAACGCCGGCGGGCGGCAGAGAGGAGGAAGAAAAACTCGTTTTCTGTAAATAAAAGGCAACTGACGACTACCGGGGAAGGAATAAAGCGGTGACGAAGCCAAACAGACGTGGACGGAACATGTGACAAGAGCGCGCAGAAAGCACTCCAGGGTGTGTGTGTGTGTGTGTGTGGCTCTAGAGTCCATGAAAGCATACACACGCACCTCCCACGCATCGCACACTATTCTCTACACTCACACCTTCCACACTGCTGCCCACGCATACACACATACTACCTTATGTAGTTCGGCTACAAACACACACACACACACACACACACACACGCACACGCACACAGTCGCTGCCTCCCTCACACCCCTGCAGCTCGGCTGGCATCGCTCACGCTTATGAAACAAAAGGTCTCCTTCGCCCCTTCGTCTCCACACGCCGCTCGCCGCTCCGTCACGTGGCGGGAAGGACGCGCGGCCCCCGATCCGAGCGGCGGGAAGCCAGCGAGCGAGGACGCGGGGAGCGCGGCGCCATTGTGAGGCCACGCACACAACAAACTGGGCCGAAGGTCATTCGAGCCTCCTTCTTTACGTAACCTTCTCTTTCTTTACCCCCCCCCACCGCCCCCACCGCTCAGGGTGTTTTATGCGTTTTGTCACCAGGTAGGTTGGAGGGAAAGGTTTTCTCTTGTGTTGGCGACGGGCTTTGAGGAGGAGGAGGATTCGGGCCACGCGGGTTTGAGTCCCGTGGTCAAGGTATCGGAGGTGTGGGCCATTCTTTGCGTCGATCCAATACCACGTCAGTATTTACGCCACACAGGAATCTCAGCGTTATTGCACCTCTTCAACCAGCAAGAGGCAGCTGATGGCGGTTCAGTGACACCCGTTTAGGACAATCAGAAGAAATACAGTTTTCACGACACTATAAAGGAGATATTAGGGAAGTATTGTGTTTTTTTCAGAATTCTGACCATTAAGTTGACGCTGCAATGGACCTGCGGTGACGAGAACTACGCTATTTACAAAATGAATTATTAATATTGTCTTCATAATAAACATTTAATCATGTAAATAATTGAGCGCGTCTCAAATCACGCAGTTCGTACAGTCGTGGCTCGCAAATCAGATATTATGACGGCGGTTTTTCAGATTTTACACGCTGCTCCAATCCTCATGCAGCTCACATTCAAATCGCCTCTGTTTAAACAGGAGTGTGTGTGTGTGTGTGTGTGTGTGTGTGTGTCATGAGTGGACCGACTCAAATGTGTGAAAGATAAAGGGCACGCTCCATAATGAGATGATACTAGTCACGACCCCCCCCACACACACACACACACACACACACACACACACACACACACGCGCGTCTTTGTCCGGCGTTTGTCAGCTTCCTCTCCCCTGACGAGCTGTCGGAGGGTTGACGTGTTGTTTTTGTTCGTGCTGCTGTGTTACTTGATTAAAAATATATTACATGTCAGGATGACACTTTCTTCTCGAGTGCGTGGAGACAATTAAGCAGCAGAAAGAGGGGGGGGGGGGGGGGAATAAATCAGAGAGCGTCAAATGAGTCCTTTTTTTGTTTTTTTCCCGGGAGGGGTCGTCTGTCTGTCCTTTCTCTGGATGCGACGTTGTGAGGAAGAGGAGGAGGAGGAGGAGCTCCTCTGCCCCGAGGGGCGAATGACATCATTCTCCCCTCGGGGCAGAGGAGGGGCTTCGCACAGCACGGATTCCAGCGTGGGACCGAACCAACCTCCCCGGTAAATAATTAACTCAACCATTTGAGCCGTGCATATCTTCAGCTTTGTTATTAATGTCATGTGTTCTCATTGGGGACGCGGTCGCCATTTACACAATTCAAAAGTATTTATTGTAATTTAATGTTTTTACTTTCCCTTCGAGCATTCTTTAGTGGGGCATTTTGTACTACATCAATGAGAGTATTTGAAGTATTTGAAACATGACATGACAGCGTGTTTCTGCCCCACACGTTCATTCACACACGCACACAAACACCAACACACACAAGCCTTCGCCCGCGGTTCGTCTTCATCAACTTCCGCTTTTTTTGGGGGGGGGTTTTCTTGGCAGGTACACAAGACGGACACGGGAATTCGTTGGTGGGCATTGAACCTACCGTTAAAACTCAGTTTTCAGAATGACCCTATTATCAATGACTTAAAAAGAAACGGCGCCGTGAAGTCCTATTTTTCCTGCAGAACATCCCCCATTACACACAAACAGTCTGGACCCGAGGAGGCCGATTGCTTGTTGCCTGTTGGACTCATCCACTGTCCTGCTTCAACGCCAGATGAGTGTGTGTGACTGTGTGTGTGTGTGTGTGTGGTGACGCTGTCGTTGGGTCAGAAGCCATGGCCTTGCAGAGGGCTTTGCAGGCAGAGTATGACAGAAGGTGCTTGCAGCACTCAATATGTCATTGTCTCTTGTTTTGGCTATTTGCAGCACAGTGCCGGTGTCGGCCCCGCTGGCAAAACACACACACACACACACACACACACACACACACACACATCCACACGCAGACACATGAAATGAGTAACTCATAAACCATGAACACGGAATCAAAAGGCATCATGAAGGCTCCCGTTATCTGTGGCGTTTGTTTGTGCGATCGATAGCCGTCTCTACCGAGGAAAACGTGGACGTTCTGAGGAACAAAAAAAAAAAACGACTTTTCTCGTCCTCCCATTGCCGCTGGCTGAGGCGACCTCTTGGCGGGCGGCGCCGAGGTCACGGAGGTCACTGGGTCTCCTCGGAGCCGCTTGCGATCATCGAGCCTCCTCAATCACCGACTCCTGTCGGCGCAGGAAACCAAAGAGAATATTGTTTTTATCATTCCCCCGTTTGCCCGACTGCTCTACAACCGAACTTCTCTCCGAGTCTGAGCCGTCTCCTCGGGGGAAATTAGGTCAGTTTATTTATTACCCCATCTTGTTTTATTGTGTTAGTCTTTGAATTGGAACATTTATTTTTCCATAGTGGAGCTTAATGAGCTGCATGGAACTGGGATCACAGCCACACAGGAACCAATTAAATTCCAGACGAGGGCCGTGGCTCCCGTTGCCCCGACTTCTGTGTTTCGCGCTTCCTCCCGTCTCCAGAGAGGGGAACGGCCCCGATTCATTTTTTTATTGCCAATTAATGGCAGGTTAAGAACGTCTGGAGTCTAATGTTTGTGAGGTGGGAAATTAGCTGACTTCCTTTTCCACTTTGAAGTGAGGACACATTACTTTCAGTACACATTTTAGGCGCTTGATGTCGATTGAATTTGTCCTGCAAACTTCAGCTCCAATTAAATCCACCCGATTTAATTACGGTAGTAATGCATTTGTAAATGACTGTTTTTACAAAGTGCACATGTAACACAGTGGTAACAAACTGACTATTTAAGTGGAGTGTTTCCGCCGGATTGACAATTTATTAATCACCTCCCCACCTTTTTCAATATGAACCGTCCTTCATCCTTCTTGGCGTGAGTTACAGCAACCGCACATTTGAAAAGAAAATATGTCCCTTTAATTGCATGTTCTGCCGTTCCTCGTTTTATCTCAGCAAGCAGTCGAGCGTTCATTCACACTGGGCCGATATCCGCGTTCCAAATTATAGAAGCAAGAAGGGCCGAATTGTTTCGTACAAAAGGTGCAACGTCACCTGTTGATGACAAGCAGTGTGGAATTAAAACGTCTCCACCAAGAACAGCGAGATGGTGCCACAATCAAAGGGTACCGCAAGAGTTTCCTCTTCATGGGTCATTTTGCAGGTTTCATTAGTACAATTCTTTTTTTTTTTTTAATAGAAGCCAAATGTTGAGAAGAATACAAACAAATTCCAGAGAGATCCGAATCACATAATATACAACTTCAATGACTAAAACCCCCCAGAAAAACCGGGCGGTCTCTTTTCGCTTTTGACGTAGGAAGGAAAGACTTTATCCGGCGCGGCTTCTATCCACGAGGGCATCGACGAGCTCGACACCCGAAGACATCAGAAGAGTGGAGACGACGAAGCCGCTGGCTTTCATACTGCAGTGCTGTGAGATTTATATATATATATATATATACATTTCTGGGATTTTTGCAAAAAAACAAAAAAAAACACATTGCCTTTTTTCTCCCACCCTTTATCCGACAACTGAAATCGCACAATGTAGAGGAGAGCGTGTCTTTAGGTTGCCATGGCAACAGCGTGAGTCATTCTGCTGCAGTCAGTTTAGTCACAGTCGACACCGACTGTATGTTTTCCTTTTTCTTTCCCCGTGCCACTGTCCCCTGCGCACACACGCACACACACACGCACACACACACACACACACACACACACATTCAATGTTGTACTATTCTGTTCATCAGATGAGATAAACTGGCTCAAGTCTTCTGTTTGTTATCCTCCAATAAAACACACCAAGATGGGCTGGAAAGGGATCTGAAAAGAGGCGCGTGCGTTTGTGTGCTTGTGCGTCTGTGTGCTTGTGTGCGATGGAGCTGGCTGGTAATAAGGGTGAGCCGAATGTCGCTGCTTCTCGCTTTGATTACTTATTTATGGATCCGGCTAATCATTAAACCCACAGCTGAGAGGCACACTGTGAAGGAGGCGTGTGGTGTGACAAGGGGGGAAGGAGGCACGTAACACTCTTCTTTCTTCCGAGAACAATTGTTGGCTCCAACTAAGTGAGGAAAAACACGTCGTGAGTTGTTTCCTGTGTTCTAAGAAGACGCCTCGTTGTCAGTTGACGGACACGTGCAACTCGGAGGAAGACGTTGGTGGAGCTTTTGGGGCTGAAGGCGAGGTGCCGCACGGAGGCCGCCGACTTTTCTGATTTCCACTCAACGCCAAAGAAAGAAAGACTTCGTTGTGTCGGTGTTCGCTTCACGCAGGCCGGACTCTCCAGTCTCAGGTCGAGGTCATTCCACACGTTTCTGTGGACCTGAGATCCGTTTGGTTTGCGGTAAACGTCTCACAAAGGTGAGAGGAGCTTAACCATAGCTGCATTACTGGTCGGCCCCTTCGGTAGCTCAATGAATCCCTCTCGGGTGCGTGAGTCACCTGGACGAGCACTTATTTGGAGGATCATTTTTTTCAAGCGATAACACACACCAGCCACACCGGTGTTGATGGTTTGGGAGCCCCGAGAGGTGACTCACGCTCTCCCAGCTTCCCTTAAAGTTTACAGCTTTCCACCGCGAGGGAGCTGTTAGAGGTTTTTTTCTGACAGTGGTTGTTATATCGTTAGAGAGAAGAGACAAGCCAAGCTTGAGAGAGAACCTTTGTTTTGGCTGCTCGTGACGTATTAAAAAGAGCAGGAAGGTCCACAAAGTGAAAGCATGCGGCTGAGCTGGAAACCAACCAAGGCCTCAAAATGCAGACACATCCCGACGGGGTGTCGAACGCGTTGCCATCGTGGCTTTTGCACCCGGCCGGTAACGGATCCCGCACGCTGGTAGTCCGCGTGCGACAGGTCAGCGAGTCAATCTCCGTATCTGCAGGATCAGACAGAGATCCGGACAAAAGGAGTTTCCACCCTGAGAGTCACAGCGACCGCACGGCCATGAAAGCCCCGACGACACTCTAGTCCCCCATTCAACCTCCGTCTTCAGAGACGAGTCAGATTAAGGAAGATCATTGTTCGTTATCAGTAAACGATGTGTGACGATAAACGCTGCAGGGACATTTGTAATCAATGGAGTTGAGCGTAAGCGGAAAAGACAAATTCCCCCCCCCCCCGCCGCCCCCTGGGTGTTAAAGCTGATGATCGGGACGAAGGTTGGAGGGATCCGAAACGGCAGCATGGACGCACCGAAGGTACCAGAGAGCTGATAGTAATAATGACGAATAAGCGTCGGGCCTCTTCTTGTGTGAATTCGCGCTGCAGCTTCATTTGGCTGATACCGGATCTCTCCAACCTCACGAAGCGTTAACGAAACGCAAGACGGCAGTTAAGAGTTTTAATAACAGGCCGCTGGATCGATGCGCATGTGGGGTTACGTCTGCGTGTGTGTGGGCGTATAATTGTCCTTCAACGCTTCCTGAAGTGTTACAGAGAGCACAAAAGCTTCAGTGTGCGTGTGAAAACTAAGCTAGGCGCTGGAGAGTTCTGCTCCACCTCCCCTGACAGGTGGGAGGAGGTGTGTGTGTGTGTGTGTGTGGGGGGGGGGGGGAGTGACGCAGCTGAAGGAGGGAGGAATGGATGGAGCAGAATCCTCAACGAGGAGGAGGAGGAAGTGGGTGCAGAGGGAGGGAGCGTGGGCAGACTGCGTGGGAAGGAGATGCTGCATAATCAGCTTTCTAGGGTCTCCTCCTGCTCTCTCTTCATCCCCTCCAGCCTTCTCCTCCTCCTCTCTCTCTCTCTCTCTCTCTCCTCTTCTTCATTGTTCTGTCACTGTCTTCATTTTCACTCCCTTTCATTGTTTTTCTCCCTTCATGACTCATTTAGCGGCACAATCTCAGGCACTTCAATATAATCTCCCGGTCCTCGATTTGTGTGCAAAAGGATCAAAATCCCCCCTCAGCTGTCACAAACCCTCCGCACGCAGAGACGCCCCAATTCTATAGTTTTATTACACCCTTCACACCTATTTCAGGCACCTTTTCCCAGAGACGTTCACAAAACAACTCTATTCAGCTCCGTGTTCAGCCGAGGTCTGATCAGGTGACATTGTTTCATTCTCATCAGCTCTTGGCGTCGCATATATTCAGCTGCACATAATAAGTGAGAAATAGAACCGCCGCCTAACCGCTGCGCTGAGAGAATGGCGGTGAGTCATCGGCATTTCTTTCTCGCACATTCGAGCGCAGCCTGGGGCGGCTCCGTTGAAAGGAAATCTGGGAGGGGGGTTGGTGCGTGGGTGGAGGGGGGGAATGACGGAGCAGGTGGTGATGGTGGTCCTGCAGGGGAGGGAGGGAGGGAGGGAGGGAGAGGGTTTTCCTCTCAGAAACATCCCTAACTACGGTCGCCTCGTGTCGGAAGCAGAGCAGACGAGGGGGGGTGAGGTGGGGGACGGTGCACCCATGGGCCTTAAATCGTGCAAAACGTGTGGGCGGACGTTGTGACGCAAGGCCACGAAAACAGAGGAACGCCATCGCCACCCGGTTCTGGATGGCGTGAGCGACAGTGTGCTTTTTTTTGCACCCTGAGGACGACGCCGTGTTTGCTCAGTGAAGTGATGCAGCCGACGTGACAGCCGAGGCGTCCCTTAACATCTGTTTTGGTTTTTCGTGACTCGTCCTCCTCCGTTAAGACGTCCACGAACCAGCGATGCAGAGTCCTCTGCGCAGCACGACACCCAGAGCTTACGTCACATCCGGGGCTAACCTTGATTTCCACCAGCTTCTGGAACTGTGGTTTAGCGTTTAGTCATTTCTTCAACTTAAATGCATGAGAAGACGTGACATCCAGAACAACACGGACTCACTTTCCAGCTCCGACAACAAGTGTGGACGCTTTCGTCACCGCAACATTGTCTTGCCCGCATTACCAACATTCACCAACATTGCCCGCCATTTTTACATCATTTTAGCTGTAACCTGCCATCTAAAATGTTTAACTGTCCTGCTGTTATAACATAAAATGTCAAATTACCAAGAGCCAAAGGGAAGCTCAAAGAGGGGGCCTGTGGCCGTTGACATTTTGGTTGGAACATCTGGATGCAGGGTGTTCACATACTTTGTTGGGTAGGGGGGACGGTCTCTATTGTAGCTGTAAGAAACACACATTAGCAGCTAATGCTAAGTGAGTAGCCAACACTTGCGCTAGCTAACTAGCTTGGTTAGCAAAATGCATCATTCATGCTGCCAGCTGTGCTACTCATTGAGATGCTAATTTGGGTTTATAGGAGCTACAGGAAGAACAAGGCACAACTCAACTAGGTGTATTATAGTTTATAAAAAGAATCAAATAAAAAAACAATAGCTACTGAGCCAGGATGTAAACCGGTTTCTGTGGGGAAGGTATATAAGGCCAAATGTTTCTATGGAGTCCAGTGAGCACATCTGGAGGGCTTTCATTCACTTCGGATGCGTCACCAGCGCAAAGACACTGAATGATGCAAAAAGAGAGAAACAAACAAAGACTCTGAGACTTTCACCCAAACCTGTTCAATCCGCAGCGCAGAGTGACGTGTAGGGAGTCAGCGGCCTGACAGCGGCATTTGATGTTATGAGAATCGCCATCTTCCAAGTAAATAAATGAAATGATGTCCCCTGAGACATAAACAGTCTGCAGACAGTTTTTTTTAATAACTCTTCCGCCTTGCTCTTATTGCTTTGTCTGGTTGTTTTTCTTCTTCATTGATTTTGTGTGCATGTGAACTGTGTGTAAGAATCAATAAGTCACATTTGTGTTACGCGGTTTAAGTATTAATAGTATGTATGATGATTGCTATTTTCTTTGCTTTCAAGTGACGGAACAGATGTTTTGTTGTTAATAAATGGTCCCTTAATGCTGTTTTTTCAGCACACAAGGAAATTAAAGGGTCCAGGTTTGGATCGCACTGAGCTTTTACCTCTTTACATCTCCTGAAGTACAACGATAGATTGGCTACCATTTGGAACATCAGGTTAGTAGTGGACTGAGTACGATGCAACTTTGTAATGGATTGCAAATAAATCATTGTGCAGCTTTCCCATTGCTCTGGTGAGCGAATTCAGTCCTCACAATTATTATTTTTTGAATAACATGAACTGAGCCTTGCAGCCAGTACATACACGTCTCCCCAAGCTCACCCGAATAAGTCTCGCTATCGGAGTACGGCTGCATTTCTCTTTTTAGAGGCAAACTGCTTGTTCCTCCCTCACTGAGAGGCAAACACTCGACAAGATCACAACTCTTTGCCGTCCTTTGCGCCGACATGGCGGAAGAAACTCTCTGACGTCATCAGGACCGCAGAGAGCCTGCGCATCTTCCACCGCGAAACTAAAGACACGCCTCTGCAGACTGCACCTTGACTAAAAACACTAACAAATTGTAGCACTTAAATTGTACTTATCATGGCTCTCAAGTTGTTCTGATAACGGCTCTCATCTATAACGAGTTGTAAATCAGCTTATTTGATGCAACAGCACTTTCTTGTTCTTTGAGTTTGTAGCCCTACGGCTGAAACGCACTTAGGATGAAAGCGTCGGCTAAATGACATGTAAGGTAATGTAATAACTTAGAGAAGTAGTCAGACCCTCTGCAGAGGGTCAGATTTCTTTGAGTAATCTGAAGGGAGGTTATAAGTAGAGGCCACAAATCAACACGGCAACGGAGGAAAAAAGGAAGTGGTATTCATGGGAGGGAAGCTTACCTGCGCTTTGTTCCCAACGCCTCCATCGACGACCACACGTCGAAATAAAGACAGTTAGAAACACTTTGACTCATTCATTTATTCACAGATTGATAAACAACCCTAAAATAACACCTTTTTTTTTCTTTTTTCGTTTTGATAGTTTGGTCCCTCAAGGCTCTATTGATTTGGTTCAACAAAAGCAAAGTTGTTAAGAAAGCACGTCTTTTTTTCTTCTTTGAGAAACTAAGCGGTTTACTAACAAGCAAGGAATACAGAAATACTTTTTTAAAAAGGGATAAATCTCACAAAATCTCATGACAGCATTCTAGCAGTACAAAACCTCTAGTCGTACCGACGCCTGGACTTCTGCCTCTAAACAAGTGAGCATCACTATGCGTCGTTTCGTAGCGAGACTCTTTGAGAAAACGCGAAGATTCGTACTAAAGTGTTGACTCTCATGCAGACGTACACACAGCTATGCATCAACGCGTTGGACAGGCTACGGGTTAGTACGCAAACACCAGTATTTTGACCACAGTGTCCCCCAGTTATACAGCGTCTGTCTAAAGCTAAAAAAAGGAGGACGTCCACTTAGTCGAGCTCTGGCGTGTACACACACGGCACAACGTCTTAATCTCTGTACACGTGTTGCGTAAAAAGCAACCTTTTTGTGGCCATCTCTCCGCTCCGATTGCCGCCGCCTCGTACCATTTGATCGGGGGGAGTAGGGGGGGGGCGCAGCAGTCTTCCCTCCTCTCCAGCCCTGTCAGCGTTTGCCTGCGAGTAATTAGTATCACCAGGGACGAACCGGATCCATTAGAACAGAGAGAGGGGAGGCTTTCATTCCCTTTCTGCTGACGATCGCCGTGAACCTCGTTCGGAGTGAACAAAATGGTTCCAGAGCACATTGGTATAATAATCCACCGTGAAGAATATTATATGTATATATATCTTTACATATTGCGCACATCCCTCCTCGGTCTTATTTTGCGTTCACGTCCTCCCCCCCCCCCCCACGTCATTGCTCTAATTGGGAAAGCGGCGTTTGCACTTATACCGCGAGTGGAGACTCGTGGTACGAGGCAGAGAGAGATCTAATCTGGGTAAATTGGAAAAGAGCATCATCATCATCAAACCCCCGTTTCAATTTACTGCCTGGCGACGGCCTCAAAACGAACACGGAAAGGGCGACGGTGGGCGGGACTCCTTCTCGGCACGATTAATATTCAACGGCGTCTCGTGCGGCGGTTCCCTTCATGTCACGCGGGAGAGCCGGGGAGCCCAGCGGCCCCTCCGAGACTCGGCCTGCTGCTGCTGCCGCCGCCGCCGTCAACGATTTCACAGATTTGTGCGCGTTTCTTGCTTGATGTGGGTGTGGCGTTTTTTTTTTTTTTTGTTGTTTGTTTGTTTGTTTTTAATCGCAAAGCCGGAACAAGAGACACAAAAACAAATGAAGCGGACTTCACAACAAAACAGCGGCTTTGTTCGGTCTGGTTTTACGAAGCGTCCGGAAGCAGAGCGGGGCCCCCGAGGGAGGAGGCATCTACTGCTCTGTCGACCTTCTCCGCAGACAAAGAGGAAGATGTCTCGTGCACGAGAAAGCATGCCTCCCACAAACTCAAATCATCAAACGTCTTCTCGTCTTATGTGATTCGCCGCCTCGTGGCCGTAAAATTCGCGCACCAGACCAGCGTGTTGTTTTTGTCGGGTCAAAAAGGTCAATGTGGGTGATGCCCAGAGTACCAAAAGTCTGTGCGTTTGTGGGGATTTGTGTCGCGCGTGCGGCCGACGACGAGTCGTGAGTCGCGTGTGCCGCCTGGTCCGTCAGTTCTGAACCCGTCCTCCTAGAACCCGCTCCAGGTTTCATTGTCGTTGAAGCAATGCAGACGTGCAAATATATGAAAAGGAACAAACTATTTAAAAGTCATTAAAAAAAAAAAAACGACCATTCAGGCGAAAAAGGACGATCCAAAAGATATCTTCCTTTCCCAAAGATCACTTTATATACATCACTTTTCTGGCCTTTGCTAACTGCATTCGTCACGTCCAAACTCTCTCAACCACCTCTTTGGCATGTGGCCCCTTAAATAATAGTCAGAAAAACCCAAATTAGGTCAGAGGTTTCACACTGTGTTTCGTTTCCTCAAAACAATATTTTTGAAATAAGGTCTGTGGCGAGCACGAGCTCAAGAGATTCGAACATTTGAAATAAAATACCAGCGAGGTCGTGAAACCAGTGTGAAGACAACAATCGTCCCTGTTGTGGCAACGATGTGAAACTGGAGACCTTTGTTATTAGCAAAAGGTAATTCCCCCCCCGTCCGCCCCCCCGCTGTAGGCCGACACGAAGACGTCTAAAAGCGAGACGCAAAGACCACATCAAAGTAGCTCTGCAGAGGAACACGGCGCCGGAGACCTCCACGGGTCGGCAACCGCTGATCCAAACGACCAGCGCGAACGACTGGAGGGGGAAAGCTCACCCGAGAACCCGGTCACACGTTTGTGGAGCCGTTCATCGATTGTTTCCGTGAGAGAGAGAGAGACGTCTCGTCTACTTCTCGTCGCCGTCGCAGACACTCGGCAGCTCATAACGAAACGATCTAGTAGGATAAACAGCGCTACAGGTGACGGAAGTCCTTTTCCTTTTCGGGTGGACTGTCCCTTTAAAGTTGAACTATTCAGATGTGTTGAACAATTGTGTAGCTCCCAAATAGCGAAAAGTGCTTATTTTGCACTAATGCAGGATGGAAGGACTCGCGGTAGGTTTGCACTCATCTAATAGCACCTGGTTTCACAGTGGATCAACAAGCACCGAGGCCACATCGGCTCCAGCTATTCAAACCGGGGAGCAGAGATAAGAGACGGACCACAGACACGGAAACCATCAATGACAAATAAATTATTACTGAAAGCATATCATTTTTTTGATTATAGACTATCAATGCAAAGAGGGGCAACATTGAGTAGCTCGGTGACACACGGAGGGTGGGGCTGCATTTCTATTGGATGAGCTATATGCACGACTATTTAAAAAAAAGAAGAAGAAAAAAAACTTCCCGAGCGGCACGCGGAGAGACGCGTCGGACCGAGGCCCGGCCAATCGAAACGGAAAAGCAAAGTGCGCCAGGGCGAGGAGGAGGAGGAGGAAGAAGAGGAAGGAGGAGGAGGAGGACGGCTCGAGCCCTGCTACACTGGGCTGCGGCCCGGGGAACCGCGCACCGCTGACGCCACCACCGCCACACACCCGGCGGCGCTGGCGTCCCGGGCCCGGCGGAGGCCCGCGTACAGCCTGTCGTCCAAGTCCGCGGCCAGTTTGTCCGACAGCTCTGCCGTGGCGGTCCGCGGGCCGCAGCCCGGGGCGTCGGGCGGCCGAGGGGGCGATGAGCGCTCGTCGGAAGGAGGGGAGGCGCCGCCGCCGCCCCCCTCGCCGGCCTCCTCGTCGGGAGCGCTGACGATGCGGGGGAGCGCGCTGTGGTAGCTGGTGTCCAGCGGGCAGTTCACACTGTCGCCCCTCCTGAGCGGGGCGCGCAGTCGCTCGAAGGAGGACTGGAGGTGTCTGACCCCCGGGTCGCTCCACTGCTTGTGGCGCTGCCACTGCTTGCGCAGGTGGACCCGCGACCGGTGCTTCCGAAGCGGCGACTCCTGCAGGTCGAACTGAGGGTCGTGGCGGAGGAACTCGTGGAAGAGGGCGTCCGTCTTCTCGTCGATGCTGTAGTCCCGCCGGTGCAGCGTCGGCGGCCGCGCGAAAGGCTGCGCCGGGCCGCGCGGGACCCGGCCCGGCGAACCGGCGGACGCGTCCGTGGCGACCCCTCCGCTGGCGCCCGACAGAAACTCGTCCTCGGGCTCCTCCTCCGAGAGGCGAGACTCGAAGCTCTCGCCGACGGTGCTGGTTCGCCCGGCGTTTGTGAAGTGGTGGCGTTTTTCGTTGGCGGTTCTGTCCTTCGGGCTGCCGCCGCCGCCGAGCAGCCGCAGGTCTTCGGGGCCGCGGGGCGGCGCCACCTCTATCGACGCGTAGCCGCTGTCCATCTGCAGCAACTTGCGGTTCCCCGTCTCGCCGTCGCCGCCCCCTCTCTCGGACGCGGTGCTGCCCTGTTTCCTCTTCCTCGCCTCCTTCGCCCCTAACCTCACATCCACGTACACCGAAACGTCCTTTTCCTTCTCCTCTTCTTCCTCCTCCTCCTCCTCCTCGTCGTCTCCTAGATCCTGGGACGGGTAGCTGGGGAGCTCCCCCGTCTCCGTCTGCCGGCGCCCGCCCTGCGAACACACGCTCTCTGCGTCGCTGCAGGCAGAGTTCCGCTCGTTGCTGCTGCTGCGGTCGGCGGCGTGCTGCTCCAGCGCGGCGCGAAGGGTCCATATGTCTTTGTAGAGGGACTGGGAGTCCTGGGGATCCGGGACGTCGACGCCTTCCCTTCTTGATAGGGACGGCGCTTCGTCTTGGGGGTCGGGGGACAGGCCAATCACCCCCGGGCCCCCGTGACCGCGGCTGGGCTCCACCGTCACCTCCACCTCTACCCTGCAGGGTGCACGCGGGTGTGGGGAGACGAGATGGGAAGCAAAGGAAGAGAAGGGATAACAGTTAGGAGGGGGAGGCAACTGAGAGGGGGGGGACGCAGACGCGCGTTTGCCTGAGTAAACGCGTCCATCGGACGAATGGCTGTGTTCACACGGCACAGAATGGTTTTCATGACTTGCGATGGCTCCTGCTGCAGGTCTTTACACTGAGCTGGAAGCAGAATACTGATGCCATGCGAAATCCACTGCTTTCCATCGATCCACACTGCAAGGATCATAACTAGAGGGACATCAGCAGCAGCGTGGCGGCTTCCAGCTGATTTTCAACAACAAGCACATACAGGAAATATAGATGTTGTTTAATCTGGTTGTCAGTGGAGGGGAAGACTAAGCAGGATTGCTTATTTTTGTTTCCAACTCCATATTGGGTTGAACTCTTCGCAAACTTAAAATAACAGAATCGCAGTGACCGTTGTCCTTTTTGTGGACCTCATGACATCATCGGACCATGTCAGCGATGGAATGGTTTCCTATGCCAGAATACTCCCCCCCTCCCCCCCCCCCCCACGTCCTGATCCTCCACTTAAATCTCCAAAAAGAAAATAGAACTGTAGGAAAGAAACTAGTGTTTCTTGTTTACAGGGATCTCTTATTTTATTTAAATCAAGAGGACAGCTTTGATTAAAACCTAAATTGTCCAAAAAAAATCCCAATGATTTACACTATCATTTTAGGAGTTTATGTTTAAATCAACCACCATCTTTTTCTCATGAAATCACTTGGAGAATCGGGACTTGGGAGAATCCGGCACGTCTGCACATCGTCACCGGACATCGTCCAGCTACATCGAAAATGAGTGCAAGGCAGCAAAGCAGTGAACGAGATGAATGGCAAGGGAATTAAAGATACCTGCCGAGGGAGGGGGGTGGCGTGGACGGAGGCGGGAGGAGGCGGGCCTTGGGGTCGGCGGGACAGTAGGCGTCGTCGTCCTGGGTGCGGGCGAAGTACTGGATGAGGTCCATGTGGTGCGCGTCGTTGTCGTCCTGGTCCATGCTCTCGCTGGCGGCTCGCTGCCGCTGGAACTGTCTCCTCATCGGGGAGCCTGGCCCACAAACAAACATGGTGGGGGGAGGGGCGGGAGGGGAGGGGGGGGTTACACGTCGAGTTAGCAGCAGGCACGAGTCAAGAGACACTTTATCCAGAAGAAAGCTTCTGTCAACTGCTGAGGTTCGTGAGACGATAATGGGTTTTTTTTCTCTGCCCCCTTGGTGGAGGAAGGCCGAGCCTTTGGGAAGACGAGGAGGATTGTGTGTGTGTGTGTGTGTCCGAGTCCGAGTTCCCCACAAGGGAACATTGCCAGTAATGCGTAATGAATAATAAATACGCAACACAGAATAGTTGCACCTCCCTGCAGCACTGTCACCGTCTGCCTCCATCGCAAACATTCCATGCGTCCATCACCTCGGGTGTCCAGACTGGAGGCCCTCTGGCTGCTGTCCAGCTTCCATTTCTTGATCTTGAAGTAGGGGCTGGCCCCCTCCAGGCTGGCGTGGCGCCGCAGCTTGGTGAGGAACTGCAGCACGGGCCCCTGGCTTCCCGCCGCGGCCCCTTCTGCGACGCTGGCGCTGCTGCCTCGGCCCCGGGGCCCCGCTGCCATCATCTCCACCTGAGACAGAGCGAGAGAGAGAGAGAGAGAGAGAGAGAGGCGGTCAGGCAGAAAGCCCGCCCGGCGCCGCGCGTTTAATCCCTTCCGACAGCCCCCCCTCAGGCTCCGTGACCCTCCTCGAGTCCTCCTCTACGACTCGCCGGTTGACTGGCTGCTCGAGCGGCCGTTACGAGCCCACCGAGCGAAAAAGTCATCGCTCTACGAATGATCAACCCAAACAGTGCGTTGTTTTCCAGCACGCGGGCCCCCGCAGGTCATCTGTGTGCTCGCTCACAGTCTAATCTGCTTAACGCGCTTCCCACACAGCCCAGCGGCACGTTCCCGTCGTGGGTTTGCAGTCGGGAAGGAGACTTACGGAGCTGGAGGTCGGCCGCTCGTCGCCGAGAGCCGCCGCGCCCTCGCCGAAGCCCGTGGCCGCCACGGAGTTGAGGGCGTCGCCGGGGAGGCCGCAGCCGGTCAGCGCCGTTTGTGGCAGAGGGCGCAGCATCGGCTGGAGGGAAGCACACGCAAAGACAACACGGATCTCCGTTGAACCATCACAGTTATTCAGAACAGTACGAACTTCACGTGGGGCTACGAGATTCATATCTCATTGTCCTGGATCGTTTTTCTCCAGCTGGCGGCTTTCGCGACAAAAATAATGTAATAAATCAAGCAGAGTTGCGGCGCCGATCTCTGCGTCGGCCCTTTGAAAAGGCCGTCACCTGGAAGATGGAGAGCGCGGACTTGGCGACGGGGCGCGTCGCCATGGCGATGGTGTTCTCGGCCGAGTCGCACTCGTGGATGGTGAGGATCTTGAGGCCCGCGGGGGGGATGTGCAGGTGAGTGAGCCGGGCGTTCTTCAGGTGGTGGAAGTCGCCGTCGGTCAGAGTGTACCTGGGGAGTCGAGCACATCGCGGCTCATTTTTCGGGCGCCGTCGCTGCCGAGACGTTTACGTACTTTAGTGCACTTAAACAAACCAGTGACTGTGCCCCCTTATAGCATCCCGACTGTGTAGTTAATCTGTAGTCGCCTGTCCCTTTAAGCGCCCCTCATGAAGGAGCCCCGTCTTGTCTTTATTGATCGGGGCCTTGCTTTGGGTTCCTTCAGGAAGTCCCGACCGCTCCTCTAAAGCGCAGCTTCCTAATGCAAACTGGATTAATGGATTGAGTGTTTTGATGCTTTCACAGCATATACATGGCACCAGGATCTGTTTAGTAATTTAAAAAAAAGGAAGGAAGGAGAAAAAGCACAAGAAAATCTCATTTTCTACAACGCGTTGCCTTGACATACAAAGCTCCTGCATTGAGGATTCTGCATTGAGCCCCGCAGAATAATTCCCTTTCAAAGCGTTTGCACATCAGGCTTCGGGGCTGCAGGAGAAAAAGTTGCGAGAGCCTTTTTGTGTCGACGGGATCCTTTTAATGCATCCTGGATTCCTCGTCAGCCCGACAGAAGCAGCTCGGCTAACGGCCAGACGGGCAACGCTCACCTGCGGCCCTTCTCCTGCGCCTTCTTGCCGTGGTCGTAGAGCGCCGCCTCGTTGAAGGAGACGCGGCGGCCCATGGTGCTCGTGGAGAGGAAGCGCTCCGTCTCCTGGTTGTGACAGCTGGCCATCGACAGGCAGTCGGACTCATCGACCCTGATGGTGATCTCTGCCAGAGCCCGGGGGGGGGCAACAGAGGAGGGTCTGGTTATCGTTACCAGTGGTGCACGGCTCCACGGGCGGCGGCCTCAACATCCGTGGTCCCCAGAGGGTGAAAACCTGCACAACTGCACTTTGTGTTTGGCCAACGGCAAGACAGAGGGTGAAGGTTTTTAACGCTAACCCTTAGCATGCTAGCATTGTCAGCTTCGAGCATGGACTGAAGACTCGCGAGCCAACGGCAAAGACGAATATGCTCAGGCCTAATTAGTTACCAAAACGAGGTGTTAAAACGGTGGGAGCGCCGGTTTTTTAAATTCACCCAATGAAAAGTAGAAAATCAAACTTTAAAACGTAACCATTGCAATAAAAATGGGAGGTGCCGTCTTACCCAAATTAAAATAAATGTATATTAAATTTGTCCTGACGTAGTAGGAGAGCTATGAAAGAGGTTTAGCGGTGTATTCCTTAACAAATCGTTACACTGTTGCAAATCAACGGAGCAGTAGGGCCGGAAAAGAGAAGATACAGAACTGCTTTCGCTGTGTCGGTTTTGTATCCTTCTGGCCTTCAGATCCACCTCGTTAAAAACTCAACAAAAAAGTCCGTAGTGCAATGCCTTCAATTGGAGCTGATGCCGGTGTGTTAACATGACAAACTGCTGACAGCAAAACTACACAAAAGCAAGTATGCTGGATGTTTTGCTTTACTCATTCTGCGTCCGAGACAAATCACCGGTCCAAAAATGTCCCGATGCTTCCGGCAGCTGCTCGGCTACTTAAAACTAATAACGCATTTTAAAAAATGGCAAAGACATCGCAAATTTGGGCTGACGCGCTAAAAAAACACCCCCACTTCCACCAATCCAGTCCCGGCATCCCCCCCCCGCCCCGTCCCCCATCACTCCCCCCTCCCCCCTCCTCCTCTCCCTCCGTCCGTCCCTTTCTCTTACCATGGGTGGGCCGAGACTCCTCCGCGTAGTGGCTGTTGGTTTTCTCGGGGTCATCGCTGGCCCTGCGGCACACAGAAACATTCAGATCCGCTGTGTGACGTGACGACGACCCCCCCGTCGTCCCCCCGTCGCCCCCCCCCCCCCGAGAGCTCTGGGTCTTTAAAGAGAGATTTAACACAGCTTGCAAGAGAACTGTGGGGACGCGCGGCGTTGTTTCGTTTCGACGACTACCTGCCTGGCTGCGTCCTCATTGCCGGTACCTTGATCCCCCCCGGGGGGAGGGGAGGGGAGGGGAGGGGAGGGGGGCACAGCCGCTCTCGGCATGAATAAATCATGCCGCTTAATTGAATTGAACGCTTCCACTCATCTTCAAGGGAAAGAAGACTCAATAAAAAGGTCACAACGAAGCGTGGGTCCCTCTTCTACTATCTGCTGCTGATTCACGCGGAATTTACACTATTAGGCAAAAAACAAGGGAGTGAAAGCTCCTCCCACACATTTCTCTGCGTCTCATTTATTTGTGCAGAGATACGGGATGCACGCGTGTGTGTGTGTGTGTGTGTGTGTGAGAATCAACTTGAGGGATTTCTCCTTCCACCCATCTCTGTGCCTTTTCTTGTCTTTTATTTGCTCTGTGGCCGCTGCTTCCTCGCACTGTGTGTGTGTGTGTGTATTCCCCGTGCACACGCAGGGCTCGCTACCAACGCGAGATTAATCGCCGCCGACGGCGACTATAAAACCTCATTACGCTCCTCGTTTGTACCCGTCGGCGCCGTTCTCCCCCTGCAAGCCTACGCTTCCCTCCGAGCTGCCCGTCTATCTGCAGCTCTCACACAGTCGAGTGGACTTGGGGACATGCTGCGCTCTGGACGGGGACAAAGCGTCCTTAGGGAGGGGGGGGGGGGGGGGGCATGATGCTGCCGAATAAGACACAGACGAGTGGGAATACCGACAGGAGCTCCCAGCAAAAAGGTGCTTTCACACGCAGCTGACATGCCCGTCTCTTTGGGGTTGTAATGACAACGGGAAGACGACACTCTCAACACAACTTGCACGTGAGCGGCTCTGTTGTGGACCAGGTGCTGAAACACTAGAGTGTGCGTTATTGTGACCGTGGTGGGTTTTTTTCCCGCGCGTCGCACCTGGCGTAGCATCGCCCCCCGGGCCAGCAGCGCCGGCAGGCGAGGAGGAAGACCGCGAGGGAGATCAGCGACCCCACCAGGAGGACGGAGAGGATCACCAGGAGGAGCTCGTGGCCATCCCGCTGCTCCTGGGCCGCCGACGGGATCTCCTGGGAGACGAAACATTATCAGACACTCTGTCGCTCTTCTTCTTCTACTCCGGCCAGTGGAGGAGGCTACAAACGTCGAGGGGAAGTGGACAAATGGCTCATTGTTTCTTAGTGCAGATGTAGGCAGAAAAATGATTGAAATGATGAATGTGCCCAAAGCTGTTTGAATGTTTGGCCAAACTCTCGAGAGGGAAAAACCGGAACAGAAAGTGTTGATGAGCTCGACTCCGACGTCACATCCCAGATTCTCCACGAGGGGAAATTAAAGCGGAGATTAGATCAGAGATTCAATTATGTCAGGTCCAGGTCAGGATGTTCTCAATTAGCCAGTCAATCGGCAGATGAGAATACGAGGGGAAAGTATGGACCTGGCGGTGAGCTGGACACACACACACACACACACACACACACACACACACACACACACACACACACACACACACACTCGTACACGAAGTTTGAGAGCAAGCCAGTGGCGAAAGGCAGACTTACTGTGGAGTTTTCTGGTCGGATGTTCCAGACGGTAGAGTCATTGCTCATGGTCCAGGCCAACTAGAGAGTCCCCCTGAGGGATAACACGCGCGCACACACACACACACACACACACACACACACACACAGGAAATGACCGTTACCAAAGCAGTCAGGCGGGAGAGCTACTGCTTTCTAACTGCGTTAATAACAACTGCAGGCTGGATGCACACGTGAAACGTCCGGCTGTCAGCGTCTGACGTCTTAGAAAACGCCGTGACATTGAGACAAATACCACAGGAGATGCAAATAGAGGCATCTCGGCTGCAAATCATCACCCACGATCCCACATCAGCCTGAAGGCTCTCTACCTCCCTCCCACACACACACACACACACACACACGCGACAGAGAGAAACACCAGCTGATGAGTTCCTCTACCGCAGCAGCTATGCGTTTGCTCCTGCACTTCACAGGCCCCCCCCCCCCCCCCCCACACACACACACACACACACACACACACACACTCTCTCTCACTCACTGCATAGAGCTACTCACCCAGCAGGGTAGGAGCAACATGCCAGCAGCACTCCGTGCTCCTTCGCCCTCCTGCCAGTCACTGCAGCACTGAACTTCAGCACCACGACCTGTAAGCTTCTTGTTGGACTTGCTGCTTCTAGCGCCCGAGCATCAAACACACAACTAGACAACCGTTTCTCTGACCAGCGCTGTGGCCCATCCTGCTTCCTACCAGCGTCTCCCCCTGACGGAGGGCAGTGCGCAGCAGCAGCAGCAGCAGCAGCTCGGGATGTGTGTGGGCGTGTGCGTGCATGCGCGTGCCAGGCTGTAGCTCCAGTCTCCTCCTCAGCTCCCGTGCTGCATCGTCAGCCTCCTCCGCCAAACAACAACAGTCTCTCCCTGCCACCCCCCCCCGCCCTCCCAACACCACCTGTACCCCACCTGGTACAGGGCCGATCCCCCGTTTGGGATTCCATAAGTGCCTGCTGCATTCTAACACCTGCATTTATTTAAATAAAAAAACACCAGAACATGTTATTACAAAATTAAGTTTCATTCATTTAGTGCAATCATATAAAAAAGCTCCTCCTCTATTTGAATACCCGGAGAAATAACCGTGAGTGCGTGAGTTTGAGCATCAACATCGCGCGGTACTTCCGATGAGCGCGACGGTTCCACGAGGAGCGAACCCGCGCGGGCAGACGGTGGGACGCGGGGGTCCCGGCTGCGCCGTGTGTCTCCCTCCCTCGTGCTTTACCAAATATCCGTCCGTGTGTGCCAGCTGCGTTACGGGGGTTTACACGGTGCATCGGGTTCGCTCCGAAATCTTATGAATCAAATACCTCCGTGGAAGAAGAAGAAAAAAAAGATTGCAATGGTTAACGCCGGAGCTTGTTATGAGAAATAAAACTAATAAACCAAAACTGTTGCACCGAGGAAAACATCTTGTTTTTTATTGCTTCGTGCAGAGATCTCCCCCCCGGAACTAAAGAAGGAGCATGGTCTCCGGCAGCTGTTTCCTCATGGAGGTCCGTCGGAGATGGCGCCACATTGCGTGATGAAATGAAGCCGACGGTCAACTTCAGGCGCAGAAACGCGGATGAAAAGCGGCTGATAATAATAAACGCGCCGTGTTGTTGTTGTTGTTGTTGTTGTTGTTTCACGCCCGCGTTTCCCACAAGTCCGGGGACACCGACGCAGAAGGAGGGTAGCGGGCATGCGACAAAACAGAGAGACAAATAAGGAGGAAAGGGCGCGCTCACCTACTCAACTGGCCGCGTCCATGCGGGGTCGGAGGCGGGCGAAGCCGATAACGCGAAACTCCTGCGCGCACGCTTTAATGTGGATTCTGTTAAGACTAAAAGTATTTATGAATGAAACCCCACTGTTTAAGGCACGCCCACCACCCAGTCAGAAGCGCACCACGTGACGCCAGGAGTGAGGCGAAGCAGATTGATTGAAGGGTTTCTCCAAATTAGCCCGACGCCCGGGCGGAGGAGTTGCGCAGCGGGGAAGCCCGACAGTCTCCAACGCTTTTCACCGTAGTTCATGACGCATTTCAATTCATTTATTTATTATTTCATTCATTAATGTTGCATGTTATATGAAGGCAATTTAATATAAAAGAGCAAAATACTCCCAGACCAACCGAGTGGGTCCATATCTAGTGCCTACGTAGAATACAACACGTCCCCTTGGCGCCATCTACTGGTGAAAAGAGCTCATTTGTTTTATTCAAAAAAACTATGTACGTCATCTCTGACAAATACGGCTAACTTGCTTTTACCCCTGACGTTGCTCCCCGAACGTTAAACCTGGTGACCAAATTCAGATATAGTTCCATTGTTTAGCTACGTGTGAAGCCAGAAATGCCTACATTTTGATTAAAATATAACGTATTCGTCTGTTTTAAAAAAAAATACTACACTACCATGCATCCTTTGCGACGCCGCAAAGCTTCATGGGTAGGGTTACCAACGTCCTTGTCCCAACCGAGCGCACAGCGACTGCCTTCACGCAAGGGGCTCTTGGATCTCTGTCGTTCCCTTGACCCGCAATACAAATCTGACATAACCGGACATGATGGCAGCAAGGTTTCTCCGCCGTTCCCTCCCCGCGCTGAGGCAAGCTCGCTGCTACGCCGAGGCCGTCTCCGGAGCCCCGCAGATGTCCTTCACTTTCGCCTCCCCGACACAGGTCAGCTAACGTTAGCTAGCTAACGTCAACGCTATCGGCGAGGCTTGTCCTCGGGCCCAGCCGGCAGGACGCCGCGCCGTTTTTCTTTGCTTCTCCTGTCGTTCGTTTGCAGGAAAAGCAGCACGCACCCGGGTCGCACGCGCTGAGGTGCGCGGTTCTCTAATCTTCGCCGGGTGTATTTCAGGCCGCTGATGGCCTCTTCGGTGGGAGACTTAGCTTAGCATGCTAACGGTGCTCGCTCGCTGTCATTCGATGTCTTTGACCAGCAGTGTGGCGAATAGTGCCGTGCGAAACAATATTCATCCCTTTCACTTTAACGACCAACATCGTTTGTTTTTTTAAATGGTTAGCTTAAAAAATACTCAATTGTGAATCGGTTAGTTAGCATCAGTGCGTTTAAAGCTCTCTAACCTTGGGGTTCACTAAATGTGCTGCAGGTCTACACACTCTGCTGCAGAACTCCTCCATTTGATGTAAAAAATAACTACTTCTCAACTCAATTTTTAATAAAAAGTAAATTGTCAAGTGTTCAGTGAGCGTTGTGCGCTCTCTTGCTATCTTAACATCTTGACACCTGAATCTGCGTCCAGTCACCGTTAAGCCTTTTAAGTCCAAACCGTTACACGAGTCCGTGAATGCATCTCTCCATCTTCTGTCTCCACCCTGCAGGTGTTTTTCAACGGGGCCAACGTGAAACAGGTGGACGTGCCCACACTCACCGGTGCGTTCGGTATCCTCCCGGCCCACGTGCCCACCCTGCAGGTGCTGCGGCCCGGCGTCGTCACGGTGTTCACCGACGACGGCCCCGCCGCCAAGTACTTTGGTGAGATTCCACTTCACGAAGGCCGAGGCGAAGGACTAAGGTCTGATCACCTGATGGACATGAGGAATGCACCATTTAGATGCCTCCACAGCGGCATTGGCCCTAACAAATAGTATATATTTACACTTAGCTGGCGCTTCCACCCAAAGCAATGTACAATAAGTGCATTTAACAAAGAGGGTACAGAATAATGGCCCATAAAGAAATTATTATCACAGCTTTTATGTTGTCGTTTTTCCGATAAGCTACTCTGCTCAAAATACTCAAATTTGTTACATCAGCTGTGATTGAAGAACTTTGTGATATCAGGCTACAGAGCCGCCACATTTTGATTTTTAAGTTTTCTTTATTAGGGATTTCTTCCAAAAAGCTGAAAGACATTACATGGATTATTCATGCTGGACATGTAGGTCGAGTGTCTCAGACTCGTGGAAGAGCAAACCCACGATGTGGGAGCGCACTGTGAATGCACATTGCATCGTTGGTTATAAAACCCTGCAAAGCTGGCTGTATGTTAGCATGTCTAGTTACACACGTGTGTGTGTGTGTGTGTGTGTGTGTGTACGCAGTGAGCAGCGGGTCAGTAACAGTCAATGCTGATTCTTCAGTGCAGCTGCTAGTTGAGGAGGCAGCACCTCTGGACCAGCTGGACATTGCTGTGAGTATAATGTCAGCATCACTCCACATTGCACACAAACCAGCAGATAACAATTTGCCCTGCGTAGGTGTGAAACAAGTTGTTCTTTTTTTTTTAAATAAAATCTATAGAAAATGACCTGACTATGTCTGACGCCTGGTGGTCGGCATGGCAACCTCTTTTAAACGTTCGCGATGAGCCTTGTAGTCCTCAAAACAGAAGCTAAATATAGTTGCATTCTGCATCGTGTACGGGAACATCACAATGAAATCAATCCAGAATAGTGGGAGAGCACGCAATAAAACAAACCCCTTTTATTTAATGTAATGATTCACTACTTCTAACTCCATCGATGGACGGGTTATAATGATCTAGTGCCAAATACTGAGCCATTAATGCAGGGATCAACATTTCATGCCTTGTGAGAGGCCTCTTAAAAACCACAGCGATGCTATCGTATACGCTCATTTATGGTTTGTCGTTTTAAATCTTGTTTTTAGGAAAACCAGGTTGAACATTTTAATCCTTTTTGAAATATTGACCTTTATGATTCAGTGGGTTTTAGAGGCTGGTGAGGTTGTTTCCCCCCCCACATTTGTTCTACTTAAAATACTTAAAATTCCTCCCCAAAACCAGCGATGATGATGCACCAATCATCTCCAGTGCGGCTCCGAACGTTTAAGTTCATTTTTGTCAGACCACACAAGTGGAAAAGTTGTGTCAGTTGTATCACGAATAGTCGGACTGCGGCGTGTGTTATTCATTAAAGAGTCTTCTTTGTCACGTGAAATGATGGAAGCGGCGCTGCACCTTCACTCCCATCCGGCTGCGGCTCCGTCGATTCTTTCCGGATCTTTTTTGACCGACATTTGTCAGCCGGGTTTCCACATCCGGCATTAATTACTCCCATTTCCTTCCTTTCTGCAGATGATCATCCGTCTGATCAGAGTCGAGCCCCTTGTTTAAATGTCAGTCTTGTTAATGCTCCGCTGCCTTATTACTCACTCGGCCTGCCTCTGACCTTGGGCAGTGTCATTGTCAAGTTGACTCCCTGGCAGTAAATTAGTTTTTTTTTTGTCCTCTGCTGTGCGCTGAAAATGCACATGGGCCCACGCTGATAATAAGGAGGGAAAGGTCAGTCACTGTTGAGTTATAGCAGATGTGTCAAATCCCCACTGGGAGACCTTCAACTCCCAGCTATGTTTGGCATTTCTCGTTTCTAATCACCGGCGTGACGAATGGAGCTTTTGCAGCAAAGAGGCAGAGGGGATTTTCTCCGCTCGTCTCAGTCGCCGCTTTCAGACTCGCCGTCGCTGCGCCCTTCCAGCGGGACTGTGGCCGCCGCGCTGGCACCGATCTGAGCGCAGCAGGAACCGTATTTCAAACTTCGGGATCCAATATGTAAAAAAAAAAACGCTTTATGAAGTCAATGTGGGCCGTGAAACAGACCACGTTTGCTTTGTCGTTTTCTCATTGTTGCACTTTCTTCTCCAGGTCGCCAAGGCCAACCTGGAGAAGGCCCAGTCTGAAATGGCCGCCACGTCGGACGAGGCGGCGAGGGCGGCAGTTCAGATCAGCATAGACGCCAACGAGGCCATCGTCAAGGCTCTGGAGTAGACCTTTGGTACGGCATCTGTGCTGCCATTAGAGAGGGAGATGAACTAATGATTAGTTTAACCCAACAGTGTCCAACAGTGATAATTGGAAATATTGACGAGAAGTTGAGTATCTTGAACACTGTTTCTCTTTCCCCCCCCCCCCTTTTTCTAGGTAATCTTTTTCTGTTTCTTTGATGGAAATTAATGGTGCGCCTGTGTTTCCTGCTCCGTCACGTCAGTGTCCAGAAGATTCCATACTTGCTTTGTACAGTGGATGAATTACAAAATACATTTATTTGGAA
Organism: Apeltes quadracus; assembly: GCA_021346845.1. NCBI lineage: Eukaryota > Metazoa > Chordata > Actinopteri > Perciformes > Gasterosteidae > Apeltes > Apeltes quadracus. The sequence continues at coordinate 2,603,901 of CM037924.1, read as the reverse complement.
ATACCTGTTTAAGTTTGTGGTTCTTGTTCTTTAAATCTGTCCCCTCGATGCCGCCGACGACTGATTCTAGAACAGACCCATGTGGCACCAGGTTGTAGTGAATGTTTCTGCCACGTGGGGGCAGCAGAGACCCGCGATGTGACCTCTTTAAAGAAAGGTTTCAAAAAAAATGTGGGATGATCTGCTCTAATCCAGTAAAAGCTGAGTCACTTATTGTTTTCAGGGCCACTAATGGTTGGGGGGGGGGGTCGTTCCTTATTCGTCAAAGCATTTTTCACCGCCGACCTCGCTCGCATGTCAACTCTCGAGGGGCCTTCGACAGGTGTGAGCGTCGGTGTTTGCACAGAAAGGTTATCTTTTTTTCCCCAAGACAGGCAGCGCCTCTGATCAGCGGTGCTTTATGACCGTTGACGTATCCTTTTCCATTGATGGCACGTGTTGCGTAGACCCGCAGGCCGAGACTCTGCGCGCCATCCATTAACAACAAAGGGCTGCTTCTCAACACCTCTCGCACATCCTGCTCCCTCATGAAACCCAGCTGCACGCACGCTCACTCATCAGCCAGCCCTCGAGGGGCCTTCAGATGAGATGAAACGGTCCCGTCACAACCAGCACTCCTTTAATCCCGATTTATGATGCGGGATGTGGAAACCACCACGCCGCCCGCTATCAGTGACGCGGCATAGCGGGACGTCCGAGGGGACGCTGTGATATGGGATGCAAATCGCCGAATTCGTCCTTTCGTCAGCTGCCAGGGGGCCACGAGCACCCGACCGCAAAGCCATCGGGGGCCGTTTCGGGGCTCGAGAGGCCTGCTTAAAACCTCCCGTGGACGGCGACGCGCTGCCATTTAAAAGATGGGGCTTCTGCAGACAGCGACGGCATGCGTGCGATGGCGGTCGGCGGCGGTGTCATCATCTAAAATGGGACTCTGCCACAAAGAGGCTCCCAGCTTTGCGGAGTCGACCACGGGGGGGGGCGGAGTGTGAGCCAGCGTCCTTTAGGCTGATGTCACTCCTCAAACTGTGAAAGAGACCATGAAGGCCTTTGTTGTCACCGAGGCTCAACAATTTGGAGCTTAAAGAATGTAGTTGCGTGGAAACTACACGTACATGTATATATTTAAGTGTTCACATACTGATGCGTGTGTATAATATACACACGTAGAGACAGGGTGATGTTTTCCTGGTTCTAGTCATGGAGCGACCTGAACCTCATCAGACCTGAAAAACCGACGGGTCTCTCAGCGGACACTCGAACCAAAATCCTCTTCATCTCTTTTACATCAACGCTCTTGTTGGCCTCATGAAATCACGACACGCACTCCACGCGCGCCCCCCATTGACATTTCACTCCTCGCGTTAATGATAATTCATGCAGCTGACAGCGTCGGGAGACCTGCTAATTTATCCGGTACAATTATGTAAAAATGAAAACGCTGTAGTAGGTGAATAATCAAGAGAGTTACGCAGCAAACGGGGGAGTGACGGATGACACGTCGCGATAGGGATCTCTTTGCTTGACGGGTTGCTGGGACTCAAACACATGAAGGTAGGTACGGTTCGATTGCAAAACAACAGGTATGTGCCGGGTTACTCATCCACGGGCAGCGGTGTCGAAGAACCGCTTGGAGCAGCGGGCCTCGTTCCTCCTGTTCCTCCGGAGGAACACGTTAAATAACGTTTGAAATGCGATTTCCGATCATTTGCAGAGCAAACTGGTTTCCGGTGCGGAGAGTGCCTGATGTGTGTGAGGCCAAATTATAGACCTGAGACAGAAATGAGAGGAAATTAAAGATCCGGAAAATATAAGTGCGTAGAGCTACGAGCCAACTGGGACTCTGCGGATGGCAATTTTCCACGCGCCGAAGTGCAGCAAAATTACACTTATCATCTAATGCGCATAAGCACCCGCCTTGGAGCTTTATTACGCCGAGCGTCACGTGGTACCGACTCATTTCAGGGCCCTTTTCCTGAAAAAAAACCACCATCCATCCACGGCAGAGAGATAACGGTCAAGCGCGGCTAAGTGCGCATCGAGGTGGGGATTGAGAGAGGCGTCCAGAGAGCGGCGCTGATTGAAGCGGCGACCTTTCTGGTGGGGCCGTGCGAGGGGGAGGGGGGGTGGGGGGGGGCGCAGACTCTCAGCCAGCTGTCAGATTCTGCATCCAGCCTGGTGGTAGGAGGAGGGCCCTGACACCAGCCTCCCACCACTCTGCCCTGCCTGTGTCATCCATCCCTCCATCCTTCCATTCCACACAAACACCCACCCACCCTTTAAACACACACACACACACACACACACACACAGGCACAGGCCCCCGCCGCAAACGCTCACCCAGACATCCACACAAACACAAACATATTTCAGCTTGTGCCAGCTAGGTAACATTTCCACAAATAGCAGTGTGGGCATTTGGGAGAAAATCGCAAAGCCGCAAGCGCAGCCTGCTGGAGGGGTGAGATAATCAGCTTTGTGGTAACAGCAAATGGCCCCTGAGTGGCGAGGCAGGTAATCATTGCACCGAGTGTTTGGGGGGGCGGGGGGAGCAGAAGAGTGCTTTTCCGTCCTTGTGCGTGTGGCCATGAATATTCACACAGGAACGAGCAGCGTATTTAAAGAGCGGTATGCTCATCTGTGAGCTTAATTACCACGTGCGTACGTATGGCTGGACACACACACACACACACACACAGAGGGTGTACACGGATCACGACGCGGCCACAAAGAAGCTCGCTTCAGCCGGGCCTTCAATTTCCCCTCAGCAGGAAGCCTCCACTTCAATTAACACCCGAGCAAGAAAAGGAAAACACCGGATGCTTAGAACGCCTCATTCGCCACATGGTTCTGTTGGGGTTTGGGTAACAGCAGGTAGCAACGTTAGCAGCTTTAGTTCCATTCATTTGAAAGGAAAAATCAAAATGATGACTAGGGTTAAACTAGTTATACAGTCGTGATGGGTGATGGATAAAAAGTGAACGTAAGCTTGAATAAGCGGATGATAGAAGTAGTCACAGCGAAACAGTTAGATAGGTCAGCTAAAAGTAATGGAGGAACACTTAAAGTCTTGGATAAATAGATTCTTCTTCTTGAGGAAAAAGCGAAACAGTTGTTCGATGGGAGTAACTGTAACCCTAAGGGAACATTTGAAAGGGTTACGTCACAAATAAACGGGGAAATACAGTACGAGTGAAGAGGTTTGGACACACGTTGACTGTTGCTGAAGGTCAAACTGATGAAAGGTTGAAATTAAGTGGGTTTCAATCAAAGGGGTTGTAAATCATGACATCATCGTCACACAGAGAAGGATCGCCATGGCAGACAGGTGGTGATGATGTTAAGATTCATGATACAGGGAGGTAAGGGGGGGCACCTGGGGCTGACAGCTGCGACCCAAAGCTAACAGTAGCGTGTCAGCTGAGCGACGCGAACTCTCCCACCGACACCCGACTCTCTCAAGAGGCCGGGGGGGCGTATGCCTCAGTTGAGGTGACGCGTGATTTCTCCTGCTGGTTACACACATGACACTCGTCTTCAGCCGGGTCGAGCCGCTCTGCCCGTTTCCGAAAACATCTCCAGGATCTGCATGCGGGCACGTGGGAGACACACAAGGGCACATTTCGTACCCGTTTATTACTGACCTTCTGATTGCATGGTAAGCATAGGTCAGGGTGTGTGTGTGTGTGTGTGTGTGTGTGTGTGTGCATGCTAGACCTCAACATGTCAAAAGAGGAATTGAGACGAATATTGAATAACAGCAGCTCCGGGTTTCCTTTTCCTTCCTCTCGAGCGCTGTTGAAACCTGCCGTCACTCGTCTGTTCTGCCGCCTGTGCTGTTTTTGAAACTTCCCAACGGTTTCTTGGAATACCAGTGCTGATGTCACATCCCCTGAAAGCAGATAAAATAAATTGCGTCCATACCATAAAAGATAACGTACTTTCTTCCAGCTCGCAGCATTAAGTAAAGGAGATCTGTTGAGCTACACACACATGACACGGAAAAAAAGGGCACGCAGAACCGGTCAGCCTTATTATTTTGCACATGTGGTTGTGCCTTTCACAAATATGGCCGGGTGTATGGTGGTATATTTACATCACGGCTTCAGCACGTATTTACATACGGGGCATAAACCAGGTTCCTCAGAAACGTCCCTCAATGAAATGACAAAGCCCTGGAACTTTCGCACGGGGGAGTTGTGCATTCCTGTCCCGGCGCTGCGTGCCTCAACCGTCACGGCCTATTTTCATTCACCTCGACGGGGATCACGTGGCGGATTGCCGGGGGACACTTTGGGGGGAGAATATGGTGCTCACAGGAATGACTCCCTTAACGAGGAGTTAAGGGAGGAGGTGGGGGTTGTGGGTTCAACAGAAGAGCTTCCACTGGTCAAAGTCCCTTTGGAGTTCAAACAATGCATAGCAGATCACTTTCAGGCCTCTGTGACTCTTTTATCGGGGGGCGTCACAGGGTCATATTGATCCGTAAAACCAACAAAAAGCTTATTTTATCTCTTCGAACGCCTTTTTCCGGTCTTGCGGCGTCCGGGACACGGCAGCCGTTGCACTGGCCCTGAATGTCCACGGCCGCATGGTGTCATTTGAACTCACCTCACCCCTTTTTCGCCAATGGTAACTTTGCTTTTAGGACCGCGATCGTGTTGTAACGTGCAGTCCGTTCAGCAAACAGCTCCCGGTGCACCAGCGAGCGTTTCCAAACGAGGTTCACGTCAGGTCAGGCGTCCCCAGAATGCCGCTCCTAACGGACTCCACGCACGCAATCGCTCGGGATGGTGGTGTTGTTCCATGACTCCAAATAGAAAGCCAAAGCGCCGGTTGAATAGCCCTGAAAAGGTCAGGTGGCGACCCTGTGTACAGTAGCTATTAAAAGGTCACAATGCAGCTTTCAAAGAGCCTCAAAATTCTCAAACATCTGCGTGCTCCACGTCTGCTGTGTAGACTTTGGTGGATTCAACATGATACCACACACTTGTTAAAGGGATTTCTTTAACTCGAGTGCCTTTCTTGCTAAAAGATCAGGGGATGAATACAGTAATTGCTGTTTGTAGCTCAGCATGTGTGTAGCTAGCACCTGTAGCTGTTATCTTAGTGTGGTGTTAAGACTGCAAAGATTAGTAGAACATATCTTGTAAAAACCACAGCGTGTTGTTTCCACACATCCGGCTCCGTACGTCTCAAACGGCTTAGATAAGAGCGGCTGGTGTGCTGATTACATTCATAAAGGTAGCTGTAGTGACCAGTCTTTGTGCTAAGCTAAGCTAAGCTAAGCTAAGCGGCGTGGGGCTAGAGCTTCATATCTGCTGGTGTTGGCGTGGGATCAATCGTCCCAGCAATTTTTTTTTTCTTAAGTTTTATCTGTGAATTCCAAAATGGTGGTGTCCATTTCCCCGAAATACTATTCGAACATGCAGAAAACGAGACACCAATAATCTGCAATATTTTCAGAACATTCTGTAGCCACTAACTGATACATGCGTTTAAGTTTGTGTGGTGACCAACCTCCCAGTTAATTATTAGTTTGCCAACAATTCAGGGGTCAAGAATCACACCGATTGATGTCAACATTGCGGTGAACATTACCAATAAAAGTCAGAGAGTTGGCTGAATGTGTTTGTAAAGTCGTGAAAGGGGAATGACCGTAATCATGATCTAATCAAACAAAGGACCATAAAGGTCTGATTAGCTTCATCCTCTGGATTGAGACACTCTCGATTTTTTAATTATTCTCAGCCTTGATTGCACACCGAACAGATTAAACGGTCAAAATGCTCGAGGTGAACTATAATACACGACAGACGTTTTTTCCATCCACACGGGCCAGAGACCGAATTAACCCGATCTGCCGATGACACACACCACGCGCCGTGCAGCACCGAATTACTGCCTCCGCCCTCGTTTGTAGCCTCATATTACCCTTCAAACTGCCGCTGAACATCACAGCCGGCCCACCGAGAAATGTGTCCGATTATGCAAAAACTCCCGTCCACATTCTCGCCTGTGCGTGACAATCGCTGGGTGAGTTGTCAACAAACACATCCTTAACAAGCGGTCAACACGTCAGCTGGTCCCGTAGAAATAGACTCGATTTCTGACTAATTGAGCTTGTTTCTCGCAGTCGGCGGGTCGAGTAACATCAAACGGAAAGAGAGGAACACGACTAAACATAGACGAGGCCCCGGTTCCCTGCTGGACTGAGCGGATTTTAAGTTAAGTTAACGTCTGGTTTATTCTTTCAGAGCTTCAGGCGCGTCGATGAAGGTTTTTAAGCGGCTATGTCTGAACGCCCCCCACCTGGGTCCCGACATCCGTGTCAGAGGACCGAAACAGAAGCGAGCGCGATCGAAGATTACTAGGGTGTTTACTCAATGACAATGCCGATGGGAGATGGCACACGCCATGTCGGCGTATTAGCATGCTAACATGTCCTACTTTTTAAAAAGGCCCAGGTGAGGCTGATGGGAAGGTCATTAGTGATGCAGGTATTCGTACATCGTTTTACACGTCTTTAAAATGTTTTATTTTTAGAACATCAAATAGTATGGCAAAAAAAACTACATGACAGATCGATTGCCGTTTTCACAATAAAAACCCTTGTTTAAAAAAGTGTTCCAATAAAGTGATGGGAGCTAAGTATTTTGCATTTAAGTGGCATTTATTCTTCCCGCCCTGCTGTGTGAAGCCCTTCAGAGTTGATGTCACTGCCTGTTAACTTGTCAATGGAATTTGGAATGAAGCATCATAAAAGGATCGTAGTCTTACGCATCGCCTCCTGGTGCGAAATGTTCGGGACGGGACGTCGGCGGTTCGGGCAGAACAATCGACACCTTGCTTTTTTTTTTGGTTGTTTTTAAAAAAAAATGTATCATTAGTTATATAGATACAAAGGGTCAGCGTGGCCTTTCTCATGCCTGACGCACGTTTTCCGTTTGCAATTCATCCCGACGTAACCATCCCGGTAAATATTTAACCACGCGTATTCTGTTTCTTTGGTATCCGAATGCACCTCTTCTTCGGAGATGACACGATGGGGAAAAAAGGCAGATTGCGCGGGAGGCCCGTTTGCATGTTGCTGCCACGAGTGGAGGTTTCCCCCCCGGTGCGACTATTAACGGCACACGTTTCACCAGTGCAGACGCCCCGCCAGAGAGCAATGAACTCTCTTTTATGGGATCGCTGCTGTTATCGAGAAACACAAACAGTGGGACGGCGAAGAGGAAGGAGGGGGAGGGGGGTGGGAGGGGGAGGGGGGTTGGGACATGCCTGGAAAGTCTAGAGGAGGAGGGGGCAATGGTGTGGGGGAAAAAAAAGAGAGAGCGAAAGGGTAGAGAGCGGGGAGGAGACGCAGCGAAAGAGTAAAGAGCGAGAGCAATGGAGGGACGGGGGGACGGGGGGGGGTGTATGACGTCGTCAGCGGGGGACGGAGGGCTATTTTAAGAGCGTGATAGGGAGAAGGCCGCCGTGTCACAGATCAGATCAACTCTCCTGCCAGCCCGGTCACGTGACCCCGTAATGACCTTCGATATCATGCCGGAGGCAACTTTGTGTGAAAAGCTGCTGTGGCATGAAGAAAAGAAAAAGTAAAAGGAAGCAAAAAAAAAACAAAAAGGAAGATTCAAGAGAGCACTGAGGGAGGAAAATAAGCGTGTGGGGGGGGGGGGGGGGGGGGGGTAAAAAAAAAAAACCTAATTAAGCGAGAGAGTGGATGCTAGAACCAAGGGTGGAGAACAGGAAGACAATGGGAGAGAGATATTAAACAGAGGAGCACTAGCCGAGATTGAATTAGCCCGCAGCCTCGGCCACCCTTAAGCCCAGGATGGAGGAGGATTAGTGGGCAGGGATTCTGGAGTGTGTGTGTGTGTGTGTGTGTGTGTGTGTGTGTGTGTGTGTGTGTGGAAGTATTCAACCGAGTGGGAGGAGAGCAGGGCGATTTGGCAAGTTAAAAAAAAAAAAAAAAAAATTGCTTGCTTGCTCCAACAAAGGAAATTCCTGCATCTGGTATCCATCGCTGTGCAGTGGACGCGGCGCAGGCTCCTATCTGCTGCGCTCCGGTGCAAAAGTGCCCGGGAGTTCTGGCGCACCTCTGAAATTGATTCGGTGGTCCCCTGCGCGAATGCTGACCTCAAAGAACTCTTTCAGCACTCAGTGAATGGGCGGTGCCATTGCAACAGCCCCCCCCCCCCCCCCTCCCAAAAAAAAAAACATATATCTATTCTCTATTTCACCAGAAGTAATTTGCGAAAAGTCCATTTTCCATTGCCAAAAACACCTACCCAGCCACCCACACTTACTGCCCTCAGTCCTTTTTTCCTCCCGCCTCCCCCTCCCCCCCTCTCCCTCTCTCTCTCTCGCTCGCTCGCTCTGTCCCTAGTTCTGCTTTTTCATGCACTTCTCGCTGACACCTGACCTTTGTCGGACCACCGGTCCCTGCGGCACGACGCCGCGGGCCGCCGTGCGGACAAATAAACAAACGCCCGGCCGGCTTGTCCCGAGTTTCACAGCTATAAAGGTTCTTATTGTGCCCGGCTTGTGTCTTCGTGGGCGGATTCCATTAGCTTATTTAGCACATTCAGCCAAGTTCCAGGCCGAGTCCTATCGTGGGCCGTGTGGTGTGAGCAGACCGGCTCTGTAAAAGGCAGCAATTATCAGGTCCGCTTTGTGGGGGTGTCGATTTTTTACACCATTTGGGACCAAGCGGTGCCGCGAGTGGCTGACAGGCCTGCGTCGGGCCGTCTGCGAGTGTGGTGCGACGCCACTGTCAGTCGCGTAGCGTCACGACACACAAGGGAGGCCGCGAAACGGGACGAACGGAATCGCAGAACGTGAGCGCGAGTCATCGTGTTACAAACGTGACAGGCCGAGCCACAGCAGTGATTTCCGCATTACTGCGCCACTACGGGCCGCCGGTCACAAAATGTCGCAGGAAGCGAGGCGCATCACCTGGGAGTCAGGTCGCGCCTGTTTTTGGACGCGGCCGACGGGCTAACGGCGCTAACCACGCGCACACAGCGCAATCAAGGGCAACAGCGCAGAGAACAGTGCTTACCCACGAGGGGACGGCGCGGCTACGACACACACACACACACACACACACACAGGGGGCGCTAATCAGGAAGCCATTGCTCCAGTACATATAACGGTTGTTTGCTGCTGTATGAAGCCGCTGTATCAGAGGATTGATTCCGTTCTTCTCTGTGAACATTTAGCTTACCAAAGAGATCGGAAACACGGTTTGGCTCCGTCCAAAAGATTTAAAAAAAAAAAAAAAAACACATGCCAGCCATTGAAATTTGGACGGAGCCGATGGTTCCCCTTAGCTTCCGCTCTCTGTGCTGACCGGCTGCAGCTTCGCGACGGATGGACGTGTCGGTCTCGCTCTCGGAAAACAAAAAGCATTTTTCCCCCCAAACATGTCCAAATCCTCCCTTTGACCAAACAAACAAGTCAGCGTATAAACTGCAGCCGTGACCGCTGTTACATAACTACGTTCTGTGACCTGTGGTGACGTTTGTTGATCAACACACTGCTAGTAGCATGCCATTCGCATGAGGGGATAATTGTATCCCGATTACACACTCAGACTAAGTCTTACTTGACACTCAGGAATGCGTTTGGCGAAGGCAGGAGTGACTAATATGTTCTAAATTTTATAGCAAACACAGACAGTACTCCACGTTATTCATAACTATGAACACACGCGCACACGCACACGATAACTCAGCCATACAATCAAGTTCCGTCTGCAGCGAATGAACAGGGCTGGATTGTGAAACGGTTGGACGGCGTCCAGCTGGCCCGCGGGCGCCGCTCGATCTACAGAGGCCGTAACGTCGAGTCATCGCTCACTCAGCAGCAACGGAAAAGAGAACACGATCTCCACAGGAACGCACCCGAGCTGATGTTGTGATTCACAAATCAGTCACTGGCCGCCACGTATGGAATTTGTGAAACTCACACGCCTTCTGAGAGTTTCAATAAAAAAAAACTTTTGGGGGGGGGGAGGTGAGGGAGGAGTCGGCGGGGGGAGACGTCGTGACTCGCGTTTCTGGAAACAATGTCCCCGTCGTGGACGTTCAGAAGGCACTGCGAACTGTGACTGTGACTGTTCATCAGAGTCCGGCGACCGACACTCACTTCTTTCCTCGTCCTCTTGTCACGTTTCCTGCACCTTCTCTCCCTCCGGCGCGTCGTCTGCTTTGGTGTCTGGACATGTGTCATCAGTCATTCTAACGGTGGGGGGTGGGGAGGGGGGCAAATGGAGGCTCCTGGCAGTAACTTTAAGTCTGTGATTGCGTTCGCATCGTTGCGTGTACATTCTCGCGCCGTCATGCGAACGAACGTGGATTCCATCGAGAGCACGATGTGTCATCACGTGTGCCGATGGGATGTGGGGTTGCGTCATACGTGTGATGTGTAGTGTGTGGGAGTTTCCAGTCTTAACTCTCTCTGCCCACCCAAGACTTTGTGGCATTGTAAAATAGTACAAAGGATTGCAATCAATAACAAATGATTGGCTGTGAAAGAGTCATTCAAATTGACTGGATTGAAGATCAAATCTGTGTGACAGTTTCATTGGTGTATATTTTTTATTTATTGCTGTTTTGGCGAAAAAATGCTGTTTGGCTAACCGCCCCATCTGCGCCACCAATTCGCGATTTGGGGCTGTAGCATATTTGAAAGAAAAACAGAAAAACAGGGTTTGGTCCATTAGCGCTGGGATTACACTTAAAAAAAAAAAGACTTTGAGAAGTTTATGTTTAAGAAGTTACTCACAAAAAAAGAGAATAGTTCTGTTGTACTTATTTAAATATTTAATTTCCAAAACCTGGTTGAGGGTCTTTTCAGTGTAGAAATGGACTCACAATTCAATCTCCTCCACCAGTCTGCGTGGTGCGGATCATTCAGAAAGGGCCGAAGGTCCGCGTAATTCAGAAACTTTATCCACTTACACTAACGGGCACTTTAGGCTGCAGTCAATAACCATCTCGCATCCAGCGGCAGAATCGGATCAGAGACACCGGGCCGCTGAACGAGTCAAAGACCGAGATGTCAGACCAAAGACGAGGCGCTTTCCGTGAGACGGGCGCTGCAAAGGCCGAACTTCTGCCCTGCCGCCCCCTCTCCTCCCAGCCCCTCCCCCCGAGGCTCGGGGGGGGGGGGGTTTGTGTCGTCTTCCCGTGGTGCTGCGAACGGGCAAAGGCGCGTCCGTCCCACTCACAGCCGCTCGGCGTGAATCAGGGAGGAAGCGGCAGCAGGCTGAGAGCGTCGGGGCACGGCTGGGCTTTTTTCTCCCGAGGCAGAGGGCGGCCTGCTGGTGACTTTGATGGATGGGAATGCTGCTCACCCACACAAACACACACACACACGCCCACGCATGTCCCACACACCATGTCTCGCACACAGCTCACACAATAACACGCAGGCCGCTCTGTCCCACCAGATCTGATATCCAATGAGAGATGTTTACGGCCCGCCCACACGGCCCTTCCTCCCTTGTCAATAAGCTCTTCCCAGAAGTATGTGTGATGCATTAGCGTGTGGCCGCATCCTCCACCACAGGCTTACCCATGTGCATCCTGCACCATGGGGGGGGGGGGGGTTGACACATTTGAGCATTAATGCTTTGGTTATTTGTCCCATTAGCGCGGACAGAATAAGGGGACATATTGTAGAAGCTTCTGTGGATTCAAACCAATGACGCGGTGAAATCAGGTCTATTTAACAAAACACGCCTAATAAGATTTTGGTTCCGCCTCCGTGAGCCGCAATAATACGAATAAAGTTTCTACTCGCTCTCGTCCAGCATGTCATACAGAATATTCCCTTTTGAGCAACGCGTTGTTTGAGTTCTTCCGTGTAGGTGGATTCTCGAGCGCATTCAGATAAGACGACGCCAATGTTTCTTCACTTTGATGAAACCGTCTTTAACCAGTTTGATCAAACCCTCCATGACCCCCCCCCCCCCCCCCCCCCACTGACCTTTCAGGCTTCGGTCCATTTTTTTTAAACAAATCCAGCCCTAATTTGAGGTTATGATGCTAGAAAAGTAGAAAATGTATCCATATCCAACTCTCAACACGCATTTAAAAACCACTGCTTTAAGTCGGAGTTGATTCACAGACCATGAACCTGTGCAGCCCCCCCCAAAAAAACACAGTCGGCTTCCATTCATGTGAGGTGACATATCTTCCAAATGCTCTTCTAAAGATTGCCGTAACTTCACCCGGTCAGGCATTTAGCCTGCTGGTTCACTCCGCGTTCAAGGGAAGATGTTGCAATTCTTTCGCAGGCCTTTGTCTCCTCTGCAGGAGAAAACGGGAAACAAGAGGCTCGCGGCCTTCAGCTCGGCCAAACCAGGTCAGAGAGTCCTGCGCCAAAACAACAGTGCGCACCGGCTTCCGCTCCGCGCCGAAACCTCCGGCAAACACACACACACACACACACACACACGCACGCACGCACACACGCGCGGAGGATTCAGTTCTCACACATTGTGTGTCTCTGTAATCAAGACAGAGAGCGGCGGTCCTGGTGTTCTCCCTCGGTGCCTGGTGACACGCGTTGCACAACATCCCTGTTGTCCTTGAGGTGAACCGCGCGGCGATGGTTATCGGCGGCAACACACCGTCCGTGTGACGCGCACACTGTCGGCGCTGCGCTCCGAATGATGCAAATGAAGCCGCACGAAGGGCGAATCGCAGCGATCACAGTCGTAACACCCGTTTTAAACCCTAATGACATGCGCCAGCAGTCATAACACGTTGTATAATTAATGTTTAGGTCATGACATTTCGTCATTTTGACTCACTGGCATTGCTGTTCGTCATTTATGGGATCATCCCCATAGTTGTAACATTATAATATGTATTTTAATTCATTATGAACAACTGCAATATGTGATTATACGGTTAATTGTTTACATCACACATGACACACATCACACATTATAACAATATAATAATCTTTGGTCATAATTCATAATTTCACTCGTGTTTTGTGATAAATATTGACAGAGATTCCGCACGTTGTTATCAGAGGCGGAGAGTTTCCCCGAAAACACAGAAACTGCAACGTGCAACAAAACGTTTTGTTTATCACTCGGACGTTTCCGTCTCCGTGGAGCCTGTTTACCTGCGCTGTTGCTCGGTGACGCCCCCCCCCCCTTCCCCCTGTGTCGTCAGAGATAGCCACGCCCCCTCACACCGCGTCCGCTTCATTAGCCGTCCGTTTAAGGTGGTAAGAAACAGCACCGGCGGATGGAAAGAGGAGGGGGGGGGTCGTCTTTAAAACCCCCCAAAACCCATTAACAGAGCCCCCGCGTGGAGAGCCGTACGCGCATTGGCACAGTTTCGGGGCTGTATCTGGTACCAACCCCCCCCCCCTCCCGCCGGCCCCCACCACCCGATCGATGCGTGGCCACCTTAAATCGCACGCTGACATAAGAGGAGCGCTACTCCCCGCCCATATCCGAAACTTAATGAAAGTGTCTCACCTTCCCGTGCGCAGCTCACAACCGGGACGCACAGCGGCGCGCACGCAGCGCAGAGGACCGTAACCGCAGAGTGGATACTCAAGTGCTTGGATTTATCTCAAAGGTTTTTCTTTTTCTATCACCTCTCGGGTTTATTTTACATGCCAAAGCTGGGGAAACACACTGGAGCACAATACACGAGCTTTAACGTTATCGCCACGATAATTGGTAAGTGCGTTAAATTAAATCCAACTCATTGTTTCATTTTCCTGTCATTGTGCGTGTGTGTGTGTGTGTGTGTGTGTGTGTGTGTGTGTGTGTGTTTTCATTTGAGCAGTTAACCGTGTTACCCGTCCGCCGGATCGTGTCAGTGGGTTAGGAAATTGATTTGGAGACCAGCAGTCAATCGCGGATCGATAAGAGCGCCTTGTCAAGTGATTGGATGAGCCACCTTCCATGTAAATGTCGTGGACATGATTAACTTAATAAGGCCCGGGATCGACGACTGGAGAATGGCCCCGCTACTGTAAATTATTAATAGTGTGTGACAGTAAGTCGTTGCTGATGTCGTCAGTTTTTAGCAGCGCAATAACGACCTTTATTACGTTGCACCGCAGTGGGGACAAACATTGCCGCAGTATAATAACTTCATGTCATGCCTCCGCTCAGAGCAAAAAAGAATTAAGTCATATTTCTGATAAATATCATAAAAAGTTTGCTGTAAAGACCGAATCGCGTTGTGCAAAAGTTGCAAGACTTGCAAAACACTTGCAAAGATGTTTTATTGTCGAAGTTCCTCATTTGGCCGCTGGGTGGCGACCGAGTATCTCCTTTACCACGCCACAGCCCCTAGCACTCTTTAGACACAATTATATGTGTAAGTTTCTGAGCAAAGTTGTTATCAATCATCTATTGAAAAACATCTACAGTACGTGTTTCATGTACACGCATATTATGTAGTGTGTTCTGTGCGAGCTTCTGGCCTGCTGTGCAGCCTATTATCAGTTTCAGGCATCCCTCATATAATATATGGCATATGTGCACAACCGCAGGCATAGTTTGCACGCGATACGCGTTCACTGGTTAGTCATTACTCATAACTTGTGTATCAACTTCTTTAGAAATAACAATAATTAACAGCGAGCGAGTTATATACAACTCGTCTGTTTAATCGAGTCCTCCTCAAACGCTCCAGCGGTCTTTTTATAGGACCGCGGACCTCCGTTCGGGCCCCCCTGCCGCACGGCACCGTAGCGGCGCGGCTCATATTTTTATTCTCCGCCGTAATTTATTATGAATGGCCTAAACTCGCCTGCCCCTCCACGTGGGTGCGGATCCCTCCTCGCCATTGGTCGAAGTCAGCAGCCGTTCTCACGGAGCTCTGCCGTGATTGGCCCAGGGGCGTGTTTTCGACGCCGGTGCGAGTGAGCTACTCCCGTGGACGGCGTTCATCGTCGATATTTCACTGGAGCCGCCGCGGGGACGAGTGCGCAGTGGAGAGCCCCTCTCTCCCCCTCTCTATCTCTCTTTATCTCCCTCTCTCCCCCCTCCCCCACTCTCTCTCTCTCTCCACTGACCGTTTTGAGGCGTCGCAGCTCGCGAACCGTCGAAAATAAAAGCTCCCAAAGCACCGAGAGGAATTTATATTCTTTCTTCTTTTTTTCCCTTCACATTTGACGTTCCCGTTTTTTTTGGAAAAAGGAACCCGTCCGCGTGAATGAGCGTCCGTGGCGTATTTATTTTGTTGCTGACATACATACTCGCGTCTCCGCCGGGCATTTACACATGCATGTAGCATCTAGGAAGAGAGAGAGAGCAACAAAGAAGACGCAGAAGACGACGTAACTGAAGGGCCCAGCGGGGGGAGAGAGAGAGAGAGCGAGAGAGCGAGGACGGGGGCCGCGGGTAGTCGAGCCTTCCCGGGGGGAATATTCTCATGGTACCGACCGGAGAGAAGACCCCGCTTCACCTCCGGCTCTGCTCGTCGTCGTCGTCGTCTCCTCCCCATCCACGACTCCCCCCCTCTGAACCACAGGTTATCGGATGGACCAGCACCCCAGCGCCCGGAGCTGCACCAGTCGCGGGGCTTCGTCGTCCTGTGAGGCCGTCCCGACGGAGCCCTCCATGAATCTGTACATCGACTCCACCACGGGCACGCGCTTCGAGCTCTCCCTCCCCAAGGAGGAGACCGTGGACGGGCTGAAGAGGAGGCTGTCGCAGAGGCTCAAAGTGCCGAGAGAGAGACTCGCGCTGCTGCACAAAGAAACGTGAGTTTACCGTAACGCCGAGACTATTCCGCAGTAAGGAAATGGATCCGCGTTGATGTGCGTATCCCCCCCCCCCCTCCCCGGGCCTGCACCGATGTTCTTTTAATGTTGTGCTTTCGGGGAATCGCGCCGGTCACCGGCACCGTATCGACGAGGCGCATCGATCCACGCGCCCTCCTTCGTTATGAACGCTGCATTACGGATGAAGTGGAGGAATCGGACCCGTGACCCGCTCGTGACTGCCGTCGCAGCGACGTTTATTCGGCCGTGCGCGGCGGCGGCGGCGGCGGCGGCGGCTCCTTCTGCGCAGGCGCCTACGTTTCTTTAACTTGTGCCTCTGCGGGTGGTGTAGATGGAGGTGTTGTTCCTGCTGCTTGGACAACTTCCCAAAAGCTTTAAACGAGTCGACCACAGTGCACGTGTTGTTATGCAATGTATATATATATAATATATATATATATATATGAGAGAGAGAGAGAAGCTTTTTGCCTATGCAAATAGTCAGCATTGTGCCCCCTCCCATGCATTGTAATCACCCACCAAATCACATCATCCCTTAAAATCTGCCCCTCCCTTTTTCAACCCCCCCCCCCACTGATCCTCAAACATGGAGACCTGCAGAAGGTCGGTCTGAGGAGCCTTTGTTTTCGGCTGCAGGGTGGTGTTGGTGGAGGGGGAGGAGGTGTTGAGATTTGGGTCATGCCTGTGCAGGAGTCGGTGCATCGTGAAGAAGAGACCTCCTCCTCCTCCTCCTGGAGCGGACACTGCTGCTCTGCACCAAACATTTCCTCCACAGTCACAGTTGAGTCCCTTTTAAGCGACAGACGCGCTGTTTTTTTTTTCTTCTTTCTTCTCCACACTCGTAAAGAGACCGTGGTTCTGCTCCTCGTTGGTTTGCGACTCAAAAACAGCAAAAGGAAGAAAAAAAAGAGAGGAAAAAAAAAAGAAACCTCTCTGCTCCACTTAGGCAAGTGGCAGCGGCTCCAGATATGCACTGCGAGCGCTTGTCAAGCTCCACTCGACTCGGAATTGAAATGTGACAACGCGATCAATACTTCCCTTTCATGGTGCTTTGCAGCCACGGCTCTTTTCCAAACTAGTTTTGAATTCTGTCTACTCCCCCGCCTCCCCCTCCCCTTGGCTGCAGGCTGTTTGTGTGACTGAAGAGAGGAGACGTCGTCGGCACGGTCTAATTATCTCCTCCTCTTCTAACCCTTCAGGCGACTAAGTTCAGGCAAACTCCAGGACCTCGGCATCTCCGATGGGAGCAAGTTAACACTTGTGCCAACAGTGGAAGCAGGTTTAATGGTGAGGCCGAGCTGTCCCGATGATGATGATGATGATGATGATGGTGATATAAGCGTTCACGTTTAGCATGTTTAGAACTCCACATGTCAGCATTTAACGCGTTCTCCTCCCCTCCACGCAGTCTCAAGCGTCGCGACCCGAGCAGTCCGTGATGCAAGCCTTGGAGAGCCTCACAGAAACTCAGGTGAGAGGCCCGTTTTTGTGGTGCAGCACGGTTGCAATGCAAACCGAGCTCGCGGCCTCGTGCACGCCGTGCGAGTGCACGAGGAGGGGTTGTGGGGGGGATACGGGAGGCCGCAGGGCGACGGAAAGAGCTGAGCTGAGCTGAGCTGAGCTGAGCTGAGCTGAGCAGGCTGCACGAGCCTCCTCTGCTTGTCTAATCTGCGCCTCTCGAACCAGCCGAGCCAGACATCCAGCGTGAGCCGTTGGGATATAATAAGCAGCAACACCCCTTGTATCCTAGAAACATCTGTGATAGCGCATGTGCGTGTGCGTGTGTGTGTGTGTGTGTGTGTGTGTGTGTGTGTGTGTGTGTGTGTGTGTGTGAGAGAGAGAGCGAGCAGGAAACCGGGAGCTTAAGAAGACTTATTTGACAACCAGCCGCGCATACAACACCCACTGCCACCTTCTGTTGATGCCGTTACTGTAACCTCCCCCCCCCTCCCTCCCCCTCTCACCCCTCGGCCCTCCTGCTCCTTTTAAAAATAATTCATGCTCTAACACACACAGGCAAGTTTCCAGGAAGTGTGCTGTGTGCGACCGCAGCGTAGTCGCACTCACTCAGACAGATAGTGCCGGATCATCGACAGCCGCCTCGCTCGCTATTAGCCCGCTGTTCCTGGAAGCGAGGGCCGGGGGGCCCTTCTAGCACGCCCCCCCCCCCCCCCCCCCCCTCGCAGAAGTACAGGACGCGTTTGAGTCAGCGTGACGTTAGCGAGAGTAAAGCGGAGATAAGCAAGGTTCACACGAGTGAACGCACACACACACACGCAGGCGTGACGTCTGCAGCTGACTGACTGACTCACAGCTACTTCCTCTCGCGGCGTCGGGCGGCACTGCGAGGCATCAGCGCGGCACCGGAGAGCGCTCCAGATTACGGTTTATCGGCTGACGCAGTCCGAGTTCGGTGTGCCGTCGCGTGTGTGTGCGTGTGTGCGTGTGTGCGTGTGTGTGTGTGTGTTTTCTGCTCGGTCAACTCTGCGACTCAACTTTGAGTCGGACTGACGCTGTTTGCTTTCGTGTGTTTTCATCTCGGGGAATTGATTCCTCTTTCTTATTGATGAAGCTGATGGATATAGATCGCAGAGAGATTTAAGGATCCGAAGAAGTAAGATTACCTCAACCCCCCCCACCCCCCCCCACACACACACACACACACACCTTTCCCTTCTAACTCCGGGGCGATCAAAAATCAATCAATGCACTTATCACGTGGGACACTTTTAAGAGCTAACTGATACGCCCATACACCCAAATATAGCCTGGGGGAGACGAAAGAGGAGGTGGAGGGAGGGAGGGGGTCAACCCCTGGATGTCTAATACACCCCCCTCCCCGCCTTTATTTTGGTCATGTGAGGTCTCATGTTCCAGATCGGGTGTTTTGCCAGGAAGTGTGTGTATTCATGGAGGACAAGCGGGTGGGGGGGAGCACGCCACCGCCTCGCGACAGCCCATCACAAATACTGTTGCCCGTCTCCTGCTGTCTGCCAAATAGTGGTTGTGTGTTCAGCTCATGGGCGGGCACACACACACACACACACACACACGCTCACACACACACACACACACACCAGCATTGAAAGGATATATTTAAGAGGATTGAGGTCACAGAATGTCTGCTCCCTGCTAGTGGAACGGACGTACACTTGCAAGACAAGCGGCGGACGGAAAAAATGAAAGCAACGTTGGCGTGCGTGTGCAGACACGGGACCATGTGACCATTAATCTCGCCACTCGACGGAGAGGGACGGATTATGTGTCCCTCTCAGCACACGGGGACTATTTGCTCATTGATGCACATTGATGTTAGAATAAAAGCCGACCAGGCATCCTCTTCCTCCTCCACCTTCCCCCCACATCGACTGCCTGCCCCCTCCTCCCCCCCTCCCGCCCCCCCAACCCTCCAAAGCAACCACTTCTTTGTTCCTGTCCCTAAGCACGAGCACCCAATCTGCCCTCGAATGCGCAACAAAGATGGAGGGTCCTTCTTTAAGTTCGTCTCCCCTCTCGGCCTCAGACATACCTTGTGTGTGTGTGTGTGTGTGTGTGTGTGTGTGTGTGTGTGTGTGTGTGTGTGTGTGTGTGTGTGTGTGTGTGTGTGTGTGTGTGTGTGTGTGTGTGTTAAACAGCTCAATGCAGATGGTCAATACATTTTTTTCCTAACACCTCATGTGGATTCTAGTTAATTAGCAGTATTGACACTGCTGGAAATCATTGACGAGCGACCGTACGGCGGATTTGGGGGGGGTCGAGCAGCAGAAAAGTGACCTGGATGAGTTTGCTGGTCGATGCTCCTCCTTTTTGTCACAGCTCCTCGCGTCCTTCCCGCTGCCTTTCTCTGAAATGGGAGGGCTTTTCATGCGCACGCGGTGCACGAGAGGGTCCTCGCTCTTTTAGAATGCTAATTTGTTTTGTTTACGGAGACAAATGAACGCGGCAGAAATGAGTTTTGCTGCGGTGACGTGTAAATCGAACCGCGGTCTGAAGGCCTCTTTAGGCCACGCTGATCCGCGCCTTGATACTTGCTTGTATTAAGCAGATCACGTATTTCTGCACCTGGATCGTCCCCATTGTGATGCTTAAAAGCACAGACGGGATTGGGGGGGAGGGGGGGCGGGATCAAGGTGTAGGCAATAAAGGGATAGATGGATTTGGGGATATTTCAATGTCCTATTGAGTGAATCCTCGAAACTGTCACTATGGTCAGTGACGCTGCCCCCCCCCCGAATCTACCCCGAACACGAGATGCTTCCAGAGCATAGCCGGCCAATCGGTTGGCTTGAGCGGGAGAGAGAGAGAGAGAGAGGGGGGGGTGCTTCTTCTTGGAAATCGCCCTGAACTCTTGACTCTTTTTTCCCTCCCCCGGATTCCGAAGACTGGGCCAAGGCCAGCTGGTCCTCTGCCCCCCCCCCCCCCCCCCCTCTGTTTCTTATCAGGTGGTATTACAAGCGCAGTATTTTTCTAACGGGTCCTTTGAAGAGCGCCCTGTGGCTGTTTTTTTTTTTCTCCAGGATTTGAGCAAGCATGGGGCATTCCAACCCCCCTTAGCCCCCCCCCTCCCCCTCCTTCCCCTCACACACACACTCTTTCTCTCTTGAGGGTCTCTTATTGCATCTTTAGCCAGTTTCAACAGTCTCCTGCTGCGATCCAAACATCCCGGGTTGCAAACTTCTAACGGGCAGGTCGACAGGTGAGCCACCACGTTGCAAGAACCCCCCCGCCCTCCCACCACCACTCCCTCAGCCCTCTATTCTCTTTGCTCCAGCACAAAGCTGCTCAGTAGTTCATGAACGTTGGCTCTGTCCCCCCCCCCTCTCCCCTCGCTTCCTGCCTCCCTCCTTATCTCCCCTCCCGTGCTCGGCTTCGTGTGCAAAGGCAGAGCGGCTGCGAATGAGTTCCTTGAACCGCGGGGACCCCAATAAACAAAACTGTCAGCCGGAGACGTCGAAAGGGAAGGAAAAAAAAAGGGAAGGAGAGCCAGAGGCACGCTCGCACTGAATATTTCATCAGCCACCCCCATCGCCTGAATCCTCCCCCATCTCCATCCCTTCCTCTCTCACGCTGCCCTGCCCCCACATCATGTTCTCCCCTCCTCCAACCCCGTCGCCGCATAGCAACCAAAGCCGCCCGCTAAAACAAAAACACCATCTCCCAGACCCCTGCAAACTGAAACAAAATGGCCGACGGCTGCAGGGTCACCCGCTTAAGGAGGAGCAATTAAGTGGAACGGCTCTTTATCAACAGTGAGAGGCTCCGCCCCTCCGACTGCTGATAAGCACACCTTGTTCTTCAGGCATGCCACCTCTGCTGCCCCCCCCTCCCCCTCTGCTCACCCTGCCAACCTTAACACAACAAAAGCGGGGCCTCCACTCCCCCTCCCCCCCCGCCCCCCGTCTCCCAAAACAAACCGCCATTGGACGACCGTGAGGCAGCGCTCTCCTCCCGGCCGGATAACTGGTAGCCTGCCAGGCGGCGTTGGGTGCGTGGAACTTGAATAATCCACAGTAGCCATCATGAGGGTAATCCAGCCCCCACACGGCCGGCAATGATTTCCTACTAGCAGCTAACAGCTGAAAAGCAGCTAAGCGGCATCCAGCCTGGTCCGTCCAGGCCTCTGACTTGGTACGCGCTTTCGTTTTGTGTGTGTGTGTGTGTGTGTGTGTTTTTTGGGCAAATTGGCGATTTATTCTCTTGACAGCTATCAGTCACATTCGGCGTCTCTTTCTGCACTACCCTAACGTCTCAAACACACACACCTTTTGTACACGGGAGTTTCCTCAAGTGAGCTCAGGGAGCACCCTGCCCCCCCCCAGCTCGCGCCGCGCCCTGCGGGGCTTATTGTGTGAGCGTGACAGTGTAATCGCGGGTGTGGAGCCGACTGTCAGCCCCGTTAACACTCTGGGCGCAGTTTCTCTTAATCTGGCAACAACTTACTACTTTATTTTTTGACTACTTTACTTCTGTTGTTTTACGTGTCGAAATGCAGCCATCACAAAGTCCCCCATTCTTTCACCCCCCCCCCCCCCTCCAATGTCAATACCAATGTGCAAAGGTCACCGTAGCAACAGAGAGCCAGCGGTCGATAGAGAAATAAATACGCAGAAGGAAAAAGGGAGAGAAGTGATGCAGGGCGGAGCCTGGTGAACCGCCCCCCCCTACCTCCCCCTCCCCATCTCACAAGCACACTCCGAAAAGGCCGCAGGAGGGGGGGGGGGACTCTGCTCTCCCTTTGCTGTCTTTGTTTGTGTGCCTTAATTACTATTTTTCTCTGCTTTGTCATGGCTCTTTCACTCGTCCACTTTATGCCCCCTCCTCCCCCTTTTTTGAGTAGCTTTTTTCGGGTGCTGCTTGTGTCTCCCTGCCCCTCCCCCCCCCCCCCCCCGTTCCCTCCGGGCCTCTCTGGGGAGCGAGAGCACACAGGACGGTCCGGGTAGGTTCAATCGGACCTGAGGCGTCTCGTTAACATCTACTGACCTGCGA
This sequence comes from Apeltes quadracus, assembly GCA_021346845.1. Lineage (NCBI taxonomy): Eukaryota > Metazoa > Chordata > Actinopteri > Perciformes > Gasterosteidae > Apeltes > Apeltes quadracus. The sequence continues at coordinate 2,581,641 of CM037924.1, read as the reverse complement.
ATGACCCCCCCTCCCTCTCCCCCCCACACCTCAGACTTTCGAGTGGCAAATCACGCGGCAACACAGCCGCCGCAGGCATGCGGGGGGGGGAGACAAGAGAACGTTTGTTGTCGAGCGTGAATTCGACACAAAACGCGTCCATCCGGGCCGCGGGCGGGACGGCCGTTGCCAGAGCTCCCAAAAAAAAAAAAGAGGGGGCAGCTCTTCCAGATCCGCCGCGGACAATCGGCCATTCTGTGGCGGGGAGGCGGGTGGGGTGTATTTCCTGGACGTGGGACTGATTTTTCAGGCCCCGGGCCAGGCAGAAGGGCGGCCTCTGTCTCCAGGGCGGAGCGGCACTGCTGACTAAGAACGGGGCCGGGAGTGGGCGCTCACTAGTGTGTGTGTGTGTGTGTGTGTGTGTGTGTGTGTGTGTGTTTCCAATAGGTCTCCCCGTCCGCCTCTCCCCAGCAGATGTAAATAGGCCAGTGTTACAGGGAGCGTGATTGATTGCATGATGGGCTAATGTGCTGCGTCTGTGTGTCCGCGTGAGGCGGGGCGCTCAGAGCTCTGTTGTGCACATTTCTACCACCGTCCACGGCGCAGGCTGTTCATTTACAAAGGAGGAAGTCAATATGCGTGGGGGAGTTTTTTGTTGTTGTTTTTTCTGCCTCTTTGTGAAGGGCTTTGGCAGTCTGTACATCACGTGGAGTTTCATCGCCGTGCCAATAACATGCGAGATTTGCTCTTTTTTCGTTGCCGTTGTTTGGTGTTGGTGACATTTGTTGTCCTCGTGTCTGCCCCCTGCAGGTCAGTGACTTCCTGTCCGGCCGCTCCCCCCTCACTCTGGCCCTGCGCGTCGGCGACCACATGATGTTCGTGCAGCTCCAGTTGGCGGCGCAGCAGTCCGGCGGCCCGCAGCTCCAGCACAGGCACCTCGTCACCCGGGGCAACGCGGAGCCCGCCGCAGGGCAGCAGCCCCCGCGCGTCCCCCACCCCCACCCTCACCCGCACTCCCACCGGCCCCACCCCCACCACCCGCACAGCCACCCCGCCCCCCACGTGCCCCAGCCCCACCTGGTCCCGGCCTCGCCTCCGTCCCCGGCCTCCCCTGCCTTCCCGCTGCCCTCGGCCCACCACCAGCCGCTCCCTCCCATGTACCACCAGTCGCCCTCCCCCGCACACTGTAGCCCCCCGACTCCCCCGCCCCACTCCCCTCACCCGTCCAGCGTCCCCGCAGGGCTTTTCCGCTCTCCGGCCGGTCAACAACAACAACAACACCACCACCACCACCACCACCACCACCAGCCTTCCTCCAGCCCACCCAGCCAGGACGCGGGCCAGGCCGGCCCCGCAGGCCCGCTCCTCTGCCCCGAAGTGAGTGCCAGAAGCGTCGGCAATGAGCCGTGTTGTGTTGCGTTGTGTTTATTTATTGTCGTGATGGCCCTCTCATGAACGCACAATGGAGGGCGTTTGCCATTAAGGCGGCTAAATCATCCCTCCGTTAAATGGATTAGTGGGATATCCCGGCCTCGTGAGGGCGATCCCGTGGTTTACTCGGACTCTGAAGAAGGTCTGTGTGTGCGCTTCCCAACTACAGTGCACGCACTTAGTCATCACTGCTTTCCAAATACATGCAAACAAGCCCTTGCACAGACACACACACACACACACACACACACACACACACGACATCCCTATGACCTCACCCTTCTGGACGAGGAGACGAGGCCGGTTTTATGTAACAGACTTTGTCTTCTCGCCGTCGTTGAGCTTTTTACAGACGTTTCCTCGACCCTGAGGTCACCGCCGGGAAAAGCTTGCACGCACAAACGTCTCCACCGAGCCAATACTTTCATTTCACCGGCACCTCGAGCTACGGCCCCCCCGGAAAAGCCAACGAGAACCAGATGTCAGTGGCGATCGTTCATAACTACGATAACAGAAAGACAAGGGGGGGCGGGGAGGGTTTGGTAGTGAGGAAGAAAGGAAACTGCTTTTCCTCATTAGGCTTTCACGGGCGTAACGCACACACACACTCGCACACGCAGGCCTTTGCCCGGGTTTTTCCGCTGAGTGATTGCAAGTTAAGCTGAGGTCAGGGAACAGGGCGCCGCCATGTTTGATCGTAGCAACAGAGAGCCCACGTCATGGTGCTTCTTTGCCGTCCTGCAGCTCCAGACCGGCCGGTCTGCAGCGTGTGTTTGTATGTGTGTCTCACAGGGAATCTAAAGTGGGATTCGATTGGCCCAAAGACTCATTCGAGGCCGTTGCATGTTTTTTTTCCTTCTTATTTCTCCAGGCTAGCTGCAGCCCCAGCAGCCCCAGCAGCCCCAGCAGCCCTGGCGGCGGCGGCGGTTCCTCGACACGATCCCGCAAACCCGGTGCCATCATTGAGAGCTTCGTCAACCACGCTCCCGGAGTCTTCTCAGGGACCTTTTCAGGTGAGAGGACACTCTGCTCTACTCTGCTCCCCCCCCCCCCGGGTGGGTCTGTTTAGGAACGGGGAGCTCGTGGTACGTCAGGGTAACCTTCATCTTTTCCCTTCCCCCCTCAGGCACTTTGCACCCCAACTGCCAGGACAGCACGGGGCGTCCCAGACGCGACATCGGGACCATCCTGCAGATCCTCAACGACCTCCTGAGCGCCACGCGCCACTACCAGGGCATGCCCCCCTCCCTCACCCAGCTGCGCTACCAGACCCAGTGCGGGTCGCCCGCCTCCCCGTCCCCCTCGCCGCCTCCCTCGCCCCAGGTCGCCGGCGTGACGGGCCTCTCCGCCAAAGCTACCTCCGCGCCCGCCGGCTGTGGCGGCGGCGGCGGCCCGACCGTCGCCGCGCCGACCCTCCAGCCGCTCCACCCTCTGCAGTGCCAGAGTCAGATCCGCATGTGCAAACCAGCCGGTGAGTGACTCAGGGAACAGACACTCGCAGGATCCTGTGTGTGTGTGTGTGTGTGTGTGTGTGTGTGTGTGTGAGAGCTCCAGAATCTGTCCTCTTCCCATCATAAATGAGTCGTCTTCTCCTCGTCTCCGTTGTCCCTGCACGTCCCGGATCCGTCTGGATTAATAGTAGCTATTTGTATCTTGAGTGCCGTTCTTCAAAGTGCTGCTGACGTGAGAGCGCAGAGGTCCGTTAGCAGTTGTTGCTATAGATGACAATGCAAGTTTCAGTCAGGGTTCACTTATCAGGCAGCGGCGGCTTTGTGTTTGTTCTCCGGGTGATTGAAGCTTAAAGAAGAGCAGGGAGGGGGGGGGGGGGGGGGGCATGCATGGAGTTTCCCAACGATGCCGTTAAAGAGTCCGTAGACACAGGAAGTCGAGGGTCGGACAGATGTCCCGAGGCGATAACGCCGTCGTGAGGTCAGCAACCACATTGTCCCCCCGCGGGTCCACGCCTGTTGAGTACTTTGTGTTTAATGTTGTCCATTTTGTTTCGTATATGAGCACGAGAGCACCATTGTCCCGCTCTGGCGTTGTCCCTTGTTTTCTGACCTTCGGCGGCAACGAGAACCGAGTTTTTAATCCCAGAGGATTGCGTGCGGATCGACCGGGGTCCAACAGGAACAACACAAGGCTTATTTTCCTAACTCGGGGGGGGGGGGGGGGAGGACACTAAAAACACTAAAAACACCCGCCTGGTCACCGCCCTCGCTTCGTCGCCCCCACCATTCCACCGGTCAATGCTTGTTTTTAAACTCATGAAAATGTCTCGTAGCCGAGGTAGAACGCTCTCTCGGGCAACTCCTCCACCGGCCGGCTTTCCTCGCAGAGTTTGGGATTTGAGCGGGAGGGAAGGGGGGGGGGGGGGGGGGGTAGCGTGGCCTGGCAGGATGATTGTTAGCGAAATTCCTTCACTGAGTAGGTTGGAGCTCCCCTCCCCCTTTCTTTCCCCCTCGAGCCCCCTTCGCCCCCCACACCCGCCCGGCCAAGCCCATTGTGCAGGGGCCGGGGACGGGGGGCCGCATACAGGGCACCAGGCTGAGCCATTGTGGGGCACGAGGAGGGGAGGGCCACGGGATTATAAGGCGGCCTTTTAGTCCCAGTCCCAGTGCAGCAGCATTAAGCGCGGGCCCACAGACAGGGGAGGGGGGGGGGGGGGTGTTGCTGCTGTCCCTTCACCCCGTTGGCCGACCCCCCACTTATGGTTTGTTAGGTCACGTTAGCTTGGTGCTAGCCGGGCCCGCTAGGAGGGAGGCAGGCAGACTGCTGGGGGGTTTAAGCCGCGCCTTAGCCTCCGGGGGGGGCTTCACACCGCGGCCGCCACGTGCACACGTGAGCAGGGTTATCTAGCAAAAAACAGCCAAGCACACCAGGTGCCCTTTCATTGACAGGGTGGGGGGGGGGGGTGCAGTCATTGGAGAGCTCGGTGCCCTTTTCCACGACTGTCAGACGGCTCAAATTCACTTGATTGGCTTTCGCAGCTTTGCTTCAGATGAGTTGGTTTATTTATTTTTTTTCACCCGTTCGTTTCCCCCCCTCTCTTCAAAAATAAATAGGTCAGGTCTCAGAGTGCACCTGTCGACAGTGAGCTACCGGTCTTCAACGCCCCCCGGTTTTGAATACCGATAACCGCACCCCCCTCCCCAAAGCAAACACAATGTTCTCTCCGGACTTATCAAGGCAACCAAGTCGCCGACAAATGAAGGCCGGTCTTTGTGTGATCGATAAAAGGAGAAGCTACTTTAACCTCCCCCTTCCTCCCCCCCCAATCCTCTTGCCCCCACCCGCCTGTGTGCTCCCTATCTCAATCCTTCAGCGTGTTGCTGGGCTCAAAAGGAAAGGAAAAAGCGACTGGCGCATCGATTATTCATAGATCGCCCCTGCTTTCCTCTGCAGCGGCGCGAGTATTTACAGTCGGGCAGCGCGCGGGGCAGCTCGTCTCCCCGGGTCCTTCCAGGTTGGGCTGCTCACATCCGACCACAGTCTCTCCGGGCCTGTGTGTATAGTCTGCCCCTAATAATAGCCCTTCTGTCATAAACACGGTCTGGAGATCCTCGCGGCCGCCGGGGGCTCCGGTAATGGCGCTGATGAGCGGCTACACGCACACACACACACACACACACACACACACACACACACACGCGTTTTGTGCATGTGGGCTCCTCGACGCGTCCCTCTGGTTGTGGAGCTGAGGGGAATGGGGGGGTTGGGGAGAGTGGAGGGGGGGGGGGGGGGGGTTAACAAACCCTTGTGGCGGTCTGTGTGGTTTGTCACATGGAGCTGAGGAGACAATGGCTCTAATGTAGGAGAACCCCCCCCGACCCCCCCCCCCCCCCCCCAAGTATATCTCCTGTTCTCTGGAGATGACGCGCTGCCCTCGCGCACAGCTGCCATGACACGCGTGTTTTGTGCCGGGAGGGGGGGGGGGGGGTGAAGGAAACAAACCGTTGGGTCTGCGGCGGCTGAATGCGAAGCAGCATTCTTCTTTACAGCCGGAGAAAAGGGTCCCTGCTGCCCGACGCGATAAGCAAACGAGAGGGGGGGAAGGCGGGGGGGGGGCACACGGAGGCCGTGATTCATTCCGACAGAGCAGAGGAGGTCGTGATCGATTCGGGGGGGGAAACTGCCACCGACGGCCGATCCTTTCACCCTCCACCCTCTTCCTCCATCACAGCGTTTTTTTTTCTTTCTTTTCTTTTGCTGTCCCCCCCCTCTCTGGGTGGGGGGGGGTGGGGCGGGAGGGGTCGATTCCTTAACCCATCACGCCAACCAAACCCCCTCTCGCCTTCTCCTCTCTCGGATCCTGCTTTCTTCTCACTGGCCCACGCTCTGTCTCCAGGGAGACACAGGGGCAACAACTGCGGGGTGGAAGTGTGTGTGTGTGTGTGTGTGTGTGTTGGGGGGGTTGGTGGGGGAGGGGGAGGGGGGGACGCCACAGCCATAATAAAGAATAGAAGCAGCGCAAGAAAACCCAATCTCTCCCTTCGCTCCTCCGGCTCACAATTTCCATTCGCTTGCATTTTCTATTGAAAGCCAATAGCGTCGTCCGCCGGCCCCCGAGATAGATGGCTGCACTAGAGCTAAGGCTTAATCAATAGCTCTTTTTAATTTGCCATCGATCCGCGTTAAAAGCTACTGCGGTTGCTGCTGCCGGTGCTGTGTGTGTGTGTGTGTGTGTGTGTGTGTGTGTGTGAATGCATGATGTGTTCTGGTCGTGCATCAGAGGCCGAGAATGGCTGCCGAGCTTTCTGGTTTATTGACGCGCTGGCCCATTATTTAATTATTTAATCTCCAGACAGATACTGATGGAGCCGGGTAAGGCGCATAAATGGAATGAGGGCCCGCTGAGGGGAGAAAGGAGCGTCTCCATGGCGACCGGATGCTTCTGTGTCCTCGTCGGCGCCGATGGGAACGCACTTAGTGGCCAAACCTTGTTGCTTGTTCACACGTTTACGGGTCCGCGAGGGGATTCAGGTCCACGGAAATGCGTCGGAGCGAAGTCGAGGCTTCGTTGCTCCGCCGCGTCTCGCCGCAATTTTCGAGTTACTTCCAGTTGCTCAACGCCCCCCCCCCTCCCTCTCGTGTCTCCCCTCCTCTTCTCCAGGCGACCGCGTTCGGCAGACGGAGAACCGCGCCACCCGCTGCAAGGTGGAGCGCCTGCAGCTGCTGATGCAGCAGAAGCGCCTGCGCCGGAAGGCCCGCAGGGACCAGCGCGCCCCGTACCAGTGGCTGCCCAACCGCAAGGCCGGACGCAGCAGCAGCAACAGCAGCGTGTCCAGCGAAGGCTCCCTGGACCTGGACTTTGACGACTCGGTGTGGAAGCCCGACGTCAAGGCCGACTTGAAGTCAGAGTTCGTCATGGCCTGAAGAAAAGAGAGCGAAAGCGTCCGACCCTGTGGGGGAGGGGGGGGCGAGTGGGGGGGGGGGGGGGAAGAGAGAGAGGGGGCGGAGCTACTTAACTACTTAAGAGTATGTATTTGGAAGGAAGCGGTTAAGTCGCCGTCCCGTCACACTCCACGCTTGTGGAAAAGCGGCATCAGCCGACGCTCGGATTTGGACGGGCAGAAACGCGACTTTTTACCGCTCGCAGAGACGACAGCCGAGCTCGAGCGTAGCAGGATTCAGTGGGTGGTGGTGGTGGAGGTATTTTTTATTTTATTTTTTGAAGCGCACTCTGGACAGCATGGAAGAGCCTCACACTGGACTTTCTAACGGGACAGCAGCACCAGAGGCCTCAGCGTTTCCTCTCAAAGGGCAGAACCGCCCGACGACGGATTACTCCAGCGGGCGTCCTTCTCCATCTGTTACGGGGTGGTTAAACTTTTCCTTTTTCTGTTGTTTTACATACTATATTTTATAAACAAACAAACAAAAAAGAGGAATATGTAGCATTGTTCACAAAGCATTCAGGTTTTCATATAACAGTTCATATAAAAGTAGTTGATTTGCACATTTTCTTGATTTATAACAGCTGGTCAGAGTGCAAAACCGCATAGAGAATGAATACGGAACTATTGATATCAACCTCAGTGACATAGGGTATCGATAGGAATGATTAACGAGGCAACAAAATGAATATTAACAGAAAGTGCTTTAGGGGATTTTTAAATCTTTAAAAATGTATATGGAAAAAAAAATCTATTTTTTATTTCTCTTCCTATCTGTTGTTTTCAAAAAACAACAAATAAATCCATTCAATCATTCGTTCATTGGCTCATCCGTTAATTATACTGTAGTCGTCCAGCCCCCAACGAGCGATACGGAAAGTCAAACTTCATCCAGCCCCCCCCCTCATGTCTTAAACGCCTGAATGGATTTTAGGGTTTGCGGTAGTTTGTGTACATAAATGTGACAATTGGCAAAGGTTTATGAGGGTGTGTGTACGTTTGACTTTAAGTGTAAATTGATTTGGACGCGTTTATGTCCCCCCCCCCCCAATAGTTTCTCATCATGCAGTGAATGCGTGGGTCACTACGTGATATCCCAACAGGATCTTCATCACCAGTCCTCATAATAACAATTGTTGTTTTCATGGTGCGAGAGGTGGAGACGAAGTGGGATCTGTATCCAGCATCATTATCCAGTGCCTCCACCAGTGCATCTGTTCACATATCAGGTCAGGCCTTCCACAGCTCTGCTGCTACACCCGGCGACTTGCAGTTAAAAAAAAAAAAAAAGAACAATATCAAACGAGAAAATGGGGAAAGAGTGACTTTTTGTCTTTGCATGCAGAAGTGATAATTACACTGATCTTTTCTCTACTGATGGAGGAAAAAAAAGGGACTTGGTGCTGTGGAAATGAAGGTTAACAACATGCATGAATTTGTGAAGAAAATTAACAATGCTGCTTTTTTTTTTTCTTCTTTTTTTTGGGGGGATGATTTTGAAAGCTAAAAGTATCACAACGCAAAAAGAAACCAAAACAGACGAAGTTAAGTGTGGACTCTTGGCGTCTCGCTCAGCACTGGACATTCCTGTTGTGTGTCCGCGAAGACTATGACGAGCAAAGACTGTCTCTCTTCCTCCACGCGAACCCCCCCGCACCACCTCCTCCCGCCTCCCCAAAGCGCCGGTTCCACCCCCACCCTCAAAGGACCCCCCCCCCCCCCCCCGGAAGGCCGTACAAACTGTTAGGCCACCTCCCCCTTTTTCTTCCTCCATCCGAGGCTGGCGTGGAGGTGCGGCGGCGGGCGGGGGTTTGAGGTGGGGGGGGGACCCTTGGTTCTGCCTGTGGACCTCGAGAGAAACGCCTGGTTCCTCCTCTTCATCCAATCACACTCCCAGAAATTGCAGTGAGAGATTACCTTTTTTTGTTTTTTTTTAAGTGGCCTTACCTTTCACTAAAAAAAGAAAATGAGACGATGGGGGCGGGAATGCTTTTTGTTTTGTTTTTAACTTTCTGTGTGCATCGTTGTCATCAAGGCGCCATTTTTTCTGTCACTGAGGACACTGGGCATCTGTCGTTTAGTGCTTTTACCTGGTGGAGTCTCTATTATGTCAAGGCTTCTGTGCCTTAAAGATGTCGCCCTCGCCGTGTCGGTGTCAGATTTAAGCTCGTTTTCATCCGGTCGATACGCAGGACTGCGATCTTAAAGGGGGCGGAGCCTGTTCGAGCCTTTTGTCCCGTTTCTTCGTTGTGCCGCCATGCTTGTTGGGTCCTCCTCGTCGTCCAAACCAACCCCCCCCATCACGTCCCTCTTAAGTCGGCTCCGAATCTGTGTGACGCATGTTAACTGAGGGAGTGGGGGGGGTCACGCCGCAGTACTTAGACAGCGTCCTCTGAGGACTCCAGACTACATGCACTTCCTTTCTCCTTGGGTACAATGGACAATTTATCCCCCATGCCGCTCCCAAATTTTTATTTAATTTTGTTTTGTATATGTACGAACTATACTCTGTGTGTGTGCCTCACTTCTGTGTGAAACTCAAAAAGATGAAACTAAACAAAAAAGATGACAAAAGCATTAGAGAGAATACAAAAAAAAAAAATAACAGTATGTTGGTGGAATCCTGACCACGTCATTTAAGTTGCCTGTTCTTTCTTGTAGCCAACTGTTGGAAGTAACAGGATTCAAGAATACAATTTACAATGTTCTAGCTCTAGACCGGTGTAGCACATGTGTGACTGTATTAATTTATGAAACCAAAATGGTAACTGTGAATTATGTATTTCTTTGTGCGTTTTTTTTTAAAGCGGGGGAGAAGGACATAGCAGCGGCTGAGGCTCGTGTCTGGAAAAACCTTTCTTTTTTTTTTATTCGGTGGAATATAACGGGAACAAAAACATGTTTCCGATAAAAAAAGGAGGAAAACAAATGAAAAAAAAATTGACAAAATTGACACAAAAATGAAAAAATGTATGAATATATTTTTTTCTTAAGCAATACATTTCAGTGTGACTTGTGATAGAACATTTTCTTTTTTAGGTAATAAATAAATAAAAAACAAAATGAGTGCATCCGGCCGTCTCCATGACTGTTCATTACTGCACTATTCAGTTCATGTTTACTCTCCATCAAAAGCTAATGCAATTGGTGATTTGGCTGAGGGAGGGAGAGGGGGGGGGGGGGGGGGGGGGGGGGGTTCCAAATACATTATCATGAGCCGACAGGGTAAGAAAAGACAAAGAGCTCCTACAATATTTAGTCCAATCACAAACATTTTCTTAAGAATGTTTCTCCGTCATGTTTCCGTACAAGATGAGGCAGAATGTGGAAGCGAAGCGGACAGATTGACGAGGGAGGGAGAGCTGTGCCCCCCGTATACTCACGGCAAAAGGTGGATTTATGCTGCTTTCCGGTTGTCTCGTACGTCCGCCTCCCGAGTTGGAAAGTGACGTCATTGCCGGTTTCGTACCACTTATTGCGTTCCAGATGCGTCCTGCTACAGGACGAGTTGGAGAGAACATGGACGCCACAAATGCAGCAGCTGCCATGCTAATGCAGGACGTAGAAATCATATCTTATAGAAATAATATCATATTTTGGGACATACTATAGAAGTACTATAAAACTACTATAGAAAAGCGACTTTAGGATAATGTAGAGGTATTACAGAAACACTGACATTTTAAGTAATTCCATTATTGCAAGTCTTACATTTCAGTAATATTTTGCCATTTTCGCCTATTTCATTTTATAAGAAGTGCAGTCGCGTTTTTCTCGAGCCACCGGTGGCCGTGGCAGGCTAGTTGTTGTTATTGTTAGCAACGTAGCCTTTTAGCAAACCAGTTCGAAAACAAGACGTTACATTGTATTGCACACACAGCAAAACCGTGCAATGCAAACATTGGTGACCGGACTGAAGCAGCAATGTAAATAGGTGTGTAAGAGCATTTAAAACCGACATTACAACGACCAACGTAGTACAAATACAAATTTAATTCATATCAACTTCCATGAAATGTGGGCGCAGACATCTTTGTTTTGCGAGTCGTATGTTCGTATGTCGCATGCTCGGGGTACTCTCAGAATCCCGACCTAAAGGGGGCGTGTCTTCCCAAAATGCTGCAAGAAAGCTGGGTAATTTACACTTTCCAACTCGGGCGGCGGATTTACGGACTGGAAACGCCTCTTTTTGGCCTCTTCATTTTGCCCCCCCTGCGCCCCACCTTCCTCTTTCTGCTGCTGGTTCTGGTAACGAAAGCCTCCCACACAGCGGCCTTCAGCACAGAAGCAAACGCGCCTCCACTGTGTCGGCGGGTAAAGTTTGATTAGGGCATCCAGATCGGAGGTAGAGAGCCCGTTGATTAGCTCATGCACGGCCAACCGTCGCATTTCCCATGCAGGTCACACAGGTGGATCGAGGAACCCACTAAACGGGGAGCAAAGTGAGCCCCGTCTCATCAGTTTCCCCCGTCGTGGTGAGTCAAAAGCCAAAAAGCCGGCAGTCGCTTCAGCAGTTCGACCGCAACCGCTGAAACTTTTCTGGCATTCAGCTCCCCGCACGCACCTCTGGAGCGGAACCCCCACGCAGACACGCAGAGGTTCAGGCGTCAGCCATCGCAAGAGGCAAACGCAGATTGGGATTTAGAAAAAAAGGACTTCAAATATTTGTGTTACACAAAGAGAACCGTGCTCACTTAGCTCCCCCCTCCCCCCACAGGGCGCTTTTCTGAACTCTTGGTGACACTTACAGCGCCGAGAGCCATCGGAAGAACCCGTCAAACCAGAAGTTAGATGGCTTTTATGACGTGGTTAAAGCTCTCGTTTTTAACAAACCGCTCTGGTATCCTTATCGCCAATAACAACGGCGGCCTGATTTGACACGGCGGGATGTTTTTTTTTGTCCTTTCGGTTGTCAGCCGGTTGAGACTCAAACCAAAACAAACCACGAGTGTTGAACGGTGACGCGTTTGGTCCACGCCCACTGTTCGCAGGCGCCTCTCCTCAAACTGGTTCTTCTGTTTTCTCGGCTGTTTGCGGGAACATCGTCAGCGTGTTACTGGATGCAACGTGACCGAGAGGCGCAGCCGATGAAATTGTCACGGCTCACCAGTCATACCGCGACTACCGGGAGCCTCTTCTGAGAAGTCGCTGCCTATTTCTGACTGCGGCAGTCTCAGCCTCCACACAGCTATCTGCTGCTTTCTGCAAGCGCTGCCTTTAGAGACAGAAAAGAACTGAGAGGGAGGTGAGGGGGGAGAGAAGGGAGGTGGGGGGGGGGGAGGGGAGGCTCAGCTGCCACCGCAAACTGAAACCCTGCGGCTCTGGGATGGAGAGGAGTTCCGCAGAGTTGGGGTTTCACACGTCGTTGTGTGATCTAAGATAAGTCGCACTCAGCTGTATCCTTCCTTCACTTAAAAATACTCTCTCACACACACACACACGCACAGACACACACACACACACACACACACAAGCACAAGCATAACGGAAAATATTCCAGGATGCCGCGTTGCACAACAGTATTGTATAGCTTTGTGCCGTTCTGAAAGTTCTCAGTATTATGTGTTGATGTCTATGTGTGTGTGTGCGTGTGTGTGTGTGTGTGTGTGTGTGTGTGCGTCTGTGCGTGTGTGTGTGGGTGCGCTTGCCCTTTTCATACGTTGTTTCACACGACTACTAAGAGATAAGAAGGTATTTTCTGAACTCGAGAGAAACATGAAGTAACCATCTCCAGATCCCAGAAACGCCGCACGCTGCAGGTGCAGGTTGGCGTAGCTTAGCACACAGAATGGTAACTGTGGCTAACGGCTACACAGGATATTATTACACACTCAAAAACAAAAAACAGTATTTTGATGGTTTTCGGGATAATATATATATATATATATTTTGGACGGATAATAATAAACACAATATATTTTATTTGTCTATTTGACTGAGTGTGAATGAAGCTAACCAGCTAGCTTAAAACCATCTTTCTCGTCAATCGTATGTGTGCGTATCAGACGTTTATGTTTACTGCATCGTGTTGTCATCTACGCGGGAACACGGTTCCGAGCCGTTCTGTGAACATTTCTCCTTTGATTCCCCGAGTGAAACCCCTCTCTGCTGCATTACGTTTGCGTGCAATTTGTCCTCCTGTTTAGGTGCCTCCGTCTGCACGAGAGGGGTCCTGAAAGCGAGCGTGTTCTTCAGGTCAGGGCATGAACAACGCGGTCTCTTCCTCCCGCCAGACGCCGGGGCGCCGGCGCAGGTCAGCAGGGACCTTGTTGTCTCTTGTCTGCTTTTGTTTACTCCCCGCACAGTTGAAAGGGAAGAATGGCTCTCTGTTTGAGACACTACCTGATCCTGATGGATATTTATGCAGCTGCGAGGCTGTGAAGAGGACCTTTGATATCTTATTCAGGCTTCACACACACACACACACTGAGTCCTCCGTGGAACCCTTCGAACAAGCCATCGGTGAATACACACACAAACGCGTGCACACTACGCTCCCCGGTCCATCCACGTCAGTGTGCGGCCGCCCTCGGAGCTCGACCCCGGGGACCCGGAGGGTGGAAATGCCTCGAAGGTCGCGGCACAAACGAACCCTGGACAACGGGAACAAGCAGGATGTGTGAACCCACCCAAAGGAAATAAAAACACCAATGAGGCGGTTAGAGGGAAGGAGCCGCGAACGCAAACCACCATCAATGGTTCAAGCTGCCTAGCAACACGACATGTAACACGTGAGGACATTTATTTTAAGACAAATACTTTTGAGAGGGATATTTGTCAGAGTACAAGCGTTTTAAACTTAAGGTAAGGTGAGTCAGGATCGATCTCCAGGTGCTACTTCAGAAAGCAGCAGGTACTATCCAAAGGAACTGGCCCAGCTGTTGTGTGGTATTGTCAGTTTAAGCAGGTGATAAAAGAAATGGATTGATTTTTTTCGTTACTGTACTGGACCGCACGGCAACGATGAAGCCCGGCGTTCGCCTCAGCGCTCGCCTCTGCACTCCGAGTGTTGCCGACACTCGCAGATTTAGCACTCGGGTGGTTTCTGGCAACTGTCATATGTCAAATGATATTTTCTCTCTCGCTCTCTCTCTCCTCTGAGAAGAAGCTCAGGTACCTTTCGACTGTTGCTCCAGTGACCTTTAGCAGCTGTAAGTGTGTGTGTGTGGGGGGATGAAATTGACTGAGTTTCCTCTACCGCATTCCTTTACCTCTCGTGTTCTCTCGCACTTTCAGCACCTCCCCCCCACCCCCGTCGCCCCCCCCCCGTCGCCCATCGGAAGACGCCACCCTCCCTCCCTTGATTCTTTCAGAGCTGCCATATTGCAAGATTCAGAACCTTGTGGCTGACGTCTGAGAGAATTGTTAGAAGGAGGGAGTGGGGTGGGGGGGGGTGGGCGTAGTGTGGCGTAGTGTGTTGCCGCCACGCGTTGGCCGCGCTCCTCCTACGAACGACTCCGCGAAAAGGTCGGACCGGCGGTTTGGACGCCCTCAAACCGGGTGTGCAGCCACAGAGTGAAGGGCAGTGAAGTGCTGCAGATAAATGCACGTCTCTTTCTCCACCTCCGTCCCTCCGGCCCCACTTATTCAGCGACCCGACCGTCCTCGCCGCCCCCACGTACGTGAATGTGGCGCTGTGACTTATGGAGAGGCTTAACAGTGTGCTGAAACAGCTGAGGTCATGGATACAGGCGGGGCGCACGAATGCGCTGAATGTAAATGAGTTGGCCTTTCTCCAGCCTGGAGCTGTGAGCAATCTTATCCCCCCTCACCCCACCTCCCCCCTTCCCTCCCCCGAGACCCCCGCCAGGGCAAGGATCCTACTTATCACTCGAAAGTATGTGGGACACTAGTCACATGGGGACAGAGACCCTTTTGATGGAGCCGAACCTTAAACTTTTTTACAGAACGTGTTTCTCTCGTCAGTGTCGGGCCTCTCATCCTCCCCCCCCCTCCCTCCCTCCCCCCTGCCCTTTTCTTGTTTTAGCGCACAGCGAGGAAACACCCGTCGTACGCGTGGGTTCGCCATAGTTTCCACTGAGCAAAGGTGAAATTCAAACCTCCTCCATAAGAGAGCCGAACTGAGCTGCGGGCCAGATAGCTGCCTGTCTGTCTGTCCGGACTGCGGCCTAACCTGCTTCATGCGTCATGCTTCATCCGTCCATCCTTTCTGCGCCCACATCTACGTTCCGTTTAACCGCAAGCGGCGGTAATTGCAGGCAAACGGGTGAAGCCGCGGCTGCACAGAGCCGTGCGTGCGCAGCGGTCCGTGTCACGCACGCGCGGGAATACTGCTAATGGCGTTTGTTTGACATTGGGGGAAGCCCTGCGGCCATTGTTCATAAAAACCCATATATGGTAATGTAAACACCGCGCTGCGTAATTCCTCTGGAGCGTGCACACACACACACACACACACACAAGAATGAATGAACACAGGAAGACCCGCTCCGGCAGGAAGCTGCAGCTGCTGCCATGGTAACAAACTGAAACCTGAAGCAGCTACGGGAGAGAGACACTCGCCTTTCTCGCTGGCTTGACGTCACCTCGAGCACGTCGCGGCTGGAGAGGCAGCAGCAGCTGGGAAGCACACGCAGCGCAAACAGGAGACACGCCGAAGTTTTGAGTGCTCGCAGAAAAAGAAGAGAGAGCGATAAGTAAATCGGTCCTTTCCAGGAAATCATTGCACCGGAAAATCCCCACATGTTCACCACCGTCAAGGACGGCGATTTCAAAGCGGCAGCTACAACAATAGCGAGTTGCGGGAAAGTGTGACTGATGTATCTGCAAACGTCCTCTGTTCATACGAGCGGCCGTGCAGCAAGGCCGGGCCTCGCAGCTCTGGCTGAGAATGCAAACCGGTGGGACGCCAAAATGATGTTCGGCCTTCGGAGGGCGAAATGCGTTAGGGATGGAGCAAAAGATGTACGTGAAGAGAAAGCCAGAAGCTCACGGCTCCCGTCGAAGCTCACGGCTCCCGTCGAGGCGCCTCCATCTCTGCAGGAGAGACTTTATTAGAAAGGCTCCGCCTCTGTGAGTCACTCCGCTGACCCATTTAGTGCAAGCGGCCCTTGTTGTCACGACGATGAAACGCCGTAGAGTCCCGTGTACAAAACGGGGACGCGTCCCTCAGCCTGCTGATTTGTTGTCAGGCAAAGAGCGAAGTGTCCCGGGCCACGAGGAAAGGGGTCCCTCGTGGCCCCCCCTCGCCGCCTAATTAAAAACCCTGCATGCATACAGATTTCTGCAGCCCCGTCTCCTCAGCGGTCCCTCCCTCATTAGCCTCGTCCTTTGCAATTAGCTTATTGTTGCTTCACGCGGCTGCTGAAAACCCAGAAAGGGGGAGTTAAGGGGGGGGGGGGGGGGGGGGGTTTGGTTTTGGCCCTCGAGGCAAAATCCATAGACAACAAACCTCTTAGAAATGGGGGAAGAAAAAAAGGGGAATAATACAAGTGTGCAAGGGTGGGGGAGGGGGGGAGGTAGCTTTTAGGGAATGAGGCACGTGCAAGAAGATGGGGGAGGGGGGGCGGGGCTTAAGAGGAGGCGTGGGTGCATGCAGATGGGGAAGGCTGGGGCAAACCCCCCCCCACACACACACACACACTAACACAGTGTGGTTAGTGTGTGTGTGGTGGGGATTCTTTTGCCCTACAACCCCCCAGACAGGCCTTCCCCCCCCCCCCCCCTCCAATTTTTTTTTAGGGTCAGCGGCAGAAGGAAGTGAGCACACGGCTGTGAACGCGTGCACGGGGCCTGAAGTTAACTTCTTTGGCCACCAGCCACTTTGGCAGGTGGATTTTGAATTCCACCACAGAGGTTTTTTACCAGCCAAAATCTTTTCCTGCCTAAAACGAAGGTGAACGACTCAGAAGATGCATAAGAATGGTTCTTGAACTTGTACAGAACACAAATTAAGCTCCTGTCGAGTTATTAACCAACTTAATCTAATTTATGACTAGACCTACATAATGACTTACAGCTGCATCTGACCTGGTGCGACAGGCATTAAAAAATAACAGAAATACAGCCAATCATCTCACTGATGGTCTTATTTATTTAGTTAACTCTGCAATTCATCACTGTTTCTTTATCACTGTAGTGTATCCAAGGCTGTGATTGGTCTGCTAACTACATCCTTGGCGGAGTCTCACATTTCCGGTTTCATAGCATAATTAAAACGAGAGAATGAATTGACAGTTTCACCCGCCAATCACAAAAGTTACCCGCATTTGGCGTGTGGGCGGGGGCCAGTTTCATGCCATGCGCGCGCGATGCGTTTTGAAGTGCTGCTCCTGGGAATGTGGTGGATTTTCCCAACGAGCTCCACCCTTACATTCAATCTAGAGGTGGGGTTCTTTAAGTAGTTCCGCATGGCTCTTTATATGCTACTGGACCGGAGGCTCGCAGCTAACGGCGCTAACGGCGCAAACTGGGGTTTTCCAGAGGGGGGGATGTTCATACATTGGCTGCTATAAAATATTCATAGATAAAATAGAACTGTGATTCATTAATTGAGATGTTATCTCCACCATAATACATCTGGGGCTGGATATTAACGCTGAACAGCCAAGTACAACGACGGAGCTAAATAAAACAAGTCATGTTGTCGATACTGAACGGTCTAATTTGCAGAATCTCCTGCAAAACATTGTGTACTTCTCACTAGATCACATGTATATATTAATGCTTATTTGTTCCCGTTTCTCAGTTCAGTAAATCTCCTCTTAAACAAGCGGCTATCCAACCGTGACCCCGTAAGCTTTACCACCGCTTGCGTCCCTTAAACTAACCCGTTAAGAAAACAGTAATCATGCATGGCTTTAAAAAAAAAAGGGAAGCTGTCGAGTCATTTAGCGGTTTGTGTGAGTGACGCATCGCCGGCCCTCCACTAGATACCGCTGACTGTGATCCAATTGTCCACGGTGGGATCAGTGAAGGATCCGGGACCCCCCCGCCCCCCCCTGACCCCGCTGGGCGGCCGTCCCTCCCGGCCTCCCCCCGAACAGTGAGGGGCCGCTGGTATAACAGGAGGGGGCGTGGGGGGGGGGGGGCGAGGATCAATAGGGATCGTCTGCGTGTATCTGTGCGTGTGTCCCAGTCTACGCGCATGTGTCTGTGTGTTTAGGGGACGGGACGGGACGGGGGGGTGGGGGCCCTGAGGCCGTCTGTAGAGAGAGGCTCTCTGTTCCTTCATCGATCCCAACGTGTCAATTAGACGGATTGAAATAAATGCGCCCTCGGCCTCCGTGTGCGGAGCCTCCCCATGTAAACGACACCCACACATGCCACACGCCGCCCCCCCCCCGTGTCACCGGAGCCCAAAGGGGCCTTCTGGGTCGCAACCGGCCGCCGAAGAGCTGCAGACACGGAGGAGCTGAAACCCCGCTTTGACGCAGTCGACTTCCCCTTTTGCTTTCTTTGCTTTTTTAGAAAAACCACAGCGAAGCACGAAAGAACGAAAGCGAAACAGTGTTTTTGTTTTGCAAAAAAAAAAAAAAAGCACAAACGTATTTTTCGGTTGCACCTGTTAAAACCGGTTGCGATAGCGTCTGTGTGCAAAGTGCACAGACGTGTTGGTGCTGCAGAAGAGGGTTTACCCATTATGTGTAAATAACACATAATGGCAAAGCAGAAAAGAGCAGTTTCATCAGCTGGTAACAGAAACTCGGGGAGGAGAGAGTGTGGAGAGTGTAGCTCTCAAAAATATGAAAAAACTGGCAAATCCTTACTCTGCCATCAGTGCAAACTACTTTAACATACAAAAAAATAGGAACGCTAAAATATTTTGCTCCCGAAAATAAATGTGACTTAAACAATTGCTTCAAAAATGCAGTTTTTTTGACAAAGTTTGACAACATTCTATTTGATTTATTACATATGTTTAAACCCACTGTGCTTGAACACCGGATGAGACTCCGTTTTGGAGACAGATTGGGGGTGAAGCCTCCAGCCGATAATGACAGGGATAAGTGAGTTCCCTCCCTTCCCCCTCCGACCGGTGCATTAAACCGACACTACCTCCATCTCTCCCCCTTCGCTCCATCACTCCTCCCGCTCAATACTCACTCCTACCCACCAGCTCCTCTGAACCTGACTCTTTGCCCCCCCCCCCCGCCCTGGCCAGAGGACGCCCCGCCCTCCCCGCCCTCCCCGCCCTGCGCGCTGATCAGTGGGATTTACTGTGCACCCGTCCGCGGCTCTCAGCGGGTCACACACGCCCACTGGGTCGATCCAGGTCGAATTCAATTTGTAAGATATTATGTATTGATCCCTTCGCCCCCCCGACCCCCCCACCCCCCCCCCCCCACCCTCTGTGCAGCCCTGGCAGGCGCTCATTGACCCAAATGCACGACTCCTCGGATCGTCACCGTCACCCACAGAGGCGCGGCGGCCTGAGCCTGAAATGTTTGCTCTAACTAGTCGCCTTGGCCTTCGGTGAAAAGTTGATATATTTCGAGGAGAACGACTTTACCGGAGAACAGATGGATTCAGCCTCCGTTCTGCCTGTGTTTACAAAGAAGAGATAACCAGACCCCCCCCCAACATTTCCCGTACCGACCAGCTGCTATTTAGCTTAGCCAACAGGCTCTAAATCTTACAGATCAATAGTTGCTCCCCATCAAACCCACGAGTTAATAATTCAAATGAGATAGTTAAGCCCCTTGGAATAAAAAATCCTCATTGCGACTTTGATGTGCGATTTACGGGCATAACATTCACCGCGGCGAGCTGCTGCGGGCCAAGCGGGAGCGGCCCGTTCATAAATGCGCAGGTTAAATCAATGATTTTGACTGGATGAATTGAGATCTGAAAAGCTTTTATGACCTTCCTATTACATTAGCATCAAATATTCAGCAGGCTGCGGATCACTTTCCCATTAGGAGGATCGAGGTGTTACACTGTTGTCAAAACAAACCAGCGACCGCACACATGCACGCACACACACACACACACACACACACACAGCGCTGTGTCGCCTCAGAGTCTAACACACGACTGACACACAAACAGATAATCCTGCAGATAAGAGAAATAAGGTCACATGCTAACGCGCTACGCCAAGGTGAGCGATGGCTGTGGCATTCCACACACTGGGCTGGTTCCTCTGGACACTTTTTTTTTTTTTTAAGTGGCAGCGCGATGGCGTTCGCGGCCCGGTAACGCTCCGGGAGACGTGCGAACGCACAGCGGGCCGCTTCCCAACGAAAGAACTCTTGAAAGGACGAACCACCAGGAAGCAGAGTGTCTGTAAGTGAGGACCTGCTGGGCCCCGTGTGTGTCTGTCTGTGTGTGAGTGTGTGTCCCAGTGTGCGGCGCCGTGGAGTTCCCTCGTCACCGGCTGGGATTCCCTTCTGTTCACCCCCCCCCCCCACACACACACACACACACACACACACACACACACACACACACACACACACACTTCCGGCCCCAGCGAGGAAGCACGAAGCCCTCTCTGACTCCCCGAGCAGGAAACATGAGTCACATCGCAACCTTCAGCCAAACCCCCTCCATTGGGGGGGGGCATTGCTCCAAGAACACCAACGCGCATGCTGACGGTGTATTTAAACTGGGGTGGGATTGAGTCGCAATATTCCCCAAAATCTCACAAAATATATTCCTCAAACGTGGCAACAGTTGCTCCTCGCTTGGTTCCAGCTTCGGCTGCACTTTGCCCTTCACAGTGAGGATCAATGCAATCATCACAACACCTTGTGGCATTGGTTCCCAGACTTGGGGGCGGGACCCCCAGGGAACTAATGCCATCCGTTAATTCATCCGGGGGAGCGGGGACGGGGGGGGCGGGGACGGGGGGATCTCCAACATTTCCACTGTTTGTCTCTATTCTAAACTCAAAACAACTGGGCGAAAAAAGAAAAAAAAACCTTCGACTGAGTGATGAATGGCTGCTGTTTTCTCTGTCATGGAAGTGCTCTTCCTTCCTTCCTTCCTGAGTTTGGTGTCGTGAGCCAACTGTCAGAGACCGGGAGGGGGGGGGGGGGGGGGGGGGGGTGTGGAGGGTCTGAGCCTGGACTACATCAAACACACACCAGGCGCTGCAGCAGGAAGGCCGGCAGGAACCATGGAGCTGTGCTCCGGTCCGTCACTGTCTCCCATCAGAAAGCTGAGTCTGGGGGGGGGGGGGCAGTCCAGTTTGTCTGCGCGGTGGGTTGTAACACTGTGATGTCAAGCGGCAGCTGTATCCCCGATTCTCCTGCGAACCTTCGTCTCTACGCGGCAATTCCTTGTGAAGGGAAAAGGTTATTTTCAGACTTTCCACTTGACCCGCGTATTATCGCAGAGCATGACAACGAAAGCAGGCCCCCCCCCTGAAGCTTTTCGACATTTAGCAGGGCCTTCTTTTGACTTAAGACTTGTGAATGGAGAGAAAAGGTAACTGCGCGCAGATTACATTATCCCAAAACCAGGGAAAGATATTCGTTCTGTTAATGTTCAAGAAACAACGTGTCGAAAGTCCCACGAGCTGTTTTTAAAAAGAACAGGAAACCTGATCTGTGCGTGAACGAGACCAGAGGGGCCTCAAAAGCCAAACGGAGCTAAACTGAACCCAGACTGGACCCGTTTAGAGCCGACAGATAACAGCCCCCCCCCCCCCGCACTGTATTGATCTCGCCCATTGATTGGAGGCTCTGTCCATCTGCCTGATCCAGACCTTTAATGCCAGAGAGCAGGCAGGACGGGGTGCTGGTGCAAATGGATCGGGACGATGAGCGGATAAGAACAAAGATGAGCTGGTACAGCGGGGGGGGGGGGGGGGGGGGGGGTTAGCGAGTCTAGCCTGTGTAGTCTGGACAGCTGGTGTCGATAACCAATCTGCCGCCGTGTTTTTTTTGTTGACGAAACCCACGCAACCCGATAACATGAATAAAAAATGAACAATTTCTCCTGCATTGGGGGGCCCCTGGTGAAGGAGGGGTGTGGCGGGCGGGGGGGGGGGGGGGGGGGGGTTCTTTACACGGACACAATAGGTGCTTAGAGGGGCCCACAGGGGTGTTCATTCCCTGAAGTGGCAACTACACACACCACTTGGTCAGATGACGACACGGGGAGCCGCGTGGGATCCCGTGAGCAGCGATGGGGAGGGGGCCCCCTTTTTGTTGCCCTAGCAAGCACAGTGTGGGTGGCGAACGAGGGGAAGCTCTGCCTCCGCTGCGCCTCTTTGCCCCTCCCCCCTCTCCCCCGCGGCAAAGGGAACACCTGCGCAGTGGGAGGGCCGGATGGAAAAACCAAGGTGTGCAGAAAGGCTTCTTGCTCAGCATGCGGGGCCCGAAACAGGCACCTAGGTCACACACAGACCCGCAGTTCCTAATGTTTATTTCTATCTCCGAGTTAATAGCCGGGCTGCGGTATTCCCCCGAAATGTCAAACACGTCAATTCCTGCAAGGAACACTCGCAGGAGACGCCTGTTTTTCGCCCTTGACAGCTGCAATTGATGAAACCGATGACGAAAGGTGAAAAGAATGAGACGCAGGCATTGTGGGTCCTGAGTGAGCCTGTCAGGCGGCTGATGTATGGCAGGGCAGATGCAGCGAGGGGTTGGGTGGGGGAGGTGTGCTTGTGTGTGTGTGTGGGGGCTTGGCTGAGGTAAACTGGCAGGCGGGGCGCAGAGCACAGAGAAAGAGAGGGAAGAGGAGCAGGCATGCAAGCTATGTGATGATTATCAGAGAACACAGGGGCCGCCTGTTCTCCACCCTGCCCGGGCGGGGCTCCCTCAGCAGGTGTGGAAGGGCCTGGAAACACGGGGCGGGAGGGAGGGAGGGAGGAGGCACCAAGGGGGAGGTGGGAAAGTAAAGTAGCAGCGGGACGGATAAGAAGAAGAAAAAATGGAAGGAAGACAGAGGTGAGCATTGATTGATATAAAGATAGACAAATGAGAACTTGATGACATCGCCGGCCGCCAGCGGGTGGAGAACAGGGGGGGGGGTCAAAGATGGGCGGATGAGAGAGGGCCGCGAGCAAGCCCGCTCATTAGCGCGGCTCAACAAAAGGCGCTCAGAAGCTTCGCGCCTCCTGGCGCTCGTCAGCGCGGCGAGATGTCGATGCAGAAACAGCAGCGCGCCTGAGGGAGGCGGCGGATCGATGGGGAGGGAAAAGGTGAAACGTAACCAGATCGCTGTGACCCTCGGGTGACCCGGACACAAACACACACACACGTCGGATAGTCGATGTTTCCGCTGCCAGTCGTTGACTGAGCTCGTGTACCTTTCGCACCTGTCGCACTTCTAAAATCACCGGCCACGAAATGGAAAAGTTCACCCTTGGTGCATTATTCGCGTACGCCGTCGCAGCTCTAAAAGCAGGCCTCTCTCGAAAAGGGGCAGATACTTGGCTCGTGATTTCGCGGCGCAACATAATTAAGCGCAGATAAATCAGCAGAGACCAGCGTAGCTCAGGGGAAGCTGAGTCTCCTGCGGGAGGGGGGGGGGGGGTCAAGTGGCCGAGAATAATAAAGAGCATTTTTGCATCCACCCGTCTCGCGGTATAATGAAACATTTGCGCTGGGATCAATGGATTCGCCAATAACGCTGCAAAAACGCTCAGAATGTCCCCGGGGCCGCGCAGCGCTCTTATTGTTCTCCGTCGTTTTTTGCTCCATCGAAAACAGAGATCGATATCCGGAGACAACAGATGACCAGCGACGTCACGCGAAATGAAGCCCACCAACACTCGCTCTAATTGGCGGCGAGTCGGCGTTAATCTGGCCCCTGTGTCTCTTTGTCCGGGGGCCCCCCCCCACCCCCCCCACCTCATGCTCCTCTTCTTCTCGTCCCTCTCGACGCCGGCCGGCGAGGACGGTGACAAACGATACCGGAGAAGCATAATTAAGATTCCGTCAGGATAAAGGTAAAGGCAGCTTATCTAAAGCCAACCGCAACGTTCCCCCGCAAACAGAACCCCCCCTCTGGGTCTGTCGGTGCTTTTAGTTAATGAGCCGTGTGGGGGGGCAGAGAGGAACGATGCGGTGGGTTCGCTCATTAAAATGTCCGGCGAGGCCCCGACTGTCTTCTCCTTTTTCGGGTTTTTGTGATGTGTTCAACTTCAAGTTGACAATGTGAGGAAAACGGGGCTCTCGATGTCGCCGAATTCCACATTTCTGTCTGGCGTTAACATCGACGACATCGTAAGCATTTAACAATTATCATGAAATATATTTACAAAATGATTGTTTCAAGAAATATTAAAGCAGTGGGCCGTAAAACCCAAATGTGGAGCTCAAAGCCGCTCGGTGAAGCCGAGGGGATACTTATGGTACATATATACAAATATATATATATATATATTATATATTAGTCCTGACTGCGTTCGCTGCAATAAGAGAGAAAGGAATACGGAACGAATGCGAAACACAAACACGTCTGCATGAGAGAAATGTCAGCGTGGAAAATCAATCTAAACGTGAAACATTGATGTTGGACACGTTTCCACGTCTCCCCCCCCATCCACGTGACACTTGGATACAATTTCTAACCGCACAAAAATTAACTTTGTCGGGAACGTCCACACCGCAAACGCTCATGTGCTCCCTCAAAGGGTTTGTTGGCAGACTTTAACTCGCCGGGCGAAGAGGAAGCGGAAAGTTCGCTTTGAGCGACGCTCCGAAACCTCAGCAAATATGTGCAGGCCCTCCTGCCCCGAAACGACAAATGCAAAAGCTGTGGTCCAAATAGCAATTATTACGAGACATATACGTGTAGGCGGCTGCAAGCAGCCAGTGTACATGCACCTTTGCATAAATGCATCAAGTGGTCTCACCTAGGAGGGTAAATCAAGAGAGGAGCAACGAGTACTTCTTCACGCAGCCAGCAACCAGCAGAGGTCCTTGAACATGCAGGTGTGTGTGTACACAATGAGGCTGGTGGTTTCACACACACACACACACACACACACACACACACACACACACACACATATAACCTCCAGGCGGAAATGAAAATAATAGATTCACATGGGATGTTTTTCAATAGTTGAAGTAAATTCTGCTCATGGCTCTTCTTTCGTCATGGAGGATGTCAGTCGTCATGGAGTTTTTTATAAATATATATTTTTACAGGAGTAAAAGGCGCTTACTTCCAAAACTGCTGCATCACATCCTGCAGCAGGTCCAGTGCATCCACGTCGCACTCAGACCCTCCTCGCTGAGGCCTGATGCCGCTTGACTCCTCACAGGCGGAGGTGCCCTCCGCTCCGTGGGACCAATGGAACGACGTGACTCGTCTGTGTGTGTGCGGGCGCATGCACATTTGTGTGTGCGTGTGTGTGTGTGTGTGTGTACAAGGGTGTGTTTCGCATATTTGCACAGCTGCGTATGTTTACGTATGCCAACGTATGTGTGAGCCCGCCTGCTCAACATGAAAGTTCAGTGTGTGTGCGTGAGAAAGCGCCGGGGAGGGAGAGAGTGCGATGGTGTGTGTGTGTGTGTGTGTGTGTGTGTGTGTGTGTGTGTGTGTGGGAGGGATAAGTTTTGACAAAGTTCCTCCATTTCCCAGAAATAATGACTTCCCGTCGTGTGACTCTTCGGGGGCCGCTCGGAGAAGCCGGAGTGAAACCTCCCCGTCTCCGCCTGCCCCTCCCGGCCCTGCTAACGAGGGGGCGTGGCTGCCACTGGGGGGGGCGGGGGGGGGGGGGAGTTAGGGTGGGGGGTCAGGGGCTAAATTACCATATTAATTAGCTCATCCTCCGACCAACAAACGCAGAGCTGGAATGTCACCGCGCTCACGAAGCAAACGTAGAAACACCACGGCCTCAAATAGGCTCAAAAGTACTGAATCCAAGATGTTGCTCGAAAAATACCGTTAGAAGTAAGAGCCTGTGTCTTCGCCTGGTGCTCACACGCCGGGCGTAGGACGGAGTTGGCAGCGTTCCGCGTCTGACGGGAAGCCGCCGCCGGGCTCGAGCGGTTTCCTTCACTCACACGTCTGGAGAACACCAGCGAGGTTTCACTTCCACATACTAATGACGTGCAGCCGGGCAGAACTGCAGGGATTTCTGTTTGGACAGGCGTGGCGTGCTGCTGCCGCTGCGGGGTTTTGTTTTATTTATATATATATATATATATATGTATATATTTTTGCACTGACCTCTCCCCGAGCATTCCCACGTCTCCCGGCAGCAGCCAACATGCGCGCACGCAGCGCGCCACGTAATTACACCCGGGCGGCTGGTCTTTGTGGCTGCTATCGTCTCTGCACGTTTCTGAGACGACTGGAGATGCTCGAGACTGTACTTATTTTCAGCTGTGAATGTCGAAAGCCCACAGAAAAAATGATACATCACCGACGGCAGCTTCCGTCCCTGAAAACTGAAGTGTGGCCTTAAAAAATGCACAGTCGCATCTGATTAGACAAACTGTTCCAGGGCTTGACCCCTGTTAGGCCTTTCGGGCCTCATCTGACGGGAAGCTTTTTCTCGTTGCCTGCCTCCCGAACACACTCGACCACCGCGTGCACAACTCCTTTGATCCAACAATCGGGACTCACAACACCACTCCTCCTGTCCGATGTCTCTGCTGCCTTTGTGCTCTGCTATGCTCTCATCATTTTGACATCAAAGACGCTGTCCAGAGCCGTGTCCTCCCACGGATCATAGCTGGAGGTAACCGTGGAGCTCCTAGTGCATGTCTGCAGGGTACACGTGTGTGTGTGTGTTTGTGTGTGTGTGTGAGGCCACATTCCTTTGGTCTTTGTGATAGATGAAGTCTGCAGTGTGATGGTGGACAGCGAACAGTTTGATCCCCCGGTTCCTAATCTCCTGCAGCCAGACGTTTTGTCTCGTTAGGCTTAATGGACGGAAGTGGAGTGATTCAAACACAAAGGTGGGTTTATTAAAAGGTGGAGCCGGAAGAAGTCGCTGTACTTTTAACCAGGCAGAAACCTGCAAGTGCCCTCCTGGCCATCAGGGGGCGACTCACCTGGTTCCAAAAATGCAGTCTGATTGAAATCTACGAGATAAGGACCGCATTTCTCAGTCGATTTATTCCATCGGCAAACATGAGTTGGTCTCAAAAGCTTGTTTGAAGTATTCTTCTACACAGCGTGACGTTCATTTTTTTTTTATCATCGCCACATGTGGAGTGAAACGCCAGGTGAGCGTTGGCGTGCGGCCACGTTGGGATCAACGAGTCGCCACCACCACCTCTCGTGTTTTGGATGCATAACTTTTTTTTACGCAAATACAAAAAATTGAAACACCTGCCTAATGAACAGATCATTGTGTGTGTGTTTGTTCATCATTGCATGTATGTTTATATGTGTTTGCATGTGCATAAGGGCATTATTGTATGCGTGTTTGTTTGCAGACGGCGATCTTCATCCACAGCATTTTAAGGCATCGACAATTATGTATATAAATGTTTTATTCATCAGCTTATGTCATCGTGTCTACGCAGTCATGTGTAATGGGTTTGTGCACCGGCTCTCCCGGGGGGCCTTCGCTTGGGCCCACCGGTGTAAGAAGTGGGTCAATCCCACAGCGGCGAGAGTCAAGCTGAGAGAGGGGGGGAGGGGGGAGGATGAGGAGGGCCCCACCCCCCCCTCACATGTAGCAGTCATAGCATCGGCTGGAGGCATGCAGCACGTGCACGCCGCCCTGCGTGGGCGTGCCGGGGCGGCCAGCTAATCAGACGCGTTATTTGTTCACGTCTCTGACCTGGACTCCGGCGTCCCGGGGGCCCGTTTTGAAGGACAGGCCGCCCGGGACGCCGAGGGGGGGGGCAGCGAAGCCTTCAGAGCAGCATCTCGTGCCTCCTGACAGGATCGCGCCGACTCACCGTCTTTGCCGAGTTGTTTTCTTTGAAGAATCCCGATCGTTCGTTTTTACAAATACCCAACAAATGGGACGCGCCGTTGTGTTCTGGTTCGCGCTTTGATTCCTCTCTCTCCCATGGGGGGGGGGGGGGGGGGGGGGGTGGGGGGGGGGATGTGACTGATCCCACTCTGTTCACTGTTGTTTGTGTCTTCTTGCAAAGAAAGAGAAAAAAAAGGACGGTGGGGGAAGGGGGGGGGGGGGGGTGGGGGCGACGTGGAATTACAAAGATCACATTTTCATCCTCTTTGATGTGATGTGTTAAGAGAGGGTTTTGGTTGATTTGATGTGTGCGCATTTGTGTGTGTGTATGTAGGTGGGTGGGGTGGGTGGGGGGGGGTGGGGGGGGTGTGAAGAAAAAGAAGTGAGAGAGGGGCAGTGGAAGCGAGAACTTGAGGGAGAAGGGTGTGGGTGTCCACAGTGATGCGAAACCGCCCTCGAGGGTGCATAGAGGGGGGGGGATGCTCCTTGCAGCGAGGGAGGCAGGGGGGGGTGGGGGGGGGATGCTTATGTTTATTTACTGCTGCAAGGCTTTCCAGGTGAGCCGGTCCCCGTTAAGCCCCGTCCGGGGGAGGTGGGGGGGGTCGAACCCTGGTGAATAAACGGCACCACGTGACAAAACAGAGTGCAGCCCCTCCCCCCCCCCCCCCCCCCCCCCTCGTTCCACGTGCCTCCGTCACCTCCTCCGAAATCGCCCCGGACTCTCGGTTCTCTCTGCTGCCCCCCCCCTCTCTCTCCCTCTCCCTCCACACATTTGCCTCCTTTCATCTCTCGGTTTGTGGCTGAGGCGAGTACACATGCAGATGTGACAGTGTGAGAGGGGAGGCGGGGGAGAGGAGGAGGGGAGGGGGGGGGAGTATTAGGGAGAGAAAATGACAGCAAACAAACAGAAAATCTGATAAAACCGAGACGAGACGTGGTGGGAGAGAAGGAAGGAACGGAGAGGGAGAGAGCCTGAGGGAGGACATATTTGGAATAGTGAAGGAGATTGTTAGTGCGGAGAGGGAGTGGGGGGTGAGAGGGGGGGGGGGCACACTGTGAACAGCAGAATGTGGGGGCGCATGTTGTCGAGGTGGCCCGGGTCCCCGGTGCCCTCCTGTTTCATGGCTCTCACAGCCTGTCAGGGAAAACAGTCCAGCCATGTAGACAGCTGTGCTCAGGAGGCTGCGGGGGCGAGAGGACGAGGACGGGGAGGCAGCGGGGGGGGGCGGAGGGGGGGGGACAACGAGAGGAGAGGCTGTTGCAGGGAAGGGAAACAAAGAGATGAGGGAGAGAAGAAGAGCTCTCTATCAATGCCCTGATATCTTCTCCCCCCCCCAAACCCCCAAACATTTCTGCGCTCTGCCGCATTTGTTACATTTGTCTGCAAAAAGCAAACAAAAGCCTTGTTAATATTCACTGCCCCCCCCCCCCCCCCCCCTTGTTATCTGTGCCCCGTGTTAAACCACTTCCTCCGGGCTACGATGCATTCTTTGCCAAACCACCATGTGTGTATGACGGAAGGGGTGGGGGGGGCAGAAGCCAGAGATGAAAGCGTTGCACGCAGCAGCGATGGACGGGCCGGACTGCCGCGCTGCCACTTCCACTCGCAGGAAATCAATCACAGGTTCTATTGGCCCCCGAAATGTCCTCGCCAGCGGGCCGATGGGACGGATTCGTCTGCGACCGGCGGAGGACCTAAAGGAAGACGACAGCCCCCGTCTCCATGCGTCTCTATGCGTCTCCATGCGTCTCCATGCGTCTCTATGCGTCAGTCCCTTTTTGTGTTTGGGTCCTCAACATCAGAGGGATCTCACAGTGGATCAATGGTCTTGCCTCTTCCTTTTGAAGAGGACGAGTGATGTCCCTGAACCCCCCCCCCACCCGCCTCCCCTCGCTCCCCCGACGCCCCCCGCTCCCCTCTCCCCCGGCCCCTCCCTTCCATGCCGGCCTTGTTTACGAGCCTCTCCCCTGGAAGGACAGGTTAATAGAGGACCTGGCTCAGGTCAGGCCCGTCTGGTTCTCCTAATGACACATTTCATCTCCTGCCTTGCCGCCTGCAGAGCTTTGCCCC
Source organism: Apeltes quadracus (assembly GCA_021346845.1). Classification (NCBI taxonomy): domain Eukaryota; kingdom Metazoa; phylum Chordata; class Actinopteri; order Perciformes; family Gasterosteidae; genus Apeltes; species Apeltes quadracus. The sequence goes on along the minus strand of CM037924.1, from coordinate 2,551,958 downwards.
GAACAATGTGTACGTATATGTGTATAAATGTGACATATAAGATGTGTGTGTGCATGTGTTTCCACTCCGGCTTCAGCCCTAAGGTGGCCTCCAGGTACCAAACAGAGGAAATCACATTGCACCAAAAACTTCTCACAGTGGTCACATTCTTTTGTGTGTTCAAATGTGTGTTTTTGGCAGGAATCTTACATAAAAACAGTCATAAACATGTGATACCAAATCCATTCAAGGTGAATGAGGTGACGGCGAGCAGCTCCCGCTTCCTGGTTTCCCTGCGGACAGATGACACTTGACTGATGCTTGTTCAATTTACCACGTAAGAGCTGTGTATAGAGCACAGAACAACAATCAGGTGTTAGCATCTCCTCGCCTCATAGATTTTACCAATGCTGTTTAAAACCACATGCACGGTTATTAAAGTGTTGATTTCTGTAATTATTAAAACATTAAACCTTTTGCCTGCCCCCTGGGGGGGGGGTTACCAATACCGTAACAATTTATTTACTCACTAAACAGTCGTATTCTTCCTCTTTCTCTCAACGTCTTCGCACTTTCTTTCTATTTCCGTTTTAACCCCAACACCGCCTTCAGAATAAAAGCATTTAACATAAAGCAGGAAATGCATTACGAAACTAAGAAAACAAGCAAAAACATGTAGCGAAGGAAAAAAAACATTCGTTGATACACACAAATTGGGTTACAGTTTCTCACTTGTGTGAGCGTCGTGTTTTGGCGCCTCGGGGCCGCCGTACCTCGACCCGCAATCAAACAACAGACCCCTGAAAGTCACGAGGTTCCTCTGTAAATCAGCCCTCAAGGACACAGTAACAGCCTCCTGAAAGCACTGAAACACGAGGACTGTGATCTTTTTACTGGGAGGGGTGAGGTAAGGGGAGGGGTGGGGGGGGGGTTGAAAGACAGGAAGTGGAGAAATGGGGGAGCCAGGCCCCGGTCCGTAAACGCCGCGGCTTCGGGTGGTTTAAATCACCTTGACTGGCCGAGCACTAAAAGCACGCCAACGTCCTCCCGGCCGGTGGGGGCCAGTGGGAGGCCAGTGGGACGACGGTGGGAGGACGGTGGGAGGCTCGCTGTGGGTTAGACGACGTCCGCCTCGCCCCATGGAACCCTGGGAGCAACAGGAAACGCCATGTCCTTGGGGCTTCAACTTTGACCCCTCCCTCCTGATGAAATATGGGCCCTGCCCTGTGGTGTCGACTTGTTTGAACTCGGGGTCCCTAATGGGTAAAGGGTGTGTGTGCTTCTCCCCCCCCCTCCCCATGTAATGGAGTAGACTGGGAAATACATGCAGATTTTAGTTTATGCTTTTAGCTTCCTATAGAGTTTATTTGAAAACCAAAGCAATCCAATTATATTCCAGATAGCTATTGTTGTTCCTTCTGTGCAATAATACATACAATACAATACCGGTAAAAGTGAATCACCGTTTTATTAGTTGTCACGCTTCATATTCTTTATCTTCCCAGCGTAGTGTTTGAACAGGCAAACTGAGTGCTTTGATAGGCGTGCAGGGAAATGACCCGTGTGTCGTCCTGTAAGTTGCTGCGTTCATTCATATTCAATATGATACTTGGCACCCTGATCCATCAGCAAAGCACAATGACCTTTTTACCGCGAGCGGCGTTTCAGATGCGGCAGGATTTATGCCCCCTGAAACGGATCCGCGTGGAGGTGAACTGTGACATTTGGTGAGGATTTAAGGGCTATTCGCCCTCTTTGTAATCTATTTCTGCAGGATGTGCTCGTGCAGCACAAAGAAAGCTACCTCAACAGCACATGTAGTCTACATTACTATAGATAACCATTGTGCAGAAAACACAACGTGGTACCTCGGGGGACACAGATGCAAAACACCCACCTGGCGAAGAAGGCTCCGTGCAACAGGAGATTTGCTGTGGCCTCGCTGACGGACGACGGGCCCAAATTGACGTTGGTGTTCGCTGTGAATAACAGATGCACATGAACAAACAAGCAGGATTGGAGATTTTCCACCTCCCTTCAAATCCTCCTGCTGCGGCTGTTAGCCGAGGTAATTAAGAGTCGTCTCTGTTTCCATGGTACATCTGAAACACAAGCCGCCTTTGTGCAGACTGATCCGTAGGACGTCCCTCGCGCGGTCTTCCCCTAATTGACAATGCACGTGTTTCCATTTTTTTTCTTCTTCTCTTTGGGGCTGTTTTACATTTCAAATGACGAAAAAAAAAAAGAGAAGGCTGCCTTCTGCCGACGCCAAAGAGCGCCTTCAGACTGTGGATGGCGGCCACAAGTGTCGTAACCTAGCAACCAGGGAGAAACTGCGCGAGGGAGACAGGCGAGGGGTTTCCTCTTGAAGAGAAACTCACTCTAGTTTATTCATGCCTTTGTTTTTTTTTAATGTTTCTACAATCTCTACACGTTTCCGTTTTGGGGCATTTTGCTTTCGTTTGACAGACCGTAGCGTCTGAATCCTGAGGGGCCCGAGATCGACACGGCGTGCGCCGCAGCCACCCGACGCCTTTGTTTGACTATCGGGCTATTTCAGGAACCTCGGAGTGTTTCTCTTGTTTCAGCCTGGGCTCGTGTTTCCTGCCTTTCCCTTTGAGGCTGCTTCATCTGCGAAGCATTTCTGCTGCGCTGCCTGCATCTGTTGCACAGAACCGCGTGGCAGGATGCATTTGTGAGGAAAAAGGGAAAAGGGAGGACGCTGGTGTGTGTGTGTGTGTGTGTGTGTGTGTGGGGGGGGGGGGGGCTCAGGAAGTGGGGAGGAGGGACACAGGGAGTGTTTTCCATCTGCTTTCTGGCTGAATGTATTCTTTTTGTTTGAGGCCATCATGCTGGGCAACATGTTTGTTTGTGGATATGGCTGTTTCACCATCTGGACCAGTTCACTTCCATTCATTTCATTTTGTATAGCCCAAAATCGCAAATTACAAATCTGCCTCAGAGGGCTTTACAGTCTGTACACATGCGACATCCTCCGTCCCGAGACCCTCACATCGGCACAGGAAAACCTCCCCAAAAAAACGAGAAAAAAAACCTTTACAGGAAAAAAGGGAGGAAACCTTTGGGAGAACGAGGAGGAGGACCCGTCTCCCGGGACGGACAGACTGCAATGGATGTCATGTGTACAGAATGACTCATACAGATGTAGAATACATTCAACAGAAATGATTCAAAGAATTCCAAGTAGCAGGCCAGGTGTACGGCAGGACCACTGCAGGAGCAGCCAGCGACAGATAGAACCTCCATCAGGGAGAACCGCCATCAGTCCAGGCAAACCTGAGCCAGCCCTAACTATAAGCGCTATCAAAGAGGAAACTCTAGGAACAACAAGTAACCCAGCATCTATAGAACGCAGCTGCCTTGCAGGGCAGTACGGTGTTACAAGCTCTTTAAGATAAGAAGCTGCCTCACCAGCAAGCGCCTTGTAGGTGAGGAGAAGAACCTTAAATTCTATTCTTGATTTAACAGGGAGCCTGTGCAAGGCGGATAATACAGGCGTGATATGGTCTCTTTTATTAGTTCTTGTTAATACACGTGCTGCAGCATTCTGAATCAACGGGAGAGGCTTAAGAGATTTACAAGAACAGCCTGCTAACAAAGAATTACAGTAATCCAGTCTGGAGGAAACAAATGCATGAACTAATTTTTCTGCGTCACCTTGAGACAGGAAATTCCTGATTTTCGATATCATACGTAGATGCTATCAGAGTTGAAGCAGAACGCCCTCACAGAACACAGCCTCTGTTCTTGTTCACGTTGCATCTCTGCCGGCTGCGCAAACAAGCGCGTTGCAGACCCAACAGCATCAATGGGCATCAACGTTACACGCTGCTGCTGTTGTGAGGAAAAACACCATTTGTGTCACAGTCAATCATAACATTGTCCATGAAAAGAAGCAAAACGCCAAATGCATTAGTCTGCTCCTCAATATACTTCAACATCTTCAAAAGAAAATTCCAGCGATGTATTTACACTTTGCAGAGGAAACCAGATACGTCATCGTTCTTATTTCCACGTCGAAAGCAGGAGCCGAGGAGTAAACATTACTCCACCTTTATGGAGAAGATTCCGGAGGCAGAGACGGCACCGTGCATTTGGCCTTTTTCATTGAATGTTCCCAATGAGACAAAATACTGCATAGAGATCAGACGCATACAAATCCAACAATCAGAGCGCGGCCTCAATCCAGTGAGGATCATACCGACAAAAAAGTGCTAAAAACCTACGTCGGAGAAGCAAGAGGGTTTTCACTTTCTACCAGTGTCTGCATGATTAAACGCCACGTATCCGCGTGCACGCCGCGAGATGCTCGCGTCTGAATGCGAATCGATTCCTCCTCTTAATCGCCCTCCTCTTCGGCCGGCGTCGCATTGTCTGCGCCTCCGAATTTGCATAGTCAGAGCAGCGACCATTTACATAATGTTATAGGTACAATTCATCTCAGTCTGGGATGGGGGAACAATGAATGAGGAGATCAGGGGAGCGAGGGGGGGGGGGGTTCTCAGTGGCTGATGTGTAAATCTGCAGTGGCAATGTGGTTTTACCGTCATCGGCTGGACAAAGGTCACATTGAAACGGGCGCATGAATGCAGCATGCGGCAGAGCTCGGGGAGAGTCCGCTCGCCAATGAAGTCCCGATCTATTCCCCTCACGCTCCCATTACAGACCTCATCAGCTTCAGATCCCCAGCAGCCGCAGCAGCACGCCCTCCCCCACAAACAGGACGCGCAAACAGTTTTTTGTGTGTTTTGTTCAGTGTTTTGAACACCTCCTGGCGCCAAATGGTGCAGCTCTGGAGAAGAACCTGCTCCTCAATCGGAGGTAAAGAAGGGAATTACAAAGAAAAGCGTAACGCATCATGCCGTAGATACGATGACGATGACGATGATTTGCTTTATGGTGATGTCACGTGCTCCGTCCTCTCCACCTCCTTCTCACACCGTCCCGAGGCAGCGGAACGACACCTCGGCTACACCACCTCCTGCTGCTGCACCAGCTCCACCGGCTCCCCGATCCGTCCGGCTCGCCGCGGCTAACATGACAGGCCGAGCAGATGATGATAAATGCAGAGGAGGAAAAAGCAATTACTGGATCAGTTAGGTGTAGTAGGGATCGCTAAGGGCACTCATTACCAACAGACTGTGGAGTTCGGGATGGGCACACACACACACACACACACACAAACAAACACACCCACACACACACACATCTAATGTGCATCTCCACCGGATTCGATGCGTCGACAACCAGCGGCGCTCTGAAAGTTGCGTCTGACAAAGTGATGACGGCGTCCTTAGTTGTTATCGCGCTTTCCGTCTGCCCAGGTGCACCGAACCTGCAGCCGTCACCCGCTCAGCGCACAGACACACAAAGAACACCGACGGCAACGGAAACGGTATCGGTGAGGGTCGAGCGGGCGGCGTGAACGGGGGGGGGGACCGGGGTACGGAGCCGAACGCACACCTGCCAGAGCCGGGGAGGCCGTGACTGACGGACGTGCAGAGGTTGTCATGGGGACAGCTGCAGTCCTCGCTGTCCCCATGAGGAGGATGTGAGGAAACGTTGGTAATAACAACGGGAGAGACACACACAGACACGCAGAGAGGGAAAGAGAGAGACTGAGGAAAGGGATGATTTGTATTTACCCTGAAGAAACACACACACACACACACACACAGAAAGTCTTTCTTGCAGGCCCAAACAGAGGCAGTTGCCTGCGCGGCGCGTCTCTGCGAGTGGTGGGCGGTGAGATCGCAGGTCAGGCCCACGCAGTCCCCGTTCAGCCGTACAGTGTGCCGCACACACGGGCTGCACGGAGGCCGCAATGGCACGCATGCATGCATAGATGCAAAGACCCGAAACAGAGACACGCACACACACACACACACACACACACACACACACACACACCCCAAGGCCACCACCCTTTGGCCCTCTTCACATTTCTTCCCCCTCAGAGCAGAAGACATGCTTCATCAAAAAAGCCAACTACTTTTACAGCCAATGAAAAACACAACGCGATGATGCTGCGTTCGCTTTGAACGCCAACGAGAGGAAGAAGAAAGGGAAACCGTGGCGGTGGGCAGAAGGACGCCTGGCGTCTGAGGACAGTTTGCCGCCCTGGAAAAACTTTCCCTCTCCTGCAAACGTGCAGCCACAAATTGCTCCAGCAGAGTCCGTGGGCCTCGGTTGCGGGTTTCCCTCCACCGCGACGCGCGCCAAGCGGGCGATTACAGAAACGCCTGGTTTCTGTCTAATCGCCGGTTTGCGCTGCGGCTTCGCCCCGGAGGTCACTTTCCTCGGCCTTGAGCGCGTCGGAGGAGGAGGAGTCTGTTTGACGCTCGGACAGGATGTTCAGCCGCAGGGAGAGGCCGATGCAGCGGAGACACACAAAGCCTCAAAAGAGTGTCTTTGCGTTTCGTCTGTTTGTGTGTGTGTGTGTGTGTCTGCAGGCAGCGGCGGAGTGAATGTTTGTGTATACGGGCGAGTGGGGGTGGCAGGGCTATAATCTGCTCTGAACTGCTTGCGGGCAAAGGCGAGGTGGGCGAGATACAGAAAGAGAGAGCGCGAGAGAGTGAGAGGGGAGAGGGGAGTTGGGGGGGGGGCAAGCGAGGAGGAATTGAGTTGGCAAAAAGGAGAAATCACAGAAAGAAGGGGAGAAAAGAAAAAACGCTAGGAAGGAGGAAGGAGACGGAGGTGAGCGGCGTGGATTCTCTGGGACTCCTCTTTCCTTCGGCGGCGGCGGCCTCGGGGCGGTGATGCTGCAGGCGGAGCCCTGACTTACCGAAGCCCTCCCCCCCCGCCCCCCCCTCCGGAGAGAACCCAACCAAGGTCCTGCATATTGTGATGTGTTGCACAGCACGTCTTGAATAAAACAAGGATTAGTGTGGGTGGGAGAGCAAGGCAGCAGAGCAGTGCAGAGGAGACGAGCGGGAGGACTTGAAGGAGAGGAAGAGGAGACAAAGGAAAGTGGGAAATTTAAAGGCCGAGGAATTTAGAATTTTTTACGATCTTCCCGTGCCAAAGCATGCACTTGGGTTTTGAATGAACTCACTTGAAAATATGAAATAAAACCCACAAACTTTTCAGGAGTTTGGCTGGTTGATCCTCGTATCTGACACCAGAAAGTAAAGTGTTTCACTAGTTTCACAGTTCACTGCTGGGTGAAAGGAATGTGAACACAACCCAACTGCGATGAGCCGCCGCGTGGGTTTGGCTTTGGGATGCGGGTATCGTGATCAAAGCGTCAGAGTGAATTTAACCTGAGGCGCCACAGAAACCATCCGAAAAGTTGTCATCGGAAACTCTTTGACACCTTTGCAGCCGACTGGATGAACCGCCTGTCGATCAAACTCTCGGCGAGGCCTTCGTCCTTCGTAAGCCAAGGGACACCTTCAGTCACATGATACGTTGTGTAACAACAAATACAAATACAAACAAATACCATTCGTGCGTCCATTCCTCACCGGGGGGCTTCCCTTGTAAGCCGGCCTCAAAAGAAAACTGCGTTCAGGTTCAACGGCTCCGTTGTCAGTTGGAGGGAATTTGCACTCGCTTTTGTTCGTGAGGTCGACGGGTAACGTCAAACCTTTCACTGCACCACCGGCTTCATTTGCTTCGCCATTGTGAAGTTAAAACGCACACAAAGTGGTTTGGCTCCTTTTCTGACCGCGACAAATGCGCCGCAAACATTTCAGCAGCAGCAGCAACACGCTTGATGCTGACGTGGTGTTCTCGTCTGTGTGCAACACATGTGCAACTACAGGTTGCACATGTGTTGCTGTGTGCTTTGTCATACACCTAAAACATTTAAACGTCACTGTGTGTGTGCACATTTCGGGCCTGTTGTGCGAACATTGTCACGTGACACGTGCGTTCTTTTTTGGACCCAAACTGCAGGCTGCAAACCGCAGCCTTAAAGTGTCAACACGCAAATGTGTGTCATTATCTCTCCCTCTCTCTCTCTCTCATGTAGGGGTGGAGGGGTTGGGGGGGGGGGGACTAATTGGCAGGTGTACCTTTTAACCCGTTGTGTGCGTTTCCTGCGGCGTCCTGTGTGCGCTGCCGTTCCATAATCGAGGAATCCTTACGCAACGTCCCGGCGTGCATTTTACGCTGCGGCGCGGCGGCGCGCTCGATCGGCGGCACCGCGGCCAAGCAGGAGCTGCGTTTTGACGGCGGGGCGGAAGGAGGCGTCCTCCTGTCTCAGCGCTGCACTGCTGGCGTTCCTGAATTGCCAAATGACTGTAAACAGAATGCAAATGTCTCTTTGTGGGTTTTTAACGCTCGCAGCTTCAGCATGCAAATGATAGATTGGATCCGGGCTCCCGCAGCGGGCCGCTCTGTTGACTCTTCTGGTCTCTCTCGCTCTATTAAATGTCTCCCCCCTCGCACAACACCGCCGGTGCCGCCGGTGCCTCCGTCTTCTCGTCATCCGCCCCTCTGCTCGTCCGGACCAGGGAGACGAGTGCCGTCGCCGCCCTGGTCACCGAATCACCCTCTCGCCCTCCGATGTGGCGTCTGTGCGTCTGCGAAGGCCTCGGGTTCAAACGGAGTTCGCGACCGGACCGGAGACGATCTGGAGGGACGTTGTCTCGAGCCGGGAGATGAAACGGTTCGATGAGGAGTGTGAGATATTGACTCAAACCATCCGAGGAAGAACAGCAGATCGTCTCCAGTTCGCCACGATGCTACGCAACAGCGCAAAAGCGTTCAAGCGTTTTGTTTCATGTCAAATTGAAGACCATTTGATGTCCTAATGCGTCCTGCCTGCCGGTACCAACGCGCCCTTAAAGCGACACCAAAGAAGTGCGGAAAGGCCGACCCTCGACCTGCAAAGCGCGGAACACTCGGTTTCTGCGTTTCCGGTTACAGCAGCGAGCGCACACGAGGGCGTTTGCGCTCAGCGCGCAGTCGGTTGCACTATTCTCCGAAGCGCCAAGAGGGCGAACCGACGAAACGCACCGAGAAGAATCAAGACGACGGCAAATGTAACCGGCAAAACGCCATGAAAAGAACCTCCGCAGGTGCCGGGGAGGAATCGTAATCACGTGTCACACATCTCACAGTGTTAGGCTATTTTGCCATTTGCGATAGCGCTGCTAAGCTACGAGTGGAGTGTTTAGTGCACTTCACTGAAATAAAAGCTAAAATATCCCGTAAACCAAATCACATGTTGAGCGAAATAGAGAAGCACAGATTAATTCATTGAAAATTTTGCAAAAATGTTTTTAGACACTACTTGGTATTTGCTCATCTCAGCTGACAACTTTTAAAAGGCAACGTGTGTGCGGCCTCACACACACACACACACACTTGCATGCAGACGCGGGAATGAAGATGGAAGACAAAGTCGCCCTGATTGAGCTGCAGTCTGCGACCCCCCCCCCCCCCCCCCCCCCCCGACCCCCCCGCTGCTCACCCGGACAGATCTAAATGATATTGACAGTTGAATACATTTTCTGCATGAAATCATGTCAGCTCGAGCATAACCGCCGCTACACCCCCCCTCCCTCCCTCCCCCAACCCCCCCACACTGCGCTCAACAACTCACTGAAGTGCTAAATAATCACATTAGTTCCCAGAGGCTAATTTCACTGAGAGAATCATCCCGGTGTCGTCCATCTTTAAAATATAGGAATGGTTAATAAAAAAACACAATAAGTCACAACGTCATTTCCTGCTTTTCGTGTCCAGGTGTGATAATAAATAGAACCTTGGTATGTGGCGTATTCAAGACATTATCTCGGCACCTTAGTAGTTCCACTGTGAGGTTCGCCATGGCAACCGTGTTGATGAATAATCAGCGATCCCACATAACAACGTAGCCAAAGGGGAGAAAGGGAGAAAATAATTGCTCAGCGCAACGCAAGGATTAGATAATCGAGCAAGGCACTAATTAAGAGCCATTCATCAGGGCAAACCAAGTGCTCATGGGATACGTAGTTAAATCCCGATCCCGCCCAGGGAGGAAGTAGTAGGTGGGGAAACAAAATCCACATGGAAACATGATGTTCTAATAGCAGCGAAAGACTTTCAGCCAGCAGGCCGTTGATCGTGTCCCATGTGAGACATGTTAACATTCCCTTCATCTGATACGCGTCTGTGGGTTGAATAAAGTAACATATGTTAAGTCAAATTATGAGTTTTTATAGCCCCAAATAAATAGGAAACAACAAATACAGCACAAATACACAAAGAGCGTAAATCCATGAGCGATTCAACATAACAAAATGAATACATATTCAGAGCACTAAAGGTAAAGTCAATGACGTGTAATGTCTTATTTGACTCTAACAGTGGAACCTTTAATAGCTGCTGTCTCCTCCCTTTCCCACGGACCTGCAACAACATTGTAATTCATGACTTTGTAAGACCCTTTTACTGCCGTTTAATGACACTGCAATCACAGAAATAACACAGTATCAACATGCCGTACAAGGGTGGGTTTTTTTTTTAACGGCGACGGCGCTTTGACCTTTTTTTGCGTGTCGGCGGGCCGCTGGGTGCAGCTTCCTGACGCGCGTCGTGTGCGCTCACGGCGGAGGGCTGTGTGCGAGGGGACGCTACGTAAGTGCGCGTTTGGCCCGACTCGTCTTTCCACTGCTGGAGTTTCTGCCCCGTGGTATGTGGAGCAGCCAACGTCTGAGTCCTGTTCTGTGTGTGTGTGCGTGTGCGTGTGTGTGTGCGAGTGTGTGTGTGTGTGTGTGTGTGTGTGTGTGTGTGGGGAGGGGGGTTGATCTAACTGCATTACAAAGAGCGGTTACATCATCAAAAGAAAAAGCATCACCTCTTTTCCTGCAGACTCTCACACAGAACAAGACCCATCGGGCGACGCTTCAGTGTGTTGCTTTTTTTTTTGTGTGTTTTCTCATCAACTTTCTTGCACGCTGTCGTATTTTCGGAGAAAAGGCAACTTGTGTGAAACAGGAAGTGGATGGTTTGAAGAGCGGACAAAGGTCATTGGCTGCGGGGTTAAGGCAACACGGGTTAAGTCTCCTCTCACTGAACATCGTGAATGAGGGTAAACAATTCCCTGACACACACACACACACACACACGCACACAAACAAAGAGTTTGCTGATGAGAGAGCCGGGGGGGGGGGGGGGGGGCACCCTGGAGGATTAATGCTGATAATGATAAAAACAGTCCTTCCTCAACGGAATTCCAGATAAACAGACACACACACCCACACCCACACACACACACACACACACACACACAAATAAACAAAGACTTTGCACGGTTTGTGGCTTTTTGTGTTTCCATGGAACCAAAAAACCCGTTGTGAGAGTCAAACTCTTTCCCCCCCCCACCCTCCTCGCCGCGCCGTCGTGACCTCTGACCCCCGGCTCTCCGAGTAGCTTTTACGCCCGCCCCCCTCGCCTCATCCGCGCTCCCTCGGCAGCTGTATCAACACCCCCGCGGGGGCCCCCGAGGCCCTTAAGCAAACCATCCGCGAGGACATCGGGCAGCACGCCGCCGACTCCGGGAAACACGACATCGATTCTGTTCCGACGAGGGACTCTCATCATCGTCTCTCTGGAAGACGCATTTCCTTCTGGGCGTCGCCGGCGTGGCGTGCTGCTGCAGGAGTGCTGCGTGCGTGCGGTCGGTCCAGGATCCGCTGCGTGGATGTTATTCTAGCTGTCAGGCCTTGTTTACCTTTCATTTGAACATTTCCCTGCGTCCCATTCCGCAGTTTTTGTGTGTGTTCCCTTCGCCCGGCCTGTTGTTTTGTGTCATAACAAAGTGAGTTATATTCCCTCCTCCCGATAGTTTGCTCACCCTCTCTCCCTTCCTCCCTCCCCCTCCCTCACCCTCCCTCCCTGCGGCTCATTGGGCTGTTTATGTTTCCACCCCATCAGTTGCGTTTTTTCAGTCGAAGTGCTCGTTTCGCAAAGTACGCCAGCGACGACGCAGGCCTGCGAGTTTGCGCCTCATGCGAGCTGCATCGTGCTGCGTCTGGTCGGCCTCCGTGCACGCTGCATCGTTCTGCGTCTGGTCGGCCTCCGTGCACGCTGCATCGTTCTGCGTCTCGTCTCGTCTGCCTCCGTGAACGCTGCATCGTGCTGCGTCTCGTCTCGTCTGCCTCCGTGCACGCTGCATCGTGCTGCGTCTGGTCGGCCTCCGTGCACGCTGCATCGTGCTGCGTCTGGTCGGCCTCCGTGCACGCTGCATCGTTCTGCGTCTCGTCTCGTCTGCCTCCGTGAACGCTGCATCGTGCTGCGTCTCGTCTCGTCTGCCTCCGTGCACGCTGCATCGTGCTGCGTCTGGTCGGCCTCCGTGCACGCTGCATCGTGCTGCGTCTGGTCGGCCTCCGTGCACGCTGCATCGTTCTGCGTCTCGTCTCGTCTGCCTCCGTGAACGCTGCATCGTGCTGCGTCTCGTCTCGTCTGCCTCCGTGCACGCTGCATCGCGCTGCGTCTCGTCTCGTCTGCCTCCGTGCACGCTGCTCGCCGAGTCGGTAAGGAGCGCTGCCATCGTCCTCCTCTCTCTCTCTCTCTCTCTCTCTCTCTCTCTCGCTCTGTCCACGTGCGACCGCTGGGAAAAGACTCCTAGAGTTACACAAGGCTTCTGCCGCCGCAGGCTTGGCTTCGGGCCCCGGCGAGGATCAGAGTGGCCTGGCAGCGCACACTCGCACACAACGGGTCACGCAAACACGCACACAGAGGAGAAAATGTGCCTGGTCATAAAAGTCAACTGTGGGTTTCCCTCCTTGACCTCCTGTGACTGAGTTTTGCCACTGGCTAAACAGGGCGCTTCTGTTACACACACACACACACACACACAGTATGTTAAGACCAAGTACACACAACGTGCTGACAAGCCTGACGGCCTCGGGCCAGTGGATCGGAGGGATCAGGCCGCGCATGAGCGGCTGCTTGGAGAGGCAAAGGGCACGGAGCGCCGCTCTGACGTCGGCTAGCGACGTGCAACGAGGGAGGGGGGGGGGGGGGGGGGGGGGGGCTAATAAAGGTGAACATTTGCTCGTCAGGTCATTTTCCCGGACCCGCCGCTAAATGTGGACTTGGTGACAGCCGGGCGGCGTCCCACCCAACCGGTTGCCATCTTGCATCGGCCCTGACCTTTTCCCTCTCTCTCTTTCTCTCTCTCTCTCTCCCTCTCGCTCTCTAACAGCGGCGATCACCTGCAGTGTTCAGACCGCACGCCGGCGCGCGTAACGAATGCAAGGACATATCGAACGGGGCTTTATTGATCGGCGAACCGATTGGCGAGTGCGGCGCAGGAGTGGCCTTGTGGAGGGAAGGCTGGCAGGCGGCTCGCCGCTCTGTCGAGGTGACGGCCGCGTTGTGAGAGCAGCCGAGCGGAAAGAGAGAGAGAGGTAGAGAGACAGAGAGGTGCTGTCCCCGTCGGTGAGGAGCGCTCGCTGCCCTTTGTGTTGGGTTTGGAGGAGGAGGGGTGACTGCTGACCACATCGACCACAGGCCTTTAACTCGCGCGCAGCCACTTTCTGCATGACCTTCACATTAGAGTGATCTAAAGTTCAGTCTTCAGAAGGGGGGGGGATAAAAAGCCGTAGCAGACGTGACGCGTCAGGAGGACAAAAGCCTCACACAGTATTAAAGCACCTTTAGCTTTAGCTTGTTTGGGGGGGGGGACGGGGGGTTCCACCTCCTGCATTCGGCTCGTCGGCGGCAGCAGCCTTCATTAAGAAGAATTTTTGTTTCTTTTGTTTTTGTTTTTAAAAGGTCATCGAGCGACGCCCTGAACGTTCCCGGCGGTTTATGCGCCTGGTCCATTGCAGCCGCTGCACCGCTAACACGGGCCGGGGCTGCGATCGCCTCCCCTCCCTCCCCCCTCCTCCCTGGCTGTCTCCGAACACATCTGCTGATGTCGTTTGGAGCTTTGCAGACCACTTCAAATTGCCCTCAGCGTGGAGAGGAAACAGCGCTTTTCTTATATGTCACTTTCTGTTTGTTTTTTTTTTGTTAAAAAAAAAAAACGCTCTTAGTCTCCGTCTCCGCGCGGAGTTTGCAGTGTGGGCAGAGGGTGATGAACACGATGGAGAGGATGTAGAGGAGAGCAGCGAGGGGGAGTGGGGATGGAGTGCAGCGCGTGGGTGAGCAGATAGGACTGCTGATGAGGGGGGCAGGTTAAGCTGGTGCCTACACAGGGCTCTATCCCACAGGCGCTCTCTCCTGTCTCCCACGCCGGCCCCCTCTAACCTGGGCCGGCTCCTGCTTAATGTCTGGCTGTGTCACACCTCGGCCCACTCCCTCGCCATCTGCATGTCTGCGGAGTAAAGTGCATTTCCAACTTGTTCTCCGAAGGAGGAGGAAGAAAAGAAAGAAAAAAAAAACACACACTGGAGAGGCCAGTCAGCCAGGGGGGGGGGGGGGGCAGCTTCTGCTTGGTTCACTCGGGTTTCTCGTGCTGCTCTTAAGCTCTTCATTGTTCCATGCACACGTTAACTATATTTACATTTCTTTGTGCACGGAAGGGTAGGGAGAGAGGGAGGAGTGGGGGGGGGGGGGGGTGTCGTTGGGAGTCCAAACCGCTGTGCGTGACAGTGGGGAGGAGCAGCTTATCGGTGCTCTCTCACCTCAAAATTGGTTCATTTGGTTTGTAACCAAGGGGAGTAAACACACGGAGTTGTGCCGACTGACAGGTTGCAAAATCTTGCAAGACACACACACACACACACATGTGCAGCCAGTGGCCAGTGGTAGAGGTGAGCTTTATGAACCTTTGGCATTGCGATTGGCTGAAATGAAATCATGTCTTATTGACGCGAGCAACTGAGGCCGTAGTTACATGTTCGCAAAGTATTCTGAGGTAATAAATCAAATCAGACACATGCAGGGTTCCTTTCTTTAATGCAACCTGAGAAGAGAACTACACAGAACCAAGTGCTTGTGGGTCCCGATGCAGCCTTTTCAAGCAGCGGCGGGTTTTGACGAAACATTTGGCACCAGCAGGGCCGGCCCAAAGCATAAGCGAACCAAGTTTGCTTATGCTGCAAGCAGCCCTAGTTTTGTATTATAACCTCATTGTATTTGTTTATAATTTTCGCTATAACAGTATAGCGTGACATTTGTGCCAATAATCTTCTAGCACAGGTGACTGTCTGCGTGGTGGGAGGGGGGCCCCCAAATAAAATTCTGCTTAGGGCCCCCAAGAGGCTCGGGCCGGCACTGGGCACCAGTATATCGTTAACACGTCGCGAGGGGAAGACGTTTGCGTGTCGTGTGTTCCGTCTGAGCGGCGGATTCGAAATGATTGCTCATCGTTTTCTCCGCGCCGGCCCACCGGGAAGCAGGTAACACTTCATCAGCTGACGGTCTGCGTAATCACTGCGATATTCAAATCCACACGAGAGCCGGATGAGCAGATTAATAGTATTGACAAATCCTAATTAGCGTCATGCTGAATCAAATGATTAATGTGAACAGTTGTTAAGGAGGTGTTGTGTGTCTAAATAGACCCAGAGGCTAGATAATACGCTAATAGAGTGTGACTCACGCCAGCACTGTTTTAATGAGAAATAGACAGAAACAGAGAGAATGACAGCAAAACAGAAAAGGTAAGAAAATGGAGGGTGTTTTGCGTTGCTGCCGTTGTCTGCCTGCCTTCCTGCCCCCCCCCACCCCTCCCTCGCCCGGCTCCCCGCAATGTTTTCACACCTCGAGTTTTAAGCAGCGATGGGATTAGTTTTGTAGGATTGTTGGCTCGCATTGTGCGCTGAGAGGATAGGCGGCGAAATCCCTTTTTCAGCCACCACTACTTATCCATGTCCCCGTGTTGTCTCTTTCAAACAGAGGCGCCTCTCTCTACACGCATGTAATCTAGGTGACGAGACGGAATGAAAGGGGGATTCACTGCGTACGAAGGGAGTGAAAACGGGACGGCTGACAGACGGGAGGGAGGGAGGAGGCAGCGAGGCGAGAGGAGTCGGGGGGGGGGGAAGGAGGTCGGAGTGTGGCTGACTCTGTGCTGCTCAGGTAGCCCGCTTTAGTTCTGCCGGTGCATAAGACCCGCGCGGGGCAGTTATGGCTGACATCGGCGTGTGAATAATTCATCCTCAACTCTGTATTCTTTCAGTCATCAATAATTCACGCACAGACGGAGAAAGCAAAAAAAAAAAAAACAGCAGTCTCGGGGTGGTGGGGGGTTAGAGCATGATGCAAGAAGGAGAAAAGAATGATTTCATCATTATTTACAGTTTTCCCCCCAATATGAAAAATGTGACGATTAGATAAAGAATGGTTTATATTATTGTGCATTTAAACTCACATTGTTATTCTAATGTCCTATTTTAATACATCTATAAATCTTAATTCTATGGCTTGATGTTTTGTTGGATGATCGATGGTTGGATAAATGGATATGTGGTTGATAGATGGATGTTTGGTTGGATTGACGAGTGGATGGGTGGGTGGATAAATGGTTGGATGATAAATGGATGTTTGGGTGGATAGATATATGGGTGTGTGGTCGGATTGATGGATGCCTGGTTGGATGGACGGGTGGATGAATGGTCGGATAGATGGTTGGATGCATGTTTGAATGATAAATGGATGTTCGGTTGTAGCCACGAGGCTGGATGGTTGGGACTAATGGAACAAAGTGACCTCCCACCTCGCTACCCTTCTATCTTTTGTTAACTCTGTTATCCCCCTTCTGCAGCACTCGGAATGATGCTTGTGTCTTTCTGTGTGTGTGTGTGTGTGTGCCCGCTCAGGGAGGCACGGGGCCCAGACACTTGGAATCATTTAGTGAGAATTTCGAGTGTGGGAGGAGAGGAATGTGCGCCCAGATCAAAGACAGAAAAGTGAAAGAAAGATATGGCAACGAGGGGGTGGAGAGTGCAAGAGATAGACACAGATATAGACGCAGAGGGAGAGGGAGGCCAGGCAGGGAGGGAGGGAGAGTGTGGCAGGTGAGGAAGAGGTGGTGGGAAACTGGGAGGGGGAGGGAGGGATGTGCCACCTGAGAGAGAGAAACCTTTTGAGCGGAGGAAGAGAAGCGGAAGTGACAGGCGAGGTGGGTAAAAAAAAAAAAAGGAGGGCACGAAGAGGGAGACAAAGCGAGCGAAAGGGCGGCAGAGATCTGGAGCGAATGACAGACAGTGGGAGCAGCAGGGAGACCAGAAAAAAGGCTGGAGGAATAAAGTACGCGCTGCCCACTCCTTACCCACTGTTCTCCATTAAGCTGATTTTTTTTTCAAATGGCTCTTGCAGGTCTCGCTTGGGGGGAACATCTATTCCTATCACAATGCTGCCTACACACAGCGCAGTGACAGGCGGAGCGGGAGAGAGAGAGAGAGAGAGAGAGAGAGAAGAGAGGGAGGCCACAAGTGTAAACTAAAGAAGAAAAAAAAATGATGGAAAAGGAAAGTACGTGCGACTAAAAGCACAAGAAAAAAGTACATTTTGTGTAGCTTTTATTATCATCAGCACGGGAGAAAAACATTGTCTTCTCTCTCTTCAGTGACTCAGTAGAGAGAAACAAATCAACCGCACGCCACAATCTATTCCCCCGTGTGTTCTTTTTGAATGTCGTTACCTCTTTTCCCGTAGATCCTCTCGCTGCTCACTAACACACCCTCCCACATCGCCTCCTCGGGCGCCGCCAGTCTCTCGTCCCTCCTCCGCTCAGTGCCAAAGCCAACAGCCTCGTGCGAGCATCTCTTACGGTGCCGTGCGTGTGTGAGTCTTGCGTATCTGTACGGGTGTGTTTGGGCGTGTGTGTGTGTGTGTGTGTGTGCAGGAAGGCCAGAGAATTCCCTTGGAACACAGAGGAACGTTTCTGAGGTGCTGCGGTACCGGCATGCATACCCATGGTCCGATACCAGGTACCGCTGCGGTGCTTCTTAAAGGCCATAACAGGTTGGACCTTTGCTCGCTTTGTAAAAAAACAATTGTAGCATTACGTGATGACAAATAATGTGCCATTAGGACAATGAGCAGTCCCCTTCTCAACGGCCAATAAGGTAAAAGCACAGCCACAACCGCCAAATAAAGGACTCGGGTATGAAAAACACGGGAACCTTTTGTGCATATTTGTCACGTGGAAAAGATAGAAACAGCATTTAATTGAATCTGAATGCGGGTTCGATTAAAAAGTGTCCACCGGCCTGCTGGCTGACCCAGCTGACGTGCTGCTTAGTTTAATTGGAAGACGCAGACCCTGAAAACAAGAGAAAAATCAGACAACCATTGTTCCCGATTGACGAGGACCGTTCCCTCGCCAGCGGGTCGAGATGATTGCCATCCGAAATCAATGGCGAGGACTAACTGGTGCGTCAGTAGAACGCGCGGCCTTTGGATTAAAAACACTTGATGAAGAATCGGGAGTTGCGTTGATGGACGCGGGGCGCTATTGACCAGCCCGGGGTCACGGGATGAACCTTCAGTCTCACTTGACCCCCACTCAGCTTTGACCTTTGACCCCGCTCACTCCCCCCCGCCCTCGGACAACGCTCCCCTTGTGTGAACTCTCACCTCGCGGGGATCAACGGCTCTCGACCGCCGCCGCCGCCGCGGGCCTTCGGAAGCTGACCTCAGCGGGGGGGCGGGGCCTCTGACCGATGCTGATGTGGGGCCTTTAAACCGAACGCTATGAGGGGGGGGGGGGGGGGGAGAGTTATTTAATCCTCTCCTCAAACGTCACGTTCAAATTTAGACGACAAACTTTTTCACACTTTAACTCGAGAAAAAGAGGGGAATTATTTTTGAGCCCCCCCCCCAATCTGTTTGTGTCGTACGCGGATGCCTTTTTCTCCACACTGCAAAGTAGGTCTGCGCATTTTTGATCCTTTAGTTATTGTGGGGTTTGTTGTGCAGTTTAACAAGTCGGCGCACTAATCCTCTTACGCTGGAGTGGCGTCGCAGCGCCGCGTCTGAAAGTTCGAGCGTTCTAATCAGCGAGGTGAAGTTCTTTGATCTCGGGGTCGGAAAAGCTTCCCCGGTTTCTGCCTCGGAAACGATAGCGGGCACGGCAGCGGCTTTGTGCTCTAAAACCCGTCCCTGCGTTTGCTTCGCCGTGCCTTCGCTTTCGGCATTTCAATCCTTACTCCTTACATGTGCCTCATTGCTGACGTTGGGCCTGAACTTCTGGATTTAAACCGCACACGCTGAGGAATGCTCAGCGAGCTGTCGAGGGTGTTATCGCAGCGAGTGAGTCACCGTCGGCAACGGAACACAACAGGACGCCGAGCGCGTCGCGCGTGTTGTCGATGGCGCGACAGACGAGACGACAGCGGCTGCTGCACCTCGGCCTGCGGTCTCAGAGGGCAGCCAGTGGAATTAAAACTTACTGCAGCAACGAGTCCTCAAACAAGTCAACGGTTTTTGCTTAAACGTCTCGAAAACTACGGCACAGCGGAACGTTATGAATGTCTCCACAATTCATTAATGCAATTTCCTTTTAAACTTTTAAGTGTGTTACAAGTGTATCCCAGTGTTTGTGTCTCAGCATGTGTTTTTTGTGCATATGGTGCACATGTTCTGTGTTTGCTAGTGCTCGGCCTATTTGCATGTGTTTTTCTCAGGTTGCGACGTGTCGAGCGTCCACCGAGCTCTCATGCTCTCATACGTTATTAACATTCATCACACGTAACACAAACGCAAACAAACAACAAACGGTGCTTTCCTTTAAGCCTCTTCAGCGGATAACAAAACTCTGGTTAGTTGTGGCCACAAACACACTTCAGCCGCCGACGTTCATTGTGAGAGACAGGTGCTCCGGTCTACCTCGACGCTTATTCATCCCGGAACGTTCCCGATACAGGAAACACAAGCCTCTGTGTGCCTGTGTGTGTCTGTGTGCGTGCGTGCGTGCGTGTGTGTGTGTGTGTGTCTGTGTGTGAGTCTGTTTGTTCTTTCATTTCCCATACCTCAGGTCTGTGGTTTTTCACAGACAGCAGGGGCCCATCACACGAGAGCCGAGGCATGACTCAGACCGACGCAGACCTGTGGCTGGCGGCTGTGACTCAGAGAGGAAGGGAGGGAGGGCGAGGGGGGATGAGAGGGGGGGGGGGGGGGCGAAGGGAGACCAAAGAGGGAGAAGAGGAAGGGGTGACTCCCCCCCGCCCCCGCCCTCCCATACCAGCTCACCCAGGGCAGCAGAGATGAGCAGCTGGCCGTAAACACACGTGAGGCACAGGAGCAGCCGAGCGGAGGCCGTCCGTCCGTCCGCAACATCTGCCAATTATCTGGCAGAAAGCGGGCGCGTGATCAGAGCGGCCCCAGCTGTGGCCCCCCGACTGGAGGACGGCACCGATAGAAACAGAGAGTGAGGAGGGAGAAAGAGAGAGAGAGAGAGGAGAGAGAGAGAGAAAGCAAAGTGAGGGGAAAACGGTCAATAACAAAGGATGCTTTGTTTTTTTTACAGCGAGCAAACTGGCTCCCAAAGCGCCGGGCGCATAGATCAGTCCGTCATAACCACATGGATTTATTTTATCCATATGCGCCGGGGGGCCGCCCGGATGCATTGACGGGAATCACAATACCCTTGACAGTCGGTCGTTTTTTCCCCTCTGTCTCCATCCTTTGCTCTCAATGCTCAGAGAAAAGAAAAAAAACATAAAACCGAAGAGGAGAGAGACAAACTCATTTCCATACAAATGGAGCGAGGGCCGGCAGCCAGGGGACCCGGCGGAATTGCAAATATTTCATCCTTGCCTGGGAGCCTCGCTGCCATTATCCCCTCTGCTCCGTCGTTGACTCGTTGACTTCCAGCAAAGACATTTAGACTTGCCAGCATCTCTGGGTTTGAGAGACTTGGTGTTCAGTTACAGCAGCTGCACTTGGATGGACACCCGGTGCCACTGATTTCCTTTGTGGAATTTGCCGAGTTTCCTGACTTCGTTGCATCAATTTCATTTTTTTGTGAAACGAAATGTTCTTAAACCGGGCGGCATTCAGAAAAAAACCCAGTACAGAAAACCAATTGGAAAAAAGAAACAATTGGGATAAAATAATTTCTGCATAATCATTTATAGTTTTTTCATACTGCATTGCAATGACATGTTTAAATTGCTGTGCTGCAAACGACAAACCGCAGCTGAAGCTGCATCGCTGACAAAACGCACTCAAACATGACTTGCAGAAATGAATCATTTTTTAAAAGGCGACGTGAGCATTTCTGGCTAAAAGCATCAACTTTCCGAAGGTCCGCGTCGACCTTCTGGGCGACTTGTGGATCGACCTCAGTCCGGCTAACCGGGTGGGGGGAGAGAGAGGGGGTGGGGGGGCGAGCTGCCAGTCGCCGACCCGGAGACAGCAGGATGGCAATCGGCGAACAGGTACCGGACCGCCGGATCGCAACCAATTCACGTTTATCGTTTAGCTAGCGTGGAGATTGTTGACGCGTGCGCCTCCACCCGCAGATCGCTGCTCCTCCCGTCACCGCCGTAGAGGAAAGACCCCGCCGAGGCCAGAAAGGAAGTCCTTCACACGGCCGGTTCTACAGACAAAGGCGAGCAGAGGGAGGACGGGCTCGGCCCCAGATGGACGGCGTGTAATGTTGTTAGCTATAGTTAGCCAATTCAGTCACACTGCCAGCAGCTCTCATTACATGATCTAATTCTCCCTCTCTCCCCCTCCCACACACACACACACACACACTCCCACACAAGCCAGGATGCAGGGAGTGCCAGGAGGTAAGAGGCAGACGTGTGTGCGCGGGTGGAGGTGGTGGAGGAGCTCCTCGCTCAGGAACCTCCCGTTTTCCAGCAAGAGAAAGGCATCAAAATTGAATGGAGACATTAATAATTCAGCGACAGATTTCACAGAGAAAACAGGTTTTCTGAAGAAAAAAAAAGAAAAAATCAATGCCTGCATGCCTGTCCTCTCCCCCCCCCCCCCCCCCTCTCCTCCCCCTTCCTCCTCCCTCTTCATGCCTGCGTGGAGGAGAAAGGAGGAGGGGGGAGAAGAGGATCAGCAAAACGTGCCTGTGTGCCTCTTTGTCTGCGCTTCATGTGTGGGAGCTTCTGTCTGTGTTCAACCCCCCCCTTCAGCCTGGGTCAGAAGGGAGGAGAAGTGGGGGGGGTCAAGCAGAATACAGCATGAGCTAATTATCACCTCTGCATGAATGTGTGTGTGTGTGTGTGTGTGTGTGTGTGTTCAGTATGTCATCTCTCCATCTTTGCGCTCAGTGGTTGAAAGCTTTTCAGATTCACCGTCCGTGGTCATTTTGTTGGGGGGGCGGGGGGGGGGGGGGGGGGGGGGGGGGGGGGGGCAGTGAGATCATGTAGGCGGTAGTTCGCCAGTGTTTTGGGGAAGGCTTGACTCGCAAGGTGGTTTGGGACATTATTGGCTGGAAGGAAAATGTAGGAGGATTTGTAGCTTCTCAAATATACATCCACCTACCTTTGGAGATACACACACACACACACACACACACACACACACACACACACATGTTTATATATAAACATATACATATGTGTGTGTGTGTCAGATTTTCCATGTAGGTTTCTTAAGACCCTTTAATGCAGCTGCAGGTAAAACAAAACTGGTTGGCCTCCGACTCTCTCTGATTCCATCTTGAAAAACAAAAATTAAAACAAAGTATTTAAGTAATTAAATGACTGATGAACCTTCCAACGTTACCTTGTGACAATGTTGCAAATGACCACTCGTTTGCCCTTTTAAAGTTCTAGAGAATATGTCACATTCTAAAATACGTACTGAATCTTTGAGGGTGTTTTTCTATATTCTATGTGCATCATTCAGGGCCTGATTGATACAACATTGTCATTCTATTATCAATTTTATGGAGTGACAAAGATAAATATCTGAAACCCTCCCAGTTTTTGACTCGTACGTGTCCACAAATTGAAACTTTTTCTTTCTTAACCCGGCTGTATCCAATCCCTATTTAAGATTTCCATTCCCATAATAATAATAATCAGACAACTTGGAAGACAAAAAATAATTGTCTTGCTGAAAGTGTACAAGCGGCCATGTTGTGTTAGTTATCTAATGTCCTCATGGGGACCGTCACAAAGCCGACAAAGCCACCTGGAACAGAAATGAATCAGCCGCGGAACGTCGGGATGCTCCTCCAGCGCCGGCGGCCCCCAGGAGAGGAGACGGAGGAGAGGAGACGCAGGAGAGGAGACGGAGGAGAGGAGACGCATGAGAGGAGACGGAGGAGAGGAGACGGAGGAGAGGAGACAGAGGAGAGGAGATGCAGGAGAGAAGACGGAGGAGAGGAGACGGAGGAGAGGAGACGGAGGAGAGGAGGCGCAGCAGAGGAGACGCAAGAGAGGAGATGGAGGAGAGGAGACGCAGGAGAGGAGACGCAGGAGAGGAGATGGAGGAGAGGAGACGCAGGAGAGAAGACGGATGAGAGGAGACAGAGGAGAGGAGACGGAGGAGAGGAGAGGAGACGCAGGAGAGGAGACGGAGGAGAGGAGACGCAGGAGAGAAGACGGATGAGAGGAGACAGAGGAGAGGAGACGGAGGAGAGGAGACGCAGGAGAGGAGACGGAGGACAGGAGACGCAGGAGAAGAGACGCAGGAGAGGAGACGCGTCTGATGCTAAAAACATCCTCCACAAGGAGACGAGGAGCAACGCGGACCAACTTCCTGTGATTGTTGAGGACAAACGCCGAGGCCGTTCGTGTTTGTGTGTGGGTGGCACATCTGGCACTGGAAGCTAATAATCTGTGTGTGTGTGTGTGTGTGTGTGTGTGTGTGTGTGTGTGTTTCTGCCTTTTTCCGTGTGCCCCCAGGGACACACTCCTGTCGATCGCAGTGTGTGTGTGTGTGTCTCTATACACTCTCTGATCTGTGTGCGTGTGAGAATGTTCCTATACCTGCACAAAAGTTTGTAGATGCACATGTGTGTGTGTGTGTTGTGTGTGTGTGTGTGTGTGTGTGTGTTGTTGCCGTGCTGCTGGAGACGGAGGAGGTTCTGCTGCTCTGACACCGCGTCAGACGGACGCAGCCAGAGAAGAAGAAACCATCGCGCCGTGTTCTCCGTGATGAATTAGTGGGTTGAGGTAACCCAAGGCGAGGTAACACAAGGTTAATAATGCGCCGTTATTCCCCACCGGCGCACATAAACAACCTCTGCTGTTTGTTTGCCTTTGCTGCGCCTCCCACGAGGAGCCAGAAACAGCAGGACAGAGGCGTGGAAAAGAGGGAAATGGGGAGAGAGACGGATGACAAATGGATGATGCTCCGGTCCCACTCCGACACCCACCTGCCCCCCGCCCCCCCCCCCCCCCCCCGCTGTGTCCTTGGTCTCACCGCCGAGAAGAAATTAAAACTGGTCGACCCACGTTTCTTCTTTTCTTTTTCATTTGTATTTTTCTCCCCATTAGGGCCGTTTCTCGGTTTACCTCCCTTTTTCCCTCCCACTCTCCCGGTCACCGCGCGGGGTCAGGATGGGAGTCACGACAGGCTCTGGGGGGGGAGCACGATGCCCCCCCCCACTCCTCCCCCTCGATCCGTCATTCATCACATCCCACCAATGACAGCTGCCTCTGCCCACTCACACTTTCACCTCTGCATTTCTCATGGAAGACAATGCGTCGCTCGCAGCGGCGACGCAGCGGCGACGCATCGCCGCGCCTCTTCGTTAAGGAGCGTCTGCACGGCGCCCCGAACCAGACGGCCGGGATGTGAACCGATAAACCGCGAGGTGGGAGGAGCAGGTCGAGTGAAACATCACGAGTACGTTGTGTGTATGTTTGCACGTTTGCACGCTTGCATTTATCTGCTGGCACATGAGACACCTCGTCTCTCGGCGGTGCGGCAGACATACGGCCGTAGTTTCACAGGCCGGTTTGTTGTTGTTGTAACAGGAAGTGGGGTATTTGTCTGCAAATTCCACCCCCCTCGGCTCTGGTGTCCAATCAAATTGAGTCTGGTCGTCAACTCGTTAATCATCACAACTAAACTTCCGAAGTGGGTTTATTTAGTTTTTGGGATTATTATTGAAACCGGTATATTTGTTCCTTAAAATGAGCTGCGCAGCGTTGGACTGGTATCACGTGACAGAAGTAAGGTCAAATAAACCACCGTTATCTTTGTTTCCCACAAAACACAAACGTTCTGGAACGGGGGAAGGGGGGGGTCTCTGACCTAAATGTCCTCCTCCCTGACTGAACTGCACCAACAGGACGGCTGAGTCAGCACATGTTTTCCATCTGCTTGATCTGCGAGGAACCAAAGCGAAAAAAGAAGGGAGAGCAAGAAAGACGGCTGTCTTGTTTTGGAGGTGAAAAGCATTGGCAGAGCGACGACAAACCAGGCTCCTTTTCCGTGACAGACAGACCCCCCCTCACCCCCGCCCCCCTCGCGGTGACATTCAGGCCCCCGCAGCAGTCATCCGATGACCTCATTGGTGACACACACACATTCTCACCTGCGCGATGCTGACCTCAATGCTCTTCCTGAAGAGACGTTCTTAGAATCGTGCTCCCCTTCAGCAGCAACCCGGTGTGCACGTGTGGGGGAGGCCTGTGCACGTGTGGAGGAGGCCTGTGCAAGTGGGGGGGGGCCTGCGCACGTGGGGGGGGCTGTGCACGTGGGGGGCACGGTCAATGCTCTCTCCTCAGTCAAAAAAACAGCACTCAAAGCGAGTGTGTCGGAAGAACCTCTGCAGGCCACCAGGGGGTCTCGCTAACTAGGTCACGCAGGACCTTTGGGTGTCTCTCGGCTGTCTGAGGTTCTTCTCTGTGTTAAAAAAATCTCCACCGGGGGAATGCTCATTACGCGCCGTCTGCCGCCGTGATCACGTTCTCCTTTTAACAATCCCGTTTCCCGAGGAAAACGCTCGCCCTCGCCGCCGGTCGCCCCCTTTTGTGCTGCGTGTGCATCACTAAAATGAGGTCAACGCATCCCCATCGATTCCTTCCAAAGGGCTGCTCCTCTGTAAAGAGCCGCGGCGCCTCTCCCCTTTGGGGCGCGTTCTGAAGCTGGAGTAACCTTTATCAGGGGGGGGGAATGTAAATCGAGCCATCAGTCATTTAGGATACCTACTCGTGCGAGAATGCGGCCGGCGTTTAAGCACCGGTGTGCGGGATCCATCATGTCCCGTTGCATCCTCACATCCTGAAAAAAAACGGTGCCTTCGCTAATCAGACATTTAGGTGTTCTGTTAAAAAACAAATTTCATTCTCACAGTTAACGAGCAGTTGTGGGTAAACAATCGGACATAAATCATTCGGTGTGCTTGGCTTGGGATTCCTTCAACCGCTGATTACGTAAGTCTTTTTGTTGCCATTGAAGAAAATCCGATAAACTGTTTTACTGAGTTGGAGCTTCAAACAGTGGAAATACAATGAAGATTGTACATATTTAGTGGTACATATTCTTCTTTCACAGGATAAAGTGAAAAGACCAGATTGAGAATAAAGTGATGATATTTACAAAATAAAGAGCAACTTTTGAATATTTGCCAAACTGCTATTGTTAGTGCCAGTCCAAAAATAACCAATAGCATCATCACTGTTGTCAACGTTAGTAAATGAACGCGTTTGAACGTGACCGTAGTTACCTGGAAGAGAGTGTGTGTGTGTGTGTGTGTGTGTTCACTTTGAAGTCACACACTTAATATCTCTGTATCTGTGTATCACATTTCTTGGCTCAAAGACACTAAAATCCAACCAACACCCCAAACCCACACACACACCCACACACCTTCCAGAGAAAGGCACACAAACGCTCTCTGCCACGCCCACGGACTCACACGGCTCCGAGCGCTTACCTGCGGCTTTTTAATTGCACTTCCTGCGTTGCGGTGCTGCAGACGCCCGCGGCCTCCGGCGGCCCCCTTGGTAATCCCTCTTTCCTTCCCTCCTGTGAGACACCGCGAGGCCGCGTTTCCCACGGCGACGCCTCGTCACATTCCCCTGTTTTTGTATTTGTTCTTTATTATCTCAACCCTGGGAGGTTAATCTCCGGCCTGTTTGCATACACACACACACACACACACACACACACACACACACGCTAGCAGCGTGGTCATTTTCACACGGCCGGTCACAAAGATGCGAAAGATCCTGACATCCAGCGACAGATGGATGCGGTAATTCCACACGCGTCGGCAGAGGAGGAATTCAATGTGGGTGATGTTAAAACACAATTACTTCAACATGAGCGGCGCGGGATGCTAACGGCTCGCGCTAACCGTGTGCCGTTACCTTCTCATCCGGCCCCCATCGTAAAGGCCGCTTCTTTTCTCCTCCGCTCGACCAATCCGCATGCGTTCGTTTGCCCCGGTGCAGCGCAGGAAGGCGCTGATGACCTCCACATGCCATCTGTTGGCTCTGGTAGCAAAAACCTGCGCGTCTACGTCCTCGGGAGGGGGGGGGGGGGGGGGGGGGGGGGGGGGGGGGCGGTGACGACCACTTCAAACATTCGGGCCCTGCACTATGTCACTCACAGCTTCTCCGGTTACGACCTGGCCCCTCTCGGGGAGGGTAGGTGGGGGTCCTCTCGGCTAAATCAGTATCAGCAGCACCAGGAACCGAAGACGGGGGCCTCCGACCTCTCGGAGGATTACAGGACTCTGACCCCCGTCTCCGCCGAGGCCTCCCGGTGCCCCCTTTGAAGTCGCTCACGGCTTTCTCCTTCCTCACGCCATCCGACTCCCAATGAACGATCCACCCCCACCTTTGGCCTTCACTGAACCTCCCCTCCCTAAATCTCACCCTCCTCTGCTGCTATCTCACTCCTCCAGGGTGACTCCCCTTCCACCCCCCCTCGTTCTTCCCCCGGCCCCTGCTTTGCTCCCTCCATCGACTTCCTCCCACTACTCATGGCCTCCGTCCTTCCACCACTCTGGTGCCATTTCTTTCTTCTTTTTATTTTTGCATTCCTTTGCCCTGACTGCGTGTTTACATTGACGTCCTCCATGTGTGGACCGCAGCGCCGCACACAGAAGCACACGCAGACTAAGTCCACTAGCCACCTTTTCTCTTTACCAAAAGAAACGAATAAAAGTAAGAGTGAATAACGAAATGAAATAAATACAACGGGTGTTTTTTCCCACAAAGAAAAACAAACGCTTTACTTTAGCTGCTACCGCACGACTGAAATGTCCCGTTAATGACTTTACGTTGGAGGAGCCCTTGATATGTATATTTTTTTCCTCTGCTCAGTACACTCGCCGCTCTCTAAAGGTGGACGTTTCCCATCAGCACACCGGGGACGGCGGGATGGTTGGAAGTTCAAATGGAACTCAAACGCGTTAGAGTACATTAAGGAGTCAAGAGCTGCCAAACGTAATAACGTACCACCTGATCCTGCAAAGTGAAGCCGGGCGTCCAGACGAGTGTCTCCTATTTGCATTGCGTAGCCGGGGGGTGGGGGACCAACACGGGGGGGGCAGAGAAAGAGACCGTGAGGTGGAAAGAGGCGACCGTCGACGCGTCAGAAGGTCACCTCTTTCGGCTCGCATTGTGAAACAACCCATGCACACACACAGACACATACCTGTGCTTGTGTACAAACGGAAGCGCACTTTGGCGAGCACGTCCCAGGTACTGGGTTGTGCAAGGCCCTCCGACGTCATCCTCCTGCTCTCCTGAACCCATATTAAGATGTTATTTCTCCTCTGTGACACACTGCACTGTTTGTGTGTCTGTGTGTGTGTGTGTGTGTGTGTGTGTCGTAATTTCCTGTCCTCTGCTATTCACCTGTCAATCTGGCTTACGGGTCTTATTTGCTGCGATAATGCTCCATTGTGGACGAGCCTGCGACATTCAACGAGGTGACGACAGTAACAGCTGGCTTTTGTCGCTAAGCCGCTATTGTTTTTAATGGCTGACATTCGTCAAGCGCAGCTCGACTAAACAAACCCCGGCGTTCTGGGTTAAAAACACGGCGTGACCAACGCCGCGCTCCTCCTCGCTGCGTCGGGGCTGTAACGGCGGGTATGCGCCGGCGCGTCCGTACGTCCGTCGGGCCGGGTCGCGGCTACGGCTGCGGTCACACTGCAGGGCTTAACGCTCAATTCCGAGTTTTTTGTTGCAAGGCCGTTCGCATTTCTAATTAAATGCGACCTACATGTGATCTCCTGTGTGAATGTGAAATGACCCAGAAGTGACCCGCATGCGCAGAAGAGTACTCAACGGTCAATGACGTCACTTGTTAGCTAAAGGCGGATGTCAACAGTGGAGTGATATCAGAGCCCGTCTACGGGCATATTAGACATTCTCTGGTAATATTAAACATATTAAAGTTATTTTGCCAACCGAGCCAGAAGTTATCAATCGTTTTGTGGAGCAGCGGTAGCAACGTCGGTACAAAGAAATGTCTGGGTGCGGAGTCGCAGCCAGGAGTGTTGGGATACTGATGTGAGCTGCTTCACGAACACCGAATTCACTTCCGAATGTCCCGATCCACCTTCGATTATGTTTGTGAGCGCCTTCGATTAACTCTGCGGCGGCGCATTATGACGTTTGTCGAGCATCAATGGCGTGCAGGTCGGATGCATGCGACCTGACCGTTCAGACTGAAGTCGCATTTAAAAACATGGGATACGTATCGGAATTGGGTCCACATACCCAAGAGGCCTGGGTCGCATTTGAAAAGACCGGTTCTGTGTCGTTCAGACTGTCATGAAAACATCAGATGCAGGCCGCATTGGGTCGTTTCAGGCTGCAGTGTGAACGCAGCCTAATTGCCAGGCGGAGTGTGTGGTGATGCAAACACTCGCCGGGTGAATCATTTGGGTTTTACTGGCACACACGCCTTCCCTTCCAGTAAGGATCCTTAGCAGCACGCCCTGCTCCTCCTCCTCCTCCTCCTCCTCCTCCTGCTGATGCCAGCGGCTGTGGAACTGCCCAGCAAGGAGTTAACACCGCAGATGGAGAGACGTGGTGACGTGGGTGGGGGGTGGAGGAGACGGAAGATGGTGTCAAGGAGAAGCGGGAGTGGCTGAGGTGGTGAGCGCAGGGCTGTGGAATCAGGAACTGCCCCACTCTGCTGCGCCCCTGCACTGCTGCTGTCGCCACCACCACAACAACAACAACAACGCCGCCGCCCACACCTCCACCTCCGCCCGAGCTCTCCACCCGCGCAACCTCGGCTCTGGCTCGGCTGGAATGCTGACTTTTGTCGCCCGGCCGCCCCCTCAGAGTTTCTCTCCCCTCCTTGTCTTGCTGAAAGAGAAAATGAAACAGGCTTAATTCAAAAGGGGAAGCTGCAGCTCTGTGTGACCAGCGACGAATGTAAATCATCTCCAAAGAAAAACTTTCAGGCGTCTTGGTGAGCAGTTTGCCTATAAATATCTCGCAAAGCAGATTCTGCGGCCTGATTCCAGCGAGGATCGTTTTCCTACCGATCGTATCCGGGAAGGCTACTCAGTGCCAGGCCGCGATCGCAGCAGCTTCCAGTCAAAGCAATTTGTGCAGATTTGCGTCCGGGGGAGAAAAAAGGCCCCTGAAGATCTGATGATCTCACTAAACAACGCGTCATCTGTTCATTCAAACACAGCGCTCTCTCCCGTCCATCAGGAGATGGAGTGCAGGAAATAGTGGTACTTGATGGGTCCCTCCCCTTTTAGCACCCCCGACCTCACACGGGAGCAAGTCACCCCCCCCCTCGGAGCGGAGACGCCGCCGACATGAAGGACTCATCAGCGGACCCGTCGCCATCTATCTTTGGTCCTGGCCGTCTGCTGTTCCACGCCGTGACTCACCGCGTCGCCGTCTGAGCGATAAAAACAATACGATGGCAGAACGTTTCCAGTTGGCTTGTTCTTAAGCGTTTTCTTCTGGGAGGAGGAGGAGGAGGAAGAAGGGAGGTGGCTCGCACATCTGTCATCTGTTTGGCTCGGGGGGGGGGGGGGGGGCTTTCTTCTTACCTGTGCACCGTCAGCCAAGGTGGTGGGGAGAGTGGGCGGAGGGGGTGGGGGGGAGGGGGAGGGAGGGGTGCGTTCTGTCAAGGAGCCGGGCGAGTAAATAGCGAGGAAACAAACGGCCATCTGTCAGGGCCCATTGATTTCCACATGAAAAGCAAATGCATCCTCTTCTGTTTGCGCTGCCCGGTCGGAGGAGAGGAGGGAGGGAGGGAGGGGGGGGGAGCTAGGGAGGGGGTCACGGAGTTGCACGAAGTTTACCTTTCGACATCATGTTCCTTCGATAATCCTTCCTTACGACTAAACCTCGGGCCTGATTACCTGCCTTTGTGTGGCGCCGCCGGCTGAGGGGGGTCGGGGCCCTCTGGTGCAAGTCGCCGTTGAGGACTCAGAGGTGAGGGGGGGAATGGGGGGGACGATGAGGTCAGTGACCCGGCCTCTCCCGTCGGGCCGTACGGACGCCATTAGAGAAAATAGACAGGATGCAACATTCGCTTCCTTTTTATCCGCCAGCAGACGGAGCGCGAAGCGAAGGCGTTCGCATCGCAAACAGGTGGGTTTGAAAAACAGAGAGAGAGACAGAGAGAGACAGAGAGAGTGAGAGGGAGAGAGAGAGAGCACTTTTACGTCTTGTGTCACCACCACCTGCCTCCTCTTATGAAATCTCTTCATTTCCCACCCACAGAATTTCCAATCCTCCATTCTGCCCTTGAAGAGACTAATTCAGCCAGCGGATCTAATCCCCAAAGCAAAGACCCCAATGAAAACCTTTCTCTGCCACCATGTAAATGTTTATCATTAAATGGAGGGGGGGTGGGGGTGTTCACAGAATTACCACTGAGGGGCGTAATGACGTCTTATGAGGTCTGACTGGAGGTCCGTGGGCTGATAACCTAACAAAGAGCGCCTAGGTGCGACACCGTATTATCCCCCCCGCCCCCCTTTGGCTTTGATCGCTTTGGCATTTCGCGGCAGATGGAAGCAAAATGTCATCCCTCTTTTTCCACAACCGCCCGAGAGAGGCCCTTTTCATTCGGCCGGCGAAATTTGAAAACAGCGCTAACCTTTCATCAACAATGCCGCCACTTTACGCTGTGGAATTCCTAATTCAACGGGGAAGGCGTGCCGAGGCCCCGTTGAGGAGGGAGGGGGCGAGGAGGGAAGGAGGGAGGGAGGGAGGGGGGCGGAGGGGGAGCGAGGAGAGGAGAGGCATCGCCTCTGTGGTGGCGGCAAACAGAGTGAAACAAGCACCTGAGGGATTTGCTTTTTTGTTGTTGTTGTTTGTGTCATGTGGCAAAAACAGGTGTGAGGAGGGAGGGAGGAGGGAGGGGAAGGGGAGGGGGGGGTAAGAAGTGCAATGGGATAATTCAATTTCTATACACATGCGTACACATGTAGGAGTATGTTTTCACGTCTCCTGCACGGCGAACCCACATGATGCGTCATCGCTTCCTTTGTCGTTGAGTTCCCGTCCCGGTTCTCACGACGTGTCACGAGGGACATTTATTAGTCGGCACGCTCGTCTTTCCTCTTCTTCCTCTTTCCTTTCTTCATTCTTCCCCTTTACACCCCCCCCCCCCCCCTCCCCATCTCTGCCTCTGACGGGGCCCCGCCTCCCCTCCCCCTCCCCCTGCCTGCATTCCTTGGTGAGTGGGTGGAAAGTTCACTGGGGATGTGGGATCCCAGAAGGGCAGGGTGGTGGTGGGTTTGAGGGAGAGGGGGGCGGGGGGGTGATGCAAACCTGGGGGGGGCTCCTTATCGGCCGATCTGTCAGCAGCGGCGGAGGTGTGGAGTCCCCTGGGAGGGGGTGAACCCTGCAAAAAGAGTAGCTGTGTTTTAACGGAAAACAAAGATCTCGTGCGATGACGTGTTTTTTTGTCCCCCTGTGATCATCCAGTGCAAACATTCTCTCACTTGCTCACATTGTTAAAGCTGAAACGACCCGAGTTGTTGTGCTTGTCGTCGGCGCTTCACCTATCCAACGCCTGAAGACGCTGACAACACTCGATGGGAGAAGGACCTCTGCTGGACGCGTCTCGATACTGCCGAACCAGACTGCAAAGTGGGTAAAAGTTGCGTCGCATTGTGTTGCGCTGGGCTGCACGCGTAGATCGTCTAGTGACAGGCCGACAATGAGACACCTTGACTAAGTAGAAAGGGAACAGGGCTGGGCAGCGGGCACGGGGGCGGGTCATTTCCCAGCAACCCGCACAGGCTTACGGGCTACAAAGCCGACGGCGGCCTGTGTGGATGCATTCCTCGCCTCGCGGTGTTTACCTCCCTGTTATCTCTGTCGCGCTGCGAGCAAACAAACTGGTTTGTAGAGGCGGCTCCGGCCCCCGTGGGCCTCGGCGAGCGTGGGAGACACACAGGAAGTGGTGGGCGACCAGCAAACTGTATT
This sequence comes from Apeltes quadracus, assembly GCA_021346845.1. Lineage (NCBI taxonomy): Eukaryota > Metazoa > Chordata > Actinopteri > Perciformes > Gasterosteidae > Apeltes > Apeltes quadracus. Next base: position 2,518,767 of record CM037924.1, on the reverse strand, counting down.
TCCCCTTCCTGTCTATGTCCTCCCGCCCTGCCTGCCTGCCTGCCTGCCCTTTGGCTATTAATGAAACTCCGAGCTGCCCACCACACACCCACACGGCCACCGGGAGCTGCTGTGCGACAGAGCTGAGAGCGCACGGACGCAAACACGCACACGGTCCCTGCGAGTTGCACGGGTTTAAATAATTAGCAGCTGAACAGGCGGAATTACGAGGCCGTTTGTGCCCCTGTGGTCGGCTTCCGCGTCGTTCGCTCCGCAGTGAAAACAGAGGTTTTCCAAAGGGAATCTGGTGGTTGGAGACACTATCGCATTCATCCACAGGGACCGCCAAAAAACACACAAAATTAGGGTTTCCTCGTAGGAGCTTTGAGTAGCTGCACCTGCACAAAATGGCACGTATAAAACACACTCACACACACACAATAGAGATGTACAACTGCAGATTCATCTTCGCTGCCTCCTTCAAGTGAGCCTTTTTTCCCTCCTTTGTAAACGTGGGCTTCAAAGTGGGCCGGCAAATTTAGCACCTCAGCTGTGCTCTTCGTCTCTGTGCTCTTCATCAGCTATCTCTCCATCTCTTCCGCCCTTTGTTCAATTTGCCACTCGCACTCACGTGGCACTGCCCGCGCGCACACAGACAGACACACACAACGTTCCACGCAGCCCTTATCGCCTCCCCTCGGTCATCCGGCTGATCAGTGAGTACAGAGAGGAGACACACTGGCGTGAATCAGAGTGAATCACAGCCCCCCGAAGAGAGGTGTTGCATTTAACCAGGACACGGACTATTTATAATGGCCTGGGCGGGACCGTCCTCATTATAGGCCGCGCAGGATGCCGACAACGAACGGGCAGATGAGGGGGTAGTGACTCCTTTTAAATGCCAGCTATGTACCTCCTCATCCAGCCCGACTGAATCCGATATTTAGAGCACGGTGAAGGAACGCAGACGGTAGGATGACACATTTATATATATATATATATATATATATATATATATATATATATATATATATATATATATATATATATATATATATATATATACACATTTTATAAAGACAGTGACTTGCAAATGAGTGATTTGTCTTTTTTAGGCCCCTTTGGCCCCGCTGGTTCAAACGTTGAGGATATTGTGTCTGTGCACATTTGCTAGTCTAATTAGCGTAGCAAGATAAACAAACATAATTATCATATCAAAATACCGTTCACTGTTTTTGGAGGGAGGGGTGGGGAGGGGGGGAGGGGGGGGCGATCGACTAATTTGACAAAGACTTTGTTCTTCCGTTTCCTTCGGGCTGGTTTTCTCTCCCCGCATGCCAATCACGCTCCGCCACGCGAGGACACCAGTCGGGAAGTGCAGGCTTGTCAATCCGCATTCAAGACGCACGGCGTCCGACCCCCCGCAGCAGCGACGCATCGAAAAACAACCGCCACGTGCCCACCTAACCCCCCGACCGAAAGGGCCAACCGCCACGTGCCCACCTAACCCCCCGACCGAAATGGCCAACCGCCACGGTGGAGAGCAGATTGTCAGGTGAAGCAGCTTCGAGAGGCAATCAGCGCCTGAACAATTACATCTGGTGCATTGATTGCGTATTGATTGAGGGTTCGCCAGACACCTGACTGGAATATGCAGACACTCGCATTGCACACACACGCACGCACACGCACACGCCTGCTCAGCCCGGCAACATATATGATGAAGACAAGATGTGTTGGGAGAGGCCTCTCTGTGTTTCATCCTGTTCCGCAGAGAGAAGAAAGGAGGGATGATTTCATTACCAGCCGACATGTAGGCTCATGCCGCACGGCTTTACCCAACCGGCCGTTGTCATGGCAGCAGCTTGTCATGGAGAAGATGGGGGGGCGGGGGGGGGTGACAACCTGCGTTACAGCGTTGGTGCACACGGGTGTGTTTTCCTTGGGAAAGGACTTCGTCAGGACAACACAACACAACACGGTAGCAGGCTGCTCTCGATCTGGGGAACTGGAGGGGACGTTTCCTGTCTCCTCGTCCTCCTCTCGACCTTTACTCGCCTTCGCCTTGGGCGGGTGGAGGGTTGGAGGGTGGGTGGAGGGGGGGTGTCGCCTAGAGGTGCGGATACTCCGCCGGCTTCACAGTTTGATTAGGACCCACCTGTTGGCGCGTGGCGGCGTGTCCCGTCCTCGGACACGAATCCCTCCGCGGTGCATTAATCGTCATCAGGTTCTTCGCAGAGCGCTTAACGTGTGAGGCTGCGCCGCGCCGGGGAGCCGATGGCCCTTCTGATCGGACTCACAGACGGATTAGGCCGTGTTCCGAGCCAAATCCCTCCTCGGTATCACATCTGGGCATCGTGGAGTCGGGAGCCGCCGTCCTCACGTCGGAGGGATTTGTATCCAGAGAGTTTCATCGTGAACAAAAAGCTGCCCCACGCGGCTGATATGTGATGTGACAGAAAAGCTTTGAAACGAAGCCGGCATCTGGCTCATTAAGCGTCTCAGAATCGCTCTCTTGCCTTTTCTGTGCAGTGTTTACTCGGCTGCTTTCGCAATGACATCAATCGTGTTTCTTGGCTTGACGACGACAACAACAACAAACGGATTCCTCGGTCTTTATTTGACTAAAAATTGTTTCAGTCACTTGGATGCACGTTCAGAAACCTTTATTTATGTTATGGTCAATCAAGATGGCGGCACAGACCACTTTTCTCAATATACCATGTGGTGGTTTGAACTGTATACGACTGCTCGTATCTCCTCGTGGTTCAAGTTTGAGTCGACGGGGCAGTGTGGGGGAAACGCACGGCACGTTTCCATGACGACAACTTTTTTATTTCGCGCCTCCTCGGCGGTGTTGATGGATAGACGGATGAACAAGCACGTGAAAAACGGAGACAGTCTGGCAGGGGGAGGGCGGCCGGTGGGCCGGGGTCCGCGGGGCAGGCGGGGGCGGAAGAAGGCGGCGGAGTTGCGTGCCGGCCTGCTTGCTTTGTCTGGAACAGAATGTCCTCTTTGTGTACACAACCACCCCCCCACACACCCCGCCCCCTCCCTTGATGGATGACAAGCAAGAAACTTGCTCGGAGCCAATACCTTACGAACACGGCGAGATGTGTGTCTGTGCCTTCTGATAAGAAGCCTCTGGCGAGCAAATGGAACAATGGAGGAAACCCGTGAGCGCCTGAACGTTTGCCGTGGGCGGCTGTTTGTGTTTTTATGCCTCAGAGCTAAATCACCTGCCACTTTGGCCATGAATGAATCTCCAGTTAAAAAAATAGTAATAATCAAGAAACGGAAATTAAAGTGGGGGCAACTAGCTGCCCTCAAACACGTTACCTCAAAATGAGCATGAAATCATTATTTAAATCTACCTGAAACTCCTATTGAACTTGAACATGAGAAAGGTTGTGAAGGATTTTCTCCCCTGCAGGTACCGATTTCGACACCTGAAGTCGAAAGCTGAAACCTATTTTGGTTTGTAATGCAGCTATTTACTGTAGTGGAAAACATGAATACATACAAGCAGAGACCTTCTGACACTTGTAGTGTGACTAATGTTCACAACACATTGCTGACATTTTGCTAGCTCTGGCTAGCGCTGCATCGTTCACTAGCTCCCGCCGGCTAGCTTCCGGCCGCTAGCATCCGTCAGCGGCTTTTTCTCCTGAAGCTGGTGATGGAAGAAGCTAACGAATTAGCCATTGCCACCACTTTCTCACCTCTCGTATTTTATTCTCGTATTCCACTAAGTCAAATTCCTCTACGTGTAACATATGTGGCAATAAATGGCCTCCGCTGGGGGTCGTGCGCGTGCAGCGTTGTTCGGATTGATCGATAAATGACGCCGCGGTCTAACTGATGACTAATATGAATGAAGGTTTGGGAGTCAGCTGGCCTCGAGAGCAAAGTCTGCAGAACACGCAGATTAATCTGCACAGAAAACACACACGCAGATGCACACCGCGGTATTCATTCTTTGCCACTTTTTTATCGGATTCTTTCGACAACAATTTTGGCAACGTGCACACAGACACACACACGGACACACACACACAGAGAGATAGACGGTCTGTTTGGGGGAATGACTCACCCCCTCCACCTGGAGTAGAGCCAAGCCTTTCTCGCCTCCTCCCCCTTCATCTGCGTGAGCCCTTCACTCCAGCTCCACTATGGAAGCATTTCAATCATTCAAATTAGCTGTAATCACAGCCAACGGCGCAGAGTGGGAATGGCGGCACGTCACTCTGCATACTCGAGAACACTTAATACATTGATTCTTTTTTTTTTCTTTGTGCGTGTATTGAGAATAAAAAAAAAACGGGAAGCCGGGGAGGGAATAAATGAGCTATCCAGGCCCGAGCCTTCCAAGACAAAAGGATGAGAGGCCGGCCTCGTGGCGAGCAGCGCCGAGGCTCCTCTCCGTCTTCAGGAGCATCAGTGGCACCAGCTGCAGCCTTCACATAATGACACAAATGACTGGCTCGTTAACGGGCGGCAGCTCGGCCCTCGAGTGTTCAGGCCGGCGGCGGCGTTCCGGAGGGCCGGGGGGGGGGGGGGGGGTCAGAAACAGCAGCGGGGGATCAATGCACGCCTCCTCGGACGGGCGATAAAGAACGCAGGATGCATCCAGAGGACATCTAATCCACCTCGCAGTGTCTTTCCCTCCCTCCCCTCTCTCTCTCTAATCCATAACCGGCCCCTGGAGACTCATATTATGAGACTCCTACACACACGCCCCCACCCACACCGTCGCTCTCCTCCACACATCCCCCCCTCAGAACCACTATCTGTCCACCTCCACAGTCGGCCTGTGGACAAACCCGGCATAACAATGCGATCTCGCCTCTTAAAGGCACACGGGCAGCTTTTTGCATCGTCGCCTTTCAGTCCAGGCCCGTGTTGTTAAACGTGTGCGGAGAAGGAAACCCGAGAAACTCACACGATCGTCTTGTGCGGGCGGATTTAAGGGCGCCGAGGGTGTTTTAAACGTGCATTGATTGTTGCTGTGCAGAAGAAAAGATTAGAAAATAGATTTTGCTTTTTTAGGTTTAGTTTCTTTTTTTTTAAAAGCATCACAGGCCAATTCCACCACTGAAGCGTCAGAACTCGAAGCTGCGGCTCCGCGTCCACATGGAACAGAGAGCCGGGGGGGGGGCGGGGTGCACAGAGCCGCTCCGCTGTGCGGTGGGTGAAGCTCGGGGTCCAGACTCCAGCCGGCCCGAGGCCTCCTGCAGAAGCTTTGCTTACACTGCCCCCTCCTGTAATATAACACAACCATATATGCACAAACATGTGTATTCACTTTGTGTATATATACTCACACAGCACCAGTCAAAAGGTGGGACACACATTTTCTCATTCACTTCTCATTCACTCAGTACTCTTCATCATTTATCTCTCTTCTTTCTTTAAATATCTTAATCTGTATTGTGCAGCTTCTCACCTGAGTTGTGAGTGAAGCTTCACCTCCCCCCCCCCCCCCTCACCCCCCTCTACCACAGTGGAAAAAATGTGGTGCTGCACAGGAAGCCATGAGATGCACTTGTGTGTAGGAGGCGCTGCTACGGCAGAAAAAGGGCAGCGCTTCTATTTTTAACCAGACCGGTTCTTCTTAACTTTCTAATTGCCTCCGCAAAGAACATCTATATCGATCGGTGACTCTTTGCAAGTGTATTTGATTGCAGCAATCGTACAGCATGTGATAATACTCAACACACCTTCATCAATTTTTTGGGTTTGTCTAATCTCTTATCTAATCCTCCCTTTTCTTTTGCATTTTCCTGCCGTGCTACGTTCTGTGCCGAGTCACTGCTCTTCAAATGTGTCCTGCACCCGGCCTGCAGCATCAGCAAAGTGTTCTTCAACCCAACATTTAAACAAACTGCACGAGTTGAGTAACAGCAAAGGGTCCTGTGAGTTTTGATTCATTTAAAGGCAGTGCTGCCACCTAGTGGGCTAATATGGAACAGCGTCGGTTTGCTCCAACTTCTGATATACACAAGGTCCCCCTTTACGCCAAGGCAATTCATGTTCACGTATTTGTATATAAACATATATATGTGTGTGTGTGTGTGTGTGTGTACATATTGTCCTCGAGGAATTTCTTTTGAATACAAAGTACATTTATTTGAATTAAATAAATACAGTTTGAATAAAAAGGCATACCTGCATTTAAAATATGATTAGTACATAACAATCAGCAGCATTTTAATAAGCTAAATTCCACATTTAGGGAGTCATTGCATCTTGTTTTATAAATCAACAGTTTTATATGCAAACCGGCAAGAAATATTTTGGATTTATCATGTATTTTCTTTGGTGTTCTATATTGTATTTGACCTCATTTTGGCTTAAAAACATAACTTAACTTAACTCATAAGCTTGTCATACATTTTGATTTAACATGTTTCATGGACAAGAACAGTAACAAATAACTGTGGCTCGTATAAAGCAACATTATCATTGAAATAAGCACAAGCACAAGTAGCTCTTGGGTAAACGTGCTGGTTCCTTGTTCCTCCTTCATGTCGGGGTGATGTGTGCCGAGTGGCCCGCTGATGGAACCAAAGTAGGTTGTTATGTCCTTTTTCAGAGACTCTAAAAGCCCTAAACCTCATTTTGTATGATAAATGTCCGACACCCTCTTACTTACGTCCACTTAGCCATTACCGAGTGGGATTAGCATTTAGCAAGGGTTCGTTTTAATTTAATGGTACAACATCTAAAGTCAGCCTTAATAGTCAGAAGTGAGCCGAGATCCTCCTTCAACGCTCGACGGCTCCAACAACACACAGAAAGATTTCAAAACCCTTCTGCTTAAAAGCTTAACTGAATATTTACACCCGAGTGTCGAGTACGTTAAGTATCACCGCGGTTGAGGCAGCGTCCTCTTTTCTTTTCACGGGATTTTCTTGTTGCATGTGACTTAATGAGGCGTATAAAACACTTATGTAAAACGATGACGTCGTTGTGCATTCGCGTCAAAACTAAAAGGGTCCCATGAGGACGACTCAAAGCCGCTTCCACACACGTAACGTACGTTCTGCACCCGGGCCGTCCCGACAGGGCCGCTACCCAGGGTGCACCTCTCCGCCAAAAGGCACCAGGCGGTTCATTTGACGATTGACAAATCTTTGCTGAGGACGCAGCACTTTAAGAAATGACAAATATATATATTTATATATATAATGGGCCCGTTATCCTGCTGCCCTGCGGCCTCTGAATTGTTCAGCGAAGCAGAGGATCCGGAGGCCATTCGGAGATCCACATCGCAGGAAGACTCCTGGCGTTGAGTCACAGTGACGTTGAGGCTGCCGACTCATCCGAACGCAAACGGAGGCAACTTTCCACTGGCAAAACGTTCCAAATGGGTTTTCAGCGCACTGAGTAAGGGACGTATGTGTGTGTGTAAGTACTCGCACCGGGATGAAGAGAAAAAAGATGAGAATATTGGTGCCAGTGAATCATCAGACAGCAGACGTGCACAGAGAAAAAGAACAAACTGGGCCTTTAGGTATCGGGTCTGTAGCAAATGTCACCTTTCACGGTCAAAGCTCCTGTTGAGGTGCTCGAAAGAAGCTTTTTGAAAGGCTAAATGTCAACACATGGGGATGGAAGCAGGTCATTTTGTTGTTTGGGATATTTGCAGAGAACAACAGGGGAGAGGTTTTCCTTCAGGTAGAACTGAGGGACAAAATCCTCCCTGCTGCAGGAAGTCCTTCAGCGCTCATTGGAGCACAGCCCTCAAGGCCTATTCATTGATTTTATATAAAAAGGAGCCTCTTACGCAAACGGAACCAACACGATCATCGGGGGACACACCTGGCGTGAACACACTGTTTCTCGGGTTAGTCGGGGGGGTCAAACTAATTTTAATAGAAGTCGGCCTGTGATAGATCATCAGACTAGAATCCACCTTTGGGTAGAAATGAAACTTTGAGGTTCATCCGATTCATTGATGTTGCTTGAGTGGTTTATGAAGCGGCCTCATCAACATAGTCAACGCGTCTTTAATGAAGACATATCGCTGGTAATAAACCAGATTTTAATTGTTGATTTTATTTATTTATATGTTTCAGAAAAATAGGAAGCCGTAATTAAACCAAGTGGGCTTATTAAATGTAAACTATTTAACTCATTTAAGGCCCAAAGAAGCCCGTGATTAGAAACACGTAATAAAAAGTGTGCTTAAAGGATCTGTAATTACACAAATCAAGGACAGCTCAGGTTCACATGAGAAGACCTTTGCATCAATGAACTTTGCTCACAAGGAGGCGGTGTCGTCTTTTTGTTGATTCAAATCAAGAGAACGCTTTAAAAAGAACGCACAAAACAGACTCCAGCTGCACAAAGCACACGTTTATTTAATGTTGTATTTAGCCCAGTGTATAACGTACATTTATTATATCTACTAATGGTATTTAATCTAAGTTTTCCTTTGGGATTATATACCACTGAATTTATGTACCATGAAAGGCCTTGAAAAAAACCCTGCATTTTCGTAGATTTTTATTGAACTTGCAAAACAAAAGCGGAATTTGTTTAAATCTTTTTTTTTAAGCGCCAATAAATCTGTGTAAAGCAACAAAAAAAAAGAGTCCAGACTTGCAAAAGCATAACGTTGTGATTTCTCTTCGGCTTCAAACGGCGGATTAGGATCAATTTTTCATGATTGAATCGATCCACTCAACGTAGTCGGAAATCTTGACATAATAATATCTTTCCAAAGGGGCGTTGTATGTGGAAATCACTCCGTACGCCTTTCCGCTCCCGTCCCCGCAGACCAGCGGCCCACCGGAGTCCCCCTGCCAAGGAAGCACGACACGACACAACTCAGGGCCACGATCGACGTGTGTCGGTTCCGTTCGAGGTCACGAGGTCACGTTACTGAACACCACGTACTTTACCGGGCGCCGTCGCTCCGCGGGAGCAGTAACTCTTGTCCTTCGCGCACTCAGCGGCGTCGATCAGCGTCACGTTTCCCTCCATGAGGTGCAGGGACATGTGTGACGCGCAGGCCGTGCGTCCCCAGCCGGACACGCCACACTTGCAGGGAGTGGGCACGTCCGCCCGCTCCAAGTCGATGGGCTTCACGTTACTGCTGAGTCTTGCTTTGGTGCTCAACTTCAGGAACATGGAAGGATTACATATATGTTGCGTAAACACATAAAGGAACATAGCAGGAGGCATTTGTCTCGTCTCCTCTTACCTTAAGAAGCATGATGTCGTTTCTAAAAAGGGCATTATCATAGTCTTCGTGTGGATATGCCCTTGTCACGTGTAATTGCTGTGCTTCATCTTTCTGTAAGTAAGTGTGAAGTCCCAGGTACACGGTGTATTTGCTGTAATGACACAAGTGCAGAGAAGTTAAAATGAGAATATACGTGATAATTCACAATGGGACATATTCCCAGAATGCACTTGTGGGCATTAGATGCATAGTGTTGAAGTCACCTGGCTTGGCAGTGGGCCGCCGTCATCACGAAATCCTCCGTCAGAAGGAAGCCGCCGCAGTGAAAGACGCTACCGCCCGCATGCGTCGTCTCCAGCAGCGCCATGTACGGCCGGCTGTGCGCCGCGGCCTCGTGGCCCCCGATGATTCCCCCGCTGTCCACTGGAAGACAAAGGGCACCACGAAGGGTTAAACGGATAAAACAAGTTTGATCGAGGAGTCGAAAGACGTGAGAAGCCCAAACTGACCTGCGCCGTGGAGCGCGAGCCAAAGGGCCGCGAGGAGCAGCCGGCGCGGCGGGAACATGCTGAGAGCCCGAGAGTGGCGGCTTCGCCTCGCCGCCGGCGCCTTTTAAACGGCTTCCAGGAAGCAGGAAGAGAAGGAAGGGCTTCTGTGCAAACGATGTGGCTCACGACCACAAACCCATGAGAGGAGCCCCTCCCCCCCCACCAGAGCAAGTTTCCATAGGAGGTGTAGATTATTTTGGTGTAGTGTGACGTGTGGTTTACAAACACATCAGAGGTGAAGTGGTTTCTCACATTCTGGTGGCATTAGTTTGCTTTAGTTTGCTTCATTCTGAGATACTCTGCAGTAATGCAAACAAAGCCCACAGTTGCCATCAGCCACTTCGAAACAGTTTTAATTCATCACCATTCAGAAATGTGCCATTCTGCGTGAGCAGATGTACTCATATCAGTGAGATGCGCCGACAACAGGAACATAACAGGAAGCCGTGAGAGCAAAAAACAAGTAGCGCCGCTCGGAGGCCACGGAGTCCTCGCAGGACGCGGACGGCCGTCGGGCCTCGTCCGCCGTGCGGAGACAAAGAGGGGAGTCCAAGAGTTTTTTTCAAGGTGAAACACTCAAATAAAGTACGGGAGGTCTCAGACTCAGACTCAGGTTGAGCCGAGGCCTCTTTTGGAGGAGCGACAGGGGGGTCAAAGGGTCACTCGCCTCCGGTCCATCGCCCCGTCGCAGTCCACGTCGATGTTGTCCCATCCCGAACGGGTCCGGTGTTGTTTTTTTTGTTAATAATCAATCTGTTTTATTTATTATACTCTCATTTTTGGCGTAATTGGTATTAATGAATGTAATTATTTCCATTTCTGTTGGTTGGATATAACGTCTTTATTTATAGGGTCTGATTGCCGTTCACTCGTGTCGTCTTGCTTGGTATCACTTAGTCACATTCGTCGGAAATGCTCTCGTACCGTTTATCTTGTTTGGAATCGACAGGAAGTTTAGTCGAACATCGTGAGCCGTTTCCTCTGCTGCGATGTGTGAAAGAGCAGAACGTCTCACCGCTGTTCTCACCTCAGAAAGGGGATATTCTGTGCACGATTTCAAATAGAATGATGTAAGTGTGTTAGATTATAGCGCATTGACCTTCAGGTCAGGTGTCAGGTGACTGGTGAGGTGAGACGGGGACTTCAGGTCCGGTCACCAGATGGAGCCAGATAGGAAGGTCATAAAATGCCTCTGAAAGCGCGATGACTAACCCTGGGTGGAGCTACGTTCGGATGTGCGAGCCAATCAGACGAGGCTTCTAAAAAATATTCAACACGCCCCTCCGAATGGAAAAAGGAAGACCGCAGCACGGAAGGATTTGTACTTGGTTACTTTTCACCTGTGGAAATACTGCACTATTCCCTGCATCTGCTTCTGTTAGTTATTAAACCCTTTTTGATTTCAAAGCCTGTTGCATCGTTCCGTGCGCTGATCCTTCGTTCGGCGGAGGTTTGGACCCTGCACGCCTTTGGCCCTCGAGATCGTGGAATGCAAAGACGTGTTGAAAGGCCCTGAAGCTCATAGGGACCGTCAGGAAAGGTGGGCCACTTACTATGATTTCCAGATGTTAATGTGGTTTGTTTATTAGTTATAGACTTTTATAGCCATTGTTTCTGCCACACAAGACCGGCACGTGACATATGGGACATGGACAGCAATACTGCAGCACCAATGAATAGGAATCACATTTTCGTCACACACCAGTTCACACACGCGAAATCAAGGCGGACCCGCCAACTGAGCTCTTCGTGCTGCACCGATGCGCTGGGTTCTCAAGGGGGCAGTGTCGCGTCGGCATAGATTTAATTCAAAGTCACACAGGGAACACGGCGAGAGAACAGTTTATTCCTTCATAGATGGTTGCATTTAAGGCAGATCAGTAGACATCGCGGCCAGGTAGGTATATCTTGCATTTGCGTTTTAAAAAAAAGCAGCTTAAATCAACCAATTTGCATTCAAAATCGAAATCAAATTTGATAGGATGAGACATAAAACAGGATGCACACTTTCGACACATCTGAGCCCCGTTGAACCGCGACGGACGGATTCGATCAGTCGTCACCTGCACCGGAGCCTTCGAGCGCCTTTTTCATGGTGGAACTGATCCAGGATCTGTAGAGATAAATCTTAACAAAGCAGTGGAACTTGGGCTGATTTGATATGCCGAACACGTTGGAGAAGACACCGTGCGCCTTTCCATCTTCACAGACCAGTGGCCCACCGGAGTCTCCCTGGAAGCACATGCGAGGGAAATGTGATGACCGACATTCGTTCGTCCACGTGACGTTGCGGTGAACGCGTACCTGATACGGCCCTTTGGCTCCGTCGGAGCAGTAAAATTTGCGCGCTTCACACCCCGCTTCGGAAATGAGGTCGACCTCGACCTCCATGAGTCGGTCAGAACCTCTGCCGTCATTTAGTTTGGTTTTTCCCCAGCCGGAGGCCATGCAGGAGTTCGGCCCAGTGAGGTTCCCTTCGTCTGCGAGCGCAATGGGGGCCACTTCTTTGTTGAAAACTGCTTTGGAGCTCAACTTAAGGAACAGAGAAAGATAAACGAAAAACCGTACATGCTAAATGACACACAGAGAAGATATGTGGCTTTGTCAGTGCTTATACATGTTCTCACCTTGAGGAGCATTATGTCATTTTGGTAATCAGCCGGATTGTAGTCTTCGTGCGGGAACATTTGCGCCACCTCAATCACTTGTGCCGGTTTATTGACGTTGTGAACTCCCAGGAAGACCTTAATGGACCTGAATCAAACAGGAAATAAAACGATCCAACAATCAAATTCATTTTCATGACGTGACCTAGATTCGAGGCGGCGGTGCATCTCGTCAACGCGTCACACTGCACTGACTTGGCTTGGCAGTGGGTCGCGGTCATCACAAAGTCCTCGTTGAGGAGGAAGCCGCCGCATGCGCTCAGGCCGTTTTCCGTCATCCGCTGCAGCAGCACCATGTACGGCCGGGCGTGCGGCGCGACCTCGTGGCCCCCGACGATTCCACCTGCATCAACTGGGGGATTCTCTTGTGTTATACTCATCCAGGATGGCGTGCAGGTCTCAAATCAATCACAACTTTTTAAGTTGTGTTGATCTGCACTGCAATGTACTGAGAGGTTTTTCTAATAGTAGAAAGCATAATAGTAGAAAACCGGCTATTTATAATGTATTCCAGTACAACAAAACCTTTGTCCTCAGCAATACATTGATCCACTTCTGAGACCGAACCTCATGAGCTTTGTGAAGGCAGATTACATGACGGCGCTCTTATGTAAGAGGCCTCTGAGTGCACACGAACTCACAGTACTTATATAATCAATAATCAACAGCCCGCCAACGACACTCGCGTGGAGAACCACACAGGAACTCACCTCGACCAGCAAGCGTCAGCCCAAGTGTGAGCACGAGCAGCTCACGGCAGACGAGCATGTTGAGATCCAGATGAGTCCAGATGAGCTGCTGACGAGCAGTGGCCTGCATCACCGACGACCTCGGCGCCTAAGTACCTCTCGCGCCAGGAAGCGAGAGACGCGTCATCGTGGTTTTTCAACACACACACACACACACACACACACACACATACACACACACACACACACACACACCAAAGGACCCCCTGCAGGCCGCTCGGCGTCGGGCCACGCGTGTAGTCGCTCGGGTGTTGCGTGCACAACGTGGGATCTCAATGATATAAGAATGAGCGGCCGTGACACGAAGGCCCAAGACGTTTTTTTTTTTAAGTTACTTTAAGTGCCGCTTTTGAGCAGCGACTCAAACACCCGTCTTATGTATTAAGTCCTGTTTCCATTCATTTGACATCAAATACTGAGCCCTTAATTATGTACGTGACCTCGGGCTGGCCTCTGATTGAGTCACATGGTGCGGGCTGAGGTGAGCGGTGACAGTCGTCGGAAGCCCTCAGGAGACCCTCCGCGTTGGTCCCGTAGCCCACAAACACCGACGCAATGTTATCGCGTCACGAGGCGGTGTGTAAAAATAGCCTCTGCATGAAAGCGCCGTTTGTGGGGAGGGAAATTCTACCCCCCGACCAGAGGAATGAAAAACTCATCAGCGTTCCGACGGAGGGAAACCAAGTCTATGAAGGCAGCTTCGTGGTGAAATAAGATTTCACTCAGTGAGACACTGTTGGGATTTCTTTATTAGAAAAATGCAATCAAAACACAAATCACACACGGCTCCTTGTGCCCCCCCCCCCCCCCCCCCCCCCCCCCCCGCCCCCAAAATGTGAGGCTCGCCGGCCGCGGACGCCTTCCTCACTTCCTCAGTCTAGACTCAAGTATGTCCCACACGTTGTCCTCGCCGATCGGAACGAAGGACAACTGGGGTTTTGTGTCCTGGAGGAGAGAAGGAAGCAAAAAGGAAGGGAGATGGGGGATGGAGGGGGGATCAAACAGGTTTTTTTTTGGGGGGGGGGGCGGTGGAGGGGGCTGCGAGCTCTTGGAGTCCAGGGCAGCGATGGTAATCACAAGAGGGCCCGTCGCCGGCTGGTTTCCCCATCGGGGCGCAGCAACAATGTGAAAAACAGCCGCGCAAAAAAACCATCCATCACGGCGCAAATTACATGTTCATAAAAGAAGAAAAGGGAAAAAAATGGAACGGCAATAAAAGCCGGCAACCTGATATCAGCTGACTGGAGTCACACAAACAATCTGCTTTCTGCCTCACGATCCGATCACACGTCGTGACCTCGGCCCTGACCTCTGATCGCATTCGGACGCCGCATAAACAGCGGCGCATTTTGACGATGTTTTGTTTGCGTTTCGCAGCGAATGTTATTTTGCTTTTAGAATTTGATTTCAATGTGAAACGTGGAGGAAAGCACTCAGAACATCACGAGTGCACTTCAGTGAGTGAGTGCAAATAACAGGAACACGGGTCTCCTGGATGAACCACACATGTATGTATGTTATTTATTTATAGCACTATACGAGCAACATACAAAGTGAAAAATAAAAACATATAAGAGAATCATTTATAATTATAAAATTATAATCATAGTGATAATATTTAAGCAACCAAAGATGAATTATTTTAACGTGTAATCTATTTGGTTTTGTTTTATCCTAAATAATAATAAATAAAAATAATAAAACAACATTTTTAATCAAACGCAATTCTTTATGATTTTTGACAAACAAATATTCAGGTTCGATCAGAACAATTTACTGGGTCAATAGAAATGTGGTCATCTGCAATTTGGTTCAGGAGAAAACTTCAAGATGAATGTGCGGAGGGTAAATTAACATGATACAAAACTTTCCACTGAATTATCTGACATCTGATAGATAAAGTTCTCACGGGAGCTGCGCTCTTCAGACCACGTCGAGCTGCCGTCCTCGTTGCTTATCTTGATGGCAACGATCTTCTGCTCTCCGAGGGAAACCACAGAGAACATGAAGCACGCAGGCGTCCGGGTGGGAGGGGGGGGGGGGGTTGTGATTCAATCAGGAGTTCAAATCTAGTTTCAAAGAAAACTGAAAAAACACATTTCCTGTGTTGTTAATGCACAAGAAAAAATTGAGGTCAAGGGTAATAATTATTAAGATATGAAAAATATGCCGAATTGCTTTGTCATTGTAACTGAATATTTGATGCGTAATCAAGGCCTCCATGGCAGAGACACCGTACCTGCAAACCGCTTTTGTTGTTCCACACGTGTCGTTAGTCGGGTACGTGAGTCACATAACAAAGGTGAGAGGAGCAGGCCTTTGTTGACTCCGTTTAACTGAAGACACACACTGCCGTCTCCTGTGTGAAAGTCTGTGTGCGTTTAACACAACAGTTTACTCTTTTCTCTCTCTCTCTCTCTCTCTCTCTCTGCTCATCCTTCCTCAGCTTCCCCTCCGCTGTGACGCTCGTGCAGCCGCACGGTTCTGTCATCTTTAATGAAACTTTCAGAATCAAATTTCCCGTCTGAGACGAACGGAGCAATAACGAAAAGCTCCACGGACCAAAATCAACCTGCTGTTGGACTCAGAGATTCCCGGGTGTATCTATATTAGAATAAGAATATAGTTTGTGACATTGCTGTTGCTGCGAAACACACCCTTTCGTCTCTTCACTTCAAATAAATGAGTTTTGTAAAAGAAGGCAAATGAAATCCGACTCGGCCGACCGTCTCGGGTTGCTTCTGTTTGACGGCTTCATCACATCAGCTGCTCCTCTGCTGCTTCCTCCGCGTACATCTTTCATTTCCTGGTCACAAGCCACGGCTGCCGTTGCACTCCGTCGAAAAACACATCGACCTACACGATGAAAATTTGACCAAGCGGTCGGTTAATAACAATATGTGATCGTATGAAGAGAGAGCCGGGCGACTGAAAAAAGGAGAAAGAGGAAAATCCTTTGACTGAGCGTCCAACAACATCAGTTATGTCGACTCTGCGGGTGTTTTTCTGTTCAGCTTGAACCATTTCGATGTGAAAAACACATGGCGTCTGTGTGCTCGAGACGTGGGATCATATTTAGATGTATCAGATTTAACCCTGAATAATGACAGAATAGTGATTTTCTACTTTTACCCCTCTATTCATTATGTTAAGGAGTGAAGCTTCGCCAGCAAAACAGCCGGGTCTATTTTTATTTTTACGAGGGAAAACGATACCAGCAGCTAAAGGCTTTCATGACATCAGGCCTCTGAAAAAGGACACGAGGAGCAAACGGCGTGTTTCTGTGCATCGGTTTCTAATCCATCCTACATATCAACGTAGAGTTTCTCAACATCTCCAGACTCAACTGTGAAGCCGGGACAGTGTTTCCACGGTCACGTCCATCCAGGACACGTGACCTCTCTATTCAGCGCATCCCAATCACGAGGAGCAGGAGTCTCTTCTAACTGTTACCTGGCAGTCGATGCTGCAGTTTAAAATCTCCCGTGCGGAACAACTACTTGGACTGAAAGCTCATGAAACACTCAGAAACACTCGAGCGGCGTCTGCACCTCCACCGCAGATGAGATCACCCAGATGCTTCGTCAACAGCTTTTGCAGCTCAGATGCTTCTTTTTTTTTTTTTGAGGCCCCGTCTTTTACGTTCTCGCCCCGCGGAGCCCCGGCCGAGGCGTTCGGGGGGGGCCTGCGGGGAATCAGAATCACGGGGGGGGGGGGGGAATCTGACGGCGCCTCTCCTCCCTCTCCTCCTCACACGCAGAACCTGGGATGCCGTCGCAGCGTCTCCTCATCAGTCTGTCTGAGTGCTCCGACCACAGAGCGGTGGAAACAGAAACAGGCCTCTGAGGGTGCTGGACGGGCTTTCGCTGTGGTGCACGCCGGGAACTGGAGGTAGACGAATGCATCAGCCCTTTTTTTTCTCGCAGAGAACGAACCACGGATCGAAGCGGATAGCAGAAATGATGGAGGTGCCAGATGTGGAAGCCAGAAGAGGTTTGGTTGTGATGGTGTTATGTTGCTTCCATAAAGCTCCGTTTCTATTAGTGGTATTTATTTTAGCTGGACTCTTTTACATATTGCATTATTCATCATCATTATAGTTATCAGCACTAATAATAAGTGATCCTTTATAACATGAATCAAAACATTATACATTATAATACATTATAATATTTATATCATTCCATTGCACTTATTTTAGTATCCACTTTTTCACCTTAGTTTAAAAAGGAGAGTTTATAGTGGCTTGAAAACAATGCAGATGAAGGGTTTTTTTCATCGTTGAACTACATGATGTATTGTAACTATTTTTGAAAGCATCGTCTGTGAATGAATGCACGGTGTGTTAAACTTCCCGCCATACAATATTACGTGAATTCCTGCAGGACGTCTTCCCTCCGCGCTGCAACTTGGACCTTTTAAATGTTTATAATTTGTGCAAAAAGAAAAGCAAACAAAGCCGTTATCTGTTACTGCAAATGCCTTTTAGCAGCTTCCCTCTCACACAGGGGAACCTTCAGTGGATCGCTCCCGGCAGATGGGAAAGGGGCATTCTGGGTATTCGGCGGTCAGTGGGAGGACAAAAGGCAGGTATTTGGAAGCGGGAAGGCAAATAAAACGTTTTTTTTTTTCGAGCACGGCTCTTTTTTTCCAACGGAATGGAGAAAACAGACGAGCCCTCGCTGTCTGACGATCGCACGCAGAGAGCGCCGCCGGGTGCCCAACATGGCCGCCGCTGTTTTTCTAGCGGTCCATTTTCTCACAAAGACCACCCGCGCAACTGCAAATGTGCAAGCAGGTTTTTTCCGTTTAACTGCAGGTCAAAAGACACAACAGTAATACACACACACACGCACGCACGCACGCACACACACACACACACACACACACACACACTGTTATGATCTCACAACAACAAGATTCATTTCATTGCTCGGCTGCAATTACGTTTTCAAGCCTTTTCTTTGTTTCACTCGCACGAGTCAACTGTGAATCAGAAAAACTGGGGAAAGTATTTATTCCTTCTGTTCCCTTGGAAAGGGGGTCAGAGTGTTTGTGCAGAAGTGGTTTAAAGTGTCACGGTTTCAGCGGTGATGCATGTGTTGGTTTTGGATGCGGTGGCTGAACGAGACTCGGGTTATGCAGCGCGCGTTGTTAAAATGATATTATAGACTTCTCTCTGCTTCTTCATCCTTTGTTGCAAGGTTTCGGGGGAACATTGGCTGAGTAATTATATGCAAATGGTCATTTCCTGCGCGCGGAGTATTCCTTTAATAGCAGCTATTCTTCAGCGTCACACTCAGCGTTCGCTGATCTGGGTCAGCTCAAATGCTCGAGCAGAAGAAAGGAGCGACCGGGAGGAGACGCTGAGGTGGAAAATGGAGCCGATGGAGATGGCGATGATGTGATGGGATACCTGTGGTGTCGTTGCACTCATTGCATCTCATTCTCACGACTACACAGGCTTTTGTGAGGTTTTGTTGTGGCCTCACGGGACGTATTTGAACACGATGTGATGATTGCACGATTGCCGACCACCACTTTCAGTGCCTTACTTCAATTTCTCCGTCTAAAGAAGCAGAAGTTGATTTTCAGGCTTTCCCGTAAGCGGCCCGCATGTCAGAGATGACTGATTTGATTAACTGATGTGGCAAAAAAAAAAATATCTTCCCTTTCATTTTTTGCTACAGACTTTATCCGTCTGCTGTGAACAAACTACTGCGTGGTCGCCACCACTCAGCTGGAGGCAGATAACAAATCTCATCGGCACGTGTCAACCGCAGACTTCCATTTCACCCCGCCGCCTTTTACACGTAACATTCATTCATTCATTCATTCATTCATACAGCACATATTGGTGCGAATCGATGATTGCGATGCAGAAAGGCGCCGTTCACACAATAAGAGCACTGCGACAGCTAGAAGGAATGAGTTATTCTGCTTTTTACTTCTATGGTTTCATGCCTCAAGCGTCTGGCCCCTGAATAGTGTAATATTCCTCTCTCAGTTTTTTTGGTATGGCAGGATGCATGTGGGGAACTTGGGTGGGAGACTGTGAAATAAAGCACAATATCTCATCTCTCCCATCTTCAACCGCTTATCCGGGGGTACCGGTCGCAGGGGCAACAAGCTCCAGCAGGGGACCCCAACCTTTTCCCGGGCCAACGGCTGTGACCGGGGCCACTGTGGAGATGTAATCCCTCCACCTAGTCCGGGCTCTTCCCCCCGGGGGGCCTCTACCCAGCTGGCCGGGCCCTGCAACACCCCGAGGAGGTGTTCCAGGCCCGGCCAGCTCGGAGGCAGCCATGAAAGCATCCTTACCAGATGCCCCAAACCTCCTCAACGGCCCCCTAGTCTCGCCCCTATCTCTAAGGGAGACGCCAGCCACCCTCCTGAGGACACATCCTTTGTGAGAATAGGGTCACCACTGCACAGTAAAATAAATAAAAGAGTACAAACATTGTGGGAATAATTGAACCTCCCGTTGCTTCTGCAGAAGTGGTTTAGCTGCGCAGGCAGAACGACATGTGGAAAAGAGGAGGAGGCGGTCGGACGGACGGACGGCTTGAATTCTAGTTTTTTTTTAAAAGAAGATTCACAACTGCCGTTTCAAATTGTACAAATTCAGGTTTGAAATGATCTTGCATCTACTTGGCAGTTGCAAAGAAGTACAGATTAGCATCACAGACCACTTCCTCGGTTTGACGCAGTGGACACGTCAGGACACGTTATCTCTCACGGCTCTCAAGGCCGCAGGAATGAGCTCGATTTCTGCAAGTAGAACGAAAGCCGGGGCAATGGTGACTCGGAGTCAGAGAGCAGACAGACTCTGGAAGGGATCGCTTTTGAGGCATACGTCAGGTCTTCATTCATATCTGCGGAGAATTGCTCATATACTCTTTTTCTCTTCTAAATAAATGTTTTTTAACTTTGATTGAGTGACGTACGGGATTCTTCTCATCAACCAACTCCATTACCCATCAAAAACAGATAATACCCGGGTCCATACCTTTTAATCCACACACTCAACCAGCCCTGTTTTGTTGTATGGTTGCCAATGGTTACCCCGCAGTAATTAGTTGAAATGACGTTTTAATGATTCAGCTGTATTGTTATTCAGTTATATTGGTCTCCAGCAATTTTAGAGAAAGAAAATATAATTTCAAGCCTGAAGATGGAAACAAACCGTAACGACTTGACAATTTTGTCCAATATCAGGTAAAATCTCTCATTCTCAATAATTTGTGCTCAACGGACGGAATCTCTGGATCACATTCCCCTCAGTTTCTTTTGGAAGTAATAAACTGGACGATGGCTGGACCTTTTGGTCCCGCAGATCTTTGACTGGAAAGGCACTCAACACCTCGTTAAGCGCTCCAAGTGCAACTCTAATAGCCCCGTCGCTCAGACTCCGTGGAAAGTCAGGAAGACATGGACCTCTGGGCAACACACGCGTTATTCCAACCGTTCAGCTACTGCCCTGACCTAGTTTTTAGCAAGTGCAACGTGTTGTAATTGCCAGATCTGAAGAGAAACGAAAGAACACGTGGAAGACGAGAGGTGTCTGAGGTTGGTGTAGATTCTGCTTCAGATGTTTCTGCTGATCCTCGTGGTCTCCATCCTCTTCTCACTGCAAAGACAGTCAGGACTTTCAACAAAATAATCTTCTAAAATGGCCGTTTATTGAG